>OY987300.1:68201819-68890152 GCA_963920635.1 Pseudeuparius sepicola | reverse complement strand
CTCGAGCCTAAGGAGACTGAAAAACTATTTACGAAACACTACAAGTGAAAACAGACTTAATGGTTTGGCTCTAATGAACATTCACTATGGAACAGAAATTCATGCAGATGAAGTAGTGGATATATTTAAAAGAAAAAGCCGAAGATTTCTTCTTTAATGGTTTTAGATTTAGCGCAGAGGAACGAAATTAATTTATCCATTTCATTTAAAGTTAAGAACTTTATAAATATGTCGTAGTTTTTCGGATGAATATATAGATATTAAATTTCATGTAAGTATATTTTTGTTGTTTTATTTACTTCTCAAACTAAACCCCCCCCCCCCCCCCCCCCAAAACTAAATCCTGGCTACGCCCGTGGTACACACTGCTGATTACTATTGGATTTTCTTTTTCTACTCATTGATTAAAGACAGAGCTACTTGAAAGTGTTCCTTTGAAGTACGCATATCTCGATATACATGTACAGGGTGTAACTTTCATTAGTATATAAATTTTAACTGGCGGTAAAAGCACGCGCATATGAAAGTATTTTTTTAATGCCCAGAAAATAAAAAGTAAAGGTCTTTAAAAAAATTTCCCGAATTTTAGAGACAGTTTGAGAGCCACTGGTCGCAAGGTCCCTTCATTATTGAAGCGACGACTTCCTACTACAGTGTTGCCATACCGTAAGATAATTTCTTGAAAATTCGGCGCGGTACTTGTTTCAAGAGGTTGTTCGCCTGTAGCCCTAACATCCCGCATAAAGAGTAATGGTACAGAAGCACTCACCATAACCTAGTACTAATCACATTTACCGCTTCACTAATTTGTCTTCAATTTTCACTATACTTTTACGACACAGCACACCACTTCTTAATGACGTAGCACTCACCATAGCCCATAGCCTACTAATAATCACATTTACCACTTCTCTAGCTGACAAAAAGATTTGTATTGTATTTACGACACTATAGATCTTTTAATAAAAGACGTAGGATTATTCAAGGTAGAAGACACAATACACAATGTTTCAATTTCTCCGTGGAAGCGCCTCATCCCATCTTTTCTGAAAAGGGGAGACGGGTTTATGGGGGTATTAACCGCAGTAAAATTACGGCCCTTGGCGCGTCCTGGATTTTTTCAGTGTGGGGGACTGGGGGGATGAATTTTCTCGCTTCGTTTCTACAAGCCACATAATACCAGAAGGATAAAAAAATATATTTACGAAATAAAAATTCGTTAACCATAAATTATACATTTTGGTTACAAGCTTAAAAATTTTAATATCTACATATTTTGTGTTATTTAAATTTCAGTGTGGTACAAAATATAAGCAGATACTACATTAATGTCTAGATAATCCGAACAGAAACATTTGTATATGCCGAATTAATAATTAATAATAAAGAATATCTATAACATATTTTCCATTTCATTTTTCATTTCATTTTTCCATATTAAAACGCTGAGTTTGCTTAGCGACGTTCTTAGAGTTTTAATATGACCACGACTTCTTAAATGAAAACGTTTACGTACTAATTTTACTTTGCACACCATACATTGTATACGAATTGCGCTTTGCGCTCCTATACATGATGTTCCGGAAATAGGTCTAAAAATGAAACTGGAATCTTTGACAGATTGTATGAGGAGTGCTTGAGATAAAATTTATTACAGTTACAGCCATTAAATGTAGATAAGGGTAAAAAGTCGATATTTGCTAGATTTTCTCAAAGTAAATAGCCAAACTGTCAAACTGGCATAAGCCTACTGTGATAAAATAATGACTGACCTAAGCCTAGTGTAGCGAAAATTTTAATTAAAATTATTATTAAAGAAAATTTAAAATGAATAAGTTCTGGCAAAGGGAATACGGGCGTACTTGAGTAAAAAAAAACAAAAATATTCTGTGTAATAAATCATACATCCCTACCAAAATTCATTTGTTTAACTTGAGAACTTTATTTTTACCCTTATATTTTTAATTGGCTGTAACTTTTTTTACTATCTATGTCTTTGCTATTAAGAAACAGTTTATATTCAAAGTCCAGTGTGATCACTTGATGTGATAATTATTTATATTTAAAATTCGGCAGAGTTCAGTTAAAAACTAACTACTGGCTCAAGTTCATAGAATACATAAACAGAACGCGGCCAGCCCAAATATATTACAGAGTGACCGCGAAATTCGTGTTTAAAATCTCCCAAACGTTCACCTCGATTCGCACACTTGTAAAAATAAACAGCCCGAATCTCCGATTATTTATTTTGGAGATTTGTTTCTTGATGTTATTTATTTCCTTTGGAAAAAAGTGACTCATTCATAAAAATAATTCTAAATATAATTCGTAAATTGTATACACGCAATCGAAGCCGAAGGAAGAAACGTAAACAATAAACTGGAGAAGACACGAGACGAGAAATTACTTTAAAAGCCGAGTTTCAAGCAACAACATTATACGAAATGCTCTGAAAAAGTCTTTTCGGTGGCGTAAAGGGTGGGTAAACGTTGAAAAACAAAACGGCGTTGCCTCTCTTTACAGTGCGAGTGTTGTTTTGTTTTCTATAGAAGGCTCAAAGTTGTTTTCTCGGTGCTCGACATATTTAAAGAATAAAATAAAGATGTACCTTACCTACCATTAGCGATTTTTTAGACAAAAGTGACAAGATATTCTTATTCAGCACGGTCTTAAACCTAAATGTATATATTTTTGTGTGTCCAAATAAATTAAAATTACATTTTGAAAAATCTCAATAAATAATCATCAATCATATGCGTCCTGTGGATGTTTTCAATGAAGAAACATAGTATTATAAAGTAACTGTATAACCTGTAATCCTACGTTTTACATAATAGTTTATAAGCAATTTCGTAAATAGCTTTTAACGAATTTGGTATATTTAAGCGTCATTGTTTAAAATTTACTGGTTAAACTCCGAACAAAAATTAAATATTAAGCACCAAATCAAATATTTGCTCTGAAAATTGAATAATAATTTTTTTTAATTTTAGATTTATTAAATTAAATTTATAGGATAGGTAGGTATTATTACCTGTACCTGTAGATTTAGTCATGGTGGTGAATGAGGGGTATATATTTCAAAACATCAGAAAAAAATTGTCGTAGCAGTCATTTTGAAATAGCAGTTATTTTGCATATATTATCTAGTACCATCACGATCACGGGCCATCATAAGTAACTTTCTACTTTTAGGTAGATAAATTTAAAAACTACAAAAATAAAAATTGTTATACTAATAATACTTTGGATCAGGGATTGTCCTAAAATGCGTATAAATAAAAAATATCAAACATTGCAAGAACTGACTCATTAAGATCGATGCATATCATATTTGAATTTACATTTTCAACTTTGCGCAGGCTAAAAACATGGTTGCGATTTACAACCAGCGAAACTCGCGATCTATGCACATTCACAAGAAAATCGATATAAATATAGACGAAGTTGTCAATACATATGCTAATTCTGTCATTAAAAGAAATGAACTTCTCTTTGCAAAATAAATTAGTAGGTCATTTAACATGTCAATATTATTTTCGTTAATTCGCATACAAAAGTGTTAGTTTTGTTCCTGACATTTAAGCAAAAAAATAATAATTACTTTGTTGTGTTTTGGAAAAATATGTGTATTTTTATCCAATATTTGTTTTCGGTATTATTTAACCCCAGGTCGCCAAAGGCTCAGGCAGTCCCCCTTCTCGTCAATCAAGCTCTGGTTACGGTACTGTTCATGACGAGCAACAATTTTGCGTCAAGTCAGTATAAATAAATATAAATAATAAACCCTAAAAATAACAGGGCAAGGGACAGAATCACAGGATACTACAAACCTATAAAAATTAACAAAGTATAATTCGGCAGGTTTTGTTGTTTATTCTATACTAAATTTTAGTTTAAAACATCCATTTTGGAGGACCCCATATTTTTTAAGTGCCAACAACAAGGAACAACCCTTATATGTTTCTGTTTGAAATTTCAGAAAATGGAAAATTTTGTAGCCAGTTAAAATGCATAATCAAAGCTACACCCTGAATAACTACATTCATATACTTCCACTTAATTTTTCAATTTTACAAGTTTCGAAAAATAAAGTTTGAGACTTGAGACGTTTAAATACTGAAATAATATTGCTTAAGCTCTGGTGAATGAATTACCTTTCTCAATTCTTGGACAGCTTACTCTTATATACAAACAATGCAGGAGCGCCCTGGGCCCTATTACCTGGAATGCTCAAGTTGGATATCTAGAATGAGCAAATGTTTAACTAAGGAGTGCTCCGAGCGAATAACTAGCTCTTTTGGCAATACAAAATACAAAATACCCTCGTCATATCTGTTTTTTAAACGTGATTCTGCAAAATACTCATCTGCTCGTCATGGCGAACATCATTTTTATTTTTTATCGCATAAAAACTAAAACCACCAACTGACACGATTAGTTTATTTTGTCACTAAAAATACCATCAAAATGATTCAAAACACGAACGGCTGACTGCGCTATATAAATCATTGATTTCGTATAGCGATACAGTGCAGTAAAACAGGAAGCTGTTTTCCGAAAATTGATTTACCCGCATATCCCCAATATCCCCATGGATTTGAACAAGTGCTCGTCAATTCCTATAATTAAAGTACCTATACCTCAATTTAATATATTGGTATCGAATTTTCAATCAGTTTTGCCCGTGATAAAATTATTGTCAACGGGATAGCTCAGATTGTGTGATAACTTTATCATCATCATCTACAGTTTGCGAGACCCCATTGGAGGAAGAATAGTTGAGCAATGTTGTTATTTGAAAAATAGGTAATGATCGTTACCTACTTACTTAAAATTACATAAAATGTTTCAAGGGGCATATATGAAATAAGTCGGGCAAGTCATGAGAGGAAGGGAGGGAACTAAGAGCTGAACGCAACAGGAAAAACACCACAAAAGGAACGAGGTCAATTTGAGCATACGTTCTAGAGCAAGTTTTGAAAGTACCTAATGATAAACAGTTTTAATTAACATTTTATCCTCTGGAAAATGGAGTCTGCGTTTAAGTTTAATTAAGTTAAAAAGTAAAGTTAGATTTAAGTAAAATATAAGTAGTTTCACAGCTTGAGCATAACTAGATAACCGACCCAATGAGGAAATTTTGTAGATGTCAATGAAGATATTTATTGAAATAAGATTTCACAAAGTTGGCGTTTATTGGTGTGACATTGTATTTACCGACGCGAAGTGGACTGCATAAAATTGTTCTTCTACGACAGTGTACAGAGTGATTCATTTATAATGAAACCTTCACCTTCACTCATAGATGTAATAGAAAGTTACTCAAACCCATACATTTTTTATTGCATATTTTAAAAGGCTTCTAAGTTCTAAGTACTTTTGTATACCCAACCGTTACCAAGTTATTTTTCCTTAATTTTTTACCTAAACCCTTTTTAAAATGAGCCATTCTATTGGTTCTGTGAAATTATGTGGGCATGGGAAAACAAAGTGGAATAACTAGAGGCAACAATGTACTATAAATTTATTAAATTAGACTTAGAACATTTAAAAAAGTATCTTAAAAGAAACATATAAGAACTATAACCGCTATTATTTTTAAAACACAAAATAAAACACCTTCTTACTTCTTTTTTGTCACCCTTTTCGCCACTTTACCATTTATTTTAAATATTGTTTCCTGCTTGTCTTCCAGCTGTCATTTTTAACTAACTTTCGGGTGATTGTGTGGTTTATTTAAAGTTAAAAAAAGCTAAAAAAAAGTCGACGCACAATGAGAAAGTGGATATAGTGCTAGTGTGTAGAGAGGCTTTCTTTCTTTTATTTAGGTAGGCAGGTGTTCATTTCGCGATAATCACATTGACAGAATTGAATTTGAGGTTTCATTCAAAATTGGTACCTAATAATCGAAGCCATTATCTGCTCATAATTAGGTTATTATAATAATAATTATAATTTTAGAGATTCGAGGTTGGTAGCGATCATTAACAATAATTGCCAAATAATTAAAATTTAGATTTTTGTTCAGGTTTTTATTTTATTCCAAGATGCTTTGCTCACTAAATGAAACTTTACTTATGATGTATGACTTTTGAAAATGTTTAAAACTGAAGCAGCTATAGAATAAAGATATTATAACATACTCACTATACCTATGTACGAAATCATGTTTCGAGGTTTCAGATATCAAAGCCACAGAAAATATACACGCTGTATATTTTCTGTGATCAAAGCTATCGAGTTCTATATAAATATAAATAAAACCCTCATTCACTAAAAGGTATAGATACCTTCTCAGTATTGAATTCTGGGAATAATTTCTACGAAGAGCAATCATACTTATTTTTTGCACTATAGATTCTACTTACAATCCAAAGACTGCAAAATCTCCATTTAAATTCGGTGAGCATGTACCCTGAAAGTGGGCACCAAACCCCTTTTTGGTCACGCTTCAAGATTAGTTTGGGCAAACGCTGAAGTATTCATGAGATTTTAAATTTCTATTGGGAATAATAAAAGTATGAAAATTTTCGGGCAAGACCTTTATATCTAATGGAAAAGTTAGGGCAATAGAATTCCTAGACCTATATAAAGAATGAACTCTCATTTTGTGTGTATACCTATACTTATGTACAATAAAAAAACTACTATCAGTGATACTTTTAAAATCGATAGAAAGTGACAAAATAATATTACTTTTTTTGGAATATCTCGTAAAAATTAATCAAATTGGGTACAATTTATGGTGGGCCAAATATTGATGATATTATTTTCTCAATTTATATTCAACGAATGCGTAGCAACCGAGGTTACATGACATATATGTTCTAACATAAAATGTGCACGCCACTGGAAAATTACGTTTTCGATTTTTTTACTTTTTTATTTAGTTTAAAGAAAACGTGCTCTTGCATTTTTAAATATCAGGTTGCAAATTTTTAACAACTTTACTTATGGAAAGACAATATATAGGTACCTACCTACTTATAGACAACAGTTTTGATTAATGAATTTGACGTTATGTCATAACAAAGCACCCACGCGTGCTACGTGCTACTAGCCTTGAAGGAATTTTCTTTAATTATAATAACCTACACTACATAATATATTATCGTTAGTGTTGAATATTCCTCCATAAGGAAAAAATACCATGCAGAGATCGAAAATGCTGCATCAAAACAAAAAAATAGTTCTGAATTGAAACTAAACTAAATTGAATGGAACGGATACTGTTCTAATATCGTTATCATGGATTCCCTACATTCATTTCTGTTTGCTTCCTTTCAATTATTATTCTTACCCTTAAAAAATATCCTATAACAATTGGAAATATTTTTCTAAAAGGTAATCCAATACATAAGTTCTAGTGCTATACAGGTGTAGAGGTGTAGCAATCTATTTTGAGTACCTAAGTAATCTGCTGATGAATCCACATAGTGAGTTTATTGAACTTAAAATAAGGCGAAGAGGAATGTTAGATTTGTATACCGGGTGTCTCAGGTTTTAATCGAAAAATTTGAATAGGCGATATAACCCGTAAAATAAAAAGAAAAGTTTATATAAACTTTCATGTTATAAAGTTTCGTTTTGGAGATACCGGGTGTTAAAGTTTATAAACATTTTTTTCCATAAATCTCAAAAACTACTTGGCCGATTCTGATGAAACTTGGTATGTTTTTACTAATAAGTTTGATATTATTTAAAGATTATTATTAAAAATACATTTTTGTCTTTTGCATTTATTGTATATCTTGCTTACTTTTCGAGAAAACAATAAAACAATAAAACATGTTAATTTTGATAATGTCAGCAATAACAACAATCAAAACAATTCTATCATCGCAAAGTTTAAGTTCATATGAACTTTTTTATTTGTACGAGTTCTAGTGCCTATTAAATTTTCCCGACTAAAACCTGAGACGCTCTGTATATTTGGTAGACTATATACATAGATATAGGGTGTTCATAGTTATTTTTTACCCCTTAACTTTTTTATTTTTTAACCTAGAAAAATATTAAATAGTTGGTTCCAACAGAGCCATTTGAATGTGTTAAAAAAACAATTCAGTAACATCGAGTAACAGAGATTCAAATATATATTATATAACTATGGTTTTTTAAATAAAACTCCCTGTATATTTTTGAAATCTACGTATTTTTCGGTTCTAATACACCTATGTTAAATATATAATATATCTCTTTTTTCCGTTTTACTAAGCCTATGGCTATTATTGGCCAAGGAAGTCATAGATAGATAGGCGGAACACGAATGGCCAAATTCTATCAAGTAAGAAATTAAAAATTTTAATTTATAGGTACTTATTAGAGGTTTAAGCAAGCAAAATGTATGTCGGTGTATACCCAAGGATAGGTAATTTAAGTTAAATACTCACCGCGCGCTCGCGATGGCGGTCTGTGAATGGACTTTCATAGATTATTGCAGTAGGTAGATAGATATTAGATAAGCCCTTTATCACTAAATGCTCGTTTAACGATTCACGGCGCGGCGTTGATTTTTAAATTGAAAGGTATCTATCAGGAATAAAATGTCTTCAATTCACCTCGTAAAATGTAGGTACCTATCCATTTTCAACAATAACCGAAATTAGTTCATCCACTAAACGAATGTCTTTTTGTACTCAATCCCACATTTTACTGCCAGTGAATTTTATTGGAAATGTTAAGTACTTACCTATGTACAGGGTGTCCCAGTTAACGTGATAAATCCGATTTTCTCGGTAATTTTAAAGATAATTTCATGGTTCGAAAACCAGACATGTGTAGAATTTTCCGAGGAGTTCGAATGTGATGTCAAACATAATATACCGGGTGTTGTTAAAAAGTTATTTCAAAAAATACCATTTTCCAAAAAATTGTGAAGTTGAATTTTAACACGAAATATTAGTAATGAGTAAACGGCGAGTAACGAAAAAGTGTCGGTTTTCATTTCTGACTTCCGGTTTTAGCGGAAGTGATCATCATTTTATCAGATTTTTGAGACAATCGGTATATTTTGGGTTTTTTAAGTTCCTTTTGTTCCCCCAATTCCAACCATATATATTTTTAAATAGTTATCTCTAACGATATATTTTTAGCATTCCATGCAAAGATGTGATTTTATCATATTCGACGAAATTTATCAAAAAATAAAAATTTACTGCTTGGTTATTTTTAGAGATAACTATATAAAAATATATGTGGTTGGAATTGGGAGAACAAAAATAACTTAAAAAACCCATAATATTCAGTTTTTAATTGGGTTTTTCGCCACCAAACTGATTGAAAGACAACTTTTTCAAGTTGCCTCGGAAATTCATAAATTATTAACACTGAACGAACGAAACTTTAAACGTGTAACTCAAAAAATAACTTCAACAAATTTGTTTTCTGAGCTTTCGGAGGATAAATCTTCCTCCTTTCTCAAAGATCATGTCACGTCAAAGTGAAGTGACAGATAAATTAATTAATTAATTAATAACGTGTAACTCAAAAAATAACTTCAACAAATTTGTTTTTTGAGCTTTCGGAGGATAAATCTTCCTCCTTTCTCAAAGATCATGTCACGTCAAAGTGAAGTATTAATTAATTAATTAATTAATTAATCTGAAGTATTAATTAATTAATTAATTAATTAATCTGTCACTTCACTTTGACGTGACATGATCTTTGAGAAAGGAGGAAGATTTATCCTCCGAAAGCTCAGAAAACAAATTGGTTGAAGTTATTTTTTGAGTTACACGTCTAAAGTTTCGTTCGTTCAGTGTTAATAATTTATGAATTTTCGAGGCAACTTGAAAAAGTTGTCTTTCAATCAGTTTGGTGGCGAAAAACCCAATTAAAAATTAAATGGATCTGTTTGCGCCACAAATAAATTTTAGAAAATACCATAATATTCAGGTTGTCTCAAAAATCTGACAAAGTGACGCTCACTTCCGGTAAAACCGGAAGCCAGAAATGAAAACCGACACTTTTTCGTTACTCCCCGTATACTCCTTACTAACATTTCGTGTTAAAATCCAACTTCACAATTTTTTGGAAAACGGTATTTTTTTAAATAACTTTTTAACAACACCCGGTATATTAAGTTTGACGTCACATTCGAATTCCTTGGAAAATTCTACAAAAGTTTGGTTTTTGAACCATGAATTTATCTTTAAAATTACCGAGAAAATCGGGTTTATCATGTTAACAGGGACACCCTGTACGTACTAAAAGCCTATACTTAGGTACATAAGGATGATTAGCGAGTGTAAATGTAATAATTACAAGAAAAGGTGATAACGGGCAAACACTCAAAGTTAACAAAAAAAAAATAGTAACCGCATACACGTGTTTCATGCTATTTGGCAATCATCAGTACGGTGTAACATTAACCAAATCAAAAGATAGGCGTGATTTGGGAAGCAACAAATGAAGTCCAGGCAGGAGCCAACCGCACATTTGCAGCTTCAGTCAGCACATCCCATATTTTGGGGCTTGTACTAACATCGCCACGGAGGCTGCTAAAGCGACCTGCGTGGAAATCTTCATAACCCAAGATACAATGACAATAAGGATGTAAGATTAGCGAGTGTAAATGTAATAATTACAAGAAAAGGTGATAATGGGCAAACACTCAAAGTTAACAAAAAGAAGAAATTATTAAATCATGCCTATCTTTTGATTTGGTGAATGTTACACCGTACTGATGATTGCCAAATAGCATGAAACACGTGTATGCGGTTACTAATTTTTTCTTTTTGTTAACTTTGAGTGTTTGCCCATTTCACCTTTTCTTAGGTTCATACATTGATTTTTTATATTTCTTCTGAATTAAAACGTTGCAAAAGTAAAAGCATATAGGTAGGTACATACATTGATTTTTATAAACGAGATCAATAATTCTACAAAATGTTTTTCTACACTTGTATTTCGCTCAGTGTTTTTGGCATTCAGCGGTGCAAATATATTTTTCGTCCCGTAAGAGCAAATCGAACCACATATAATTAAATAACTAAGTACTTATGAAATATTAGAAATTTCCACCTGTATTTTCAGTACCTATCTATTTTAGGTACAATCTCCCCGTAAAAATAGTTCACCTCGAAGAAATTGTCTATTGTCGCATAGAAGACAAGAAGACAGGTATATAGAGTTCGTCTTGTCAAATACAATACCTATGTTAAATGTGACCCATTTTTAAATGAAAATCTATTGTAGGTCATTGTGGATCTTATAGGTGTTAAGTAAACTAGACTACATGAAAAATGCAGTTCATAGTTTATATCTAAATTATATGAATATAGGGAGTGAGGAAGATTATGTAAAAGTTGGGCACGATTTGAGATATTTGACAAGATGAGCTTCTCTGTGCTACTACCGAACCCTTTCACAAACAATTGTCCAAACACTAAACAAATATATTGTCTCCTTTCATTTCATGAAACAATTCACATACATTGGAGTTTCATTTTGAAAACTGTTCAAGGCATTTGATTAGCACACGATTATAATAGTTATAGTTAAGGCAAGAAACCACAAACTAAAAACAAGAGAAAATGATCATTTTGGGAGTTGCATCAATCACCAAATCAAAGGATAGAAAAGATTTGGAAAAATACGAAACAAAAACTGTAAAATACGAAATTGTTTCATTGCACTTCCTCTAGAGAACTAATAGATAATGATGACGTTCTTTACTTCATTGGTACCAATTGACCGCTTTCCATTTCCGGTTTTGTTTTTTCTCTTTATTAGATACCTGACGAACTTCTCGGTATAGGAAGATGAAGAAGAAATGGGTCAAAGTAGATCAAAAGATGAGCGTCGGTGTTTGCCCCGAGACGACCTTCTGGGTGCGCCACTGGTCTAAGAGACCAACCAGCTCATCAAGATTAAGCACTAAGAATATAATTTTTCAAACTTAAAACCAACAGCAGTTACCTCCACTGTTTCCAGGTGCTTATATCCTCTCCCTGAACTATCCGCACCAAGAAGCATCCGACATCGCACCCTCGGTAAACCGAAACGTAAACACTTCCCCCCCAACGAGACTGTATCCCCCCCACCCCTCGACGGATCTATCACGACGAACGTCGATCAGCCCGCGCGCGGCCGTCGTTCGGCGTCGGGACGCCGAGAAGAACTGGCGGCCGCGCCGCGACGTCGGCCGACGCGCCGATCGGCGGCCGAGCGTCGCCGAGCGCCGGGATCGACCCTCCGGAGGGATGCAGGGCCGCCATCCCCTGCGCCGCGGGGATGGCGGCCCATGGGCGCAACCGGCATCTACTGTTCGAGGAATGGCCGGACAAAATATAACTAAAGTCTATCCAAGTTACAGAGGCAGTGGGTCAAAACATTGGCCACCACGTGACCTATTCTCTTATTGGTCTGGCCGTCATAAAATGTCAAGTGTTTACGCGGCGAGCAGAATGCAGGGCCCTCAGTCGAGTTTCCTGCATATTTTAGATCGGATCGCGAGCAGTATATTCTGTAAATTTGTTTTGCTACTTAATTTAAGGAAATTTATAAAGATCCACGAAAGGTAAAAACAGAATTTTTAGAACTTCTAAAAGAATTAGTTCAGAATTACAAGCCACTGGAAATTCCATATTAGTCAGACCCTGGTAATCGATCGCAATGCGGTCATGTGACTTTGTTTATATCTACTGCCGCTGTAACTTGGATAGACTTTAGACAATTTTTTCCAAAGATATATAAATACTTAGATATTTTGGGGCGGCGATGTACGAGTGGGTCTTTCAATTAGACCCACGCTTTGACACCGTACGTCGTGGATTCGAGTCCCACCGCGGTATGTGCCATGGGTGTTGTGTTTGTCCTTAGTTTTAATTTAGGTTTAGTATTAGGTTAAGCAAAAATGCAAAAATAGACTGGTACACGATACACAAATAACGGTATGCCAGCTAGGAGAACGAAAATTAAACTCTTCTGCGCATCTACGTCACTTCGACAAAAGCGCGGCCAACTTATAAAAAATAGTCCTGAAATTAGTCTCACTGATATAGGTACCTACGTCAGTTATCGATTTCGCGTCAAGTTAAATCCAAAGATAGAATGTACCCATATAGCATTTAATATTTTTTGAATATGCAAAATAAGTTCCTAATGTGCAAAAAATATTCCCCATATTTATAAAACATTGTTACAATATTTTACGAAATATGTTCAGTAACTGCATATACCCAAGATATTTGTTAATCGCAGATACAAATATAATATATTAGATGAATGTACAAATGATGTATATGTGTGTTTTGAATAACAATATCTTGTGTAACATATTCCTAACTTAGTGGTTCTATAAATATTTATAAATTGAACATTTAAGTACATTACAGGCACGTTCACCTTAGGAACGTGCAATTTGGAATATTGCTGGAACATGCTAAATAGTATATTCATACAGCAAATATCTTATGAATGTTCACAAACGGTACTTATTCCTAGTCTTGTGACGTCACAGAGATTCTAGCTTACACTATTTTTAGACAATATTTCCAAGTGCCTCGATGGCTCAGTTGGTTAGAGCGTCAACTTGTAAATCTATGGTCGTAGGTTCGAACCCAGAAACTGGTGTTGGCGGATTTTTTTTTATTTTATAATGTACAGGGTGGGCCGAATTCGACACTTTTCAAGGGAAACTCCGATTTTTGACGGAGATAGACGAAAACTGATATCGGTGTCTGAGGCTCATTTTTTATGATAAACTTAATGGAGAAAACCGCAAATCGATATCTGTCACCGTTCTTGAGTTACAGGGCGTTTTTCGAAAATGTGCGTTTTCGAAAAGTGGCCGTAACTTTTTTCGGGTTGAAAATTTTGTGTTTCTGTGAAAACATTCTTAAAGCACTTTTTTACGTAGAATCCAATGCTGATACTACATTTTTTTCCAGTCAATGGTTTAAGAGTTACGGATAAAAAATATTATTTTTTAAATGGAACACCCTGTATATTTTTGCACTTTTTAATAGAGCAAAAAATTACCATTCCAAAAATATATAACACTTAATGATTTACTTAAGTAGTTATCAATTACTAATAGCTTTTATGATTTCATGTGTATAATAATTGGAAGCACGCCCTTTCAGCAAGTAGGCTTTGGACGGTGAGACAATGAAACAACCGAAGAAAAAGGTTTACTGTTACCTTCCTGTCAAATTTTCAGTTAGGCTGCTTAGGCAGGGCAAAGATTTTTCTATTTTTGTGTAATTTATAAACTTTATAAGATACCTACAATGAAATTTGAAAGTTGTGAAAAATGGGATATGATACGAGTCTGTTTTATACAATCCGGGGAAAATGTCTATCTCTGTTTAACTCGTACCTACCTTTTTGGCCTACTATTAATCAAATCTATTAACTATTACTCTAACACTATTAATCAAATTGTGTCGCAATCTTGCAAAAATGTGCTTGAAAGGATAGTCTTCTCTCTGGATACCGCTCGTAGTATAAATTGCTCGTTGCATCTAATTTTTCCCCGGATTGCATAAAACAGACTATCATATCCCATTTTTCATAACTTTCAAATTTCATTGTAGGTATGTTATAAAGTTTATAAATTACACATAAAAATAGAAAAATCTTTACCCTGCCTAAACAGCCTAACTGAAAATTTGACAGGAAGGTAACAGTAAACCTTTTTCCTCGGTTGTTTCATTGTCTCAAGATCCAAAGCCTACTTGTTGAAAGGGCCTGCTTCCAATTATACACATGAAATCATAAAAGCTATTAGTAATTATTGATAACTACTTAAGTAAATCATTAAGTGTTATATATTTTTGGAATGGTATTTTTTTGTTCTATTAAAAAATGCAAAAATATGCAGGGTGTTCCATTTAAAAAATAATATTTTTCTAAGTAAAAAAGTGCTTTAAACATAAAATTTTCAACCCGAAAAAAGTTACGGCCACTTTTCGAAAGCGCACATTTTCGAAAAACGCCCTGTAACTCAAGAACGGTGATAGATATCGATTTGCGGTTTTCTCCATTAAGTTTATCAGTTTTCGTCTATCTCCGTCAAAAATAGGAGTTTCCCTTTAAAAGTGTCCAATTTGGCCCACCCTGTACACGTGAATATTAAATGGATATACATAGAACATACATTGAATATTTGTAAAACGTGCATTAAATATATTTGTGAATGTTTATAATACGTGAAATAGTACCTTCAAAAGGCGAACACCTGAATGTTGCCTGAATGTTCAGATAATGTTTCTACAGTTTTTATGAATATTCCTACAATATGCATGTTCTCTGTAAAAATATTATCAGAATATTCCGCCAATGTGATTTTGCTATATGGGTAGGCACCTTGAGACACTTTGGTGTATAAGTAGTTGCCTGGCTCACTATAAAACCAAATTTCCGTTTAAAAATAAAAGAAAGCCATGATTTTGTCGAATCAGGGTCACCGTTAACGTCACAGCACCTGCGCGCGGGCATACCGTTTTCTGTGTATCGTGGGCTGGTATGAAGATGGCCACGAGCCAGTTTAACCCTGCCAGCCACAAGAAGGAAGGATATTAGGCCCTCGGAACTGGGAAAATGACCAAGCAGTCAAACCCATTAACAAAGGAAAAAAAGGTATCGTGGAATACACCAACCTGTTTACCTACTGTTTGTAAACAATAGGGTACTTGACGACATTTTACAAACTTGATAAAACAATTCCTGGACACTTGCATAAAAGCCTACAATTATTTCTACACGAAGAAAAAATATATTTAAAGCTAAAATAAAAATAATAATACGTATTAGGAAATTTAATCCAATTTGGCACAGCAATACTATATTTTACAAAGTAAAATATTTTTATAATATCGGCTGTATTATAAGAGCAAATACACTGGTATTTGGTTTAACAACTTGTGTGCGTTTTAAATCTAAAAACTAAGATGATATCACACTTATAATATTCATGTTTTTTATTTGATTATTTGTTACATTCGTTATTAATAAAGTGTATAATAGTTTCAAAAATATTTTTCCAGCGTGCAGTATTACTTAGAAATTTAATATAAATATATTTATTTATAATATCCAAATATATGCATATTAGAAGTGAAAATATTGAATTGTTATTTTAAATATAGTTTATAATAATTGGTAATATTAATATAAATTAATATATGAGAACAAATTTTCTGGCTGTCGCGTGGTCGATGGAAATCTACCAGACGTTTTTGCTGATCGTACCCGTAAGCATCTTCAGTGACGACTCTTCCTATGTTGGATCGCAACTTATTACCAATAAGATTGGCACTAGATATTACTTAGGCATTTGATGATCAGTTACAATGGACGAGTCACCACTAAAGATGCTCTCAGTTAGGTATACGACTAGCAAAATGTCTAGAAGATTTTCATCGACCTCGGAGCAACAGCTCAGAAATTCATTCTGACATGGACAACAGCCGTGAAAGCCTAAAAATAAGAGAAATAAAAATTGCCTAGAGGTTTTGAATTTAATAAAAACTATTGATGTACCTATTTACTTACACTTTTGCATCGAAGGGAATCCAAAATAAAATTCAAATTTAACAAACGTTTAACGTTTTTAAACAAATTTAAATAATTGTAGTTTTTATTGTTGAAATACATAACTACCCAAATAAACATATTTATTCATGAACTTACAAAATTTGCAATAAAAACTGATGGTAAAAAATATAAACAAACTGCCTTTGGAACATTATTTAAAAATAACGATTTTTATGGATACTATCGGGGCCCACGGAAACTCGTGGGCCCCGCTTTGTTCCACGAATTATTGCAAATGGGACCGGCAACATCGCAATGCCGTTTCTCCTGACTTCGCCTTTAATTATCATAAATAAATAAGGATTAAAAGCAGTTGTTTCATTTATTACGTGTTATGTTGGTGCACCTACTGTAAACTGAGTACGAACTATGTCGCTTTTTTGAATAAAAAAATTATAGATCGTGTATTAAATTTGTAAGATGGGAAAAGTAATCGGAATAAGCTGAAATGTAAACAAGAAAGTAATAAGTAATTCTGTGGGCGTTCACGGGTAGTTGTAGTTTGACTTTTGCACCTTATAACTTTATTTTTAGTTCCGCTCATGGTTGTAGGGAAAAGGTAGTAGGTATAAGGTAGAAACTTATGTGACTCGTGGGGCGCCTTTGTAACCAGGAGTGGAATCAAGGGTCGGTGTATGCCTGCGTAAAGTGGACAATTTTCTCAATGGTTAGATATTGTCGCATGCATCTCCACGTTTTCTCTAACTCTATGAGACACCATATTCTCATAAGCCTTTTTGATACTTGTGTGTATAGCCCATTTCCGATTTCAACGCAAACGGTTGACTTGATCGTTTATGAAACAAGAGTACCTTTTTCTTGCAGAATGAAAAGATGCACTTAAATGATGGACTGCAGGACTAAAAAGATAACCTCAAAAAAGTAAAATCACGATCCAAAAACAGCGCAAGTGGCGTCTGTGAGATACGGCGAAATTGACATTTTTATTATACTTCTTTGAAAACACCTTATTTTCATCTGTTTTAGCAATAATGAAAGATGGGGTTTTTCGGGCTAGCTCACGGAAACAGCGCATGGAAAAACTTTCCGTGCGCTGAATAAAAATACCGAATATATGGCTTTAAAATAGAAATATACAGCAAAGTAAACTAAATTTAAGAAACTCTAAATATATGCTCTCTGATATTTAACATGTACCTATTTTGTATTTATTTTAATTCGTAAGTGTTTCAATATTTAGATACATTTCTGTAATATTTTTGACGTTTTATTCACCTTATCTGACAATAACTAATTTACAACAAAGCACCTTTGAAATAATTTGGGAGTAACCATGGAAACGCATCATACATACCAAACACTGCATTGTTTATTTTTTGTCAATTAAATTTATTATTATAATATGCCGATAAAATGTTTTAAGTTTCCATTTTCAAAGAAGTATAATAAAAAATATCGTTCATTACACGTCCAGAAATAGATTTTTCCGTGCTTGCGTGACTTCCCGTCTGAGGCGCAGCTTATTCTCTATGGCCAAAAACACAGCAGTGCCAAATTTCAGTTCAGCAGCTTGATTATCTCGGGAGATGTAGCCATAATTCAATTTCAAAATATGAACTTTAACACCCTGTATCTCTTAAACGAACAACATTTCTATACGGCTAAATATGTCAACCGTTCAAATTAGATTTCGACTTTCGACTCTGACATGAGCGACATAAAAATGAGCATAACACTGCCAAAAAAAAACATTTCGGTGTATAAAACTGTCAGAGACCTGTGCGTGTAGCGGAAAAGAAAATTAATGTGAAACAATCTGCGGACAAAGAGGAGAAACGGCACAGATGAGACGCAGATAAGAAAAACTTTTAACACCGTTTCTGTAAGTGGCTAGAGATTTTCCATTTTCCGCCTACGAAATTTACAATCTCATACAAAGTTTAATAAGCAACTATCCGACTAAACTATTTCCAATTTAATTTCAAGCAGCTTAAATCCCGTGAAATATTCTGATAGAAGCTGGGAAATCGCCTTTAGTAAAAACAAACATTATAAATACCCCAACCACTTTATTCAACTTTGATTACCTACTTACTTAGTATCAGTGCTTATCTAAGTTTATTCGGCTCTAGTTAAGCTTTCACAATTTTGTGAAAATCCGCAGTGGCGTAAATAAAATGAAGGCTTTTATTTTAAATGAATTACTTATTATTATTTAGTTTAAATCGTATCGAAGTAATGTGATAATATTTGACCAATATTAAATTTGATATAGGAATCCATATCTGGAGTAGCCACCTACAAAGCGGAGTTAATTTGCTTACCGTAGAGAGGGGATATTTGGTTAATATTTCTTTAATAATCCGATATTATTCCTTATTCCCGTTCGGAGATTAATTACAAATTATGCAAAACTAAGCAAAATTGTTACCTAAAGTGTTTACTATTTATCGCTCCGAAACAATACCTAAAATTTATAATAATACCTCGTGTAATTTTTTTTATTTACAAAAAACAAC
This sequence comes from Pseudeuparius sepicola, assembly GCA_963920635.1. NCBI lineage: Eukaryota > Metazoa > Arthropoda > Insecta > Coleoptera > Anthribidae > Pseudeuparius > Pseudeuparius sepicola. The sequence continues at coordinate 68,871,124 of OY987300.1, read as the reverse complement.
AAATATCCCCCTAGGAGGGGTTATTTGGGTAGCTAGTATAAATATGAATATAACTCAAATATAGCGCGTTTGGAGGCTATTTGGGTGAAAAAAATATGAAAAATAATGTAATATAATATTATATTATATACTAATTATATTTAAAAATAAATTCATTTTAAGATTTTAGACAAATAACAGACGTATGTTACGTGGCACAATATTTATTTTATTACTCTTTCAACAATATAGGCAAGAAAGTCAAATAAAACTTTGTTCACAAAATACCTCTTTAACTAAAAAAAATATTTTAACCAAAATACAAACTGCTGAAATCTTCAGAAGGGAATTCGTAGTGTGGGCGATGTTCTGTTCCTGTTTTAGTAGGATTGGGAAGTTTTTTATTATCATGTCTCTTGAGACAGTATCTTGATTATCTCCTTCGACGTCCACAAAATGTTACTTTAAACCTCTCTGAAGCCTCTTTGTATGTTATGTTTCTCTCTTTCACAGCAAATATTGCATTATTCAGATCAATATCAGAATAGGATTTGTAATAAGGACTAAACTGTGTTCCTTTCCGTGCATTTGTGTACCTTCGTTGGTATGTACGAACCATCTAGAACAAAAACATTATTTAATACTTAATTTTCTACACTAAAAATTATGTATACACGAACTAGCTTTCAAAAAAACACAGAAACCAAATAGCCCCCTATAAAAACCAAATAGCCCCTCAATAAAAAAATGGATGCCGTTGTATATGTTCGTACAAAACAGAACAAACAAACGGTGGTGTATGATTCCCAAAGATCAATATTTTTAATTATATAACAATTATCTATGAAGTACTTACTGTTTATTCTGCACACACAGAAGTTTGGAGACAGAGATATTATATATTTTAAACACACTGTATTAAGCATGGAAAAACACACTTCACCCTGTGATTGACAAGCTCAGATTGATATAAATAATGGGTTGGACCCTTGTCTGAAATGGATAGACAAGGGTTGGACTATTAGCTTTGTAGTAAATCTCCAAAAAAACACACTCCTATTAGCTCACATTTTTGCCGGGAAATTTAAATAGTTTGTTGCCAAAAAAACAAAAAGAGACCCCGCCCAACCAAATATCCGCTCTCTACGGTAGCATGTTAGCTTCCCTTTGAAGCAGGCCAATGAGATCTTTTGTTATTTGTTGTCATTGATTAAAGTACCTACCTAACTATTGATTGTGTACAAAAGCCTACCTATACGTATTCTCGATAATAATAGTTTCAATTAGAACTTACCTACTATTAAATTATCTTGGGTAAACATAGCACAAACAGCCAAATGGAACATTACGCCTCAATATCTAATAGAGAACGGTTTTGTCATACATTTTGGATGAAGAGAAAGAAATACCTAATAGCACAGACATATATAGCGAAGCTATATATGTATAGGTACCCTTATTTATACGTGCTCAAGATAAAAATAAAAAATAGTAATATAATAAGGAAATTTGTGGATCCAAAGAAGATAAAGTTTGAACAAGGGGCAAAAAATATAAGAAGTATTTTGGAATTCTGAACAACAAATAAAAATTTTCATCCAAACAATAAAAATAACACTAATAATAAAGCATAATAATTTCGTTTCAAGATTTGAAGGAAAACGGACAATCAGTAATTTTTTTCTCATGGGGAATGCAAGTTTAAAATCAAATCAATCGGAAATTGAATGCAAAAATGAGGGTGGAACTTGGTTTCACTTAAAATGCAGCAAACAAGAAACTAAAGATCTTGAATATTTTATTAAAGAATTGAAGAAACTTGGTAATAGATGGTCATGTCAAAGCTGTAATAGAGATATTATGTCGAATTTACTAAAAGCACAAAAAAAAATTATGAAAAATTGGAAGAAGAAAACAAACCATTAAAGGCAGAGTTAAAAATGAAAAAGTAGATATTTAATTTATTCGAACAAAAAACGAAATGATGAAAAACAAAATAAGTATACCAAACATATTGAAATTCAAGTGTTTCCTAAAACCAAAGGGCAAGGATTTATTAATTTCGAGCGTTTATGTGCAAAAGTTGGAGTAGAAATAAAAGGAGAAAATATTACAGGCATTCAAAATGATGACCAAAGGAATAGAAATTAGTTTTTGTAGCGAGATAAAGAAGAAAGAAATTTGACAAAAGTCCAAACATTTTTTTAAACAATTTGGATAATTTATAATAATAGTAATAATTATAAACATTCATACTATTTTTTGTTTTTAAAAATTATGTATAATAAAAGTTATTTGCATCCGTCAAACTTATTGAAATTCAAGTGTTTCCTAAAACCAAAGGGCAAGGATTTATTAATTTCGAGCGTTTATGTGCAAAAGTTGGAGTAGAAATAAAAGGAGAAAATATTACAGGCATTCAAAATGATGACCAAAGGAATATAAATTAGTTTTTGTAGCGAGATAAAGAAGAAAGAAATTTGACAAAAGTCCAAACATTTTTTTAAACAATTTGGATAATTTATAATAATAGTAATAATTATAAACATTCATACTATTTTTTGTTTTTAAAAATTATGTATAATAAAAGTTATTTGCATCCGTCAAACTTATTATTTAAATAAGCTAAAAAAATGACTACTCGAAAAATATATTTTTATAATATAGCTTTCTAATATTTAAAAATAAACATTATTAATTATAACAAACATCGTCATAGTACAAGAAGAGCGATGCTGTGTTAAAAGATCGTGTTAAGAAATTTATTGGACAAAGAAGTTTTAAATATATCCTTCTATATTGATTTGAATTAGGTAATTCCCAAACAAACAAATTTTTTAAAAGTTTTGGAAGATACAAAAAGGAAATTGAAGAATGGATTATGAAGTCATATTTTTTATTATCAGATATTATAATTTTTAAATAAGTTGAAATAATGAAAATGAATAGAAATAAATAATTCTTTTGAACCTATAACTTTATAGACACAATTAATTTTTTAGTTAATTTTAATAATTTCTTAGTAGTGGGCAAGCTTTGCGTTTAAGTTTTCTAGTTTGTTTGTACATACTTTATACGTATATTGGTTATTATGTAATAACGTGTTGTTGTTGAATAAACTTATCATTATCATTGTCACTTTCACTATCATTAGCATTATCATTACCATTACCATTATTATTATTATTATTAATTAAGCCCATATAATAATGGTATGGGATCTATTTTTAAATTTGGTTTGCAAAAAAATTAAAAACTCTAAAGAAAACCGTTAAATCCATCTCCGACTTTTCGTTGGATCTGGCAACCCGAAACTGCGTCAAGTCTGGGGTCAATTTAAAATTAAAATGTACGAAATTCACGAAAATTACGCGCGCCTATGGCATATTTGAAATGTTTGTTAGGTTCTCGATAAATATTCGTTCGGTGCCCAAAATAGTGTGAACACGCAAACTGATAGGTTGCACCCGAAAATCGGCTTGGGTCAATTTCAACAACCTGTAGTTTTTTATTAACTGCTAACAATCTTTTATAAAGTGTATACTTCGACCCTTGTTTATGGAATCCCTAGTTAGCCAATGTGTGACAGAGTCATAAGGATACGAGAGCAATATTGGATACAAGCAACAGATGGCGCCAAACATTAAAAAGTGGCCCAGTCATTGTCTACTAATTTTCTACTATTAAAATCTACCAAAAAAAACCTCTGGCCAACTTTATTTTTTGCGAAATCTGTCCCCTGTATCTACTATATTTCTGTCATGTCCATATGTCAGTGTCAGACATTGGCTAACTAGAGTATCCATAAACAAAGCTTCGACGGTCTTTGCAACGCTATGTATCTTTCTTTATAAGCGCTGTTGAACCTACCTCTAAGTTCATATGAACTTTTTTGCCAAAAATGTGATTTTCTATATACCATCAATTTTATACAGTGTGTCCCAATTTGATACTGGACACCTCATAAATATATGAAGGGCAAGGAAAACAAATGGTCTCTATTTTTTTATTGCTAGTACCAAGGGAAAGTATCTCATAGGTGGTGGTATTTGCATGGGGTAATTATTTCATGGCCTGCTATGATTTTTCAAAATAGCAAATTTTCAAGAAACCCCATTAGGGATTTTTTTACGACAAAATATTATTAAGAAAACTTGTTCAGAATGAAAAACTGAGTAGATTCGCAAAATTTTAAAAGGCTAGGCCTACTTTGATTTTTAGATTTATCTCCCACTTTTTTCTTAGAAAAGTGTCCTTTCTGGAGCTTTCACGTCAAAATTTTATAAAGGACACATTTCTAAGAAAAAAGTGGGAGAAAAAGGCGAAAAAGCCAAAAATCAAAGTAGGCCTAGACTTTTGAAATTTTGCAAGTCTACTTAGTTTTTCATTCTGAACAAGTTTTCTTAATAACATTTTGTCGTAAAAAAATCCCTAATAGGGTTTCTTGAAAATTTGCTGTTTTAAAAAATTATAGCAGGCCATGAAATAATTACCCCATCCAAATACCACCGCCTATGAGATACTCTCCTTTGGGACCACCAAATAAGAAAATAGAGACAATTTGTATTCCTTGTCCTTCATATAGTTCTGAGGTGTCCAGTATCAAATTGGGACACACTGTATATGAAATTTAGAACGTGGACATCCTTGTAATATGCATTGACATACTTAATAAGTCAATGGTAATATGACTCCGGTACGGGACGTCACGAAATACCCGAAATCTGTATTATTACACTTTTAATTTTCAGCTTATTGAGAGCATCAAAACAATCTAAAACAACCCCTTTGGGACTTTAGAGCCGTTAACTACGTGATGCACGCAAAAAAGGGAACTTCTTTTAAAACTGTATTAGTCCATTAAAGCACAAAAAATATAGCTGATAGCAACAGAAGTCTGATCAGCATCTGTCGAATTTTGTTCAAAATCAAATGAATAAAGATCCCCTTTATTCCTGAATAAAGATCCCCTTTATTCATTGGCAAAATTCAAGGTACCAACACCTGGCCGTCTGTGTCAAAACTTAACCTGATTGCCGCGCCATCTTACCTAGGGAGTAGCATTAACTGCATCCGAATATTTGCTCTGGTGCGTACATGAAAAGTATCATACATCGGACTGGAGTTATGTTGCCGTAGGCTATATTTTCCGTGATTACAGGTTAGACTTGAAATTGGAACTGTTTCAGTATCTCCCCTAACTCGATCCGAACAATCGCCCACATAAGATGCGCGTTCCGCACATCATCTGCGACAACACCAGGAAGGCGTACGACCCGTCCCCCGAAACCCAAGAACTTATCGGCGAGGATGTCCGCAAGGTCGCCGCAGAAAACTTCGCGTGGGACAAGGACAAGTGCCCGCCCCTGGCCGACTACTGCGTCAAGGCGATCGCGGCGGCCTTTGAGAACAAGCCGCTGCTGGACGAGCTACCGTGCGCCGACAGGGACCATCTCCTGGAAGTAATTTCGGCTGATTTGCCTCTGGAGATCGCCATACCATTCATCGAGGTAAAACATGATGCCACCTATAGTTAGGTGACCTAACCATAGTAGCTTCACTTGGCGGCGGCACTTTTATATCACCGAGTCATTTGCTTGAATTTTTCCCTCTAACAATGGTCCAGGTGGCGGGGGACCAAAAGCAGAAATTGGAACCACAGAAGTAAGCGCTCCCTTCCCGGCGCCTTCGCCATTATCTCCCGCCGGCTGGACTATAGCTAGATGAACTTTTCATCTTTTATGGTTTACAGCGGGGACGAGAGGCAAAGGGTAACCGCGGTCGGATTGTCTCGGCCATAATATTCGGAGTGACCCTTCTATGTGTTGCCATTAATTGGAACCCCAAAATTGGTTTTTGGTTATATTTTTGGCAATTTCAAAGATATACATTTGAGATTTGGTACAAAAATAATAAACTTTCTAAAATGATTTCCTCTTTGCAAAATGATCCCAAACAGTCATCATCACTACATAACGACTTCTTCATGTGAAACAGCTTTCTCTTTGGTTTTTATAACGAAAATAGTTTCAAAAAATTACAAAAATCATTCTAGATATCTGGCCCCTGTAATGATGAGGTTTACGTCGTTTTATATTTACTCTGTATATTCTCAGAAGAGTAGGTACGTACTTTTGACCTAAAACAATTAATTGAAAGCACAGACAACCACACCTTAATTTAGCACCAAGCCCATATTATCGATTGCTAGTGTCCCGAAACGTCAATATCGTGATGTTTTATTTTTAAACCATTAATTTTCAGACATCACACAAGACCCGTAGTATTTAATAATGAAATTCTAATTTTTATTTCAGACGTCCATAAAATCATTTTTTAAATTACTAATATTAATTTCCTCCACCAACAACGATGTAGAAAACCATGAACATTTTCTAGGCCCTTTGGTAAAATCACGGTTTTCACAAATCAAATTAGAAAATTAGATTTCGTTTTGCCATTTACGAAAATTCCGCATTTCAATTTCAAAATTGTCCAATTTTCAAAATGGAATAATTATTGTAAAAAGAAGGCACAGATACATATTTTAAGGTAACGTAAGTTGTTAATTATATTTTTAGAAGTTTCTTACCAGAGAAAGCAATGTCTCCCCCACCTTCCCTGTTATGGTATTTTTTAATACAAAATAAGATTGGTAGGTGTTAATCTGTGTACTAGTTTCCACTAGTACAATTTCTTTAAGAATGAAGTCACGGCTTCGTTAATACAGGGTGTTTCTTTGATTAGTACAGAAATTTTAACTGGCTGTAGGTTTCAACTCCTAAAACATGCCTGTGAAAGTATTATTGAAAAAATATCTGTAAAATTTGCTAATTTCCACACCACACACATATACTTTTTTAAGCGCGTGTTCGTCTATAGCTCTATCATCCAGCAAAGTTCAAAAGTAGTGTTCACGAATACCTAATACAAAATTGTTTTTATAGTGTTAATGATTTTTTACCTTAATTTTTATTCTTGTGATGTATTTCAAAACAGTTTTTGTGTATACTATTAGTGTTACAAAACCTTTTAAATATATTTTCTGTGTGACTTGCCATGTGGACTGAATGTCTGTATTTTGGTTAATAAAGCTCTACTCTACTCTACTCTACTCTACTCATAAAGAAAAATAACATTAGACTTAGAACCGCCAATTGAAATTTCTGTACCAATAAAAAACACCCTGTAGATACAATGCGAAATATTTCTTCTTATTTTTTCACGGTATTTTTACATTTCATTTGATTGGTATGAATAATAATGTGCTTGGCCGCAAATTGCGATGAAGCCGAAATAATAGTAATTACCATCTTTCCCCGTTACAATGTGATTACTTCTGTGGTATCTTAACTGGGGTAATTATTATGAGGGTGAGAATTATCATTGTTGTTCTTAATTATTTATTCAAAAAATTTAAAAAAATTCCTACATGATGACCGGAAAAAGTTACAATTATATAATTATTATAATTTCATAAATAAATTTTACTGCGCCCTTCCATCTACAGATTAATTTGTGTCAATTCAAACAATTTAATTTTAGGAATTTACTATACCTATGTAACTTACATTTTAATACGTATCTATCAGTGGTAAATTAACTGCGCCCTTCCATCTACAGATTAATTTGTCAATTCAAACAATTTAATTTTAGGAATGAGGCATTTACTGTATTGTAACTTACATTTTAATACGTATCAGTGGTAAATTTACCTATTACCAACATGAGCAAATTGCCTGTTAATTACTATTGTTAAAAAAGTTGTTTTTTTTTCTAAAAGGATGAGTATTATTGGAAAAGAAGATACAAAGAAAAATTTGGCTTGGTAACCGAGCATCTCCCAGAAATTTGGTCATGGAAAACAATATACATCGAGAAGCACGTTCAACAGATGGTAGAAAACGCTGAACCCCAATACGGCGACGAAGAGACCTTCGACGAGCTCTTGAAACTTTGCAACCCTTACCTTGAAAGATTGCTGGTTACTCAGTTGCAGTACTGGCAACCCCCACGGACCATGGATAAAGAGGATATCCCAGAGGAATTTCCAATTGAACACATCAATTTTCTGCCGATCTTTTCGAAGCTTAAGAATATTACAGAATTTGATCTAGTATTTGGTAAGAATAAAGGATATACAGGGTGTTTCCAAATTATGGTGTCAATGTAATACGGCGGGTAGAGAATGTCATTTTGAATAAAAAGTTTCTTATAAACGTGGGTCCGAAAATGCATAATGAGAAATTTACAGGGTAATAAATGTACAGTTGTACAGACATATTTATCACAACAACTTTTACAGAAGTTATGCAATTTAAATGAAACTTGGTGCAGTTCTTTAGTCGCTGAAGTGCAACAATTTTGTATAAAAACAATTTATTTCCATCACCCAGAGACGGAGGGGCAGGGCAGCATAATGGGTTTTATACTTATAACTTTTTTGAGGTTATCTATTTGGTCTCGCAGGTTCATCATTTTAGTACATCTTTTCATTTTGCAACAAAAGGGTACTCTTGTCCCATAAGTATAAAATCAACCGTTTGCGTTGAAATCGGCAAAATGTGCCCCAAAACACCTGTTGACTCCAAAATTCGAGAAATAAAATTATTATCGCCTACCGCATTTAAATATTACAGATGAACTTGTGGAAAAAATGCCTAATGGACATTGAGTAAAACATCACTGGTTTTGTTGAAATAGGGTGTGTAACTTTTGTCGAGTTCAATCCGTTCAATTTTGAAAGCGAAAAATTTTTGATACATAGTTTATAGAGGATTTTTTGTCACTTTTAAATGGTACGACTATTCTGTAAATTTTGAAAGCAGTATAGTTAAAAATTTTATTTTTCGAATTTTGGAGTTAACAGAGTATCCTTTTGTTGCAAAATAAAATATGCTCTAAAATGATGAACCTGCAAAACCAAAAAATAACCTAAAAAAAGTTATGAGTATAAAACCCTTTGTGATACCCCGTCTCTCCGCCTCTGGGCGATGGGAATAAATTTTTTACACAGAATCGTTGAACTTCAGCGACTAAAGGACTGCACGAAGTTTCATTTAAATTGCATAACTTATATAGAAGTTATTGCAAAAAATATGTTCTTCAAACTGTACCTTCATCATCATCTACCTTTTTTATTATGCATTTTCGGACCCATATTTATGGGAAACATTTTGTTCAAAATGGCATTTCCTACCTGTCACATTACGTTTGAACCATATAATTTAGAAACAACCTCTATAAGGGAATAATTTTTGAAATAATTTTTCAAGAACATCTGCTATTCCATAATTTTTAAAATTACACATAGGTATTTATATTCTTATTGTACGGAAATTGATTTCAGTTTACGTGCATTTCATTTTGATCTGTTGAAAACTAGCCAAACCTTTTTTCAGGGATGAACGACGTGTCTGAAAAGTTCGATTGGAGTATGTTTGAAGTTTCTGTTGCCGATTGTCAAAGACTTGGCAAAGCTTTGCTGGAACTGAAAATTTTAAAAGTTTTTCGTCTCCATAGGAGCAGAATTGAATACAAACATTGTCAGGCCCTCTTACAAGGTAAAATGCACAGATATTATATTTCACTGCACCACTCTATAAATGTTCTGCATATAATAACATTTCGTGGGCGTACAAACGACTTCATTTCCATTATCTTCTGAAATCATTTTAAATATTTTTCCAGTTTAGGTACCTAATTAAATAACAAATTGACAAGATTTTTTTTTGTATTGTAATCCAACGTCGAGTCGTCCTCCGTAGAAACCAATTCACAGCCCATTTTTCGTATCGAAAATTTAGCTTGAACCGTTGAGTTATGAAAATGCTGGTTCCTAATTGGCCAAAAGTTGCGTGGTTATGAGTTCATAACTATAGTTGATGAAATCGATCTTAATCACTGTGTGTTACAATAGTTGACAATGGAAATTGCATTGCCGTCCATTTGTGACGCAGGGATCAAAATTCCTGGTATCCTCTCTAATAGACACTTTTAGCTCCTCACGGGTAAGAGGTTATCACTGTAACTGTGTATCAGTTTGCGAATGTTCAAAGATTGTACTTTTCAGTAGTCATAGAAAAAGATTATTTTACATCGCGTCATCTCATCACTCGCAATAATATGAAAGTGCTGTAGGTATTCCTAGAGATGCAAAATGCTCAAGAATATTCCCTAAAGTGCTCAAAATGCTAAAAATGCTCCTATACACGGTGAGTCATTAGTAATGGCACATAGTGCAACCGCATATATTTTGGGCCAAAATATTACGATTAAGGCTAATATGTGTGCCTTATAGAAATGTGCGCCCTCTGTAAGATACGTAGAAATTGGCATTTTCAGCTTATTCTACATCCCCAAAAATATAGCAGTGCCAAATTTTAGTTCAGCAGTTTGATTATTTCGAGAGATGCTGCCATAATTCAGTTTCAAAAAATGAACTTTAAAAAATGAACTAAAAAATGAACTCTTAAACAAACAACATTTCTATAAGGCATATTATAAATATAATGCGGTTGCACTATACAGTGCCCACCAAAAAGTCTGCACCATATAGGAAAAATTTTTAGTAAATAACTTACGGAGAATTTGTTTGCAGCATCAGGTTTTGCTTGCTCTAGAACCAAAATTGACATAATCAAATGTTGTGACGTAGTCTCTTTCATATGTCAAATTTGACATTAATGAAAAAATGTCCGAAAAATGGGCTTATTTAGCCGAATTTAGAAAAAAGTCATAAGAAAAATATGTTTCTTTCGCAATTTTATATCCCTGTGCAATTTATGTTGATGTTTTCCGAATCCACTACGTTCGGAATGTTGTGTTTTTTGCGCTATTTTTTATTTTTCTTTCTTTGTATGTTTTTTTTACCAGTACAGCGTTTGTTTCCAAAGCCTACTTCTTATTGCATAGCAAGAACTACAAGATTTAAATTACCTATGACAACTTGGATTTATCGGAAACAATATTATAAATTTTCTAGATATTTCTAATCAGATCAGCATGACAGAAATATTTGTATGTTTTTACAACTATTTACTATAGAAAGAAGTTTGTAAATCGAATTTATTGTATGTATTGTGCAGTATGTATTCAGTCAATAAGTGTTTTAAATTGCATAAGATCGACTTCTGCGGATTAACAAATACGGAAAAGGGCAACAAAGGGCAAGATATGAAAATCGTAGTAGGCTGTTGAAATTTTGCACAAGGGTATAAAATTGCGAAAGAAACATATTTTTCTCATGACTTTTTTTCGAAATTCGGCTAAATAAGTCCATTTTCGGACATTTTTTCCATAATGTCAAATTTGGCATATGAAAGAGACTACGTCACAACATTTGATTATGTCAATTTTGGTTCTAGAGCAAGCAAAAACCTGATGCCGCAAACAAATTCTCCGTAAGTTATTTACTAAAAAATTTTCCTATTTGGTGCAGACTTTTTGGCGGGCACTGTATATAACGAATATGATGTTGTTAGGAAACGATCTTCAACGTTCGGGAATATTCTCCGAGCACGAAGTGGAACGTTCCCATCTCTAGATATATATACTATACCGTACTTTCACCGTTTTGGTAGACATAGGGGAATAGGCCGCCGGTCTCCGTGAGTCCAGCTAGGTTTGTCAGTCGTTGGCGGGGGGAGTACACAGTAGTCCCGCACCGCTTATCAGTCGGGTTTTTCGAGCAAAAAACACGCCCCGCCCCCCGCCAACGACTGACGAACCTAGCCGAATACACGGCGGCGCGCCGCCCAGCCATGGCAATGTCTACTAAAACGGTGAAAGTACGGTATACTCCACCTATACAGCGTCAAATGTTTTCAGGTCTAATAAGACACACAAACATCGAAGAACTGGACCTGTCCAATTGCCAGATTTCTTGTCAAGGGGCCCTGTGCGTGGCGGGATTCCTCCAGGAAAACCGAAGCTTGAAAATCTTGAATTTATCCAACAACTGCATCGCGCAAAACGGTGCCGAGGGCATAGGCTTCGCCCTATCTGACGATCAAAATTGCGCCCCTCTGGAGGTAGGGACTCTATTGGAATAATTCGGTTATAGAAATTGGAAATTTCCAGGAATTAAATCTGAAATTGAATCCATTAGGAAACGATGGAACCATGGGTATACTCAGGGCGGTGGTTAGATCGAACATCCCGAAGAAATTGTGGCTAGGAGGTTGTCTGTTTGAGGAAGACACGCCGTTAAAAGTTTGTCAGATGATAAAATTAAATAATACGTTGAGTTATTTAGATGTGAGCTGCAACTGGTTTGGGGATGAAGGTGGTGAAGTAAGTATACACAACACACCTTTACAATCATATAAATATATTAGATACATAAAGTCAATGACGTCAAAACCTATAGACGTGGTGCCCCATTGTTAAAATGCCCTTTATTTTGACTCCAAGATTAAATATATCCATACTACTCTAAAAACATGCTACAAACAAAGACAGAAAGTCAACCATCAACCAACTATACACCCGGTGATTCCCGGTTATAGTTCCTCCAGAATCACACTTAGATATCGCATGTTTTTTCTTGTTTGGGGGCGCCGGAAGCATCGGAACCTAACCTGAAGACTCGGGGGATGGTCTAACGACGCCAGCCTCCGAGCCCAGAGTCGAAATAAGTTCGCTACGGCTCGACAAAAGGGGCAATTTCTGACAATCTCGCGACATTTCCGGAATAATTTAATGGAGCGCTTAGATTGTGATTAGTTCTGGGCGTCAAGCGTTTATCAAAACAAACCTGTCTATAGGTTCTGACGTCATTGCATAAAGTAGTCCGAGTAGTTGCACCAAAAGACTGCGTCCGAGGGGAAGTGGGGAACCGCGGGGTACGCTTTGTCGATATTGAATGACCCTAACAACGCAATGCAGCGCGCTTCCCTATTCCCAAGAACCACGCGATGTTGAGAGGAGGAGTGGCGTACGCCTCGAAATTTATAGCCAAGCGCAATCTCATATTAAATTTTTCTATCAAAATTATTTCGGCATATGAAAATAAAAATAACAATTTATTTACTTTGACAACACGTAATCTTTCCGCACGCCTATGCTTCCTTCGGCGCTAGTCCTGCCCACGGGCGGATCTTCAATCCTCTTTCTTTCCTCACCGCAGACGCACTCTTTAGCTGCGCGTACATACAAAGAACATACCTAAACAAAGTTTGTTCAGCGAATGTTCGGCCCTACGCCACAACTCCCGTCCTTGTCTGACTCGACCGATATCCATCGTATATTCACGAGTAAGACACGGACGGGAGTTGTGACGTAGGGCCGAACATTCTCTGAACAAACTATAAAAAAACTACCAGTGACCATATAGAATTCGTCTATAGATAAAAAAATTAAGTGTTCCGTAAAAACGCAACAAAATTTAAAAAACTACAATAAATCTTTTTCAAATAGGCACTAATAGAGGCGATAGCACAAAACACAACCTTGGAGTGGATAGATGTCAGAGATACAGATATATCTGAGCAGCAGGCAACGAGAATCCAACGTTTGGTCATGAAAAATCGGATAAGAAACAAAACTGGTGAAGAATTGTTAAGCGAACCGGAGTCTGTTGTGGAAATCACACTTCCTTCCGGCGAAGAAGTTCTTATCGCGGAAACGAGTCCGGAGCAACCCGCCCCTGAAAAGCCCGAAGAAACTGATGCCGCTAAAGCGGACGAAGAAGAGGAAGAACCGGAAGAGGCGGCGCCCGAAGACGATTGATTTGTGAAAAATGTTCTGCGTCCTATTTTTCTGAATAAAATACTAACCTAAAATTCGTTTTTTAATAATAATAAGGGAGACTTAATTTAAGGATTTAATTTAAAAACCTTAAGTTAAAACACTGAAAATGCATGGTGTATTCACGAGATTTCACATTCCTTAAGCTATGACTTAATAAGAATAATTTAATAGGTCTGTGGTATTATTTAATTTTATATTATCATAATATATTTAAGTCATTCGTAAATAAAATTATCGAACTTACATGTAATTTAAGACAAAAAGGCACAAAAACAACAAAAAACCTTTCAAAACAAAAATATGTTTTTTGGTCGCTAAATTTTAATCATCATGCAAATGCGGATACTTAATAGAATAACTATGGTTAAATTAAATCATAAATCCCGTCCTTAAATTAAGTCTGCATAAACAGGCCATAAGTTATTGTTACCTGTGTGGGTTTACTCCGTTTACCTGTGGTCAATGGTCATACCTACAATATGTTCTACCGCCTATTATGGATACCAATTGCCTAGTTTTTTTTTATCAAGAAGTTAGGCACCCTTCTAGCGACAAAGCGACAAACACGCGTAATATAGTGCGTAATAGCATAGCTTAAGGAATAACTAGCTGCGACACTCTCTTTTTTTACATGCACAGATTACCCACCTTTTTACATGCTTTCTGCGGGAGCATTTTAGGCGGAGCCAGTTTTGGCGGCGGTGGGGCAGACGGCTGGTTGATTCGACCGGCACCATCGCTTGCGACGGTGCCGATTCGACCCGGTTGGACTGCGGACGTGACGAATCGGACAGGGTCGTATTGCAAAATATTTCAGGTTTAATTTTCAACTCAAAATATTAAGTGAAACATGAATCATTAGACAAAAAATACTATCTATACGTTGTAACTGAATACGTGTAATGATTATGCGTGGCTCGTTCAACCAGCCGCTGCACAAGCCTCTCTGCCTTTGCCCATCCTTGGGAGAAAACGTTTAGTCCGGCCCCGATACGCTTCACTCCGGCTTCATTCCGCCAGACTCTGTTTTGACTCCCGTCGGGGGCTTGAGTGTCGCCGCTACCTATTACTTAAGCTATGGTAATAGCATCATTTTAAGTTTTTATGATAACCAAAAAACGAAACTGTTTTAGAACTGGGTAGGTAGGTATATTGAATTAATCCGATGAAGACAAATATTCTAATACATACCCTATGTTTTGTTTTTCATTTGTATTCTACAAAATGATTGTTTAAAAAATATTATTGCTCAGGCAGTCATCAAATTTTAAGATCAATGAAATATTAAATTTTTAATTTTTTAATTATAAATAATTATTTAATATAAGAAAAATCGCCTTTCCATACCTACTAAATATTTCCGTTATCTAACTAGGTACCTTAAATTAAAAATATTCCTTCAAAATCCAATTAACATTTTTGCCAGTTCCAATCATCATTTCGGTATGTACATACTTATGATTTGTTTTGTGTTTATAAATGAACGATTTAAAATATCTGAGTACAGACCTACATTATCCCTTAACTAAATTCTAAATACGGCCCTGTCTTCTAAACGGAGAACATGGCGACCACCGGCTGCAAAACATCAAAATCGCCGCTGTCGAGTTTATATTCTGCCCTTCCTTGTTCTCTGACAAAACCAAAGGCAGTCCAGACTTCCAGAGATATGGAAGTGGGGCGAATTAGCGTCAAGCTGCGCGAACTTCCTAATCACCTGGGCAGCCATTTTCCAAGTTAAATATTTTCGAACATCCACGACGATAATCGCCAAGAAACTGAACACCGCAATCGCCAAAATATCGCGCGACAGTAGCACATCGCACATGTGTATCATCTCTGGTGGCGGCGTTGGGGCGTTGTCAAAGAAGTAAAGAAGTTTTCTATTATTTTACAGTCCTTCACCGCACAATATGCCATTTACTAATAAACTATACACTCAAATCTTTAAAATATTACACAATAACGCCGTAACCAACCACTCCAACCAGTCGTAAACAAGGCGAATCAGGGGAATTTCACTCGCAAAATGGCGGACCCATAGAGTCTGGCAAAATTAGGCTGCGCAGTCGTCTAAGCCTTCTCCTTTATTACCCCTCAATATCTCTGAGGTAGTCCCAGAGAAATGGAGTAGGGAGAACGCGCTCCAAGCTGCGCGAACTGCCTAATAAAAGTGGCGGCCATATTAAACCAACTTTACTACAACTTTACTAAACTTACCGAAAAAATGATACTCCCGGAGGTCTCCCAGACTTATAATTCATTTGTCGCGGAACAAAAAACCGACTCCGATCGGGGAACACCCGAAAGCGCGAACGTGAAGCCGTGAAAACTACGCGAAAGCCGACAACCTCCACACTCACGTTCGCGCCTCTTCGCGGGGTTTCGCGCCGCGAATGTGGACCGGCCTTTACAGCTTGGTACTGCACACGACATTTTCCAAAAACACTGACCATTTCTCTGTTGAAAATACAACAACTATAGCTGAAAACAAACTGCAAACGTTAAACTGGGGACAATATGCCGGACATTACATTTGCCTGGAAATAGGATGCGCAATAGGTCAAAGCGCGTTCTCCCTACTCCAGGAAATGTAGTGGGGAGAATACGCTACAAGCTGCGCGAACTGCCTAATAAAAGTGGCGGCCATATTAAACCAACTTCATTCATGGGCGTATCATTGTTAACAGACTTGGCACTGCAGACTGCTTTATTAGAGGTCTTCGTCCTCGTTCGCCACGATGCACAGTAAAGGCATCAGCAGCAAAATGTTTTGAATAAACAAATTTATTTGGACCTGGACCAACACTATATTAAAGATCTGTGCATAGCGCTGTTTCAAGCGATCGCCACTGGCGCTACACGACGAAACAAATTTACACGGTGGTTTTAGTTAAAAGATCATTGTTGCAGAATCTTTTATAAAATAAAAACAGGCAAATATGTCTGTTACAACGAAGTTAATATTCAAAATAAAATAAAATATTTGTTTGTTAGGTCCCTCTAATTTGACAAGTTCACATGGCATATTTCCATACATTTTCTTAAGAAAAGCGAGTCTAAAAAGCAAGCAAGAGTACTTATTTGGTACCTTTTGGTTTAAAACGCAGTCCATGGCTAGTTGTAGTATGTGAAAGCATAAAACGCATTAGATTTTTCAGTTTCTTCTTTATATGGAGGACTATTGGTTCGCTTTGAAGCTATAAACAAAATTTTCTATTTTCATTCCTGCATACGTTAAAAAATACTCTTCCAAAATAATATCTTTAATTTTCGCTTCTTCAGCTGGTTGATTAGAACATACCATAATTCCAAAATAGTGTTTATTCTTCTGCAATTCACCTAATGGTCTGTGCATACCATTTTCCTCATGTGCGCGAAAATTTCATATTATCACATACAAATCTATCTCGAAAAGCCGTATTAATAGGATAAAACTGCCAAACTGGACGCAAAAAACCGTAAAAAGAAGGTAAATCGTAATAAAGCTGGATATTTAAAATTTTGGATTTTTAAACGTCAGAAACTGACATCCCAAAGAGCCACATTTTTTTCGTCGTGTAGCGCCACCCCGATCCGTAAACAACAATGAAATATGACGGCATGCTCGGGTCTTTAATATAGTGTTGGTCCAGTTTGGACTCAAAGTCCAATCAGTTCCCAAGTTAAGAATTTTTAACCAAATATTCAACATGTTATATCATCTTTAGGAAATCTGCAAAATCATTAAAATTATACATACAGATGCGGGCCTATGGTGCCCAAAATTTCGGCGATTGTTTTTACTAAACTTACCGAAAAAATGATACTCCCGGATGTCTCCTAGACTTATAATTCTTACAGCTTGGTACTGCACACGACATTTTCCAAAAACACTGACCATTTCCCTGCTGAAAATACAACAACTACTGGGCTGCGTTCATAATTTGCCTAAAAGTCACCCAACCCATTCATAAATAGGGTATGTCACTCTGGCGTGATCTTCACTCCCGTTCATAAAATCGTTTTTTTTTACGCCAGAGTGACGCTATACAGGTGGGTAATCTGTGCGCTATATCGCCGCAGTCGAGAGCATGGGGAACAAAGGAGTGACAAGACAGTGACATGCTCACAAATGGCGATAGGAGGTTAAATGAGTGTACCGCAAGGTTGGCGTGCCCCCCATAAGGCGCGTATCCACTTGCAATCAAATGCTCCAAACGCGCAGAACGCGCCGCCCGCGCTGCGCACAATTCGCTAGTGAGTACGCCGCGCCAAACGCGCAGAACATTTTCCGAGGCTTGTCGGTAATTAACCAGATTTGCATAAAGGGAATTAGTTGTTCTTCTCACAATCTTCTGCAGTCATCCTCGTAAAGTTTTGCAAGTATGTAGATTATATCTATACCCCGGAGCGTGCCATATTCTTATGTTGTAAAAAAATACTTTTTGTCCACACTTTTCTTTTTTCTTGGGTTTTTTTTATTGCTAGTTGAAGCATCTATAATCAAAAGAGCACCGGCAGCCACTTCCACGTTATTATCTGCATCCATTTCTCCGAAGACCTCGCGGATCAACACAATTACTACGGCTGCCAGGTGCTGCTGGAAATGGCACGAACTTTGCGCTAAGATTCGCGCGCGGCGTGTTCTGGGCGTTTGTGGCATTTTGTTCCAAGTGAATACGCGCCGCTATATATTTTTGTGCCATTTTCTGCCACAACATAACCCAGCAAAACTTTCCCTTTATGATTATTATCCATTTTGGGCACGGGATTTATTACTCCCACATTTATTTATTTCACAGAAAAGCAAGAAGTTTTGGAAAATATTTGAGGTTAGAAATACCAAACACCAAATATGATAAGGTTAAAAAAGGTATCACCCTGCATTCACCTAGCCTAGCGGAGTTCAGAAATGTGTTAAAAGTTGAGGTAATTTGTTGTGACGTCTTGTCACTCTCACTCTTCCCTCCCAAAACAGTCACACAATTTATGAACGGCCCCCTGCTGAGAACAAACTGCAAACGTCAAAGTGAGGACCATATGGCGGCCATTAAATTTGCCTGGAAATAGGATGCGCAGTAGGTCAAAGCGCGTTCTCCCCACTCCATTTCTCTGGCCTTAGCTTTACCACCGGCAACGTCGCGCGACGGTGCCAAGTCCACCAACTGTTCTTCTTGTTATCACTACAGCTTGATACCAGTGGCGTATCATAAGGGGTCACGCAGTTACTGAATGTCGAAAACAAAAAAAAATACAGAGACATTTCAAGAGGGAAAATATCCAAAGCAATATGAGAAATGTAAGCGCAAACTAAAGTAAACAAGAAACACGCTTTTGACTGCAAGCTTCTTCAAATGAATATGACAAAAATGTATGTGTGCGCCTATGGAAGCCTTAAGACTCAACGTACAGCACGTAGGTACGTGGTGATTAAACATTTCGACCCATAAAATGGCTTTTTTCGAGCTGTACCGAGCAACACGCACAATTTTAAACTTTTGATAAAAACAAATTTTTAAATATACGCAAATTACTCACATTTAGAGACAAAAATTATTTAAAAATATTTATCACAATGACCGTCATTAGGCTTTTTGCGCAAATGCTAATGACGGCCATTGTGATACATATTTTTAAATAATTTTTGCCCCAACATGTGAGTAATTATTTAGTTTAAAATTTGTATTGATCAAAATTTAAAATTATGCCTGTTGACTCCATAGGAAGAGAAAAGTTTGTATACCAGTATACCACCATAGACAAAGCTGCATAATAATATCAAAAATACTGAATGGGATAAAAGTGGTATGACACAAGTCAGACGTGCACTGCACATGTACGCCATCTTATTCCCCGAACAAAAAAATTAAGGTCCTGATTTTTTAAGGAATGAGCATGGATAAGAATAAGAATATCCTCTACTCTGACTCTGACCTCAGAAAAAAAAAACATTTTTCTGAGGTTCTGATCTAAACCTTATATTTTGTGGCTCTGACATAACGAATAACCAAGCAAATAAAGGTTAGATTTTAGATTATATACGGGGGTCCTGGTGTCCTCCAATTCTGTACAGTAGAGTATATATTAATTTCTAATTTCTGCAATATTTAATCAGGAAAAAGCACATACACTGATGCGTGAATAATGCAGCTAACGTCGCTGATGCGGACATTTCTCTATCGTGGAACGTTTGTGTTGTCCAGAAGCGCCAACAAAACCCTAATGACAACCCCCAGGAAAATGCAAGAAGTTCTGGAAGACCTGAAGGGCAACCCCTATTACGACAGGTATGCAGAGAAAATCAAGAAGTTGCAGCAGACGGCACCCGACGAGTTCTCATCTAAGGTTGAAACCATTGCAAAGGTTAAATCACGGAAGATTGAACCACCAAAGGAACGGCAGTATTCAAAGCTTTTGAGGCCAAAGGAAAAAGTTATTCCTGAAGTACAACAAGCAAAAATCGAATCTTTGGATAAAATAATGAAGGTCGACCTCATCAAGGATAAGAGTGCAGAGGAAATCAAAACGATTTGGGAACAATATCATATAAAGCATGATTCGGTGATTGCAGCAATAATACCAACGGAAAGTTATGAAAAGTTAACAGAAAATTCTCAAAAGTATCCCACATTTTTGTTGCCATTGCCGCGCAGTCAAGGATATGAATTTATTATGTGCCAATTTGAGCAAAACAGGGTACATTTTACACCCCTGCTGTATTTTCAAGTACATAAGGAAAATTCACCTGAATGCTTGACGATCACGCACTATACAGAATTTAAAGACGACAAAGGGATTGTTTTGATGCGGGGCGAGTATGATAAGAATATCATTGATGGTAAAGAAGCACAGTGCCTGGCCAATGAACTACAACTTTACTATGTGCAAAACGATGACGAACGGTTGAAAATTCTTGAGACTTTCACAAACAAACCTGATAGTTTCGATCATATGGATCTTGTTAAGCAAATCAATAACTTAAAGATTGA
This sequence comes from Pseudeuparius sepicola, assembly GCA_963920635.1. Classification (NCBI taxonomy): domain Eukaryota; kingdom Metazoa; phylum Arthropoda; class Insecta; order Coleoptera; family Anthribidae; genus Pseudeuparius; species Pseudeuparius sepicola. The sequence goes on along the minus strand of OY987300.1, from coordinate 68,850,422 downwards.
ATAAAGTTTTTATTTTCTAGTAAATGTGGAAATATTAACATAGGCCTGTAAATAGAATATCTAATAGGTACAATAAATAAAATAAATATGTATTATAATAAAATAGAAGTGTTGAATTTTAAATCTACGATTGTTATTTACTAGGGGGTATTTGTGAAAGTTGTCGCAGCTGTTTTAATACTGTTTCCAAAAGTTTTTTCTTATCTCTCTCATTTTTCTTTAAAACCGTAAACATTGTCTTCTTATCACCTTCTTTTAACCTAAAGAAAATATATAAGTTAAATATTTGATAATCATTTTTCATGCTTATTACAAGTAGGTAATGTGTCCCACGTTTCATTTTTAGCAACATAACATGTCTCAAAACTTACTTGTAAAAAGGTAAGAAAAAAATTATACAGGGTGTCCCGTTAATAATGGTCCATAGAGCAACTGCACATATTTGGGGCCAAAATATGACGATTGAGGCTAATATATGTCTTATAGAAATGTTGTTTGTTCAGTTCTTTGTTGTGAAGTTCATTTTTTGAAATTGAATTATGGCTACATCTCCCAAAATAATGAAGCTGCTGAACTGAAATTTGGCACTGCTATGTTTTTGAGGATGGAGAATAAGCTAAATATATCAATTTTGCTGTATTTCACAGAGGGCGCCACTTGCGCTGTTTTTGGATCGTGTTTTTACTCCTAACTTTTGCCAATTTCAACGCAAACGGTTGATTTTATCGTTATGAAACAAGAGTACCTTTTTGTTGCAGAATTAAAAGGTGCTATAAAATGATGGACCTGCAAGATCAGAAAGATAACCTCAAAAAAGTTAGGAGTAAAAACACGATCCAAAAACAGCGCAAGTCTGTGAGATACAGGAAAATTGATATTTTTAGCTTATTCTCCATCCTAAAAAACATAGCAGTGCCAAATTTCAGTTCAGCAGCTTCATTATTTTGGGAGATTTAGCCATAATTCAATTTCAAAAAATGAACTTCAACGCCCTGTATCTCTTAAACAAACAACATTTCTATAAGGTATATTAGCCTCAATCGTCATTTTTTGGCCCCAAATATGTGCAGTTGCTCTATGGACCATTATTAACGGGACACCCTGTATAAATTTGGAAATATTGGAAATGGTACTACTTACAAATGAAAATTTAACAAAATAGGTAATATTAGTAATTATATCTAACACTGAGATATTTTCCCCATATGTTTGAAATTAGATATTACAAATTTAAAACATTTTGAAATTTCAGAATTACAATGAAATCTGAGACATACTCACATACTGTATATTCTTTTTACTTACTTTTCTAATAATATAATTGCTTGTTCTGGCTCCACTTTCTTATACTTGCTTGTCTCTTTTGCATAATCGTGAAAATACGTTGGCCAATCCCACGAAATAAACAAATCGAGCATTTCCCTTAATTTTCCAAAATATGAAAGCAACTCGTCTTGTCCTAAACCTTTTACTGGTTCAGATGCTGCGAATTCTACGAAAGTAGACAGAATATTTTTTATTTAATTGGTTGTAATTGGGTTTTTCACCACAGAATTTGAACTAAACTAATTAAAAGACAAGTTTTTCAAGTTGCTAGGAAAATTCATAAATGCTTAACAGAAAATGAACGAAGCTTTGATCATATCGGTATGACTCAAAAAATAACCAACAACTTTGTTTTCTGAGCTTTTGGATAATAAATCTTCTTCCTTTCTCAAAGGTAATGTTACGTAAAAGTGAGGAAGATTTATTTTCCGAAAGCTCAGAAAACAAGGTCGTTGAAGTTTTTTTTGAGTTATACGTTCAAAGTTAAGCATTTATGAATTTTCTTGCCAACTTAAAGTTGTCGTTTAATCAGTTTAGTTCAAGTTCTGTGGCAAGAAATCCAATTAAAAATTAAATTGATGTTTCCGAAACAAAGAAATTTCTGATAACATTATTTTTTATTAAAAAAAATCTTACGTTCACACTGTAAGAGATCCAAATTAATTTGATTTAAAGCCCCCATCGACATTTGCCTGATCTCGTCATTCATAATCAATTTAAACAAAGATTCGGCAATATGTTCACACAACGATTTGCAGGCTACTTGTGCTACTTCAGGCTAAAAAATGAGATTTTTGGAAAAACATTTTATTTAATTTTTTTATCTTACAGGTAATGTTGTAAAACTTTGAAATGTCGTTTGTAAGAATGCAATCAAGTCGGAAATAAAACTTGATGCATGCCCTTTAGGTTCAACAAGAATCCAGTCATAGCTTTCAAGTTCCAAAAATTCGTTCAATTTCTGCTTCAATTTTTCACAAATTTGCCTTACGGCATCTTCTCTGGCAACACGAAACATTGCATGCTGACTTTGAACACCACCGGTGTTAACTAATCTACATTCTTCCCTGAATTCAACTTTATATAAAATCAACATGAACACAGAAAATTACGATTTATATCACTTACCCTGTAATATTAGATATAAACTGATCTAAATAAACATTGGCCTCTTCCAGATATCCAGTATCAATAATAATCTGAATAATCTTTTGTAAATTTATATTTGGACTTCTAAAACTCGAAGAAAGGCATCCGCTAAAAGTTCGCGTCAACAACAAATTCATAGACTTTCGGATCATTTCATCAACTTCTACTTGACTTAAATTAAGATCTTCCGAGAATTTTAAACAAGCATAAATAAATTCTTTAACTTGCTGATATATTTTAGGAACCATACTAGAAAATGGGAAGTTGTATGGGAATGAAACATCGTCAGGCAAGTCACCGTCCCATGGAAACGATAGTAAAATTTGTTCAAATTCATCTTGATCATGAACCTAGAATAAATGTATGCAATGATATTTGAATACTCACAAACAGTAGTTACCTACTTGTATAGGCTGAAATTCCTCTTTGGATAAAATTTCTCTAAAAACTTGCACCCATCTTTGCATTAACACCTCTGTATAATGATCTCGTAATTCTCTTACAAGTTCCCAAAGAGGCTTAACCGAATAACCATAGTTTCTAAGCGTTGTGCAAAATAGCATGATGAGATCTTTGATTTTAAGAATTAGAGTTGCATCTGTACAATATGCCTAAAAAAATCAATCACACAGTCTTCTGTAAAGTTAGAACCATATGGGATTTAAAAAAAAAATAGATAATCGAGTGATTCTTTTTGTGGAGAAAATTTGTGAAAATCGGACTTTAGCAGTAGCCTTGTTTGTAATAAACAAGGGCAGTAGTAATAAAGTTTGACTTGACTTAAAAAAAAAACAGGAAAAACTGAAAACGTGCCTAACTGATTGCGGTATAGTTCTAGTAACGATTTGGTAGTGTTACTGGGTAGCAATTTTCTCATGTAGGTAATTTAAAAATATCTGAGAAATGTGTCTGCTGAAACTGGCAAAAGTCCTGCAGATGAGAAGTCTATATTTCTAAAACAATGAAATATGGCAACAGTGCGTTGCCACGTACGCTATAAACTTCGATAAATTTTTCCAGATATTCATTAATTACTGGGCCTTCCCCACTGTGTGGTTTAAATTATTTGGTAATGACTGAATCGTCAAACATCTACAAAGATGAAACAAACTAATGAACCCTCGAACGAACCTTACTTGAAATTGTTTTTAAGCTTCCGATATTGAGCTAGTCACAACTTTAAATACTGTTTTATAACTTACCGAGTGGGTTTGCAAAGCTGTAACAATTTTCGATAATGCCATAGACCACATATCTTCAAGAAATGCTTTAGTGATTAAACCTCTACCAGTATTCAAGACATGATCTTCAAGTATGAAAAATCCTAATACAGAATGAATGTACTTGCGATAACTTTCTTCTGATTCATGCTAAAATAAAAATTAATAGTACATAAAACTTAATAATTCATTAAAATTAATAGTACATAAAAATTAATAGTACATAAAATTTTACCATATTTGTTGGTGGCTGCAGAACTAGTCTAGCCTGCTTTGTTCTTTCAGCCCTATAATAAGCTTCGAAGGTAGAGGATCTTTCTAACACGTGTGCGATATGAAGGCCCCTATAAATCGGCGAAAAATCTATCAATTCTTGAGCACTAAGATCATCTTCCGAAGCAAATCCACCAGCGTCTGATGGCTGGGGTGCGTTTCTCTTTTTCTTCCTCCCGATGACAGTTGGGTCGCTAGCAAGTTGTTCACTAGTGTGCCTCATCGCCACTTCACCGATTTTCGGTGAAAACTTTCGAATGTTTTCTAGGAAGTCTTTGAGATCCGACATTGAGGCTGCCTCGATTTTTTCCCTATATTTCGGGATCCTCTCGCGCAATTGATTTGAGAATCTATAGTTCGCAACATGGGGCAAGTGTAAGTGTTCTAGCTCTTCTAAGGTTTTTAAAGCAGGATAATATCTACAAAAACAATATTCGAAGATTCAAACTAGCTCAAATCTTAATCCTACCTTTTCTCAGAAATCTGCCTCTGCAACTTTGCATAAGTAGTAAACACAGGAAGACATAAATTTAACTGAGCAATAACTTCGGCGATATTACTCTGTACTTTCCTAGCCTGCAAAAGCTCCGCACCAGATTTTGATATGCCCTGTGCAGCCACATGGAGTTGCTTATCCAAATTTACCACGTGACTCTAAAAAAATCTGCTTAAAAAATATCAAGAGGTTGTTTAACGCTCCTTTACATTTAAGTTTTTAGACTGTGATCGCACTTCCAAGAGCTCTCGCACAGATTCAATAAATCCTTGATAATAAACGTTACACAGCCTTTCGATATCTTTATCATGGTGTTTGATGCGTTCTTCTAGCTTTTTCTTAAATTCCGTTTGCTCGTCGTTGTCGAATATTGCTCTAAAATTGAGAAAAGTATTGTGAATGACCTATTCACCCCTGTAATCCTTACCTAAAAGTAGGTCCCCAATAATCATCAACGCCCTCGATTTCTTGCAAATATAAATCGTGTTGTGAGTTTACTTCTGAAATATTTTCAGATCTGTCCATTTCTACTTTTATTTAAAATTAATAAAACAAAATATTTTTGTTTTCAAAACGCCCCTTCCAATTTACAATATGACATTTGACCTCGCAGAAAATTTAAGGTTATGTGGGTTGTCAAAATATTTTCTACTTCTTCACAGAATATTAGTAATTAGGTTTACTAACCTTGGTTCTGATACAATAATTTTTTTCTATAGATCCCACGTGAAGTTAGAACCGTGACGCTAAGGGCCGAGGCAGGTAACATTATAAAAGGTCCGCCACTTTTAAAAATAGTCACAGGCCGAAACTTGAAACTTAATTTTTGACAGATTTTCCAAAGTTCCAAAAAATTGTTTTTTCCGGAGTACCTTTTTTATAAACCACATAGGGCATATTTTAGTGATCTTTTTTTCCCAAGGTATTATTTTACATAGTATAGCCAGCCTAGCCTATAGGCTGGTAGCAGCGCCGGTTTTAGCTTGACTACTGCCGGGTGCTAAGTTTAAAAAACGCCTTATCTTTTCCCTCAATTTTTATTTTTGCCCAAAAAGCTAAACTTTTTAGTTGGGACGTCGTCAATCAACGGTTGGGAGGTAGTCAGAAATTAAAAAAAAAATGAATCTTTGCGGTAGAAAATTGCGCCGAAGATAAATTCCAAGCAAACCATATATTCTTGTTAACTGGCGGTATTTCTTTTTGTCCACTAAAATGCACCGTAGGCGAAAATTTTTAGATTTATAAAGCACAGATAGTACCTATATAGGAAAATACAAAATCATAACAGTATAATGTATTTTTCGTCTTTTATCAATGTAGGGGGCTTAAACCCCATACCATATACAGCCCTGAGCTTATGTATGGGAAAAGTCAGGTCTCGTGGAATCGGTAGTTAGCTACTTGACAATATCAATATAATAAGTATATTTTTCAATAAATGTATCTATATATATGTTACACATTATTACAAGACTAATTTTCCAATTTATATTCAATCAATGAATCATAATGTTGTATTTTCTGCGTTTAGGATAATTTCACTTAGAAATTTTTATTTTCGTCCAAAAATCTAGAGGGGTGGAGTAAAATCTTCAATATATTCAGATGCATAAGAATAAGATGATGAATAGGAGAACGTTTCAGATATGTTATGTTTGCATCAGACGACGATCAAAATGAAGGTGTTGCGTCGTGAGTGACATAGACATAGCAACAAAATGTGATTTATTTTGTTATTAGACCAGCTTATACCGCCTCCTAAAATTAACCGCTGGGTGCTATTAGCGCCCTAGCACCCCCCTAAAACCGGCGCTGGCGGTAGCCTTGCTGCTAACTCACATTTGCTGAACTCTATAAGTATAACCCTTGTTTATGAGACTAAACAAGGGTATAACATATTATCATAGACCTATATAGCTTCGCTAAAGCTATATAGGTCTGCGATATTATATATAGTAAAAGTATTGAAATATTTTGTACCAAGGATTTTGAACTATGGCCAATTCGATGGCACTAACCATTTTATTCTTAAAAATGCCTAACGTGTAGTTTTGTGATTTTTGAGTGGGCCATATATTATGGATATAGGACTATTTCAAAAAGTTATAACTCCCAAAGTGCAGAGCTCTTCGAGTAGGTAGGTACAGTAGGTTGAGTCTTTGACCCGTTGCGAGTCTTATTTGACCCGTACAAACATTTTAAAAATTTTAACCAATGGTAAAGTTGAAGTCCTAGAGCATACCTATGTATGCGAAGTTATTTTAAGAAAAGAACAAAAATAAATAATAGGGTAGGTATATATCAATTTTTTAAAAATTGCGATTTTCTATAAATACTTTAAATAATAATAATAATATTTGTTTAAAAGTTTAAATATTGCCTAAGATGTGAATATACGATTTTTATGTAGTGTGGCAACATTTCAGACTATTTAAAGTAGGATATGGAGGACAATGCGAGAATGAGGGACAATGATTAGGTATCAGCGGCAGTCCCAAAACTTTTAAAACAAATTTCATGAAAAAACGAAAATTTTATTTTTGACTTTTTTTTGAGTAAAAAATTGCTTCATAAACGTGCTTCAGGGTCAACCTCTAGTTAAAATTTTTGTACACTTTGCATGAATTATTAGACCCATAATAGATACTGTTGGGCTGTAGATTTTGAATTTATTATAGTCCCTAATGGAGAAATCGGATTTTTTCGCCATATTATAGGTAGGTATAAGCGATATGTACTTCATCTAAGAAAATTGGAACGGAAGACACACCGTCCCACCAGAGTATCTATTTTCACATAATTTAACTGTAACCATACGAAAATAATTTATTTTATTTAGTTCTTATTAATAATAATAATAATAATAATTCTCACCCTCACAATAATCCAAACTAGGAGTACCCCAGAAGCAACCACATGCTTGTGCGTAATGTAAAAAATAAAAATCATCTAAGAAAAAAGAAAACAATCTAGTGCGGCCCTGGATTTTATTGATTTACTTTCCGAAGATCGTGAAATCCTCTGTGGTGTTTTCTTATATCTTGTATTTGTATCAAGGGGGCAGTCCACAGATATCATATTATATTATTATGATCTCTTTGGGGCAGTCCGCAAAATTGTTCACGTAGTCTGAACACATCCTACCACAATACACAAAAATTTTTGCCTCTTCTTCTCATCTCACGTCCCAGGTAATCGGGTAGCAGGTTTTGGTCCGGACCGGCGCTTCGACTACTGTCATTTCGCAGCCAACTTAACAGCAACCCCGCCAGCCTTGGGGACGCTGACATTCGGGTCGGGGACGTCAACCTCGGCATCGAGCAGCTGGGCGCCTCCGCTGCGCTCGTCGCCTGCCGCCGTCTCTTCCCCCGTCTGCCCACCGGAGTGTTCGCCATATTTGTTTATTGTCGTACATGGGGGAGGTCTTCAATTGGCTGGTGTCGCGTTTTAACCCGCATTCGTCCGTCGCGAGAACGGTGGTGGTGATGTCGGACTGAACGAGGCCGATCAGGGTTTTCCTTTGTCCGGGTTAAGCTGGCGGCCAGCCGGGGCCTTGCCGCCCGGGGCGGCGGGGATGCCCCCGTCGTCGACCTGGAGGACGAGATTATGCTGGACTGGGCCGACAGGGAAGGAGACCGATTCAGGTAAGTCGGGTTTTGTGCAAAAAATTGACAATCCGAATCGCACCAGTGAAATTTCAGCTACGGCTTTTGTTACCCCCCATCTTCGTTGCGCGACCAGCTATCCGTTTTTGTTGAATTAAACACTCTGTCCTTTACCTGCAGGGCCTTTGATGACAAAAACTCGGGTGCAGGGACAGAGTGTAGGCGCAGGTTGTAATTTGTTTATTTAATTCCTCACTACATATCAAGTATCAAGGTATCCAATATCAAAACACTAGTTTAAGGTCGAGATTAGATACTTTAAATTTAGCAAGGCTTATGTTTTTGTCATTTTGAAAACAAACTGCTGTCCGGCAATCATTATGGTCTATTATTGAGGTAGGTACCTGCCCAGTATCTGTCATAAACTTCGGCGAATTTCTTTTATTTTTACTCGGAATATTCTACTCATACATTGTTCCAACAATGGAACAGGTAAGTAAGTACCTACTGCATTGATAAATGAAGTTACAAAATCGAAAATACTTACCAAAGTGAATAAGTATTCCACTCAGCTATGAGTGTTTGTTGCAACAATGGAAAGAGGTACTTACCTATTTACTTGCTATACCTAAATAATATGGAAGTATGGAAGCAAATTTAATAATATACCTACCTACAAAATCGAAAACACCACAGTGAATAGGGTATAAGTCCGGGGGAGATGGCCCACCGGTTAGTTATTTTATTTTTTATCGAGACATTTAACCTATTTTGTTTGCCTAAAAATCGTGCCTCTGCTTCGATACTGCCTGTATTTACTTTTTAAATATTTTTTTACTCAACGTACTGTCTCAATCGAGGTCTCTATGCATTTCAATGTTCCAACGATTTTAGAAAAAGTGGGCCAACTCTCCCGGTCTTCCGAGCCCTATACACCTACCATGTCGTCAATACGACTAGTACCTCAGGCAAATAATAAACATACACTCCCAAGATAAAAAATGTTGAGTTAGTAACAGAAATCTAAAACAAAACAATGCAATAATTGCACCATTGCCAAAATAAATGTATAACCAACGTTAAAAACATCAATTTTGAACAATTAGCTGATATACCTATTTATACAATATAGTAAAAATTTGGACAGTTAGGTAGGTATCACTTAACAATAAATTTTACTGATTTTGTGAATTTACTGAGTCTACTTGGTCTATAAATAATATCCTTAATAAATTGCTTATTCTGGCTAACGTGGCAACGTTGCACGAGCTCTTTGTGATCTATGTGCATTTTTTGCTTTATTATGCCCCAACAGCTGATCCAGAGTTTGTTGAGATTTCGCCGGTTTGCGTTGATGTGTTTCGAGTGTTTACTTTTGCGTTATTCTTGTTTTTTTGAGGCGATTTTGTGGTTATTGGACAAAAGACATAAGTGTAAAGTTAGTAATTAGTGAATTAGTGTAGTTTTAACTCGAGTTTTAAGAACGATGGCAAGAGCAAAGTGTTCGATTTGTGGCATAGGGAACGTAACCTCTGGTTATCATATATGATGTAGGCTTAAGTGTAAAATTTGTTGTTTTTGTTTTGAGTAGGCATTTTTTATGTTGGCTGATTACTTGATTACAATGCAGCCTTTAGGCTAGTCTATGTTTATTATTTGTCTGAGTACCTACCTATCAACATTTCAACAAAGTTTTCTGCGTGTTAGTTTGACAAGTTCATTGATTATCAAAATGCAATGTTTTGGAGATACCTATCTGATGTTTTTGAATTCGTGAAATATTCCTCCTAAGTACCTCGTACCTACCTACCTCTCGTGTTTTCAAATTAAACAGATCATTTTAAGAACTCGTGATGTTATACTTGTTATAGTCCAATTTTAAGAAGTCCTTACCTACTAGGACTGTCAACTGGTAATTTCGACGTTCTAAGTTGGCATCAATGCAGGTAAAAATGCAACCAGAGTCCTAAATTCAGGTCAGTAACGAGCCCATTTACACACCAAATAGTTTAATTTTTTTTTAATTTCAAGTCATACCTATGTACAGGGTGTTCCCGTATACCTATTTTGACTCACCCCTAGAGCCTTTATTTTTAGAGTTAGAAAAAAATTACTTAAATGAAAGTTGTAGGGTACCAAGGTGTATTGTCCCAAAAATAATGGATTTACAGGAATGCTCTTGTCTAAGATGAAATGTTTTTCCATGGAAACCTTGATTAAATATAAAATTCGTATTTATCTACAATTTGGAATATCATGCGAATGCTTAGAGCAAACATATATTACTTATATTTATATTGTTGGAATCGGAAAAATGGGTGTAATTCAAAAATCCAAAAATATACAGGGTGTTCCATTAAAAAATAATTTTATATTAATTTTAACAGATCCTAGCGGTTCAGAAAAAACCCTACAACTTTCATTTAAGTAATTTTTTTCTAACTAGAAAAATAAAGGCTCTAGGGGTGGGTCAAAATATACGGGAACACCCTGTACCTACATAAGTATCTATTGCATTGCACAAACATTGGTTAATAAAAATAATAAATCAATAATATCCATTTAATTTTTAATTGCGTTTTTTTGAAACAGAAACCCGAGCAGAAACCTGAATCAAACTAATTATAAGACAATTTTTCAAGTTGCTAGGAAAATTCATAAATGCCTAACATTTCACTTTGACTTCACAATATCTTGAAAAAGGAGGAAGATTTATTCTCCGAAATCTCAGAAAAACAAAGTTGTTGAAGTTATTTTTTGAGTTAACGTTCAAAGTTTCATTCTTTTAATGTTAGGCATTTATGAATTTTCCTGGCAACTTGATAAAGTTGTCTTTTAATTAGTTTGATTCATGTTTCTGTGGCGAAAAACACAATTAAAAATTAAGTAAATGGATCTGTTTGCGCTACAAAAAAATTTCCTATAATAAAACAATCCTATTTTTAAATAGTTGCAAATTATAAATGAAATAACTAAAAAATACTTACTTCAGGCACAGTTTATATCTAGGTTTATATTTTTACCCATTTACCATGGACTATTTTGAACAGTAGAGCATATAAATAAATATGTAATACATTGGAAATATAGGTACTTATGTAAAATCTACCCAAAAATATCTAATATTAGGTAATGATGAAAAAACACAGAAGGTATATTTTTATTGTTGATACATTTTAACCAAATACTATTCAGAACTGTTAATAAACCACTTACGACCAGAAGTCTTATTTGGCTGGAGATTGAGTTGTAAACGGTATTTTTCTCTTGAGGCATGGTGACTTCGAAGTCTCTTCAGTTGGACCCGAGGTTGGACCATACTTAAAAAAAATATATTCGGTATTATAGTAGGTAAGTATTTATATAAAAAGTTTGTTCATATCGGAAGTATAAGTAAATTTAACACTAGAAACTCTGAATTATTGGCGATTCCTCGTCATAAGTCGCTCTGTTTAAGAGGCGTTTTATAGACACTTCTAGCAAACAGTATAATAACCTCCCCATTGAAATAAAAAATAATAACTTTAAGAATTTTAAGAAGAGGCTACACTCATATTATTTGCTTGATGCTTGAATCCTTTTTGGTTGTCAGCCACATGCGAGAATGGGTACTAGCAAAGATATATCTTTGCTAATAGTCGAGCTAATAGTATTTACACTTTGATTTTCTATACGTCGGAAACTATTTGGAAATTGCGTCTGTCTTTCTTTCTTCTCTGCGTATATATGATATATTGTGTTTATTAATATTTAATATTACTATTAAGGTTGAGTTGAAAAACGCTCATTGTAGCGACACTCCGCCCTTTCATTCACTTGTCATGTTTTTTCTTTTTCATTGTAGGTAATATTAGAAGAATAAAGCCGCATCATTATTATTATCTTATTTTTGAAAAACTATACCTATACTAAAATCGAGCAATCCGTACGCCTGGCGTAAATAAAACCACGTGTTCAATGACGTTCCGGGATTGGTCGATAGGCTATAAAGTTTCACCCGACTCGGCAACAGGAACGTACTCGATCGCAAAAGTGTAGTTATGCGGTTTTATCTTGTCGTTTTCAGCTATTTAGTCACTGCCACAAATAATTTTATCGATGTTTTGAACCATTTCAATCAAGCCAATAACTCTTTTCCGAAATATTTTGATGTAAATAATTGCAAAACTAAAATTAAATAAAGGTCGTGCCTCAGTGCGGCCCTGGCGAATATCTCGACGCACGTGCTCTTGTTTACGCCCGGCGTACGAGTTGCTCGATTTTAGTATAGGTACCTATAAGTAATGTGATTATTGCAAATATTTAAAACCACCTTATTACTAAGTATTTTTTTAATTATGCCTATAATACTTAGTATATTATACCACGACCTATATTCCTCGCTATAATCTTTGCTACTATTATAAATTACAATACATTTATTTACTTACTCGTGTCAATTGAAAAAATAACAATGGTCGTCCACGTGTTGCTTGTGGCTCTTCAAAATCTTACTGTTATATTATACATTGAATAAAATGTTCTGGCCAACTTTAATCCGGTACTGCCGAGGGTACTGCATAATATTAAAATTCTGGAATATCTAAAAAAGTACCCAGTACATCGTACGTACGCCATACGTTTTTCATCCTTTTTGTTCGCCTCGTTGTTCACCTTTGATTGCATTAACCCCTCATTACAATTCAAACTTTCAATCCAACAAGCTAAAACTACCTATAATTTTCATTAAATTAATAATTAATTAAAAAGAGGAGAAAACGCGATTGCAAGACCATTTACATCGATTTACATTAACCAAACTACTGTTGCAACAACAACTCCTACAGAATCGTATCCAAAATCACAACCTGCTACTCCGAATTTTTTTTTACTTTTTAAAAAACCTTGGGCATATTAATTTCACGTGATTTCCATGTCACTAGATAAGTACCGAAGTACCTACTGTTTTTAAATCCACCCAAGGACCGCTGCCGTTTGAATTAATCGAAGTACTCTCCTCCAGTTTCGAGGACTCTGACCGTTTCGAGGAGGACTCGCTATGCAGCTGGAGTTCGGAGCCGGAGAGCGTGTGCAACAACTGGCGGGGGTGGAAGAAGCCGACGGCGGTGACGACGCCGCTCTACGGGGGCACCAGGCGGCCCGCTGACGGTAAGCCACACTTTATTTTCCGAATGCATGTACCTACTGAACCTTTCGCGAACTCCGATAAAAGAACCGATAACATTTAAATGTTTGGTTATTTGGAAATTCTGTCCCACTCGCATAGACGCGGGTCCACAAACTCGCTTGCTTCAGGATTTTACGAAAGCGTAGAAGTGCCACCCGAATTTGTGTTTGAGAATTCCGACTTATATGTCAGAATTCTGACTTTTATCTCAGAATTCCGACTTATAACTCAGAATTCTGACTTATAACTCAGAATTCTGACTTTTATCTCAGAATTCTGACTTATAACTCAGAATTCTGACTTATAACTCGGAATCTACTAGGTATTGAATACTTACAAAATGTCGATATTGGGTCGATATTGAAAAAAAAATCGAAAAATTTAAATTTCCAATTTGCAGGCGGAAGTTTCCGAAAGTATGGACTAATTTTAGAAAGTCGATATTGGGTCGACATCGAAAGAAATCGAAAAATGGAAATTTCCTATTGTTAGGGAAATAGGGAAATATATTCGGTAGAGTAGAGTAGAGTAGAGTAGAGCTTTATTAACCAAAATACAGACAGTCAGTCCACATGGCAAGTTACACAAAAAATATATTTAAAGGGTTTTGTAACACTAATAGTATACACAAAAACTGTTTTGAAATACATCACAGGAATAAAAATTAAGGTAAAAAATCATTAACACTAAAAACAATTTTGTATTAGGTATTCGCGAACACTACTTTTGAACTTTGCAAAAGCCGATATTGGGCCAATATCGAAAAAAATTCGAAAAGTGTCAATTTCGGATCTTCGGGGAAATCTTTCTGACAGTTTCGAATAATTGTAAAGAGTCGATAAAGCCGGGCGCCCATTGAGACGCAGACGACGCAGTCAACACAGGGTAGGTGAGGAGACGCAGGCTGGCGTAGTGCAGAAAAATTACGCGTGTTGCACAGCCAAAGCGCACATTGAAGCACAGTTGTCGTCTACGTTTGAAAATATTATAGTAATTATGGCGGCGTATGAACAGGCAATAGCCATGAGTTTATTAAAGTTCCGAACCAGAATCAGCTGAAGAATTTGAAGATCTTTTACTTTACGATGTACCAAAAAGAAGAAAAACTTTTTATAGAAGTAAATATTTGGAAAAAAGGAAGAGCTATGGCGAATCCAATTTATCAATAGAGTTTTCCGAATCGAAATTACTTTATAATAACTTTTTAATCTATTTTTTATTTAATTTGTTTTTTTAGTAAGGTGTTCCACGTGCAACGCAGAAAACTGTGTACTAAACACTGCGTCGGGAGGGCTCCACGTGACTCTACGTTACCCTGCACTGCGTCTCAATTTGCGCGCCTCGATTGAATTCCATGTAACACAAAAAAACTGCCCTGCGCTGCGTCAACTGCGTCGTCTGCGTCTCAATGTGCGCCCGATAAGTAAGGTAAAAAAAATCATATGTCGGATTTTCACGGAAAATCTTTCCGGTAGTATCGAATACTCACAAAAAGTCGATATTGGGTCAATAATTATTATTGGATCTTTCTCAACAAGTCACTGTCTAAGTAAGAAGGTACCTACACATTTTCTGTGCGTTTCCTGTTGTGGCATACCAGCCACCTTAACTGATATGGACTTACTGACTGGCAGGCTTCTGTATTTTTTACACTTAGTTTGTGGGGCGGTTATGATAGGTATACTCGATTTTTGACCCGTATAAAGTTCCAAAACTTCAGTACTTTGAGATGGAACAGATAAGAACACTCTGTATATTTTGTATTGGACTTTGAACACCAATACCTTGAGTGGTCCTATTGCCCATTCCACTGTTTTGAGGAGATTCCATGGCACACTTGACTTGGCAGATGTCGTTAAAATTCTTATTTTTCACAACTTTGACACCCTGCAGAATGGAAACTCCCTGTATATTTTTTAATCAAATTTGGTATATTGGGGTTTTGGGGTATTCTGATTAACGCTGTGGTTTTCGTGAAAATCGGGGATATAAAAAAATCAGAGCCGGCCCTGGATTTGCATTGTGAAAATGGTAGAAAGATTAAAAGAAGCGGCCTTTGAAGGCCTTTCAAACAAAAAAGGTCAGGCGATTATCTCCAAAAATGAACATTTTTTGCGGATTTGAACAGTTTTAAAGTAGATCGACCTAATATCAACTTTTTAAAATTATTCGATACTGCCGGAAAAATCAGAAAATTTCCATTTTTTCGATATCGAACTAATATCGACTTTTTATAAGCATTCGATACTACCGATTATATTTCCCTAACAATCGGAAAATTCCAATTTTTCGATTTCTTTCGATGTCGACCCAATATCGATGTTTTAAAATTAGTCGATTTTTTATTCAATATCGACCCAATATCGACTTTTTGCAAGTATTCGATACCTACTACCGGAAAGATTTCCCTGAAAATCGGAAATTTCCATTTTTCTAACATATATCTCAGAATTCCGAGTTATAAGTCAGAATTCTGAGATAAAAGTCAGAATTCTGAGTTATAAGTCAGAATTCTGAGATAAAAGTCAGAATTCTGAGTTATAAGTCAGAATTCTGAGATAAAAGTCAGAATTCTGAGTTATAAGTCAGAATTCTGAGATAAAAGTCAGAATTCTGAGTTATAAGTGAGAATTCTGAGATAAAAATCAGCATTCTGAGTTATAAGTCAGAATTCTGAGATAAAAGTCAGAATTCTGAGTTATAAGTCAGAATTCTGAGATAAAAGTCAGAATTCCGAGTTATAAGTCAGAATTCTGAGATAAAAGTCAGAATTCTGAGTTATAAGTCGGAATTCTCAAACACAAATTCGGGTGGCACTTCTACGCTTTCGTAGGATTTCAATTTGGAAGAGTTTTGTATGTTTTATGGCGTATAGGAATCTACTATGACAAGAAGGTCAACCCTTATATAATGGGAGCCCTTAAAATGCCTCGCAAGCAAGCGCGCGCCGTTGCCATCTTCACAACACAACCAAATGTGGAAAAAATTTTGATATTTCCGAGCGGCCTCACCCGCCGGATTTGGCAACGATGATGAGCCATAGTCGGTCTCTATGGAGCCACTTTATTCTAGAGAGGCTCCTGGTTTTCACTGGACTAAATCACTGTACCCTGCACCTAAGTATTTGGATTATTATCCACCGAGGGGGAAGTCACTAGCAAAAATTTGTGCACTAAAAATACCTGAAATACCTGGAAGAGTTTTGTATGTTTTATGGCGTATAGGAATCTACTATGACAAGAAGGTCAACCCTTATATAATGGGAGCCCTTAAAATGCCTCGCAAGCAAGCGCGCGCCGTTGCCATCTTCACAACACAACCAAATGTGGAAAAAATTTTGATATTTCCGAGCGGCCTCACCCGCCGGATTTGGCAACGATGATGAGCCATAGTCGGTCTCTATGGAGCCACTTTATTCTAGAGAGGCTCTTGGTTTTCACTGGACTAAATCACTGTACCCTGCACCTAAGTATTTGGATTATTATCCACCGAGGGGGAAGTCACTAGCAAAAATTTGTGCACTAAAAATACCTGAAATACCTGGAAGAGTTTTGTATGTTTTATGGCGTATAGGAATCTACTATGACAAGAAGGTCAACCCTTATATAATGGGAGCCCTTAAAATGCCTCGCAAGCAAGCGCGCGCCGTTGCCATCTTCACAACACAACCAAATGTGGAAAAAATTTTGATATTTCCGAGCGGCCTCACCCGCCGGATTTGGCAATGATGATGAGCCATAGTCGGTCTCTATGGAGCCACTTTATTCTAGAGAGGCTCTTGGTTTTCACTGGACTAAATCACTGTACCCTGCACCTAAGTATTTGGATTATTATCCACCGAGGGGGAAGTCACTAGCAAAAATTTGTACACTAAAAATACCTGAAATACCAAACAATTCCCGGTATTTTTTTGAAATACATACCTTCCAAACTTCCGCACTTCCCACACTTCCCGGTATTTTTTTTAAATACCGACCAAACTTCCACACTTCCCGCTATTTTCTTGAAATACCATCCGAACTTCCGCACTTCCCATACACTTCCCCGTATTTTTTGAAATACCATTCCAACTTCCGCACTTCCTGGCATTTTATCCAAGAAGCAAAAAATAAAAACAATATTGACTTTTGTACCTATATGCTTCTCCGATAAAGGACGGAGTGGAGGGGGAGGGTAATTGACTAATTCTAATCAATTATACACTAGAATTGTAAATTGTGACTTTTGAATTTTGAATTGTGGATGGAAAAAATCGAAGAAAGTTTAGGAAATTTAACAATAAAATATCTCAATTCAGTTCAATTTCTAAAATAAGGTAGGTATTTAGACAAAAACATCTTGCTGAACAAAGTATATTTATAATACATAAGTATAGTATAAATATATAATATATTAAGTAATAGACACCTACCTACGCCAATTCGGGCAAATTAAATAGAAAATTCGGCTTTCCCGGAATTTTTCTGATCTATCAACTTTTTTCGATAATTTATTGTACCTACAAACTACTACTACTACGGAGAATATAAACACAGAATGCAGTAACCCCCTTCCACGCACTTCCACAAAATACCATGCACTTCCAACACTTCCGCGAACTTCCAAAAAATACCAGAAAATACCATGCAGTTCCACGAACTTCCCGGCTATTGTACACTAAAATACCGCACTGACTTCCCCCTCGTTATACACACACTGAAATATTGTATTGTGACTAAACTTGCAATGTTCCATAAAAACCGATTTGTTCTTGTCATTTCATGTAGGTTTTAACTAGAAATCCAGTAGGAATGATTATTAATTTCCTTCTTTTATATTACGTTAACACCAAGGTTTATACTACGTACTTAGTACTATAAAAAAATAGGCACAGTTGAGGGAATACCCAGTTGTAAATCTTCCTGTCGGCCCCTTTGATCTCGGCGGTAGTGACTTTCGTTTTTTATACAAACTCATTCTCCAATAGAATCTCACTTTGAAGTCACGTTAATTCTTTATTTTAGACCACGCCCTATAAAAATCGATGGGACACAGGACCGGGATTAAATTATTTTCTTACATTAATGGTTTGGATATTGTTATAACGTCTGCACAGTTGAAGGAATAATTGTTTATACCTGTGGGTGCACTGATGGCAGAGTACAGGTAAAGAATTCTGGGAAATCCCAAATCTGGTGGAATTCCCAATATATTTGAGTACATCCCTGATGCATTCTTCGAATTCCATTCTTTAGTGATTCTGGTCTGCGCGATAAAAGCATTCTACCAGTAATGGCGTCGACTTTTCCTACTGGAATATTGTTTACTGTGGTATAGGTACCTAATCCTCGAGCTAACAATAACTGCTTTGAACGGCCAACTCGACGTTTGGCAAATTTGAGACTTTTTTTGTTTAAAGATTTCTCGGGGGATACCATCGTGGTCTCGCCGCGCGCTCCTTTGTTCTGCATCGGCCTTTGTATTACGGCTGGAACGGGTATATATGCGGGTACGGGCCATCCCCGGGGTTAATGACTTTTTAAAGATCCCAAAACAAACCCACCGTTGGCGCTCTTCGATGTGTACGTAGATGTGTCGCGCTGTGCGCGGTTATTTTTGAATTTATAAATAGGTAAGGTATTCCATGCGTGTTTCGCCGCAGAACGTTTAATTCTGCAAAGTTTCGGAAGAATGTAATATGCAAATTTGAGACTTTTTTTGTTTAAAGATTTCTCGGGGGATACCATCGTGGTCTCGCCGCGCGCTCCTTTGTTCTGCATCGGCCTTTGTATTACGGCTGGAACGGGTATATATGCGGGTACGGGCCATCCCCGGGGTTAATGACTTTTTAAAGATCCCAAAACAAACCCACCGTTGGCGCTCTTCGATGTGTACGTAGATGTGTCGCGCTGTGCGCGGTTATTTTTGAATTTATAAATAGGTAAGGTATTCCATGCGTGTTTCGCCGCAGAACGTTTAATTCTGCAAAGTTTCGGAAGAATGTAATATGCAAATTCAGAGCGGTCCGTACCAAATTTCGAAAATCCGCCGACCTCATTTATCGTTGTTTACATTTACCATTGTCGATTGTGGATGAAAACAATGTTTCGACTAAAATATTTCAATGTTAGTAGTAAAAAAAAATCTGTATACACTTTGGTTGAGAAGGCCATTATTTACCTTGCATATTATTTCCTTCGGCGCTACGCGCCTCAGGATATAAAAATGCTCGATGAATAATGCCTCACTTCTCAACCTAAGTGTATAATATACTACTATTATTAGTTTTAAGGTCCTTGCTGCATAATCGTTCCATTGTTGCTAGGCAATACTTTTTGTACCCAGCAAGCACTTTTTGTACCTGGCAACAGGGCACCTCGAACATTTCACTTTCGCTTTCGGACCTGTTGGCGAGCATGCAAAGTGAACTTATGGGGGAGGGAGCAGGAAATAGTTATTTATGTACCAAGG
Organism: Pseudeuparius sepicola; assembly: GCA_963920635.1. Taxonomy (NCBI): domain Eukaryota; kingdom Metazoa; phylum Arthropoda; class Insecta; order Coleoptera; family Anthribidae; genus Pseudeuparius; species Pseudeuparius sepicola. Next base: position 68,830,736 of record OY987300.1, on the reverse strand, counting down.
TACTGAAGTTCAACTTTTTATGACTCATGTGGAGTTTAGTTGCTGAGGCCTCTGGCCGAGGCAAATAAACCACATGAGTCATAAAAAGAACTTCAGTGCCGAGGTACATATTATATATTTTTTTGAAATCGAAAAAAAAATGTTTTATTAGGCAAAAAAATAATAATAAGGGATCACCCGTCCACGAACCGACTACGCGCGGCGTTGCTGGACTTTACCGATCGCTCTACCTAGGACAAGTATAATGACGTAGGTACCTTCTGGCAGAAAAACCAAACTGCTGCTTCTTGTGCAGCCTACACAACAAATCTATTGATATTCTTTACTAAAATATGTATACTGAAGGATTGCGCTTCTATAGGAAACAATTTCGCAATGTGTACGAAAAGTTAAATGAGCCTTTATCGGCCGGGTTTTGAATATTTGGTCACTTTTGACGGGCGATTTCTCCGCGTCTGACGTTTGATGTTTACATCTCGCCAAGGCCTACTTATTGAAAAAATCGTACAATAATGGGCTACATTATTGTACGATTTCTGTGCTTTTAATGACGATTTTGGGACATTTTAATGCCGATTTCAAGAAAACATATTTTTCTACAGCCATTTAGTAATTTGTCCTTTATATGGGTTCTTTTAAAAAAGTAATAAGACTTATTACTCCTCCCGTGAGTAATGGCCATTACTCACGGGCTATGAACCAATCAAATTAAGTAAATCACATTTTTTGCAACTGAGTAATTTTGTTCCAATAAAATCGCAACAATCACGTATGCCTTGCTTGACAGGGAAGCTTCCATAATAAATTAGCTGAAGTTGTCAAACGGCATTTTTAACTCTTTCCTGTTTATAGACCGTCAGACAGTGACAGATTTTTCTTACTGATTTTCTCATTTATGCCTTGGAGAGGGTTGAAAGGTAAATCGATGCTGAGTCGGAAAATAGTAATTTTAAGTTTGGCCCCCGGGGAAAACATATATGGAAAATTCGATTTTTCAAAACAGAAAAAAGGTAGTAATTCTCACTTATGCCATGTTCACCGTATGATTTCTTAAACTATTCCGACCTCGAAAACCCAAAGGCATAAGCGTAGCGTGTGGAAAAAGGGTTGAATTAAGGGTTTGGCAGATCACACAAAAAATGACTTGGTTTACTGACTCCGTCAGTTATGCCGTTCGAAATGATGAAAACTTATATCCTCACTAGCCCAAAAATTGATTGGCAAAAGTGACGCGTGGGGAAAAATGCACTTTTGGGTCGGAAAATAAGTCGGAATTTTTTTTTTCGTCAACTGATTTTGTCTGGGATAAAATGAATTGCAATAAAACTTTCTAAGGTTGCAGAGGCATAAGTGCAGAAATCAGTTGACGAAAAAAACAATTTTTCCCAGTTATTTTCCGACTCAAAGGTGCATTTTTCCCCACGCATCACTTTTGCCAATCAATTTTTGGGCTAGTGAGGATATAAGTTTTCATCATTTCGAACAACTAACGGAGTCAGTAAACCAAGTCATTTTTTGTGTGATCTGCCAAACCCTTAATTCAACCCTTTTTCCACACGCTACACTTGTGCCTTTGGGTTTTCGAGGTCGGAATAGTATAAGAAATCATACGGTGAACATGGCATAAGTGAGAATTAGTACTTTTTTTTCTGTTTTGAAAAATCGAATTTTCCTTATGTTTTCCCCGGGGGCCAAACTTAAAATTACTATTTTCCGACTCAGCATCGATTTACCTTTCAACCCTCTCCAAGGCATAAATGAGAAAATCAGTAAGGAAAATCTGTCACTGTCTGACGGTCTATTAACATGAGTTCTAGTGACGAAGACACCAAAATAAGCACTCCTCCCGAAATACAAAATGCTGCGAAAGAGGCTTCACTTAATTTGTTACCCGAAAAATCCAGGAAAAAGTACAATTGGTATATAAACAATTCATGGAATAGAGAAGCAAAAAACACACACAATCATTTTCCGCAAGTGTTCTTCTTGTATACTTCGAAGAATTGTCGAAAAAATACAAAGCATCGTCCTTATGGTCGCGTTATTCAATGCTAAGAAGTACAGTTACGCTAATTCATCACATATCTTCCAAAATTTAAGATAGAGACGCAATCTTGTTATGTGTGATCCATATATTATACTTATACGAAACAAATTTTATTCGCTGTTACGGCCGTAGAAAAAATATAATATTTAACTCGTAAGCAATGGTTATTACTCACTTCAATAAATTACAACACTCGCTAACGCTCGTGTTGCAAACTTTATTTTCGTGAGTAATAACCATCATTACTTACTCGTTGAATAATATACTATTTTACCTGCGCCCCCTGGTAGTTACCTATAGTAATCAGACCAAATGTTGTGTTGATTAGGTTTAGGCTACCTACACCCCCGCTGCCAAGAAACCAGGCCTAACCACAATAAATAATTGCCAGAGATGATTTCAGTATGATATTCTAAGAAATTAGGTACCAGAGAATCTTTCAATATCAATGCCGTTTTTTCTTGATTTGATGAACATTTTTCGTGAAACTTTAGGAAAACATTGAGGTGTCTATATATGTACAATTAGTAATTGGGGAAATTATGCGTCAAAAAGTGAAATCTATGCGCATTTTATTCGGCAAAATATGACCGGAACAGAACTGAGAGATTTCCAACTTTTCAAATTAGATCATCGCACAAACTGATTTCAAGGTTCGCCGGTTGCAAATTAAAACTGCAAATTAAAAGAGTGAAATCTCTAGTGAAACTAGGCCCATTACTCATCACGCGCTAAACGCTGCATCGAACCCGCTAAAATGGGCGCTAATTTAAAAGCTAGAAGTCGTTTACACTTACACGTACGTTTGTGCGACTGCTTGCATCTTCTACACCTGCTCTGGAATATATTTACGTCGTTGCAATACGAGACAGTGTTTTTAGACGTTTATTTACACGGGGCTTCTTGCCCGAGTCGACGTTTGAATAATACCATTACGGACCTTCGGTCTGGGTCGTTTACCTCGCATCTGTTTTGTTATTGTTAGTCTCGAAGGGTCCAGCAGGTATACGCGAGACGTAGCGTAGCGTATTCTGTCTTCTCTTCTTTCTGTGCCCAGTGCCACGAACATGTGGCGAATGCATTCTCATTTATCCTATGGGAAGTTTTTTTTGTTCGTGTGAAACCAACATCGTGCCTACATAGTATACCCAGTAGTATATACATATACCATTACAATGTCGCCGTGCTATTGAAAATATAAACTGCTTCTTTGCAACCCGAAACAGACCAAAACATATATAAATGTTTATCAACAACAAGTGCCATTGCTGCTTGGCAAACACGTTTGTTTCTTGTTTTGTTTGGATTCGTGTCCGTGGTCCACTTTTATAATTTTATTTATTATAAATAAACCCAGCAAATCAATGAAGCCGCGCAATGGATTGAAGGTTACTTAGACTTTAGTATGAACGAGAATTGAGTCGAAATTTGGTCCAGGTCTACCAACCGTGGTAACGAACCTATCTACCCAACTTAAACTTTTGATTTACAGGTATTGCAGATACTATATTTATGTCACTTTTATTTTTGTTAAAACTGCAATTTTCCAACAAAATTCAAGATTTAAAGCAGAATAGAAATTTGCACAGATATTGCAAAAGTTTAAAACAACTTTAAGTTTACTTCCATTATTTAATCAGGTTTAGAATAATGACGATAACAAAAAACTTAAAAATTAAAAACAAAATTTAAAAGTAGGTTCGTTTTTTTTTTTAATTTTAACTGGGCAACTGGGCACCGACTGCAAAACAGTTTTATTTTGTGGAGATCACCCTGAATCTACATCGTGTTTCACGTAGAAAAAAAAACGGATTACCTAATTTCAAATTAAGGTGGTCAAAATGCGATTGCCTTGACGAAATCAGCTTTGATGTTGCTCATTAATCTGTGGAAAATTGGGGCTGCTTTTTAAAAAATATATATATTGGCGATTTTTTTCCTAGAAATTTCGATTTTATATTCGTTTTATAATCATTCAAACATCCCTTACCTAATTTCAACATAATATTTTATTGACTTTTTGAGATACGAGTTTTAATTTTTAATAAACTATTTTAAAACTGCAAGAACTAATTTCCTCGTTCCTATACATATTTCCGAGTTTATTTCTGTTAACTCATTAAAATGTGTCTCATAAATAAATTAATGATGATAAATGAACTAAATAATAAGACATTTTTTATCAATTAATTGAAACGTGAGAACTTTTTATGACTCATGTGGAATTTAGTTGCCGAGGCCTCTGGCTGAGGCAAATAAACCGCATGAGTCATAAAAAGAACTTCAGTGCCGAGGTACATATTATATTTTTTTTGAAATCGGAAAAAATGTTTTATTAGGCCAGAAAATAAGAATAAGGGATCATCCGTCCATGAATCGACTACGCGCGGCGTTGCTTGACTTTGACGATCGCGCTACCTAGGTCTACCTAGACAAGACACGGCGCCTTCGAACAGAAAAACTAAACTGCTGCTTGTTGTGCAGCCTCCATAACAAATCTATTGATATTCAAACCTACTAAAATATTTATACTGTTAATAGACTGCGCTGCTGTAGGTAACAATTTCGCAATGTGTGCGAATAGTTAAATGGGCCTTTATTGGCCGGGTTTTGAATATTTGGTCACTTTTGACGGGCGCTCCGCGTCTGACGTTTGATGTTTACATCTCGCCAAGGCCTACTTATTGAAAAAAATCGTACAATAATGGGTTACTTCAGTGCCGATTTCTGAGCTTTTAATGACGATTTTGGGACACTTCACTGCCGATTTCAAGAAAAAATACCTATATTGTTCTGTAATAAATTTGTTCAAATTTGCTTTAGGGGGTTTTCGTTGAAAATTTCTATAAAATAATACAATCAAATTATCAAAAGCAAGGGAAATAAATCTATAAAACCTTTTTTAGTATCGCCTAAACTGGTAGGTTTTAATATTTTATGGTCTTTGGAGCCTGGCACCCCTAAGAATAAAAAAAAACTGTGACGATTTAGCAATAATTCAAGTGTCTACAAAAATAATCTGCAAACTTCTCCGAAATAAAGGTATTATATATTATATATGCAATAAAAAAACTGTTACCTGGGCCAAGTTATGACGTCTATTTGGGCGATTGTATTTTAAGAACCACGGCATATACAGTGTGTCCCAGGATTAGCGAATTTATAGGTGTAAATTACAAAAAAATTTCGAGTTCAAAGTTAAGCTTCTGGTGTTCCGCCCTGCTTAGTTTGAAACTAATTTTTGACTTAATTTTACTTTCGGAAAATCAAGTACGCCTTGGAAACTTTGAAAATACTGATTTTGTACATTAGTAAAGTGCCCCTTCTGTAGCTTTTACGACAAAATGTTATTAAAGAAAGTTGTTCAGAATGAAAAACTGAGTATCTGTGCAAAATTTCAAAATCCTAAGCCTCCTTTGATTTTTGTATCTTTTTTATTGGAAAAGTGGGAAAAAGTGATGTTTTGGCAAAAGATATTAAAAAATATTATTAAAGAAAGTTGTTCAGAATTGAAAATTGTGTACCTATGCATTAAAATAACTTTGACAGTAACTCTACCTACACAGACAATTGAAAAACCAAGCACACCTAATGATAAAATAACAGTCAAAAAATTAATGTAGCCGATTATTACTAAATTTAGCATGCGTAGCATACAATTTTCAATTCTAAACAACTTTCTTTAATAATATTTTGTAATATCTCTTACACAAAAGGTCAGTTTTTCCCACTTTTCCAATAAAAAAGGAGGCCTAGGATTTTGAAATTTTGCATAAACACTCAGTTTTTTATTCTCAACAACTTTCTTTGATAACATTTTGTCGTAAAAGCTACAAAGGGGACACTTTACTAGTGTACAAAATCGGTATTTTCAAAATTTCGAAAGCGTACTTGATTTTTTGAAAGTAAAATTATGTCAAAAATTACTTTCAAACTAAGCAGGGCGGAGCCACAGAAGCTCAATTTTCAACTCGGATTTTTTTTGTCATTTACACCTATAAATTCGCTAATCCTGGGACACACTATACAGGGTGTCCGGAAATAAATGCACCAACTTGAAAAATTAAAAAGAAAAATGGAAAATATGACGAAAAGTTCATATGAACATGGGTCCGCAGATGTTTGGTTTTCGAGATGCAGGGTGTTGAAATTTAAATTTTATTTTCGATTTTTTTAAATAACTTTTTGAGACGACAAAATTTTCGTGCAAAATTTGGTAGTCGGGGTTTTTTTGGGATGAGAAATCATAATTTGGTATTATTTTTGGTGCAATACGTAGAGGGCGCTGCGTACGCTATCATTATTTAATTTAATTTGCCCTAACTTTTTTGACAGTAAACTTTTACGACATTTTGTGAAAGTATCCTCTTCCCACACGTTTTCTAAGCAAAAAAGGTATACTTGGTGCATAACGTCAAAGGTGACCGTTTTCGAGAAATTTTCAAATTTCTGCATCGATGCAGGTGCATATCGACACTCGTATGCAATTAAATTCTAGGCGTTAATCATAGGTGCCTGGCGTTCGCAATAAACAAACACATTTATTTTTTGACAGTTTAATTAATTTGTTGTTGTTAGATTATCTTTTCTACTTTTTTCTCGAAAAACGGTGATATTATCCATGCAAGAAAAGGTTCAAATGCACCTGATGTATGGAGAGGCCCGTGGAAATTCACGTCTCGCGCGGAGACTGTGCTCTGACCGATTTCCCCAACGAATACTTCCATATCATTCAATGTTTTCACGTGTGCACCGGCAACTTATGGAAACGGGTTCTGTAAATGTAACAAAATCTAATGCAGGAAGACGTCGTTTGTTAACAGTGCAACAAGAAGAAAATATTTTGGATTTATTTGACGAAAACCCCGAAATAAGCATAAGACGGGCATCACTGCAACTTGGAATTCCTAAAATGCAAGTCCACAGTTTTATTAAACTGCAATTACTGCATCCTTTTAGTGTTCAAAAAGTACAGGAACTTAAACCAGAGGATTTACCACGAAGAAGAAATTTCTGCTTATGGGCTCTTCAACGTTATAACCAAAATCCGGATTTTGTAAACCGATTGCTCTTTACTGATGAGGCCTGTTTTACAAAAGATGGTGTACTGAATCTACACAACCTTCATTACTGGGCCATGGTAAATCCACACGTCGTAAGGCAGACTCGTTCGCAAGATAGATGTTCAGTCAATTGCTGGGCTGGAATCGTCGGAGATTACATCATTGGTCCACATTTCTTGCCCCCTCGGTTAAATGCTGAAACTTACCGGTATCTTTTGGAACATGAACTACCAATTCTTATGGAAGATATTCCCCTCGATATTAGACAGAGTTTATGGTTTATGCATGATGGTGCCCCACCACACCGAGGGCGGATCGTAACCGAATGGCTGAATGAAAATTATCCAAGACGTTGGATTGGTAACAATTCCCCCAACGCAGCATGGCCTCCCCGTTCTCCGGACTTAAACGCTATGGACTTTTCTTTCTGGGGGGCCATGAAGGATCGCGTCTATGCCGTGCCAATTAGAAATCGCGATCACTTACAACAACGAATCCTTGCCGCGGCTGAAGATATTAAACAGATACCCAACATTCATTGGAAAATACGTCAAAATTTTGTAAAACGTCTGCGGGTTTGTGTTCAACAAAACGGTTCCCACTTTGAACACGTTTTACGAAATTGGTTAATTTCACTTACCTAATAAAATTCAATTGTAAGAATCGAACTCTTAATAAAAGTTTCATGAAAATAATTTGTAACATTCATGGTTTCTTGTTTGCAATTTTCTATGAAATGCAGGTAAGTTTCCGAGTTTAGACTGGGGACATGAAACATGGTATGATAATGCCATCTTCCGATGATTCTAACCGAATTAATGTAGCAATTTTGTTTGTTCACCTTTTGGCGTAAATTTAAATGTGTTTGTTTATTGTGAACGCCAGGCACCTATGATTAACGCCTAGAATTTAATTGCATACGAGTGTCGATATGGCACCTGCATCGATGCAGAAATTTGAAAATTTCTCGAAAACGGTCCCCTTTGGCGTTATGCACCAAGTATACCTTTTTTGCTTAGAAAACGTGTAAGAAGAGGATACATTCACAAAATGTCGTAAAAGTTTACTGTCAAAAAAGTTAGGGCAAATTAAATTAAATAATGATAGCGTACGCAGCGCCCTCTACGTATTGCACCAAAAATAATACCAAATTATGATTTCTTATCCCAAAAAAACCCCGACTACCAAATTTTGCACGAAAATTTTGTCGTCTCAAAAAGTTATTTAAAAAAATCGAAAATAAAATTTAAATTTCAACACCCTGCATCTCGAAAACCAAACATCTGCGGACCCATGTTCATATGAACTTTTCGTCATATTTTCCATTTTTCTTTTTAATTTTTCGAGTTGGTGCATTTATTTCCGGACACCCTGTATATACAAAAAAGTAGTAAATTCCTGATTTTGAAAGTTTTCTACATGACAAATATTGTTTTAGGATTTGTGTAGGCACTTACGAGAAATATTTGAATTTGGATTGGAGAAAAAAGTGTTATGTTGAAAGGTGGTGTTTCCCGAGTTATTGTACTGGCAGTAGTTTGTGATTTGTGATAAATTTGTTTGCTTTATATTAATATGTTGTGATACTGAAACACAAATCTGTGGGATAAATAAAATTATACCCAAAACGTAAGGGTAACGTATCTTTTGTTGTTCTTGAGGTATATTTTCTGATGCCACCCTGAATAATATTAACCGAATATCGAATGTTCTTTACACAAATAGTTTCCGCAAAGTATACATAAATATATGGAGGGTGCACACGCACACTATCACTTTATATCATTTATCTCATGCCTCAAATCAATCTAGTAACCAGTTTTATTTTTCTAGTGCTTTCTTAATTGATTAAACCATTGAAAGATAATAAGTGAAAATATAGCGGAAAAACAAGGTTACACTATTTTTCGCTCAGGTACAAAATATAAGTCATAATGTTTAGAAATTATACGACTCGAGTTGTTCAGCCTGCCTTTGAGACAGTGCATCAAAAAGGGACGTAAATGGTAAATATGAAAACGAAACAAAAGTCATGTTGTTGCATCTCCTTTCAACCATGTACATACATATAGAGTGTGTACCTGGATTGGTGACGGGGCTGGTGTGAAACATCCTGTGCAATAATCGATTTGATTTATGGTACCTACTAATAAAAGAGTAGAATATCATGGACCCAACCAGTTTTTACAACATCTTTGTTTCAGACCAAGCAGGGGTTATTCCCAGGTTTGAAATTTATTACGAACCTATTAGCACAGACTAACGAGAAAGCTATTTATTCTGTGCTATTAGGGATTACTAGAAATGGGGTACCACCTCGGGTGTTATACCCCCGCCTATCTACAGGGTGTCTACTTTTAAGTGTATACAAATCGATAAAAAATGTATTTTGTGAGATATTTTCAAAAACCTTTTTTTGTTAGAAAGGTCTTCAAAAAACGCTTCTTTTGACTTTTTTACTTTTGTCAAAATGCAAATCCAGGGACGGCTACGATTTTTTTATACCCCGATTTTCACAAAAACCATTTAGCGATTTTTTTATTTAAAATCTGACACAATAGCATTAATCAGGACACCTCAAAACCCCCATATACTAAATTTGAAGAGGGTGTTCGGTTCTACACCGTGTTAAAGTTGAGCAAAATAGGGACTTCAAAGGCACCTGGCGAGTCAAGCGTGCCATGAATTATTTCAAATCAGTGGAAGAATTAACAGGACCACCCAAAGCGTTGATGGAAGAAATTGCAAGAAGAAATATACAGGATGTTTATCTCTACAGCATCTCAAATTTACGATTTTTTTCGAATTTTATATGCTGGTCAAGTTTGCCTCGGATTATTGAAACAATGTTACTAAATGTAAAATAAATTAAATTTTACCAAAACATCAACAAATAAAATACTTAAGTCTTAAGTTATCGAGGTTTTCTCAATATAATCGCCTCCTAAGGTTATACATTTGTCAATACGCTTTTTAATGTTACAAACAACATTTTTTTAACTCATTTGCTGTGACTGATTGGCAAGCTTCTATTATTTTTTGTTGTAGCTCGTTTATGTCTCTAGGGCGATTTTTATATACTCTATCCTTTATCGCACCCCAAAAATAAAAGTCCATCGAGGACAAGTCTGGCGATCGAGGGGGCCATCTAATTAATGGACTATTTCTTCCAATCCATCTGCAAGTGGTAAAATTTATTAGTACATTAATCTAGAATCATGTAAGTGTAACAATAACAATACCTGTTGTCGAAATTATTGTTTAGCCACTCGGTGACAGCTCCAGTTCCATGGATAGGCGCTCCATCTAACTGCATCGTTAAATCTCTTGTTTCTCGCAATGGTAGATCGTCGAGGGCGTAGACACCCTGTAGGTATATCCTGTCGAGGTTGTCCTTGAAGCTGCCTCTCCCTGTGCACGGGAGCAGCCGCCGACCCGAGAGGCGTATATGGGTAAAAGTCACATAAATTGCTAAATTGAAAAATTGAAACTCGAAAAAATAAAGTCGCGCTAATATTAAAATAACGCAATTTTTATTTTTCCTCTCTGTATAAACTTATAATTTAAGAAGCAGCAACGCTGAATTCTAAAAGGTTCAATTTTTTTTTAAGATTTTGTCTTAAAATCGTCATTTCGGTAACTGTTAAGAATGTTGCAATGTCTGGATAATAAAGAGTGTATTGGATGTCTAAGCAATTTTGTTGAGAAAAATGACACCAAATTTGAAATTGCAATCGAAAATTTGCCTTTTATTATATCACACAATGTCAAAAAATATGAAATATGCAACAATTATTGCAAAATAGTGATCATTTGACGCAAATATGTAGCGCTTTTGGAAGCCCAAATATCAACAATATCTTGTAGATACTTCTGGTAAGGTTTTGCCAGATTTAAAAGGGATTAGTAAATAAAGTTTTGTCAAAAGATTGCAATATAAGTAGCGTTACCTAAATGATGTATCGTTACCGAAATGATACACATAGCCGCGTTATATCATTATCGTAAATACCTAATGAAGTAAAAACAAAATTTGTAAGGAAAATGAAAATGTTTATTTGTTTACCAAACAAGCAACATAAAATATTTTATTCTTAACTAAGAATTATACAAGAAACAATAATTAGAAGTTTGCTTTTATACAGGAAACACAAAAAAATATTTTCTTGTTTCTGTGAGATTCATTTTTTAGAATACATTTCGTGTGATAGGTCCTGCGACAACTTTTGCATCGGACCCCCGCTGCACTTTCCGTAATAGTGAAAGTACAAGCAAAGCATAAACCTTTCTTTAAAGATTCGTTATCAGGAAACAAAGGGATTGTCACGTCTGATAAAATTTTAATTTTATTTACGGGACTCTTTGGTTCAATATTTGGAAACGATTGCTAAGGAATACAAAATATGATCAAATAAGTAATAACTTGAAATAATTACGAAAAAAGGATACCGATGTTCTCAACAAGTCTGAGTGGAGTTCTAGGAACTGAGCTTTTGGCTAGTGCTATTGGGGTTTTCGAAACTAAACTTCCCATTTTATTTTCAAGTCGCGTTGATTGAGTTCCTAGAAACACTTGTTAAGGAAAATTATAATAAAAAAATAACATTAAATATCAAAAGAATACCTTTTTTCTCGACAAGTTTCTGTGGGATTTTCGGAGTAACCACTCGATGAAGTAGGATTAGGAACTTTCAGCTTCTCAGCTTTTCTTCGCCGCTCTTCTCTTTTCCTTAGTCGATCTATTTGTTTTTTCAGATTTCGAATTTCACTCTCTGCTTTTCTCAACTTTCTATAACAATTCGCTCTTTCACGCCTTACTTTTTTTCTTCCTCTCTCTTTCTGACTAGAATGTGTACTAGAACGACTAACATTGACATCATTTCCTTCTGAAGAAATAGCATTTACAAGTTGATCATCAGCATTGGTTGTCTCGTCTTCGCTTGTTGGTGGAGAATTTGTTTTTACATACTCTTCAGCTCCTAAAGCAAGTTTCTTATTCCTTCGGTATTTTGCACTGGCTGCGGTCCACCTTTTCCTCTGTTGCCTTTGTTGTCTTTCATTAAGCGATGCAATATTTTTCACTGTCCCTTCTTCCTTCTTTCTTTTATATCTTTCTCTATCTTTTCTTCTTTTTTCTGCTAATTGTTCCTCTGTCATTTTGGCTCTAAACTTTTGTACTCTCTTTCTAGAACACTCTCTTTTACCTTCACTATTTTTCTTCTTTGCTGTTTTTTTCTTAATATCACATTTATTTGATTTGTTGGATAATTTTATTCTAAGAGGAAAACGAGATTCCTTAATATCTGATGTGTTATATTCCTGCTTAGCTAACACGCCACCACTATTTCTCTTTTCATCTTCAGTCTCACTCACTTCTTTAGAAATGTTTCTTTTTTTATTGTTTTTTTGTTTTTATTCATGTTTCTAATAGCTTTTCTTATTTTCCTTTCATTCTCTCTTTCTAGAAGTGCTGATTCGCGGTCGGATTTCAATTTTTCTTTTAGTTGAGAAAGTTTCTTTCCATCCATATTCAGATATCTGCAATGAATTAGACTTTCTAGTCATGAAAGCTTTTACGATCATTCCGGTAACACGAGCGTCATTCCGGAAACGGAATACCCAATTTATATATCGTTACCGAAATGATGTTACCGGAATGACGAAATTAGGTACGATTCGCTGCAGATCCCTTTTTTACCGACGAAACTAACAAAAATTTGTAGGTTATAATCCGAAATGTCGACACTATCGAGTAATACTATTACCTATAATATATTCTATCCGAATTATTATAAAAACCTGTTTCCGGATTGACGGTGAAAAAGCATACGCGGCGCTTTTTGCGATATCTTTAATTTATTGCATAAAATCGAAGGCTATTAGCAAAAACTTACCCGCTTGGATGTATAACACAACCACAACTGATTCATTTCACGCGCATTCCCAAATCGTTACTCAATACTGCAACCACGTATACACATTTGTTCGATGCGTTACCGAAATGACGAAAAGCGCAAAGGACACGATATTCCGATTTGTATGAACATTATTTGATACCGCCGTTTAGAATTTGGGTTAACAAACGTAAGTAGGTATATCTTGAAGTAATTTTAATAACTTTTAGTAGCCGCCAAATCGTTCACTAATGTTAAAATTAGATTCAAAGTAGAAACAATTAATTTTGGACACGTTACCGAAATGACAATTTCGTAGTATTTGTCTATATACCGGACAGGTCGTCCATGTTTTAGCTCCAATTACCGAGGAACCGTTGAGGAAAAACTTAGATAAAAATATACATTTTTTGTAACTGAAGAATATATTATAAATTTTTAAGAAAACAGCCTGGACATCAAATTGGCACTTTATGTGACTTTTACCCGTATATGCACGGCGGAATACCCACCTATCTGGACGTCGAACTGGACATAATGGCCGATTTATTTGTGTGGCGTGGCCGAGCGAGGACACCGTACCTCGTCTGCGCCGCGCCGCGCCGCGCCGCCCGAACGGGTTCGTGCACAGAAGATAGGGTGCATACGGCCGCATCTTCGTGCACCTGTGTGACTCACCTTCAGCGTTGAACTGAGAATGCGACGGCAGAACAATTTATGGTTATTAGTTTGGCTTATATTATGCAGGATGCTTTTTAGGGCTACCGCCGCCGTGAAACAGGAACGTGGCAATTTTGATCAAGGTATTCTTGGTTACGCTACGAACGAAATACTACCAAAGTCTAGAGAATACTATCTAGACTTTGATACTACGCCCGAAAAAATACTCAAATTTTGCAAAACAATTTATGGCCGTAGCATGTCTACTTTATGTGCTTAAAGCGATAAAAACGAAAAATTTTATATTGAAAATTGATGGCACCGAGAAGCTTTACGCGCATAGTTTCAGAAAATTACACAGGGTCTTCGGCTCTTTCCATGAATTTTTCATATGGAGGAGAAATTGGTTGAAATTCTATCTTTTAAAACGCCTCCATAGGTGTACCTATCGAATGAAACATATAATCCAGTAAATTTAATTGGATTTATATTCATTGGGTAAGAAAAATTTTCTTATCCGTCGATAGTACACCATTATAGAAAGCTTAAATCCAAATTTGTTACATTTTGTTACCAGCTAAAAACAAAATATTAGAAAGTTTGAAGTATGTCTAAGTCTAATTATAAAATAGAATATAATTATGAAAATATTCCATGGCTGACTATGTGAAAATTAAAAAAAAAAACAGAAAATTAGCCATAGCTCTTTTTTTTATAATAACTATGCCGAGTATTATATTTTTGGAAAGCTCAAAAAATGGTCGATTTGATAAGGCCACAGCCAACTATGATTTCCATTTAAAAATCAAGTTTGTCATATCTCAAAAATCACAAAGAACATAAAAGTTGGATTCGATTATCTTATTAAGCCCGAAATTATCTACAATTTTTGTCTCTACAGTTTTTCTGTATAATCAGAAATAACGAAGCTACAGAGATCTGATGAAATAGCAAAAAATCACTCTTCAAAATATCTAGTGAGCCATGAACTTTTTTAAAAATCCAAAAGGGGCATTGGATTGAGCATTCAAAACTGCAATTCTTTCCCCATTTAACCTTTGTTCTAGCTCTGCTAGTTTCCGAGATCCCCATAGTGATCATCGAAAAAAACTCACCCATATAATCTAAGCACATTCGAATAAAAAATATGGTATGATACAAGGACAAAAAGTAGTTTTTCGGACTCCTGCGGTTCGCCAGCATCGACTGCGCCTCGGCCGCATCCGTCCTAAAAACTCAACTTTTCGTTCTTGTACCATAAACTACGACACGCGGACACAATTAATTATTATGCTCTACATAATAATGTCAAAATAGAGTCAGGTATAAAAAAACTCGGGAAAATTTGCAAGGTATAGGGCGCATACTTGGACCCTACGAGGAGTCAGGACACGTTGCGCTTTGAGACGCCACCGGAAATAAACTATTGCTGATAGAAAAAGTTGTTCAGACAAATATCATAGGTAATTTTGTAGTGAACAACTTTTGTTGAGAAAATTTCGCGATGTCGTTAGCAGAAAAAAGATATTAGATGGGAAAAAAATTGCAAACCCTTTTTTCTAGATTATTTTCATATAACTTGTTATATATGCAAAATTCAAGTAAATATCAAGAGAACAAATTTGCAGAGAACCTTTTTTCCTTCAAAAATGGTGTCGGCTGTATTTTTGGTAAAATTAAAAATACAGCTGTTATCCGTGAAAAACTAATTTACTCCAAAATTCAGATGGCGGAATACCTGCAAGGGGTTGATGGTCGAAAATTCGGATTTAAGCTTTGTGTATGGTGTACTATCTATGGATAAAAAAATTGTTCTTACCCAATGAATTGCAATATTAAACCTTAAATTTACTGGACTAATACGAGTAGTTAAAAGCGCTAATAATATTGTTTTGCTTTTATGAGAGAGTTTCGAATGGTTTTCAAAAGTAAAGGATTGAATGGTTTTCGCACCAGCTCGGGCAGTAGCTCGATATTATTGATTCAAAATTATAAGGTTAGTAAACAAATTGGTATACGAGTAGGTACCAACTTTTTTTCGATCAAATTACATAAGTATAAATTCTTGTATTTTCCGAGGTATTTTCCAATCAATCACTCCGCCCTCCCACAAGCAATAAACAAATCGTATGCCCGAATTGATTTATATTAGGGTTGCACCGAATAGTGAAACATGCTATTGACCGAATACCGAATATTCGGTCACTTTAAAATTGGCCGAATACCGGATATTCGGGCGGATATTCGGCCGAATATTCGGCATATTTATTTTTTCTAATTCGCAATTTATTTATTCAAAACATGTAGCAGTAAGTTCAAGCTATAACCACAGTTAGCTATCTTCCTGTCGGCGTCTTTGATCTCGGCGGTAGTGAGTTTCGTTTTTTATACAAACGCATTCTCCAATAAAATATAGAATCTCACTTTGAAGTCACGTTGTTCGCCTAGTTTAGACCACGCCCTTATAAAAATCGATGCGTACAGGACCGGATTAAATTATTTTCTTACATTAATGGTTTGGATGTTGAATTATTTGCATGTTATTATTGTTATAAGGGACTGGGTAATTTGCTACTAATCCTCTTTTCTCTCTATATAATGCAAAACGGGTAGACTGGCAACATTAGCCAAGATGGCAAGAATATATCTTTGTGCACCTGGAGCAAGTGTATACAGCGAAAGAATGTTTTCTGAAGCGGGTAACATATATGAAGAAAAAATATCAAGATTATTACCAGAAATTTTGTTATTTCTGCATCATAACCTGCGAAAATTAAAATTAAAATAAGTACCAAAGAAAATACTTTTACCTAAAGCCAAATTTAGCTGCTTAAGCAATTTTGTTTTTATTTAAGACACGAGTTATATTTTATTTTTTATTATATTATTTTTAACTGCTTTTAGGTTAAAAAGTTAATATCTAATGTTATTGGTGACGTTCTCGCAATAAAGTTTATTTTTCCTATTTTTTTGGACATTTATTTATTATGGACCGAATATTCGGTTTTCTTTCAGTACTATTCGGCGGAAACGAATATTCGGTTTTTTACAAAACCCTGGCCGAATATTCGGTGCATCCCTAATTTAATTTACTTGGTGGTAACTAGATGATGTGTGTACGACCTATGTCTCGCCCTATCTTTATATGAATTATTGTTTAGTTTGGTCTCAGCCTGTGGTGAATTAAAATTCGTAAAATCGAGGAATAGATAAATTAAGCAATTAATCTGATAGCCACACTCCGACAGGTATGGATTTTCACGAATACCTAAATCGTCAGCTTGGGAAAAATTTTGCACAGAACTATTACCTACCTGCAGAAACAGAATACATAAATTCCAAGTGGGTACCAAAAAGATCGAATAATCCGATTCAAATCAAGATTTTTGTGATTTGGACCCCTTTTAAAACTGAAATTTGGCGATTTCACAAAAAAAATGGCAGGAAATAGGCCTAGCCGACTCGTATAGAAACCGGAAATCCGGTCAAAAGCTAACGCCGACTTTTTGGGGTTCGCTTTAATCTTGAAACTCATTTTCGCCAAAATGGTTACAACTACGACCGTCTACTTGCGACAATCGACGCAGCGCCTCGAGATGTACAGGATACGGTGAAATCAGGCCCATGGAAAATTTTTTGCGTGCCTGGCGAGATTTTCGGGGGTGAACTCCTCTGGAAACTGAAATTTTACAAAAATTTCAATTTGGCCTATTCGACGCACTTTGCACTTTGGCCCGCATATAAACTGGAAATCAAGTCAGAATTATTGGACTTGCAAGTTTCTAAATGCGCCCAGCCCGCGCACTTTTTTTGAAAAGCACCTAATAAAAAGGCCACTAAATCAGGATGGCTCTAAAACAGGACTATCCGACGTAAATTGGCCCGTAGAATCCAAATTCGGCTTCTAAATTCTTGTAAAAAATATCTAAATGCGCCAATGCGCTACCAGCGCACTTTTTTCTAGGAAAAAAAAATTATAAGGAAAAGTGGTTCAGAATGACCATCTCTATTACCCAAAAAAAGGATGCCAGTTATTTCAGAGTCACCCCTACAGTATCATCGTTTGCAGAGATCACTAGTATCATCTAATTATTAACCTTAACTTTTCTTCAATAAATTGCCATTAGAATATAAACAGCTTGGTCTTTCACAATTTAAACAAAAAAATTAAGAATTTGTTGTTCTTTAATGCATTTTATTCCATAGCAAAGTTCATGCAATTTCAAATAACATAACTGTTCTATTAAACCTTTTAAATGCCATGCTGCATGCAGATTTTATATTTTACTAATTATTGTCTACCTTCCTTTTTTTCCCTGTTTGGTATTATTGCAAAATCAAAGTAGGTCATGACTCTACTCTCTACTGACTCTTTAACGTAGACTATAGTTTTATGGTCTCCGTTCCGTTTATAATTTTTGTCCGGCTTCTATAACGAACCAATTCAAAACACGGAATCGCGAAATGACGCTCGGACAATATCGCCGGAACCGCGCCAGCCGAGGCAGTTCAGGCCCGCTTCCGTTTCGTTTTTCGTTCCTACGCCTACTCGTTTCTCGCGATATATGTCGATCGCGGTATCCGCGGAAATATCGGAAGGGTGACCGCCACCTTTTGTTTTCGAGCCTCCGGTACTTTGTCCAATTAAAATCAAGTTTATTCCGCGACGCCGCCTTTGATGCGGGCCCGCGCGGTCCTCAACCGATTATTACTATTATTAAAAGGCGATTAGGTGCGGACGTTATGGGCACCAGTGATTAACATCGGTTGGGCTTATGAAGATTGCTGCAAGCTTAGTAAAGGAAGCGTTGCAAAAGTCACTACTTACATTATATCGAATAAGAGGAACAATTGAAATAGGATTATTGTTCTTGGATCAGTCTGATCGTTCCCCACTTCTGAAATTTGATGAGCTTATGACCCATATACGAGTATGTCTTATAAACATTAGACCAGAAGGGTTATGGTGCACTGATTCACGGTGGTAGGGCGGTCATCATAAATTCATAAAGAGATCATAAATTTCAGAAAATTGAAAAATATATGTTTAACAGTCAAGAAGAAGGTGAAACTGTTCTACTTCTCAATAATAGTAGGCGAAGAAAGAAATGCAATATTGTAGTGAATTTATATATGTATATTTAGTGTAGGTGTAGGTACTCTCTCTATTGAGAATTAGAAGTGTTAAAATCTAGCCAGAAAACAGAACTTTTCAGGCTAGTTGGATGACTGTTCTGGCGTAAACTCATGCCAAGTTTCAATTAAATCGGTTTGCTCGTCGGTTTGTTACTTTTCATTTTTTATAAAACCAATGAAAACAACATTTTACCGCCGCGATGTGACTGGAAAATTGTTTGAAACACCCCGTATACGAATTTATAACTAGAATCTGCCATTTGAAGAAAATATCAACAAAATCCTCTGGAAATTAGTCTTGTTCCACTGCGATGTCTTTTGTACAGGGTCATTCAAACTCGGCGTGTCAGGCCGGTAGCGAAAAGAGTAAAAACGAAAAAAGTAAAAAAAATCTGCATGTGGGATCTTAAATGTCACCAATTGTAGACCAAACTAAGACTAAAATAAAAAAAAATGACAAACGGCGCCAGGCGTCGCGACGCCCGGTATAATTGTTTTCTAACGAACACACTTTTTTTATCGCTCACGTGGATACCTCGATTTTTCTCTACAACTTTTATCTAAGGCGTTTTGTCAGTTTTTGTCCGCTTAAGAAGTTACAGGAAAAAATATCCAGAAAATTAAAGGGTAGGCCATGACAATTTGTTTGAACTTGTCAGTTTGGCATTACAATTACAGCACTAGCATAAATCAGTGTAAAAAGTAGTGTTTTGTAATGACCACACACGACGATAAAGTAAATATGCTACTTAGTTATGGAGAGGCCCAGAAAAATGCTAGAAGAGCTGCAAATATTTATCGACAAGTTATCCTGAATCACGCGTTGAATTGGTTATCGATTTTTCTGGTGCATTCTCAAAATAATTTAATAGTAATGATATATTTTCATCACTTCTGGCCCTTCTTATTATAGTTTTGCCTTTTCTGATATTAAATAATGCATCTTTATTATTTCTTAGATTTTGCTCTAGTCGCAAAAACATTTTATAGCTAGGTGCATACCGGCCAGGATACCTCTCGGGATACCTTTGTCGATAAATATTTGCAGCTCTTCTAGCATTTTTCTGGGCTTCTCCATAAATAAGTAGCATATTTACTTTATCGTCGTGTGTGGCCATTAGAAAACACTACTTTTTACACTGATTTATGCTAGTGCTGTAATTGTAATGCCAAAGTGACAAGTTCAAACAAATTGTCATGGCCTACTCAGAGTTTAGAGTCAATTAGCCCCTTTAATTTTCTGGATATTTTTTCCTGTAACTTCTTAAGCGGACAACAACTGACAAAACGCCTTAGATAAAAGTTGTAGAGAAAAAATGGAGGTATCCACGTGTGCAATAAAAAAAGTATGTTCGTTAGAAAAAAATTATACCGGGCGTCGCGACGCCTGGCGCCGTTTGTCATTTTTTTAAATTTTAATCTTAATTTGGTCTACGATCAGTCCCATTTAAGATCCTACATGCAGATTTTTTTTACTCTTTTCGTTTGCCCGCTACCGGCCTGGGACGCCGAGTTTGAATGACCCTGTACTGTACTTTACCACATATAAGTGGTTTTCTAACATAAGTGGTTTTACCGAGGGTTGTGCCATTTTTTACTTAATTCATTTTGTCGAAAATGCTTCCATTCGCGTTGTGTGTTTCTAGAATAGTAATAGTATGGACGAATGAAAATGAATGTAGGCGCCATTTACAGTTGCTATACGGCTGGCGACTGGATGCTTGTTTCCGGGGTAGATTAGAAAAAAATTGTGTCATGATTTAGCGGCATCGGCTGTTAATGGTCTTGACTTATTATGTATTCATACGGACCCGTTACTCCAAACTAGCATATTTTCCAGCATATCATTAGATAATAACATAGACAAAGCTACACATATACTGTCAGAACCGTTGTTGAAATTTACGCGAGCCACACCAAATAGTTTGCATACAATAATGTCATATAAAAAACTAATACCTAATTAAATTAAAATAAGTTAGTATCGGGCCCTAAGAATTAATTATTGTAAGAAATTACAATTTATCTGTTTTAATTTGTTTCGTTCCAAAATTAAAGTTTGAAAGTTGGTGTGGCGGGATTTTATAATTATTAAAGGAGACATGATGCTAGGCAGAAGCATTGTTGAAACCGTCCGCATAAAAATTTACTTATTCTAGCTGCTTTTAAATAGTTTTTTTTGCTTGTTTCTTCCTAATGAAGGCAACTGCCAGCAACTAGCATTATTATAGGCACCGTCGAGATCAGCGTATAGGTAGCTTATCGCAAATATTTTCCTTCCTGGTAGAAATAGATTCTATTCCAGATTTTGATTCTCGACAAGGAGACACAAATAAAATCTACTATTCAAAACGCAATCCGTTCTTATACAATGTGTCCCGGATAAGAATGAACAGCGGTGATATTGCAAACGGTGAGAGGTAGAACAACGGTTAAATGGGGAAAAAGTTGCGTAATTTTGACATCAATAAAATTGTACAAACAGATTTCTAATATCTCTTTTCGTTTTTGAGTTATTTTGAAAAAAGTGAAATTTTGCGTTTTCGATTTAATTGGCGGGACTATGCGAACTAATATATGGGTCAACGTCACCATGTAAACGGTGCTAGCCTTGGGTCTACACTGCGTTGTTCTTTGTTCTTGCTCATTGTTGGCATGGCCCATAGACTATTTTAGCATTGAGGCCGAGTTGAGCCTATATTCAATGGCGTATAATCAGTATAAATATTTTAGTAGGTTTGAATATCAATAGATTTATTATGGAGGCTGCACAACAAGCAGCAGTTTGCCGAAGCCGCCGTGTCTTTGTCATACTTGACCTAGGTAGAGCGATCGTCAAAGTCAAGCAACTCCGCGCGTAGTCGGTTCATGGACTGGTGATCCCTTATTAGGTATTATTTTCTTGCCTAATAAGACATTTTTTTTCCGATTTCAAAAAAATATGTAATATGTACCTCGGCACTGAAGTACTTGGCCCAAGTCCTCGGCAACTAAATTCCACATAAGTCATAAAAAATTGAATTTCAGTACCTTGGTACATAAATAACTATTTTTCCATTAATTTTTTTCTATTGCGGCCCTGTATTTAATTATAAGTATAAATATTAATTAGTATTGTCAAGACTTTAACTTACAACTTATCTTTCAATCCGGGAACCAAAACAAAGACGGCAAAGACCAATAACAGTCACATACGATAATAAAAAAATAAATAAAAATCCTCCACCCAGAATGCTTTCAAACAACAAAACCAACCCCTTATCATTTGTCGTAACTCCCACTGTATCATTTAGTTAATAATTTGTATCATTATAAATGGAGGGTGGTTTTTCAAATGAAGACAAATTTAACATGTTAGCATGTTATATCTTGGGTCACAGAAATAGTGTAGAGTAGAGGCCGAACGAATGTATTGTTGCAATAATTAATAAATGGCAAAAGTTATTGGTTTCATTGGTTTAAAGCTTTCTTCTCACAATTATTAGAAAAAGCGAAGAATTTACTCCAAAACACAATGCGACACTGTTTGCTATACAACAACAGAGGAAAACACTAACCAGTCAGGGCCGTATTTAAAAATATTAAGTTTTCGAAGTAAAAATAAACTGTAAGTTAAATTGTTGACAATACTGATTAATATTTAGACTTCTCATTAGGCCGCAATAGAAAAAAATGAAAACAGAAAATTTCAGTATAATTGTCTGAAAACATTTTAGAAATATTTCCTGTCATATATCATGGTATTTTCAATAAAAAGTGCTTTTAAAATCTGCAAAAAATCCAGGTCCGTATTAAAAAAAATAAAGTTGAAGATGGTTTCTCAAAAACTAAATGCTGTAGAACAAATCTAAAAACGCCATCTTAAAGCCCGTTAAAAAGTGCCAGAGATAACAAAATTTCACGTTTTTCAAAATATAAAGATAACAAAATTTCACGTTTTTCAAAATATAAAAAAAAACTAAAAAATATAGTAGAAATCTGTTTGTACCATTTTATTGACCTCAAAATTGCGCAACTTTTTTCCCATTTAACCGTTGTTCTATCTCTCACCGTTTGCAAGATCCCCATGCTGTTCATTCTTATCCGGGACACACTGTATACCTACAGGGTGTCCAACTTTAAAACTGTACAAATCCGTAAAACCTTCATTTTTGGAGATAATCGCCTAAACTTTTTTTTTTGTTTGAAAGGTCTTCAAAAACCGCTTCTTTTGACCTTCCTGCCAATTTCAAAATGCAAATCCAAAGCCGGCTGCGATTTTTTTATACCCCCGATTTTCACGAAAACCATTTAGCAATTTTTTTTTAAATATGACGCCACAGCCTTAATCAGAACACCCCAATACCCCAATATACCAAATTTGAAGAATAAATATACAGGGAGTTCCATTCTGTAGGGTGTCAAAATTGATCAAAATAGGAATTTTAAAGACATCGGGCGAGTCAAGTGGGCCACGGAATCCCTTCAAAACAGTTGAATGGTCAACAGGACCACTCAAAATGTTGATGGGAAAATATTTACTACTAAAATATACCTACACTGTATTTTTCTCTGAGCCATCTCAAAATTCTGAAATTTTATGAAACCGGATCAAGAGTGCTCTTGATTCATTGAAAAAATATTGATAAACACAAAAGTACTGTATTTCTTTACAAAATGCCAACTAACAAATAAAAACAATTTAAATTATTGGACCTTTCTCAACAAAGTCTCTGTCTAAGATGATACATTTTCTGTGCGTTTCCTGTTGTGGCACACCGGGAACTTTCTGACTGGCAGGCTTCTGTATTTTTTAGATTTAGTTAATTTATAGTGTGTTGACCGGTTTTGATATACTCGATTTTTGATCCGTATAAAGTTCCAAAAGTTCATTAATTTGAGATGGCACAGATAAGAACCTTCTGTATATTTTGTATTGGACCTTTGCACACTAACACCTTGAGTGGTCCTATTGACCATTCAACTATTTTAGGGAATTCCATGGCACACTTGACTTGGCAGATGCCTTTAAAATTCCTATTTTGCTCAACTTTGACACCCTGCAGAATGGAACTCCCTGTATATTTTTTATTCAATTTCGGTATATGGGAGTTTTGGAGTGTTCTGATTAACGCTGTGGGGTCAGATTTTAAATAAAAATATCGCCTCGAAAATCGCTAAATGGTTTTCGTGAAAATCGGGTGAATAAAAAAATCGCAGCCGGCCCTGGATTTGCATTTGGAAAATGGCAGGAAGGTCAAAAGAATCGGTTTTTAGGGCCTTTCAAACAAAAAAAGTTTAGGCGATTACCTCCAAAAATGAAGATTTTACGGATTTGTATAATTGTAAAGTTATATAACTTTTTTTATATAAATGTCTGTATCCCATACGAAAAATGTTGATTATTTAATATTTGTTCATGATTTTATCAAGATCGCGTACCTAAAATATCTAAATATCTATTTTTAGAGGAAAATTATATTCAAATATGCTTGGTGCCTCTCATAAAAGATGATTTTTCTACTATACTCGCGAGGATTATACAAGACATTTTCCATACGGGTAGGAATTTAATGGAATAAAATATGTTGTTGCTTGATGCGCTTTGTGATTTAAACCAATGGAAGAATATCAGGCCCATTGCTAAAGATATTACCTTTTACAGTAGAAATTAACTTTAACCTCGACTTTAACGTTTGAAATAAAATTTGAAAATGTTTTGATAGACTGTCTACGCCGAAATATTTATTTGGAAGTATTGAAGAACGCAAGTTAGAGAATCATACATCATACCTTATTTATCATATGTATTATAGTACTTATTTACATAAAACAAGGGATTTGTACATTAATTGAAATTTTCATGATAATAATTGCAGGCCATTAAAGTTATGCAAGTTTGCTATTTCGTAATAATTGGGAACAGCTGAGGGCAGCCTTTAAAGTGCAAGCTGTTTAATATTAAATTCCCTTTGTTCGTTTTCAATACCAATCCTGCATTTCTAAATACTGGCCTAAATAAGCCCGAATTTTGCAAGCAGGTACCTACCTAAAAGGATCTGCTTTCAGAGATAAAAATCAAATTGGTCGATTCGTGCAAATTGTATAGATAGGTATATTTTGTTTCCGGCTTGCAGGTTTATTTTATTGCGGATTTCAAGAAAACATATCTAACAAACATAATGTAATGGCCACTTACGCGCACTGATTACGGTGTTTCTTCTTGGTTCTGGCTGGATTATCGGGAGATTTAGTTGAAAACTCGGTTGAAAATAACCACCTTGTTGAAATACCTGGAAACCATCAGACGATGGAAAAACTAAGTAAATTATGCAGAGCTGTCGGTCGAATCCATGTTCTGTTTCAGAAGGGTATAGAGGTAGAATAAAAGCTAGTTCGAAAACGGAATCAAATTAGAACAAATTGAATTAAAATTTTGTTGTAGTAATGCCGGTGCAGAGCATCATTTTCAATGAAAAGTATAAATTTCGGGGAACGTTTTTTTTTTAGATGGGTTTTCTGATGTTATTTCTACCAGTAGTGGTCGGAAATGATAAGTCGACCCGTTTTGATCGATTTAGCGAGAGTTATTTAGTCGCAGCTTGGGCTGATTTCAATCTGCAACTTATATAGTCGGAGTCGGATATAGCGGGAAAATTGGGAACCTGATATCTTTTATTTTACCAATTAAAAATATGGGATTATGCATGATTTAAAGACATAGATATCCATTCATTTTGGGCCAAAGCAGACTATACTAAAATCAAATACCTACCTAACTCTTGCCTGATGTAAACAAGAACGTGTGCGTTGAGATTTTCGCCAGAGCCGCACTGAGGCACGACCTTTATTTAATTTTACTTTTACAATTGTTTACGTCAAAATATTTCGGAAAAAAATTATGGGCTTAATTAAAATGAGTCAAAACATCGATAAATTTATTTGTGGCGGTGTCTAAATAGCTGAAAACAACAAGATAACACCGCATAAATACGCTTTTGCGATCGAGAACATCCCTGTTGCCAGGCGCGCTGATATTTTATGGCATATTGACCAATCGCCTTATTTCGCGGAACGTCATCGATCACGTGCTTTTATTTACGCCAGGCGTAAGACTTACTTGATTTTAGTTTTATAGAATAAAAACAGATACGTAGCGGCATAGAATAATCTATGATCGTCGACCCTGCATGTAGAATATTTTTAACCGTGTACTGAGCGCTATCTTGGTGTCCCTTTATAATATGAAATGGTTTGTTCATATACAGACTACGACGTTTAAACCAATTTGTATTCAAAACTGAAAATGTTTATGTTGGACGTCTTGAACCGGTCATTTGCACTTGCTAATTAATTACCAAAACTGAGAAGCTTTTTGTTGCTAAATCCCCGATGGAAAAACAAGTTATTTTCGGGTCGCGCACGTCGCACGTCCTTTGTTTCGTTTTCTGAGGTCAAGCCATATCCAAGCGTCTTTGGCAGTTTTGGCCGAGCCCGCTCTAAATTATCTTTGGGAAATGTCTGAAAACAGAATTGGCTTCTCCTTTGAAATCTAGAGACTTTTGTTTTCGATCTATAAGATTCGCTAGAAAATATCTATTCAACACATTTTGTTATGTGGACATTAATAACGTGCTCGAATGTCTATATGTATATGGTCCTACCTACTTAAGTTGTGCATAAACACTATGTCTAGTATGTTGTTTCATTTTGCAGTAAGCATTGACACAAATTCACAAATTACGCGGATACGGAATTGAAATTAACCTCAAATATGTTTGTTATTGCCCTGCGGTTGTGTTTGTGAAATTTCTGGCCGACAGTGCACACAGTTGTTATTAAGCGGTCAAAGAAATTTCGCCAGCCATGTTTGCGGCATATAATATGTAAGTAGTAGCTTTTCAAATGAAAATAGCTGACCAACCCGAACCCCAGAGATAGCAGATTACATTGCGCACTGTCCTGTCCTGAGACGATTCCTCGTTTCGAATACCGATCGTTTAATTATTATTATTAACTTTATTTTCGACGTACCATACAAAGATCATGTACAATGTTCTATTAGAATAAAGAATAAGTATTCTGTCGAAAACTAGGGGAGGTTCACAACTTGTGCGTTTACATCTAACCCTACGAAAACAATGTAATAACTATGCCGAGTATTATATCTTTGGAAAACTCAAAAAAAATGGCCGATTTTATAAGGCCACAGCCAACTATGATTTACATTTAAAAAACAAGTTTATGTCATATCTCAAAAATCACAAACAACATAAAAAATTGGATAAGTATCTTATTAAGCCCAAAATTATCTACAATTTTTGTCTCTACAGTTTTTCTGTATTATCAGAAATAACGGAGCTACAGAGATCTGATGAAATATCTAGTGAGTCATGAACTTTTTTGAAAATCCTAATCTAATGATTAAGCATTCAAAACTGCAATTCTTTCCCCATTTAACCTTTGTTCTAGCTCTGCTAGTTTCCGAGATCCCCATAGTGGGCATCGAAAAAAACTCACCCTGTATACACTCTTAAAAAAAGCAAATAACAAAAAAAGCATTTCACGACATGCAAGAATGACAAGTATTTAAAAGATGCAGTACTTACAATTATTATATTTGGAATTAAGATTTTAATAAAGTAATGTTCTCGAGATTGTTCCAGGGACAGAGTTCCATTTTTGAAACGATATTGTCAATGTAACTACGTAAATTTTGAACATGTCTATTAACACATGATAAGAGTATGAATTACTAAAATTAAATCGAGAATAAAGTAATCCAATAAACAGAACGTAGGGACATTCGTAGAGACCCCATCTGTTATTGTATCATGTAGTCCCTGTCCTTGTCATCTATAGAAGACATTAGTGTTACTATTCGCCGATTTTGTACACTTGGACAAGCACATTTTTTAACATAAAGTAGGTATGACAAGAAAATTAAAGATAAAATAATCCACATGTGTAGTTTCGTCATTGTGTCGATATGGTTCTTGAGAAAAATATCGCATTTCTCCTTCTTTGTCTGCTCTAAAGGTAGTTTGGGGTGGAAGCTGAACTATAAAAGACGTGGAAGTTTTATCTACTTGCATGCCTCTCATTCTCATGGGACTCATGGGACACTCCGAAGTTCACCAATATATCAAGTGTTGTTTTTCAGATTCATCGCCACAAATAAAATCACTTTTAGACAATTTTTTTCATAAGTTAACATTATCGTGAATAAATTTTAGTAGTCAACTTACCTGACAAGGTAGATATTATGGGATATTGGAAGAACAGACATATAGTAATGCTTAATATTTATATTTACAAATTAAGAATAAATAATGCTTAACGCACATAACGTGTTGAAGTGTTGGATTGAATTCAAAGAACATTTAGTTAAGTTTTGAATACACCATAAACACCTCAACATTTCAGTTATGCTAAGCATCCAGCATTCATTTAAGTAAAACTCTTATTAGTTAAGATAATTCAATGCCAAATTGGGCCAATTTTTTTTAAAATCAAAAAGCTTGTCGCGCGAAATTTCATAAAAGTAGGTACCAATAATTAAAAAAAAATAATTAATTTTATTGAATTTTATTGGACAGTGATTAGTTGATAAGCAAGTACCTAGTTGCCAAAGTACGTATTTTCTTATCAATTCGCGCGACAAGCTTTTTGACTTACAAAAACTTGTCGCAATTTGGCATTGAATTATCTTAACGAAAACCTAAACGTGTTTTATTCGTCTTAGTACATGGCTTAAATAAAAGCTTTTAGTACCTATTTGATTCCCATGTCAGGAGGGTGGTAAAGAAATTTAGTCCGCCATCTTGGGACATCCGCCATATTGAATTTAGTATGACGTCACTTACCTTATTATTTTGTACTCGTCAAATCCTTTCATTTGATACCCATGTCAAGTAGGTTGTGAAGGTATAGGTAATCCGCCATATTGGGGCCGCCGCCATATTGGATTTAGTGTGATGTCACTAACTTTACCTTTTTATACTTTTCAAGATCTTTCATTTGAATACCATATTCTAGTGTGATGTCATTAATTTTATCGTTTTCTACTCTTCAAGCCCTTTCATTTGATATCCAAGGAAAAAAATAATCTGCCATCTTGGAGCGGTGACCATATTGAATTATCGTTTTCTACTCTTCAAACCCTTCATTTGATATCTACCCATATTTGACAAAAAAATACATCATCCGCAATCTTGGAGCGTCGGTCATTTTGAAAGTATTACAATATTGAGTATTGCATAATTTAACTAAAGGTGTATGCAAAATTTCAGCTCAATCGGATGTCAAGATGCACGATTTGACCTAAACAAACTAACATAGGCTCGTCACTCCAAAGAATCAGCTGTTCCACATTTGGGTTATCCATAATCCACTGACAAAATTCGCCTTCTTCCTTGATCACCAATGTGAAGCTCTTGAATACGAAAAATTGTGTGTAACCACAGAGAAGACCAGGATACAGAGAGTTCATCTTGTCAAATATGTCAAATGGAGCCCAACTTTAAACGGTAATTAATCCAGCGTAGGTCACTGTGGATCTTCTTACTCAGTTTTAAATTAATCTATAATAAATAAAGAACGCAGTCTACTTCATAGTTTATCTGAAAGAGCTTATCAGGTGTGTGAAAAATTACTTAAAAGTTGGGCTCCACTTGACAAATTTGACAAGATGGACTCCCTGTATTCTGGTCTTTCTGTGGTGTAACGGAAGACCAAATTCTCTCTGCAGATCTCTAACCTATTTATTACGAAACGATTCCAAATAAGCTAGAACATCTTCGACATTTTGACGAGAGTCTCAACTTCTTTAGGTTTTTTTTTACAATTTTTACGTGTAAATTCCAAGGTGAGTTTATAGGAACGTTAGGACATTCGACGACTTGGAAGGGAAGGGGGGGTGAGAGAGGCAAAGGGGGGAAAGGCCGCAATTTAAGTTTGAATTGGCGATTTAGTAACTCCCTAAATAGATAACGCTTCCAGCCATAGGCGCACACAGACGTTTTGGCATGTACCTTGTTTATGGTGTATATTAATGTTGTTTTGGCTGTTTTTGGTTATTTCTTCATTTTATTGTTTGTGCAATGAAATAACGGAACTTTGTGGAGTATGTTGGTGCATCGCATTTTTGTTTTATGTTTGTGTTTTTACTTTGTTTTCGGTTTTCAATACCCGTGTTGTCCCTTTTGATACGCCATTGGCAACAAGCTGAAGGCCAGCTGGTGAGA
Source organism: Pseudeuparius sepicola (assembly GCA_963920635.1). Classification (NCBI taxonomy): domain Eukaryota; kingdom Metazoa; phylum Arthropoda; class Insecta; order Coleoptera; family Anthribidae; genus Pseudeuparius; species Pseudeuparius sepicola. The sequence goes on along the minus strand of OY987300.1, from coordinate 68,800,711 downwards.
GCGGCACCGCCGCGCGATGTTGCCGGTTCAAAGGAACTGCCTTTGGTTTTGTTTAAGAGTGGGGGAATGTCCTAACCTTCCTATAAACTAACCTTGTGTAAAATCAAAGATTTATACTCAAATTATTTTAAGAAGTCCTTACTGGGACTGTCAATTGATAATTTCGATATCCTAAGTTGGCATCAATGCAGCAAAAAATGCAACCGGGTCATAAGTTCAGGTCAGTAACGAGCCCATTTGCACTAATAACGCGAAAAGTTACAAGAACAAGAACAACACAGATAACGGTAAAACTTACGAAACTTAGAAAACCGAAAACCCCTCGAATATTTTCATTGCCGAATGTTTGAACCAGTTTGAACGATCTGGAAAACCTTCACTGTCACTTTGACACACCGAAGCTAAATTTGACTGAGTCCGCCCATAGACGCTGCCAAAAGCAGCTGATTATACCAAAATACCAAAATGAAAAGTGTTTCCATGACGTTTGAAATTATTATTAAAATGAGTTGTAGTCATAGTTATTTTTATTTATAGCGGTATAATCGAGATTGCAATAGGGTTGTTATCTTATTATGTTCTTTTTTTCGTATCACTTGGGTAACTTTTCACATCATAAATCAATGAGTGACGTCATTAACTGGTTGAGACGCATATACCAATGTTATACCCATGGTTAACAGAAAATTCCTAGAGATTTTGTGGAGAATGTCATCTGACAAAATCGGGACTTCTTACAGTAATCGGGGTATAGAGTGAATACACCAAAATGAATTTTAAGGAAAGGGTAAAGGAGGGGTAGTTAGTGAACATAGTCGCGCCCTGTTCTACCCTTATAAATAATTGCATATATTCTGTGGTTATTGTCTACGACAGGCGCCCAGATGTGTACCCGGCCAATCCGTAGGTGCCACGAGCCTAACTTTGCGCTTTCCCCTTGTCGTTCCAGAGCCTCCGCCGGTGACGTCGCTGACGGAGCTGACGGCGCGATGCGTCGCGTCGCACATCCCGTTCGAGCTGGTGGAGCGGGTGTACCCGCCGGTGCCGGAGCAGCTCCAGCTGCGCATCGCCTTCTGGAGCTTCCCCGACGACGAGGAGGACATCCGGCTGTACTCGTGCCTGGCGAACGGCTCCGCCGAGGAGTTCGCGAGGGGCGAGGGCCTCCACCGGAACCGCATGGTCAAGGATCCCCTGCAGATTGGTAAGCGGCGGGTCAGTTTGAATGGGAACACTTCTGTTAGACGACATAAAAAGGCCGTAAATAGCCTCAAAAATAAAATACTAAAAAAGGTACTAATAAAAAGAAGTACCTGCTGTCTTATTCGTTTGACGTCACTGACGCAATTATTGGCAAGGCCTACGTTAAAGACAGGCCATGCCGCACGAAAATCACGTGACCATCTTAGTCCGACGTTACATGTCATTTGTCACATAACTGAAAGCGGCAGCTTGTGTTTTGAGATGGTTTAAGTGTTTAAAGTCTTAATACCTAAATGTCTTAGTTAATATTTTAGAAACAAGTTTATCCTTAGTCAATTTACAGTATACTGAGGTGAGTTTTCATTTTTATTTCCTAAAAAAATAACCTAAATACCAAATATTGGGTCCGTTTACATTATTTGATTTTTCCCGTAATGAATTCCTATATATTGTGCAATAAAATATGCTGATATTCAATTCAAACTAGTTAAATTAATCATGCAACTAGGTTTATGAGTAGTGATAAATTCCATAATTCTGTTGTTTAAGTTCTACCTTTGATTTTTTAATAAAGATGTTCCACTTCAGAAAAATAACTCACTTGTATCCTCAATTATTTGCTCGTTTTATTTGCAGCTTTTACTTACTTTTACTGGTATATTTTGCATAAAAATGTCATATCTATTTCATATTAGTTTTTTGTATAATAATTCTATCATTGAATAAATTGTTTTTAGATTATAAATATCATTTTTAGGACTATTAAAATGCCTCGACAATGTTGTGTTGTAGGATGTAAAACACATTACAAAAGTCAGGAAGAAAATGTCACCATAACAACATTTGCTTTGCCTGGATATGAAAATTTCGTTTCTAAAAAACCATTTAAGTATGTGTAACTAACACATTTTCAAGAAAGTGGAATAATTAAAGTGGACAAATAAATGTGTTGTGTTAGGGGGATATTATATAGAGAATATCACTTAAGCGAAAGGAAGGTGCTGTCCCAACAATTTTTGAGAATGTGCCAAAATATTTGAGTGCGGTGACGTTTAACTCTCAGCCTCACTGTCAGCCCAAACAGCTGAGGCAGGTTGAAAATTTTGGAAAAGCAATTAGGGAAAGCCAGTGTGCACAAAACCAGTAATATAATAGACAAAAGAAAACTCTCCGAATTATTACGAAATTTGTTTTCTCTACTTATCTCCAAAAATGCCGTTTATTATATATAGGTTGGTCACGTATCTACATGATTCTGCGTTAGCGCGGGTGCGTTCCTTGGGCTGCTATCCTTTGTCCATATTACCACAGTAGAAGCTTAACTACTATCGCAGCAGAAAAATGGGTTATATTTTCTGTGTTCCCACAATAATAGGCGTCGTAAAACTGTGGATAATAGCGGCTGTTTGCAGAGCGTAGCGAAAGGCAGTGACCTGTCACTTGCCCTAACTTTTATAATCGCGCCAAATTTGTTGTTTCTATTTTGCATCTATTTCGGTAACGATTTTATTTTTAAAACGGTTTTAGATTGGTTCACATTTCTATAGGCTTGGATTCTATCGGATTCTATCGATTTTGGTTAAAAGTTTTGAAACGTTTAGGCGCGCTACTTCACATGTTTTATCACTTTTCAGTTCAGTTTTGAGGAACTCAACTTCAACTTTGTTGGCCTGTGCCCTCCAGGGCCGCATTTCTATGTTTCATTTTAGGTTCTTCCTATAGAGATTCCCTACACTTATTCTAGATTTTTGCGATTTGTAGACTATCATTGACCAGGAGATTCTGTAAAACTCCTATATTATGACGCTAAAATCGAATGCAAGTATTAAGAATAGTCTTCCGCGAGCAAATAAGTATACGTGGTTGTCCATAACTTACTGCCGCCTTGCATTTTTCATACAAAATTTTGTATTAACAAAAAACATGTTAATTTGGTGCGCATATGGATATATTATTAAATTACTTTACAATATAAAAATATAAAATTACAGTTCGTTAAGTAGGTATTTTCAAAAGTCGATTGAATTTTGAAGTTTGAATTCGTCAAGCTTAAAGTCAGATGTCTGTAGGCTCATCAAGCAAATTTTCTTCATCCGCTCCACCTATTTCGACAGTAACATTATGAATTCCCCAAAAAAGTAACTAAATATGCAACATTGCCAGATTTATCTTACCCTTAGTTGCGTCTTGGTGTAAACCAAATTAAGGTAAGGTTTAGGTACCTAAAAGTTAAGTGACACTCAGATATGTGACAGATTTATAGAGAAGTTGTGCAAACGGCCATTAATTGTTGCAACCTACAAAACTAAACCTAGGACGATATAACTTCATTAGAAAAAATTACTTTGTTTTGTTTAGACTAATACAATTTTTATTATCTTTATTATCCTGTTTGAGCAAGAGTCTAAAAAAGCTGACTTTACATAAGAACGCTAACGGAAATGCACAAATCAAGTTTTCTGTGAAACTGTGACAGTGTCAAGAGGAATTATTTTATTTAGAATAAAATTCTACAGGAGATTGGGGCGGCCATAATATCCAATCAGTTCGTTAAAAGTTCACCTGGTTTATATGAAGACATCAGGCCTATAAGTAAAATTCAAAATCTATAGGTATCTATCCGAGTATACAGGGTATCCGCAGTTTGCTCAAAAAGATTCAATGCATTAGAAATAAAGTACTTAAAGTTTAGCGTCAGACAAATAATAATTCAATACAATACAGATCCTTCCAAGATAAAAAATGTTTAATAACATTACCTATTTGTCTGAGCTAGTAATAGAAATCTAAAACAAAACAATGCAATGATTGCACCATTGCCAAACTTCTTCATGAATGTACCTTGTACTTACGAAATAAATGTATAAGCAACGTTGAAAAACATAAATTTGGAACAATTAGTTGATCTCTACAATCTACATATATATAGTAAAAATTTCGACATTTAGGTATCACTTACGTAAAAATAAATTTTACTGATTTTGTAAATTTACTGATCCTAATGGGTCTATAAATAATATCCTTAATAAATTGCTTAATCTGGCTTTCGTGGCAACGTTGGACGAGCTTCTTGTGATCGATGCGCATTTGCTTTATTATTCCCCAACAGCTGATCCAGAGTTCGTTGAGATTTCGCCGGTTTGTGTTGATGTGTTTCGAGTGTTTACTTTTGCATTATTCTTGTTTTTTATGGAGATTTTGGGGCTATATACAAAAGACATACAGTTAAGTTAGTAATTACTGAATTAGTGTAGTTTTAAGAACGATGGGAAGAGTAAAGTGTTGGATTTGTGGCATAGGAATGGTAACCTCTGGTTATCATATGATGCCAGGCTTAAGTGTCAAATTTGTTGTTTTTGTTTTGAGTAGGCATTTTTTATGTTGGCTGATTACAACGCAGTCTTCATGTTAGTCTATGTTTATTATTTGTCTGAGGTAGAAGCACTTAAGTACTGCAATTTTTTAAATCGCAGTAGATTTCGGTTTCTGAGTCATCGTTGTTGAAAATGATTAATTAGCTATTCATCAGTAAGTACAAAAATCAGATAAAAACGGATAAATAGCAACGAACAAACATTTTGTGTTGGGAGGGTTCAACCACGCATATCTAATGAATGCACATTTGTGGGCAACGCTGTGCGACATATTTTTTTAAGATACAGAGTGATTCGTAACTTCTTTCGCGATTGTTCCGCTAACTATTATTTTTTTTAATGAATGGTTACAAAGAAAGAGGCTACAAATAATATACTTACGTGGCGTAGTTAAAAAGTTATGCGATTTATAAAAAAAAGTTCAGAGCACTAACTAAAATTAATTATTATGATAAGACAGGACAGGCACTAGTATTAGGTTTGATACTAGGACAAAACTATCCTTGATAATCTATGTAATTTTTAAGATAAATTGATGGTTCGAAAACTTAATAAGTTTTTCGAGTATTAAGTCAAACTTAATATACTTACAAGAAGTTTTTAAACAGTTACACTTTTCCTAAAAAAATTGATCCGGTTTTCAAACTTTTGTTATTCCTTATTTTCGACTAAGTAAGTAAAGCTAATTTTGAATACATAAGGTAAATTTTATAAAACTTATGCGGAATTGTTTGTTTCATCGTCCACAAGTCCATTTTTGTTGTTGCCACCAATTAATGAAAAATGCACGAGTAAAAGCTTATCAAATTTGATGCAAAGTTGTTCTGGTTTCAACAATTTGTTGCAAAATTTTATTGATCTCAAAGCGATTCCTATACGTAATACGCACGTAGGTACGTACTACTAGGTAGTAGGTACGTACTACCTACGTGCGTAATACGCACGTAGGTACGTAAGTCTGTACATAAACACAATTTTTTTTTGTACCCATTGAAGCATTATTTTGTTATCTATGTGATTTTGTACTTTATTCTACCTTCTAATATCAATGAGTACGCCCTAATATCCTGAATAATGCAAATTATTACTCATCTCACGACTAACTTATCATAGGAATGCTGCCGAATCTAACGAACAATATTATTATACTTGTGTTTAAAATTCAGTGTTAGTCATTCAGTCCATGTATACATATACCTACTATTATTACCTACTTTTTAAATTAAAGTTCTAAACTTGTCATTTTGTAATTAATTGTCTTATTTTATAAATTTTGCCGTAACGTTAATAGTTCATGAAATACTTCCAAGTACAAGTGGTCCCCTTTCTAAAGAGACTAGACACAGACGACTCACTCCACAAAGATACAAAATTGCAGTGCGGCAAGAGGTGCTTCAGCCACCTGAAATTGATATTACCAATATGCACAAAGCATGCAGCGCGCAATATTTTAAAGAGCGCTTTTCCAGAGGTTGGCTTCCCAGTGCCGCATGCTTGAATGAATTATTATGAAGTGCCCCACATAATATACAGGGTTAGTCATTTCTATCATTCGACCCGACTATATTTTTTGATAGTATTTTTGAAAATAAATAGGGTTTTTGGTAACCTTATCTCCAGAAAGGCACAATAATTTCTTAAAAAACTTTAACACACTGAAGCGCCGAAACAAAGCCGTTCTAGAGAAGACGTTATACCAAAAATCTTGTCGGGTCTGACGACAGAAATGGCTCGTCCTGTATATACCGTGGGATGCGGTTGCAGCAACTCCCTACAGGCTAATTTATGAACGTTAATAGGAACTGATTAATTCAAAAGGGGTTGCGCATAAGCCGTTTTAAACGTAGCGTCTAATGCAAGTTATTACGGAGATTTAGTATGCGAACTGATAATGAGTTTGATGAATATATTTTTTTCTATGTGCAATATTTTGCTAGACATTTTTTTAATAATGGAAATCGGCCCCACTATATTTATGTCGTTGTTGCCTCCTTCCTGGAAATTTTTTTATAATACTTCGTTAAAAAAAATACTTGTGCCTTAAGGCAAACTTAGTATTATTGAAAGTTTGCGTCCATTTGTGAAACTAATTGAGATGTTTATTACCGCTTGCTAACAACCAGTCATCAGAACCCTATCAACTCATGTTTACTTCCGGTTCAGGAAATAACCCCATTTATGTACAATTTGTGTTGTGCCAGGAACATTAATTTGGGCATATGGGGATAGGAATAACAATATCGATACATACCGGTAGTAGAGACTTCGGAGAAGGCGAATTACATAGGTACCTTTGGTTTACTGATGTGTGTATTATAAAATTCTGCTTCTTGTTTTGGTAGAGCTTATAATAATGTCCTGCACACAAAGGCGCACACATGTAAACTAAACTAATATTCTTTGAAGGTTCCTTTGATGAGAAAAAATAGGAAAATCCTAGTAAGTAATAACCTAATTAGATAAAAACTATTTTTTTTGCTTTATTTGATATTTTGCAGATATTTTTAAAATCGCCTAAACGTATCCCGCGTAGGTATATTTATGACGAGTCTGGTCTAAATTCTCTTCATTTCTTGCACTACAAAATAAATTCAAAAACCAATGACGTCAAAACCTTTAGACGTGGTGCCCCATTGTTGAAATGCCCTTTATTTTGACTCCAAGATTAAATATATCCATACTACTCTAAAAACATGCTACAAACAAAGACAGAAAGTCAACCATCAACCAACTATACACCCAGTTATTCCCGGTTATAGTTCCTCCAGAAGCACACTTAGATATCGCATGTTTCTTCTTATTTGGGGGCGCCGGAAGCATCGGAACCTCACCTGAAGACTCGGGGGATGGTCTAACGACGCCAGCCTCCAAGCCCAGAGTCGAAATAAGTTTGCTATGGCTCGACAAAAAGGGGCAATTTCTGACAATCTCGCGACATTTTCGGAATAATTTAATGGAGCGCTTAGATTGTGATTAATTCTGGGCGTCAAGCGTTTATCAAAACAAACCTGTCTATAGGTTCTGACGTCATTGTCAAAAACTATGAGATTAGTCAGAATTTAGAAAGAGCAATATATTTATAGTATCCGCATTACCTAGATCTTGGAAAATGCATTTCCACCATTGAAGGAAATTAGCTCTGTGGTATAGCATTTCCCCGAAGGCTAGTAGAAGTCCTCGGATAATATTGGAAGGAAATCCAACAGTATAATTAGTAATTAGTTTCAAATTGCCTTTTAAATGGCTGCTTGATAACGACGAAATGTTATAGGCGGGGAGGGCTGTTTTTTTATGACTCATAAAGTACGGATATATTGCAGTTGATCTTGAAAATAGATTAGGTTCATGTGATTTGGTTAATTTATCTTTTCGTAAATTTTCATGTTTTGTGGTCAGGGCTATTCTAGTTCAATAACAATGTTAATTATAATGTCTTGTGCATAAAAATATATCATGTAGGTATCATAATGGGGAGTTACAATAAGCTGTCAATTATCTAGACGGACAGATGCTACATTGTCATTATTTGTGTCTCAATTTCTCAAGAACAGAAAGAAAAAGTTGGGGGAAAATATAAAAAGTTCGAGTCACAACAATAGCGGATAATATTATTATGTAGTTATTATCTTATTTGTTTAAGATTCTTTGTGATTGTTGAGTGATTTTTTTTATTTGAAGAAACATTCGTTTTTTGGATTGCATGAAAATATCTACTTATATCAACATAAAGCACTGTTGCAAGTAGTTAATGCCTATTCGGTTTTCTGTTGATGTTCAACTTTTCCTTAATTGTGTACTGAGGACCCAAGCGTGTTGTTAATGAAACGGACCATCAGCCAGGCTTCAATGAACGAAATTAGAGCGAGTTTAGGATATAGATAGACCAAGAACAAACAATAAACAAAGAAGTTTGAAGTAGTTTAGCAGAACCTTAGTTGATTTCATTATTTTGAGACCGATGAGTCTCAAGTGTGTCAAACTCGTTCAAACGTATAAGGTGAGTTTTTTATATTTGCCTACTGCCATTATAATAACTGCCTAATAGGAAGTCATAAATTCAAATTCTTAATGACATTAGTCGTTCGGGAACATTCTGTCAGCTGTAAATTTTCTGTTTCACTGTTTAAGTGGATTTAGCACTCTAAAGTTCAATTCAGTGCGTTTTAATGGCTAACTAAAAATTAAGCCTTTATAGCGAGCAAGCAGAAACTATAAGAACATTACACAGGCTTTAGCAGTTAGGAATTATTATGAGACCCATCTAGGTCAGAAGTTGCTAAGTAAAAAATATAAAAATTGTTAAAAGAAATAGGTAAAATGAGATATATCATGAGAGAGAGATATGATAGATATTAACAACTTGCAAGAGGTTTTAAAATTGAAATAAACATTTTACATGACGATTAACCTCACTTTTAAGCTTATTAATAAAATCAATCATATTGTATATTTCCCCAAAATTATCATCATTAATATCATTATTTAATTTTTCTATTCTATTTTTTTAAATTAGACTTAGATAGTTTTTAACTTTCAAATTGGCAAATGCTGGTAATTCATTTAGAGGTCACGCACCTCAAACAAGACTATTGTCCCAATCCCCAAAAACCCCACTTTAAAGTCTATTGTCACCTAAGGGTAGATGACTTAACAATGTCGCCCTTGTTCACCCTCATGCTAAAAATGGAATGGAATGGTATTGGAGTTGAAGCCACCTATCTAAACAAATAAATAATATCCACAATGAACTTCACCTTCAGTTAAATGTTTTTACACTAAAATGTAGATCCGATCTAATTAGGCAATTCTCTGTTGATATAATCCTTAAATTTGTTAACCGGGAGTTCGAAGTTTTAGGTCAACTTCAATGGCCGCAACTGGCATTGCGCAATCAGGATCCAATCAACCGAATGTTACGTTTAAAGCTGTGAGGAGCTTTGATCGATAAATTGACAAATATCAATATTACCTTAGCACACCAAATCGGCAGATGACGTCTGCAAAAATTTTATTTTTGAGAAATTGAGGGTTTTTGGGACACGTTCGTAAATCGTTATTTATGCAACAAGTGCATAAAGTAGTACTTTTTTCATGAATGGGAAAAACCTGCGGTTCGTGCGCGCAATCCCATGAATGAAAAAAGACACTTTATGCATGAGTTTCATACATTATTTTTTATACGATCGTGCTTAAACATTGAAATATTTGGGATGGGATTTTTGTGTTTTATACTAAAGGGCATATAAATGCACCTTGGTTTTCAATTACGAGGATTATAATATTTAGATCGCGGTCTCACTACGTTTACACATAGTATTGAAATCGATTTGAATATGTTTCTAGAATTATTGAAAACCGCATGAAGACATTTTGAGATTGATTTGAATCTCAAAATAAATTTTCTTATTTTCGGGATTTAACGCCACATTTACCATTTATGAAAACACCAAACTGCATTACACTGAATTCGATTCCAAACTCCATGTAAACGTAGTAAGGAAGATTAGAGTGAAAAAAAGTTAACTTTTTTTCACTCTAAACTGCTCAGAGTGAAAAAAAGTAAGTTTTTTTAACTTGTTAAAAAAAGATATACTTTAGGCATTTAAAAAGGTTAAAAAAAAGTAAAGTTTTTATAACGATCGTATAAAAAAGTGTTTTTTTTTCTATTCTCATACTTTAATTGATTTATAAGACATAGAAGGGCATATGAGATAAAATATATCAATTAAAAAAATTCACTCCAGCCGGGACTCGAATCCGTGAACTAGAAGAAATAGGAAATTCACATAACCAACAATCATGAATGGTTAACCCTACACCCTCTAACTCCTTCTAGTAGTTGCAGAAGATGTCGAAGTCTCGTACATCTCACCGCTACTATAAAACATCCTTTATTATTTATAATTACAGGTACCAAAAAAATGTTTCTTTAATAATATCAATATTTCCCCAGTCTCAAATAAGAGTGGCGTTATAGGAGTCGACCACAGAAAACATACGCTACGATCGTATATTTTTTGTCGTATCAACCACTATAATAATATAGTAATTTCAGTGGTTCAAATCCAACACGACGCACAACTTTTTTTTATTTTTTATCAACGCCACATTCTACCTTTAAACAACCCCCTCGGCCAAAAGATGCACTTAAGTTTGCATTTTGTAATGTAAATAACTATACTTATTATCCCTAAAATCGACTTGTTTTTATTATTATGACTGGTCGTATAAAAATAGTGTATGCAACTCAAATTTAATGCCAGTTAAGAAGAAATTGAACAATTTCAAAAATGGCAAAGTCGAGGGTGCTCTTTTCCTATAAATCGTCTTGTAATTGCGCACAGCAAAGACGGTCTAAAACGGTTATATTTCTCTGAGGTCTAAAACAATAAGGTAATAATATATGGTAAGGAGATGCTGTGACGTCACGTCGGCATATTGCTACAACAATCAGCTGTTGCGTCGCTGTCTAGCGTTTTGTAGGTTTTAAACAAGTTTTAAGTGATTTTTGAGTAAACGTGGCTGATCCGTGCAAGAATGATTTCGTGAATGCACCAGCGGAAATGGTTCGGACAAAATAAACCAGACATCACATATCAAAAAGCAAACGGCCTTATGCTATATTGCATTCCCTAAAATCGGTTCTAATTAATTTTTCGGTAATTATTGCGGACTGTTAAGTTTTAACAATAAGCTACAGATTGCAATATTTGAGTCAATCCGGACCTGGCGATTTCGCCATATTATTGATACATTACCGCCCTCACCATGCCGTTTATAATTGCATATTACGGTTACCATAACTACTTCATTGATCTAAAAACAACCAAAGATATACAGGGTGTAACTAAAATGCTTGGCTATATTTTAATTCTACGTCACAAATTATTGTCGAAAAAGTTCACATTAACAAATGTCCGAAAACGCTTCATTTTCGAGATAGATGTTGTTTAAAAAAATGGATTATTTAATGTTGCAGTAAAACGGCTTAAGTGATTTTGTTCAAACTTGATATACAGCTTTTGGTTTTATACAAACAGGTGTGCATGCCATAAAATTCGTACATATTGGTGTAATTGGTAATTTTCGCCACCCATTTTTTTCTTTCATTTGACTCATGATTTGACTCATGATTATGAAAGAGCAACCAAATCTTTTCTTTGGTGCATGTTGAAGGATTCGCCGTTTTTGAGATAAATGGCAATATGTCGTACCATATATCGCAAGCAATTTCATGCTATACTGACAATAATGTAAATAAACACATATTCTTATTTGCATGGATAATAGCTACCTCAGAACAATTTTAACAGAATCGCGTATGCTGTTTAAAACAATTTTAACAAAGTCGCCTAAGCCTTTTAAGTACTGCAATTTAAAATAATCCTTATTTTTTAATTACTTACTTTTTTTAACACTCTGTAGCTCGAAAACGAAGCATTTTAATACGAGCTTATTTTGCCTATTTGCTATTCAAATAATTATGGCAAAACTGAAACATATTAGAGTAAAGATCTGTGGTCGGCCTTCCATTGTCTTGATTTATTTCTAAACACGACGTTTCGATCAGTACAAATCTCTGATCGTTTTCGAGTGAAACGATCAGAGATTTGTACTGATCGAAACGTTGTGTATAGAAATAAATCAAGACAGTGGAAGTCCTACCACAGATTTTTACTCAACAATCTACTTTGTCTACAAACTTCAAACAGAAACATTTTAGTTGCTCTGTCGCCCTTAAGCTTAAACAAATACGGAATCCGGGAACCCTTAGTGGCGGTGTTTATTATGTGTCCCACATAAATCCCCCCTCCCCCGTACTGTCAGATTTCGCCAACGAAATGGCGGCGACGGCAAAACTGCGGCGGCTGTGGAGGGCAAATTGCGCCACCGACAGAATATAATTAAACAACGACAGCGGGATAAACATGTAACGCCGCGTGGCGTTGCCGCGTTTGTGCTAAAACGTTCTTGGGGTATTAGCTCTAATTACATTAATGCCCGCTCGTGTGCGGGATGGACGGCAAGTGTCAAATTTTTTTCTGCGTCTCGTGTTGTTCGTGTTTTTTTTTGTAAAAGTAAAACTTAAGAGCAATATCCGATATTAACTATGCATAATATAGTTGTTATTCCTCACAGGAAAAACGTAAAAATAATTGGGTATTTTATACAATGATTTCTTCTTTGTTTTCTTCTCAATCAAAATTTATAACAAGGCTTTACATCCAGAATGGCTTTATGCTATTTGAAACTGCAAGAGTAGAATGAAGTACTGGGTTATAAATCTGTCATTACTAATGGACTACCTGTCAAATCTGTTTACTTTTATTTAGGTTATCTCTGTGCTGTTAGGCTAAATTACCGTTATATTACTGTAAAATAACCTTGTACGACAATGTATCAGCAAGAAAGTGGTTCGAAATCACAGACATAAAATTTAGACTGACCAAAATGCCAAATGTACCCTATTTCCAAATCAGTGACGTCAGAGGTGTTGTTAACTGGGGTTAACAATAAGAGAAAAAAATATAGCTTCAAGCTACTTTTAAAAAATGGTTAAGTACCCTCTTCTACGGCAGGTGGAACGTTAAAAATTAATCCTATTTTTACAGCCAGAGTTTTCATTACGGCAGCATACCTATATCTTTTTAATAGGCAAAGAAGTTACAAAGAATTTAAATATCCCGCCACGTTTAGGATTAATGAGAGTACGAACCGACTTGCCCTGTTGTTTATTATAATTACAATCGACATTTCCAATATTAAAGTTTAGTTGTTTGATTGTTTGTCATTTATTCAAAATTTGAAATATTGACTTTTCCAGACAGATAAAAACGCGAAAAGTAGATATTATGGTTTATACCTTTGAATAAAGATTCCCAGGAAGGAGTCAAAGCTCTATGTGTAATTATAAAATACGTGAGACTTAAATCGCCCTGAGTAGTAATCAAGTTTTGGCACAATATTTTGATGTCTCATAAGGTGATAGGTGTCAGTATGACTACGTTTATCTGGTGACAACTCGATCGGATTGAAATGGATCCGATTGAGTTATGTCAAATCTTTTATAATTCTACGTTTACATAATCAGTATTGAATCCTACGGTTTTCAATCCTCTCTAGGGACATTAACTTATTATACTTATTCCACAGTAGGTTGGTGCACATTCTGGCCAACTTCTGTTTGGAAATAGCGGCTTTACTTGGAATTTTAAATATGATTGAATTTAAATCTGCAGGGTTTACGCCGTGCATTAGAGTACACTCCAGTGAATTTAAACCTCTCTTAATCGGATCGAACGAAAGTATGTAGTATTTAGATACTTTTTCGAGTTATTATGCTTAGTGCGCGGCTTTTGGCACTTTCCTGATCGCCAAAACTAAAATGTTTAAGGATAATAACCCATCGGTAAGTAATTTTGTAATTTAAATTAACTTTTGAGGCCATGCACCAAAGTGGTATAGGCGTTTGTGTAGGTAGTTATATTTCTTCATAATTTGAAATTTAAAATTACAATTGCTAATTGCAGTATTATCAAAGATTCCTAAACTTAATTGTATAAACGATATTGTAGGTACTGGTTTCACGAAAAATGAGGATTTCTGTCCATCCCGCCATATGCAAAGACTGTCCCGGTCCAGCGTTAAGCCCAAATTTGCTGCTTCCAGGGGTTCTTTATTCAAAGGTTTATACAAAATATAATCCGAGGCACGTCATTATGTGTCACATTTTTATTTATAATGGTTGCAATAGTAGGTAAAATAAAAATAAACGAACTCGCTAATGAAGTAAAGTATAAAATTTGTATTTTCATAAATAATATTAGTAACTGGCTTACTTCTCTAACCGCAGTTAAAGGTAGCAACGGTTCTTTATTGTCACGGTCTTGCTCAAAATAACGTAGCTACTATTAAAGGCGCTGCAAGCTCTTTGCAACTACTGTTTTAATGCTTCGGCATCCCAAAGGCCCACTATTCGCAATATATTTCTCACTATGTTCTGAAAATAACAACTTTCCTATTCAATCGTAATTATGAGAAAAAGTAATAAAATCCGACACGAACTGGAAAATTGGACAACAACAAATATTAAAATACGAAAGGTCAACCGAATTCTGCCAAACTCAAAAATGCGGCAACATGTTCAAATCGTTGGTAGAGCTGCCAACCCAATAATAGCCATCAAATTCAAATTTCAATACACGAATAATTTCATATTTTTGAAAAATGTTGGTAACACAATAATTTTCGTCATTGATGACGTGCATCGGTACCTATTTATTTTGTATGAACCATATAATAATAGCAAATCCCTGGGAGCAACGCTAAAATCTATTTAATACGCTTAGACAGGGAAACCGAGAGGACACCGCGCTTGCCTACCCTGCGGTGTATAAATTTTGTTACGTCGTTTTGAACGGCGGCCATTTTATATGTGGCAGACAAGGCTAGTACGTTGTGAGTAAATTTCGTGAATTTGTGAATTAAAAGTAACAGTGGTTAAGGGGAAAATATACTCTTACGATGATGAATTGTTCAGCGTTCGGTTGCAAAAGCAGAAGTGAAAAGCAAGAGGCCCGGAATTTCGTTTCACAGGTAAATATTTACAAGCTACCTTTGAAAGATGCTTAGGGCAACTTCATTTTTTCTCAATATAACTTCTTCAAATTCCTTCTACTTTTTAAAATGATAAAGTGCATTGTTTTGGTTGTAAATAGGACCAATATAATTATTTTTTAACATCGTTTTTATTGAAAATTTCTTAATTGATTTTGATAGATTGATAACATATGGTCTTGTTTCCATGGGCGTGCATTATTTATTTTATTTTAATTGATTCGAAATCGCCACAAATAAATATATTTCAGCACTTGCCACTAGCTTTATATTTGGGAAATTAACTGCAAATAAATACCAATATTTCAAATTACATGTATGTCAAAATTAACTACTTTTTCATTTTTAACATTTTTGTGATATTGGCTAAAACGCCTTTCATGCTACGCCACTGGCCTGTCGTGCCTGCCTAAGGTAATAAGCGTTTTAGGGGCGTAACGTCACGTCCCTAGAAAATTTAAACTTAATACTTATTGTATACTATTTGTGCATTTTAAAGTTTTTTAACATTGTAATCAAATAATAATCATAATTAAAATAATTCATTCTACACAAATTTCTACTTACCGAAAATTGAAATTAGTTTTCTCTTGACCAAATTTCAAAATTTGCCAGTGTAACAAATTAATATTTTCTCAACGCGAATTTTTTTCTCAAGGAATCAAAAACTATGAACATTAGGGGTGCACCGAACCAAAGTCTAGAGAATACTTCACCCCTTGTAAACCCCATGCGGGGACAAAGGTCCTATGTAAAATTGAAGAAAAAATTGGTTTTATTTTCAATATATTTTATAAAAAAGAATGTGTGAGAAAGGCCCATGCAATAGTGAAACACATCGTCACATTTTTTTAAATATAATTTTCAGTGGACGACATTCAAAATTTGCGGACTTTCTAGTAGGTGCTCTGTTCAACACTCACATTTCAAAGGAGAAATAGAGGGATTCGTGTTTTTTTTTTTCGCCGCGCGCATCAACTTTGGATTTCAAAGCTCCACATCGTGCAGCGGAAACCCGAAATTATTTCCGTTTTTTTTTTTCACAAAGCCTCTCCCCGTTTTCTTCGTTTTTCATTCCGTCTTCTGAATGGGCGCATTTAATCAATACACACTACCGGAACGCACCCAAAGCCTAATGAACGTCCGACGATCCCACAATAGGTAACTATTAATTTGGAATACCGACTTTGAACTGCTAGAAAGAAAATAAGCGGTTGAGTGCTTTTAGGGATGGCGGATTGTCGAGATCGTTTTTTTTGTTTGTTTTTTTTTAGAAAGGCAGGTCGGCGGCTAAAAAATAAATTCTTGTTATTCGAGCACAAAGGCCAAAGGCAGGCGAATTAAAGTAATACCACTCGTTCATTTTTATTATCCAACGGCAGCGATTGTCGCTAGCTTTGCTTAATGAAGAATGATGATTTATAATATTTATTTCAAACAAGACGACCAAGTCAAAAAAGAAAAAAACAGTACAAAGCTAATAGTTATTTGTGTAGGCAGTGAAGTTAAACTAGATAGAGCACAATTTGGTACGGCGCAACTTGCTGTAAGAGTCCTCTGGTCTCTCTCTTGCAGACTACATGGAAAATATTCTTATTGTTCAAACCGACCAAAATACTTGTACCAGACATATAAAACAAAATATGCTCTGCTTATACTGAAAGATTGCGAAAGAGAAGATGTGACACAAAAAGCTAAAAAAAAAGTTACACTAGGACCACAAACCTATACCTATAGCTTCGCTACTATACAGGGTGGCCCACCACGAACTGCATCGATCTATATATGGAAAACTAAAAGTAGGAAAATTCTGAAAATTTGGCATCTCACCAATGCGGATGGGCGCTGCTCAACTAAAATATTTTGGTGAATCTGGCACTTCCGGTTATACCGGAAGTCGATATCAACTTTCTTATCTCAAATGGAACACCCTGTATATTATTGCATTTTTGGATGCTAGGCATCATTTTGGAACAAAAACATTCAACATGTCCTATGTCTAAATCCAACCGTTTTTGATATTTGCATTTTTCCGAAAAAAATTACAGGTGCGGAGCTAAAGTCAATTAGCAATTTATACGAGGAAACCGCGAAATTTCAAAACGAATTTTTGGCATCGTGTAACAGAAGCCCTGACCTAGTGATCTCTGCTGAGAAATAAATCCGTTCTTATACAGGGTGTTCACAAAATATGAATAAAAATTACATTCAAATTGTGCTTAAATCTCGAAATGTTCAAATGGAAACCCCCATTTTTTAATGCGAACTTATTCACCACTAAAAATGATGACAACTTTGTGTAAGGTTTCCTATACCTAAATGCAGTAATTTTCGATTGTCTTTTCAACGTCCAGGGCTAATATAATTTCCCAAGCGTTAAGCAAACCCCGCATTTTATGGGCGAAAAGTGGGTTTTTCGTAAATTAATCGAAAATTACTGCATTTAGGTATAGGAAACCTTACACAAAGTTGTCATCATTTTTAGTGGTGAATAAGATCGCATTAAAAAAATGGGGGTTTCCATTTGAAAATTTCGAGATTTAAGCACAATTTGAATGTAATTTTTATTCATATTTTGTGAACACCCTGTATAAGAACGGATTTATTTCTCAGCAGAGATCACTAGGTCAGGGCTTCTGTTACACGATGCCAAAAATTCGTTTTGAAATTTCGCGGTTTCCTCGTATAAATTGCTAATTGACTTTAGGTCTGCACCTGTAATTTTTTTCGGAAAAATGCAAATATCAAAAACGGTTGGATTTAGACATAGGACATGTTGCATGTTTTTGTTCCAAAATGATGCCTAGAATCCAAAAATGCAATAATATACAGGGTGTTCCATTTGAGATAAGAAAGTTGATATCGACTTCCGGTATAACCGGAAGTGCTAGATTCGCCAAAATATTTTAATTGAGCAGCGCCCATCGGCATTGGTGAGGTGCCAAATTTTCAGAATTTTCCTACTTTTAGTTTTCCATATATAGATAGATGCAGTTCGTGGTGGGCCACCCTGTATAGGTCTGTTCTAGTACTGAGAAAACTAGGTACAACCAATTTGCGAAAAATTATAAATATTTCGTTATTCATTCTCTGTAGTTTGAGGACACTGTAGCCAACGCCTTATTTTAGTTTAGAAGCTTGTAGGAATGTAAAAACTTGATGTGTTATCAAGCAAATGGTTTTCACCCTCATACCGTTAACTCTAAATAAAAACGGACTCATTTTTGGATGGGATCAAGTTTTTTCTTTTACTTCTTTCTGGTAAATTCATTATTTTAAGTAATGTGGAGAAAATCGATAAGAAAACCCTTTCGTCTGCACAGGCAAATTAACTCATAGCAGAAAGTATCACTTTTGTAGTGAAACCGTCATGTCTGGGTCTAAGTCTTTTTAGTTTGATATTCATTGGGCTCACATAAATGTTTCAAAGTAGAAACTCAATAATAAAACACTGCCTAGACTGGCTCATGTTCAATTAAGTTATTTGGGAACGCTTTTATTTTGCATATAATATGTGGCATATATTAGGGATCGGCCTGGTTGGGAGCTTGAGAATGAGAATAGGTTGTAAAAAAATACAATGGGCCTACAAAACATTTTTGGCTGATTAGATCATGTGATAACCTTGGGTAAAATAAATATACACCCGTGTTTTTTTTTATTTTTGTTGAAGCTCGGTTTGTCTCAAAAATCTACGCGAAATTCGTTAAATAAAGATTAGCAGTTTTCTTAAGATCCGGCAACACCGACAAACGGCCAGCTCCAAATTTAAATAGACCACCCATATGAGGAGTACGTACATTTTTAACATAAAAGTATACATTTATGAATTTAGATGATTACTGTACCCTTTTTTCTTGTATCATTCTCAATTTTTTTTAATGAACTCAGCTTCCACCTGTGACTATTAGGTATAAATTAAATGAACAGTTAATAATTAATTAGGTAACACAGGTAAACGAAATCCCCACTATCTTTCTGTTAAATAAATGTCCATTAGATGCTATAACCAAGGTTGGCCATAATTCTACGGGTATTATTTTGTGTACCTGGTGGGGTTTATTTTTACTAGGATAATAAATTATAACAATATAATAAATTCATGATGAACATTAAAAAAGTACCCGATTTTAAAACTGTAATTCTAATTTTTCGTCTATACTGTGTTCAAAAGGAATTGATAGCACATACGAGGTTCCAGGGCCGTAAAATGATCGTAAACCATAGGCGGCGTTATTCTCTTTTATTTTCAATGTGTAAAATAGAAAAATTATCTTTAAAAATATGGTTGTTGTCTATGAAATGAGTAGCGTATGCCGAATTTTGTTTTTTTATTGTCACAATTTCTTTCAGACAGCAGCCATATTTTCATGGATAACTTTCCTATTTACACATTGAAAATAAAAGTAAGAAGTTATCTTTATGAGATTACAATATTAATGCCCTTTTTCAGGCAATTATGTATAATATTTAAGATGTAGGTAATTATCTTAATTCCTCGCAATTTTAATACAAGCAATTATTAAAACCCTAAATATGTGTCTTTATTACTTTTAAATTAATTATGAGACTTAAAATTGTAGGTAGTTACACCTAATTGCCTAAAATCCTTATAAATGGAATAATCATTATAGGTGAAATATTCATTTGTCATTTGGCAGTATAGTATTATGGCTTCGAGTTCATGTTTTATACCAAGACCCTCGAACCAGGTTTGCAAAAGCCATTTTTCTGCAAGAGAAAAAACTATAGTTTTAAATGTTTACGATGCACTGGTACATCAACCATTTACAGATTTCTGAAAGATAAAAGGACCACAGGTGAACTTAATGAAGCTAAAAAAAAAAACAGAAAAGAAGCCAACGCAAATCGACAGCGATGCTAAGTATGCCATATTAAGAAGGATAGTTCACAAGTTTTATTTCAAAAAAGAGCTACCAACATTAAATAAAATCTACAAGCTGTGAATGAAGACAACGACTTGCCCGAAGTGAGAAGAACCGCATTATGGACAGTCCTTAAGGACATGAATTTTCGCTGGGAGAAACAAAACCGAAAGTCTATTCTCATAGACAAACCCGAAATCATTTGTTGGAGTAGAGAATAACCTACGGGCGATAAGAAGATTTCGAAGTGAGGAAAGAAACATTTTTTACTTGGATGAAACTTGATTGTACGAGGGACATACTGTTTCAAAAGTATGGAAAGACAAAAATATTTAAAGTTCTAGGCAAGCTTTTATGGAAGGGTGTTCAAGAGGTATAAACCCTCCCTCTGGAAAAGGTCGTAGGTTAATAATAACACACGTTGGAAGCGAAGATGGATATCTAGATGGCGGTTTATCAGACTTTCAATCCAATTCTACCAGAGATTATCACGAGGAAATGACGGCCGATGTATTTGAAGAATATTTTCAGCAAATGATAGAGCGGATACCAAATAATTCCAAACTTGTAATTGATAATGCAAGTTATCATTCTAGACTAGTGGAGAAGCTTCCAACGAGTTCTTGGAGAAAAGCGAATATTATTGAATAGCAAACGAGAAGTTGGCGAAATGCGATACAACATGTTATTGCGGAAGAAAATAAAATGTGGAATCTTGATGAATTGATTGACGACACTCTGGAAATTGAGCCTCGTATTATTGCCTGAGAATATGAATCATCCGAATTTTCCGAAGACGATCCTTTATATTTGGAATTGTAATATTATTTTAATAAATAAAATTTTCTATGTGAAATTGTATTGCCAACATTATTATAAATATCAGATAGTTGTTTTATTAGTGTCTCAAAATTTAATATTTTTGCAAAATGGTTCCGTTGGTTTTAGGAACAGGTAAAAACGATAATAAATGAATAAACTTTTTATTTTCCTTACCTGTCCCTTAATCCAAACAAACCATTTTGCAACCGACCCTCCGCCTATGGCTTATAATTTCCTTTATTAGCATTTATTTGCCTATTGTTATTAGGAGATTACGGGGTGCGCCCAAGGAAGAAAGCAGATAAATACATTGAACAAATGGCAAAGCTTTTTTTAGGACACAGGTAGTGCTATCAATTCCATTTGAACAGAGTATAGTTAAGGAGAAAAAACACTTAATCGACTTTGATTTGCATTCGAATTTGCAATACAATTCCAGCCAATCGTCGATGCCAGATGATCCGATTTTAATACAGAACAATGTTAATTCTGGTTCAACACAACCCTTGTTGCATGGGGGGAGAATGTTGAATTTTTCCCTTAACAATTATTGTTCATAAATGAATTTTTTTTGGTTCTAGGTTTCCACCTGTCAGCTAGCGTTCAGCAGGCGCGCTGCAACGGTGCTCCCACTCATAACGTTGCTGTCACCTTTGACAGGCGTCGCATCTCATCGTGTAATTGCACATGTCAGTCGGCCGCTTACTGGTGTTCCCACGTCGTCGCCGTCTGTCTCACCCGCATACACTGGGTAAGTGAAGTGCTGTTGAGGTTAATTGAAGAGTGTGTAGGGAAGCCAAGAACTATTTGTGCGCGTATACTACAGGCCAATAATTTTTGTACCCGAATATTCGGCCAATTATTCTGCTGCATGTTTGATGCATCTCTACTCTATGCATTATCCTTTCCTTGTTTAAGGGTCATTTTCTATATTGATGTGTGGGTTTAGTCTTCATAGAGGCTCTTCAAAGGGTTTTGTTAAGAAATAATAAATTTGAGGGATTTACCGAATATTAGGCCAAATATTCGACCAATGCCACATTCCACAATAAAATACAACGTCCAAAAATATGAAATACCCGAATAACAAGTAAAAGGAATTCTCAAGTTTGATTCAACCTAATTTAAATAAATGGACTTTAATTGTTCTCGTTGAATGGCTTGCCTTAGCTCGATGCATTCATTATTTTATATTTTATTTGTGCTTTTAAAAGTTTTCTAATTAACGGCAAAATTTCGCTCGTCAGAGGCAAAAGTACACCTTTGAGAAAAAAAAGGAAAAGTATTTATTTCGCGTAGTTAGGGCAAGTCACAAAGGATTTCGTTATTAAGGATTCTTTCCGGCAAGATAAATAATTCTAGAAATACCTGAAATAGAAAAATCTGTTTCCAGGAAGCAAACAAAATGAACTAGATGCTTGTTAAATATATTTGCCTTGTATTTTGCCAAATGAAATAATCGATAATCATTAAACTTTTATTGCATCTAGTTGGGCGCACAACTAGCTCATCAAATATTTTGTTTAATATTCGATTGCTGTACGCTCAGCCGAATGCACAAAATATACAGCTAGAGCGCCATCTACTCATGCTTTGTAATATGTATTAAGTATTAACTAAAAATAATATTTTAGAAAGGAAATTAAGGAAACAGACCTCAGTCCCACAATTTCTTTTTAATTCAAAAAGCTACCGGTTTCGTAACTCCCAAAGTTACATCATCAGGCTAAAGCTATAATAAAAGGAGAATAAAGCTAAAAAAGGTCAGCCGCAATGCTAATCAATGACTGATATTAATTTAACAATTAATGAGAAAAAAATTCGTTCATTTACTTACAAATATCATCAAGAGCTGTACAGTTTTAAGATTGGAGTCTATTATAGTCATTGCACTAACTACTAGCACTTATATAACTAAATTTAAGAGGTAAGACAAACTAAGACAAGGGACATACAGATTAAAAATTCTTGTTAGGTCTATCTACGGCGGCGTAATAGCTGTAGGTGTTTCGAATTGATTCTAGAACATTTTTTATACAAAAATTTTTTTAATGGCTACGTATTTTGATGTTGGCAGCGCCCCCCATTGGCAAAGGTGGGAGCTAAGTCTTAGGAGAGAATTAGCTACCTATACCTAACTCTTCTGTTGGGTTTTCTGCACTGTCGGTTTCTGCTTTTAGTTTTTCTGAAATATTGAGGTTACCTGTAGTTGCTAATTCTCTCCTAAGACTTAGCTCCCACCTTTATATATACGTAGCCATTAAAAAAATTTTTGTATAAAAAATGTTCTAGAATCAATTCGAAGCACCTACAGCTATTACGCCGCCGTAGATAGACCTAACAAGAATTTTTAATCTGTATGTCCCTTGTCTTAGTTTGTCTTACCTCTTAAATTTAGTTATATAAGTGCTAGTAGTTAGTGCAATGACTATAATAGACTCCAATCTTAAAACTGTACAGCTCTTGATGATATTTGTAAGTAAATGAACGAATTTTTTTCTCATTAATTGTTAAATTAATATCAGTCATTGATTAGCATTGCGGCTGACCTTTTTTAGCTTTATTCTCCTTTTATTATAGCTTTAGCCTGATGATGTAACTTTGGGAGTTACGAAACCGGTAGCTTTTTGAATTAAAAAGAAATTGTGGGACTGAGGTCTGTTTCCTTAATTTCCTTTCTAAAATATGAATAACCCACATGGGGTCCCCCTTCAATTAATAAAAATAATACATTGAAGTATTTTTTTATTGTACCCTTAGCCTCACCTAGTAACACTTCGAGCTCCGGTCTCGGAGTCCCTCTCCCGCCTACACCGCGATCAACTTCAAAAATTCGCACAGTACCTCATCAGCGAGCTACCCCAACAGATCCTACCCACGGCGCAGCGGCTGCTAGACGAACTCCTCGGTTCCCAACCGTCCGCCATCAACTCAGTATGCGGCGCCCCAGATCCTACGGCAGGCGCGTCTGCCAACGATCAGACCTCCTGGTACCTAGACGAAAAGACCCTCCACGACAACATCAAGAAAATCCTGATCAAGTTCTGCGTGCCGGCCCCTATGGTATTCAGCGACGTAAATTATTTGAGTACCGTTGCGCCTCCCGCGGCGGCTGAATGGTCTTCACTCCTGAGGCCGCTTAGGGGAAGGGAGCCAGAAGGAATGTGGAACCTCCTGAGCATAGTTAGGGAAATGTTTAGGAGGAACGATCGAAACGCGGTACCGCTACTGGAGATCATCACGGAGGAATGTATGGCTTGTGAACAAATCTTGATTTGGTGGTTTAACACGAAAGTAGCGCTCTTGAGCGGTAGTTCTAGTCATGGAGGTAGCGGCGGTGGCAAACACAACAACGTCAACAGCAACACCCACGCGTCACAGCACGCCGGTTCCTCCCTCTGCGACGAAGTTGTAATTCTGTGGCGGCTAGCAGCTCTGAATCCCGGTTTATCCCCTTCCGAACGCGATATGTTGCACAACCAATTCACCACGTGGCACATGAAGATCTTGGAAAAAGTCAGCAAGTATCGGAACACCATTTCATCGTCCACTTCTAATCACTACAAGAATTCATCTGCGCTGAAATTTGATTTGGAGATATTCACCGGGTTCAAGCCAGCGATTGAGGCATGTTACCTGGATTGGGACGACTATCCAATGCTGGGGATAACATACACCGCTGATACGAACCCGATGTATCACTGTCCGTTCACTTGTTTCCGGCATGGGCCCGACAGTAATAGAGGCGAGACGCAAGTGACTCAGATCAATTCCAGCAAGGCTGTGCTTAATTGCGAACATCCGCACGCGACTCATCATCATCATAGTCACCACAGGCACCACCATCATCTCTTCTCAGTAAAACGTTTCAATTATGTGGATGTGATGAGCCTGAATCCTGTCGAATACCCTCCGCATCCACATTTGTCGCAGCTGAACAACAGGGATGGAAATAGGTCCAGCGTTAGCAGTGAAGGTTTCTGTGAAGTCGACGACGATATGAACATCCTGCAAGCCAACAGATACAATGATTCTGATTCACAAGAAGGCGGCGGCAGCGATTCTTCAAGTAGTAGTAGCAGTAGAGATAGTAACACTCCCCCAACCACCCAACATTCCAGCAATAACATCGTGAGTGACAACCCCAAACAAGACTATCACCAACTAAACGAAGTTCCAATGCCCAGCACATCCGGCACACACTGGATAGAAGAAGACGATAGCTCCAGGCGGCACTCCAACGACGAATCGATCTCTTCTTCCGATTCACCAAACTCCGGCGACGAGTACAGCGTTTACTTCTACAATTCAAAAGATACTAACAGTGATCCATTGAACGATACCACACCATCGACATCTAAGCAAGACGACGGTGGCACGGATGGTGGAGTTTTGTTCTCCAATATTCGAAAATGTGACGATCCCTGGGACGTTCTCTTTGCAAGAGCGGAGGGTCTCCATGCTCATGGTCACAGCCGAGAGGCATGCGTCTTAGGAGTTAAATTAGCCGAAGAATTATTGGACAACCCTCCCGACTTAATGGTAGAAATTCCAACACCGCCCAGAAGAAAAGGAAAAAAGGCAACAGTCAATCCCGCAACGCACCAACTCAGCGTTCTCGCATCAGCTACGCTAGCGAAATGCGCGTTTTTGTGTTCTGTTTTATCTGAGAATTCCGACCACCACCACTTGGCTTTCAGAGTAGGAATGTTCGGTTTGGAAATGGCCAGACCACCGGCGAGCACCAAACCTTTGGAAGTGAAACTTGCCAACCAAGAAGCGGATCTTGTTAACCTTCTGAAACGATTACCCCTGGGCCATAGGGAGTTGCAAATACTTAGAGAACGCGCGCAGCAAATTAAAGACGGCACGTTAAAGTCAAGAGGTGAAGCGTTGTTGCCTATAATGTTGGCCAGTTTTATATTTGATGCTCTCGTTATTCCAAGCATTATCGGAAGGGACAGATCGAAAATTATCAGCATGAGGTTGCCGTCGGATGAGCCCCTGGCTTTCGAAGCGGCAGTTGTGGCTTTGGGCCTCAAGGCCAACGTTTCCGAAGCTGATCATCCGTTGCTTTGCGAGGGCACAAGAAGGCAGAGGGGTGAATTGGCGATCGCTTTGCTGACGTTCTATAAGGACGATTGTTACAAAATTTGTCGGATTATGGAGAAGCTGCTTGACAGAGAAGTTCACCAGCTCCTCAAAACGCCGATTTTGAGTTCGTATTATTCCAACAATCCGCCAATCAGAAACCATTACAATTACATGAAGAGAGAAGACTGTGATACTGTTATGACACCAATCAGCCCGTTCTTACCGCCCGAGAACATGATGGCATCAGACACAAGTAAGTTTTTTAACCTTTCAAATTTTGTGGTTTTATTTTCAATAATAATTTTGACACGTGCCTGACTCAGCTAGTTTTTACGCTACAGCTACCAAAATAAATTAACGGTTACAGGCCATTCGAGAGATTTAGTATACTTATATACTGAGGAATTCGACATTTCTTCACATTTGCGAATGTCGAAATGTTTCGGGTAAATTAAAAAAATTGAAATGGTAGGCAGGGCTTCAATCTTTTTTATGTAAATGTCTTTAAATGTAGGAAAAAGTATTCCATGCTCGTAAACAGTAAAATACGAAAGGGACAAAAATTACACCACCCACTATGTTTGTACATACGCACTTGTGAGTGTCAATAACTGAATGGGGAAGTTGCACTATTTTTAATGACAATGAAAAAATAATGTTTTTCTATTTACGTGACGTCATCAAGCGGCTATTTGAAAGTGGCGCGCAAGCTAGTGATTTTCAGTTCAAAATGTTAGTGGGATTTTCAACAACCCTGGGTTATCTGGTTCTAAACTATAAATTTTGTCTTCTCATGTCAATCGGTTTCGGCGTTTATCATGTGATTTTTGAGGTTTTATGGATTTTTTTGTGAAATTATGCCTGAACTTTCTTCATTGAAAATATTTTGGCTTCATACTTACTTATTTATTTGCGGATAAGCCAGTTATACTATTTAAAAACGTAAGCCAGCATTTTATTACCTATTTCTCTTTCTCTTCAGAGGTAACAGGAAAATATTAATTTATTTTGTATAGTAATATGCATAAAATCATATATAAATGGTAAATTATCGGATTTTGTCTCTAAATATCCACCTACCATTTTAATTTTTAAACACAATAAATGATAAAAATCACCATCAAAAAATTGCGTTGTCACCTCAGCTGTTTGAAAAATAATACAAACTACAAAAATCAAGGTTAGGCTGACAACTGATGGCACTGACAGACGCAGGTATTAGCTTTGTTCGCGGAGCAGTTCAGAACCAGTTGTGCACTAGTAACTGTCGCTGTGATTGATTAATTCAAATTTTAGATTTTTTTTAAGCCAATCACATTGATAGTTACTGGTTCAGAACTGTTCCGAACTGCTCCGCGAACAAAGCTATTATTATTAGAGGATAGATGCATGCGCTGATGACGCGTCGCTACCAACCTGAAGGTGCAACTTTACGAAAATTCCTAGTTACCGCTTGATGACGTCAGTGTTGAAAAATTATGTTTTAAAATACAATAACGGCTTTGTTGCAAACTATATTCGAGTGAAACTTGAATTATTGGAAATAAAAATGTTTTTTTTTGTTCTAAAAAAGAGATTTCCACTTTGATTTTAACTAAGTGCAACTACCCCATTGTCGCCAGACTGCTGCAGCCGGCCGCACAGCGCGACCAGCGCCGAACTCGAGCAGGCCCTGAGCGGGCTGTCGCTCCAGCAGCAGATGGCCCAGGGCGCCATCTCGCGCTCCAAGGACGGGCGGTACAAGAAGCGCACGTACCCGTCGATACCGAACCAGCCGTCCGAGGCCGGCGCCCACTTCATGTTCGAGCTGGCCAAGACGGTGCTGACGAAGGCGGGCGGCACCAGCAGCACGCCGCTGGTGTTCACGCAGCCGTCGACGACGCAGAGCCACCACGGCCCGCACCGGGCGCTCCACATGTGCGCCTTCCAGCTGGGTCTGTACGCGCTCGGCCTGCACAACTGCGTCACGTCGAACTGGCTGAGCAGGACGTACTCGTCGCACGTCTCGTGGATTACCGGTGAGTCGCGCACATAGCATTTGATGTCATATTCGCCCAGTAGTTTCACGAGTGGTATTTTTATGGAATAATCTTTAGGAAGTGGCTATTTATACGTCCGACGTATATGAAAGTCGGTATACGTCTTGCGCTCTGATTGGCGAGTTGAGTCACGTGACTTCTTTGGATGTACATTTAGCTCCATACACGTCCGAATCCGAAGTAAACTGATTTAGATACGTCGGAAGTGTATTTTTCTCAAGCATCGTTGCAATAACGAGCGCGAATGCCCTTTTTTTCGGCGATGGGTGCTGCGGTATGAAAAAAGAAGTGGTAATTATTTCCAGTGGTGTAACCCACCCCCGATTTTCTTGAAATCTTGGCCCTATTTTCGTCCGACATTCGGCGCCCGCCGAATGGTTAAGCCCGATTTATAAACTTTGATGTTTGACGTTTCCGTTTGACGTTTGAAAGTTGGACATCGAAGATTAATTATTTCTAAACTCAAATTCTGCCAGGGATAACAACGGACCTCCTGGTGGTCCGTTGGGACACAGAATACTATCAGCATATAAGTTGTTTTATATGCTCTGATACTATTCTGCACAGAAAAATTCCTTTGTCTATGCTCTTCTGTAGTTGGGATAACCAAAGGATGGTGGTACCATCCTTGGGGATAACCAACATATAATTTTTATCTTTTTCCGTTTGCCATTGCCTCTCCGGCCAATGAAGTGCCTTCTTAAGGGTCACGTGGGAGGTCACATGGTTTCCCAGTTTATCAGCTGATCATCTGTATTGATTTTGTGTAAAGTTCATAAATCCGGCTTTTTACAGCACCGAACGTCGGGCGAAAATAGGGGGTACCTAGCCAAAATTTCAAAAAATCGGTGGTGGGTTAAACTATTGGAAATAATTACCACTTATTTTTTCATACCGCAACGCCCATCACTGAAAAAGGAGGGCCTACGTGCCCCTTATTGCAACGATGCTTGAGAAAAATGCACTTCCGACGTATCTAAATCAGTTTACTTCGGATTCGGACGTGTATGGAGCTAA
Organism: Pseudeuparius sepicola; assembly: GCA_963920635.1. Classification (NCBI taxonomy): domain Eukaryota; kingdom Metazoa; phylum Arthropoda; class Insecta; order Coleoptera; family Anthribidae; genus Pseudeuparius; species Pseudeuparius sepicola. Next base: position 68,771,662 of record OY987300.1, on the reverse strand, counting down.
ATGTACGTCCAAAGAAGTCACGTGACTCAACTCGCCAATCAGAGCGCAAGACGTATACCGACTTTCATATACGTCGGACGTATAAATATCCACTTCCTAATCTTTAATGACCCCACACCTGATACCAGTTTTCATTGAATGGGGTAATACGCCGTTTTTTAAGCTTTTCATCGGATTGTATGGGGTGAGAAGACCCCAAGGCACTTAAAGAAAGTACTGTCAACCGGGATTTATCTGTTCTTTTTTTATTGAAATACAAAATTTTCCGTTAATATCAGGAAAAACGTGGCAACGCTTATTGTATTCCCGTGACAAACACTTTGTGCGCTCGCTCATTAGCTCTCTTTTCGCCGCTGTCGAAGGCCAAGCCTTGGTCAAAGCCAAAAGCAAAAACAACTGGTCATTATAAAATAAACATATTTCACTTCTTAGTTTACATTTAGACAAATCCATTCTCACAATATAAGTAAAAAAGTGTTTTGTGCGGTATCAATGGCTGGCAACAGGAAACGTCCAAACCCCAGAAAAGAGACGAATCAGAATATTATGCACTAGGCTAATTATCGAGGACAGACGGCTGTTTTTTTTTATTTGGGCAGTCCCACAGGTGTCAAGCCGGCACCATCGCAATGATAAAGGCCCACCAGCTGGCTACGCGAAACGTCACTACGTCGTCACAGCGTGGTAGCTTTTTGTAGTTGTTTACGTTTACTTGTCTGGCGGTTTTCCTGTTGTAAAGAACGTTTGTTGTGTTTATTGTGTTTTGGACTGTGTTTCTTAGTAATATATTTAGAACGTGGAGTTTTATTAATACGGTGATAAAACAGCAGTGATTCAGAATAAAGTGATTAAAATTCAATTTTAGTTTATAGGTTTTAGGTTGTGTCTATAGTTTCGGACTTATTTAAATCATGCCGTGGACGTGTTCCGTTCCCAACTGCAAGGGAAACTACAAAGGCCGTCCTAAAATGTCCGCTTTTTCCTTCCCTAAAGACCCCATTTTAAGGGAAAAGAGGATTAAGGACATCAACAGTGATTTTGTTCCTACACAGTCTTCCAGAGTAAAAGTGGTTTTGGTTTGGACTGTTTGGAGAGTTTTATACCTGACAATTTTACATGATTAAATGTAACCACCTTAAAATCAGGAAGTTTTATAGTTTTCTTCATTCGAATTTAGTTGCATCTAGGCATGCAAATAAGAAATAATTGTCATTTGGGTGATTGCCCGCAATATGAGTAAAAATCTAAATGTGAAAATGCAAAAAATTATTGATAAGACCTGCAAATTTAAATTTGCGGAGTGCCTTTTCATCAGAACTACTCCTAAAAATCAGTTAACCAGTTTAGAAGTGGAAAACCATTTTTTAACAAGCTTTTTTTTTAACTCTTTGGCACGGGAATGATTATTGGCATCAGGGGAATGACTAATGTGACACGGAAATGACAAGCATCAGAACATCGATGTTGTTTTCAAGTGAAACTGATAATTACATAATTTTAGTGACAGAGTTGAAGATAGGAGCGAAATTAAATGCGACATAAAAAAATAATATTTTATTAGGTCATACAACATTTTGTATTTTCAATTTCTGAATTTCCTATGTATTTTTATAATTTCTTCTATTTTCAACTTAAAATGACAACAATTATTTCTATTGGAGAAAATTTTCCAGTAATGAGTGAACTTAATGCTACTTTGTCAAATTATTATGCTGGCCTCTGCATTATTAAGTTCTTTTCAACGTGCAGGGTGTAGGTACTACGTGAAAAATTTTTCATCGTAGGCGGCTGTGGCGTGGTATTTGAAATAATGTTTTAACTCTAAACAACTTCCTTAAATAACTTTTTCCCCTATCTTGAAAAATGAGGGCACTTTACTCTTGAGCAAGCTTCATAATTTTGTTCCTCCCTCGAATACGGAAGCAGATTTTCAAATTGTTATAAGTGCATATTGAGTTTTAGAAGAAGCAGAAACTTTTATCAAGAGTAATTTTTTTTAGAAATTGAAAATACAATTTTCTTCCTTTTGTGGCAATATTTATGGCAGACACTGTCTAAAAACAGCAAAACACTTTGGTTCAAATAAAAAAATCTTTTCTATTGTGAGGATCATTTTGATATGATGAACACGTCTTCTACTCTTGGTTTTTTCAATACTAAAGTCAGCTTTTAGTTTTTTCACGTTATAACTTCCACATTCATGTGATTCCAATTTTTGTCGATAAACAAACGCACGTGCCGTGTCGAATTCGACTTAATATAAATTATCCGAACAAATACTTTAAGACTTGAAATATTTTGTCATTTTTTGTGTAACTCGTTCGACGCTGTGCTCAAATGCGCCGCAACGAAAAAAAAAACATCTATAATAAAGCGGCGTTGTCCGACAACTGCCGGCGGCTGACGTAAACACGAGCCATTTATCAGAGTGGTCCACAAAGTGTAATTGAAAAAGTGGAAAATTTCAGTTTAAATTAAGAATATTTTACTATTTAATAGGTTCTATTATTGTGGTATTTAAAATATACATACAATTGAATAACTGCGGTTTCCTATATATCAATAGACTCTTCATAATTTTGTTCTTGTTTGAGAAAAGTTGAATGCCCCAAACCGCCTTCATACACTGTTGGTAAAATGTTCTTTAAAGTTGGCGAAACCATGCGGCCCTAGACCCCGCCCATATCCCCTCTTAAAGATGTCCTGAATGATTTATTGCCATTTGTTTTAGGTGCGAGCCGGCCAACGCGGGGTTATTTTGTCGGATCCCGTCTGCCTTCCATCTTTATCCTTCAATAGAAATCGTATATTACATCAACCTTATTCCACACACGAGCAGAAAATACAGACAACAAATTTTATATTTCCCTACGTGTATATCCCCATTCGTCTGGGAGATACAGGGCGTTTTTCGTTTTGTTGAATTTCTTAAACGTCCCAGAACTTCTCTATGTGTGAATATTTTCAATTTTACGTGGAGTTCATTGGCATAGAGGGATATTTTCTCTGGTTAGCGGTTCTAAAGAAAACAATTCCTGTGATTCATCAATCAATAACGAAGACACGTCTAAGATTTTTTGTCTTCTTAGTATTGCCTCGTGATTATCGTCGTTTTGGTAAATTGCTCCGTCAAGGGCATAGCTCGTAAGGTTTTTGAATCAGCTCTTATATTATTGACTTGCTTTGAATAAATACACCTGACTCTACATGGAAGGCAAACATGTTTTAAGACAACACTACTACAATATTGCACATGGGTGTTATTATAAACGAGTACGCAAAAGCCAAACACAACTTTCTCAAATTCTTCTAAACTAGCGTCATGCGAACAGTATGAACAGTAAGAAAAACATACACACTTGCAGTAACAAAGCAAATCCAGTTCGATCAATATGGAGGTATTAATTTGTAACTATCTAACTTGGTTTGTATTTCGATCACAAAACAACAAAATATATGTTTTCCACAAAATGTGACTCTTGATACAAATTTTTGGGTGTCGCACTTGCGAATGGCCAGAAATAATGTTGAAAAAGAAACAACAAAATCGAGGAACAGCATGTGAGCCATGCACTTTACGTATACATATTTAGCAAGCCCACACCCGACACCTTTTTTTTTCATGTTTTATCTCCATGATACTTTTTAACTTTACTCATAAAATATTCATTAATAAAGGAACTCCGCATGATGAACGTTATAGATAAAAACAGAATGTTCCCATATGGCTATAGGTGAGAATAAGAATGAAAATTTGTATTTTATAAAAATCAAGTAGGAATTGACAGAAGTGCTTTAAGTAAAGTGCCTTTTCTAGATGTGTGCATACTTGCTTAATAAAATTAGTGCAACGACCCCACACCTGACACCAAATAAGTTAAGCTGCTTTCTTAAATCCCAATTAGGAACCCGCCGGCTTTTTAGAAAAATTGTATTAATAATATTACACAATTCACACAAAATATGATATTCAGATCCAGATACTTTTACTACACAATGCTAAACTTTTACAAAAGATATCCAACTAAAGCGAATTGTAGCTTTTGCAACAACATTTAAATGTGGAAAAATATATTAGCCTTAGAAATTGTTTTGTGACTGAAAATAATAAAATAAATATAGAACTAGGTGTTTTGTTGTTTTGTAAAAACAAGTTTCCAAAAATTCGAAGTCCCTGCATCGGCATTTCATGTTATGTTTTCAAAAATGTATATGTATATGAATTGGTTGCTTCAATGAAATATATGATAATTTTGAATTTGCAATTATTTTTAAATAGTTTTTATTGTAATAATTTGTGTTTAAAGCTCCACAACAACGCAGAAAAATAATGCTAAACTGCTTTCTGTAACTGCTGAATCGAAAATTTATTTAAATATCCTCGGGCATACATATTTTAAATTTCTGAATGAATTAACTCAAATCCCCAGTAAATGTTCCATTTTAAATAAACTTCAATAATTTATGTATTAAATTTAATTTTTTATTAGCTTCGATGCATATTAAGAAATTTACCATATAGAGCCATAAAATTCGCTGGATGTAATTATCCAAATGGCTACTTTACAGCTGAGAAATGTTTTAAAAGATCATCTATTACACTGAAATTAATAATTCTGTCAAATTTAAAATGCTAGGTTTAAAGCTACTTAACAGAATGATACCATTGTCTTGACTTGATACGCGATACGCCTCCAGAAAGCATCCACCACAAAAAGAAACACTGTGTTATCTCAAAGGGGTGTTCCTACTTAACACAACAAATGGAATCTAAAATTTGTCAGGTAAACTTGCTTTTTAGCCTTTAATGATTAGACTAAATGGGAATCCACAATTTTTTTGTTACTCTACAATAATTATACTCATTACTATGTATGTTAACGACTACCATGACTGGATTCCTGATTTTTTTTACAACGAATCACTTCTTGAATCATTGAAATTGTTTACACTGTGTTGACACAAAGCCGTAGGAAACCAAACTTATGAACTTTTATGTTACTAACTTCTTCAGGTTTTGTTGATATTCTCGAAATAAAATAATAATTTCAGGAAAATCTTTAAAACTCCTAGCATTTTGGAATTGTATGTTGTTCTGTTGGTTAAAACATATATTTTTGTTATTGTCTTCATCACGAGATCCAAAAAAAAAAAGTTAAAATGAAAAAAATAATGATACAAAATTTTAAATAATTTTGGGCATCTCGACGAGCAGATTTAAAAAAATGCAAATATCCTAAAACAATTCTGTAACTACAACTTTTATATGGAATTCTTTTTTTCTAACGAAGTTAAGACGGGGCTGCATCTTAGGTGGATACCCATGCTGCAGTTAAACTAAACTCCCAATTAGAGCAACTTCAAAATAGAGTTGTTATTTCATACTGATGAACTGAACATTCAACTTGCTACTTCTAGAATCTTACTTAAATGCAAGTTCAGTCGCGAATCTCTGATTGGTTAATTTGAACTGACAATATTCCCGCGTAGAAAAAAGGCAGTTTCTCGCGAATTCGCAAAACTTGAAATCTGTGGGGCGGGAAATTGACTTTGGTCTAAGTTTTGGCGAATTTCGAAAGGATAGGGCGCGAAATTGACGTCGGCGCATGCGCGTAAACTCCGATTTTTTCTCACACTATATTTTTAGGTTATGTTATGACTGTTTATGTTTATATTCAAGCGTTTACTGATATATTATTAAAGACTGCTCACAGCTGGCACGTCTGACACATTTTTGGCTCACCATGCGCTTTCCGGAGATAATAAAATAAATGCAGAATACATTGTTAGCCATCGGACCCATCTGTTTTCCACGACATGAAGCTATAGCCGTGAGAAGTCTTTATAAATACGTTAGTCAACGATTCAAGTGTATATTTAAAAGTCCCTAAATGTCCTGAAAGCAAATCGCGAGTATATGCAATAGGTGCAGCTTTTGCAATTTTATTGTGCAAGTATTAAGCCGCGTACAGACCAAGTTCGAGAACCGTTCCAGAGCAGTTCACGACAGGTTCGCAAACTTGGTGTAGACGCGGGTTCGCGAGCAGTTCGAGAACCCTTTCAAGTTCGCGAACTGCTCGCGGAAAGTTCGCTCGATAGGCGGTAAATTATTGAGATCAAAGGAATTGTTCGCAAGCACATATTGGCGGTATGGACGTCTCGTATCATTTTATAAATTAGCATTCCAAATATTCAATTATTGAACTGCCACCAGTTCAATTGAATATTTTTTGTCAAAGTGAAATAGAGTGGAGTGACGAGAAAATAATCGAATTAATCGGCCAAAATTAATTGCATCCGAACTTGTGGAATCCAAAAAATTCCAATTACTTATAAAAAAACAAAATACTAAAAAATATCTCCTCACAGGCTTTTTCAAGACAAAAACACCACAAATAGTCAGAGCATCTTCCTCATCGTTTGTATTCATTATTTTCAAATTTATTTTTGCAAGTTAATAGCGAACCAATGCCGAACTCCAAAAAATGACAATACGAAACAAGCCGAACACAATAAAATTTTAATCTGGACACCTTGTTCGCAAACTGCTCCCGAACAGTTCGGTAGCAATTCGCGAGCAGTTCTCGAGCATCAATTTTGGTTTGTACGTGGCTTTAGCTCAAGAACGGTAGACGCACAGGATTGCTCAATCTCGTAAGCGTAATGTTCGCCAGTCGGCAGATGGGTGTGACGTCAGCGCTAGACTAACGGTGTTATTTGTACATCAGCGGTGCGGGTTTTGACACGGGTTTTGACTGTGTTTTCTTTATTTTATGTAACCTGTTTTTAGTTTTCAATCTATTATTGAATATTTATACTAAATTAGTACCATCTTGCTTAGTATTAAAAACGTAAAAACTAATATATTTTGTCAAATTATCTCTCTAATATCGAATGTTTTGTGCCATTATAGGTACTTATATTTTATCATTTTAAATACACTTTACCCTATACTTTATTTTTATTATTTATTTAGAATACATTATGACAGGAATGAGGTGTGCTGTTTATGGTTGTAATACAACTTACGCTTTAAAAAAAGCAGGCGAAAATATTATGTTCCATACCTTCCCCAAGTCAAAAGATATGGTTTCACAAACGATTAGGAGAGCATGGGTGGCAAGATGTAAAAGAATGGACAGTTTCAACCCTAACAACAGTCATATTTGTTCTCGTCATTTTACGGAAAATGACTATGAAAGAGATTTACAGAGTGAACTGCTAGGTAAAAGAGTTTAACCTTTCCATCTTCATCCAAAGCTTCTTTAACTACAGATTAAATCTGGCAAGAAGAGTAGTTGAAAATGCATTTGGCATTTTAGCCAAACGATTTAGAGTTTTTTGACTAAAATTAATTTGAATGTAGAAAAAGTGCAAACCATAACATTGGCATGTTGCACATTACCACAGACATATATAGCTTCGCTAAGCTATATAAGTCTGTGACATTACCTACATAATTTTTGAGACCCGAATGTCCTACTTCCATCCTAGAAGAGCTTGATAAAGACTATATATTTCAATTTGGACTTTCTTACCAAACATGCTCACCAAGCATGCTTGCGTTGCTGCCCAAGAGGAGTTTTGTGATTATTTCGTGAATGAGGGAGCTGTGCCTTGGCAGCGAAATACATAAATAAAACATATTGTAACATTTCACACACTTTTTATCTAAGTATATTATCTTTAAAACTATGTACTCTCCTCTTTCTCGTCTAATGCCTCAAACAAAACTAGTATCAAAATATAACCTTCCTTGTGTTCAAATTTTCAATGTTAGTACTCCTGAAGTTCACGCAAAACTTGACGGAAATTCATGAATGAAGAAATTGCTAGTGTAATACAAGACTTTTTATAATAATTTGCCCTTGAAGTGACTTCATGAATTAATTCATGAAGAAATTGTCAATGTAAAACAGGCATCACAGAGTGTGTACCAGTACAGGTGCAATAAAACCAAATGTCAAGTCCTATAAGCGCCTTTTGTCGAACCTTTTGTGAAACATAATTTTCATAGTGTTTATTAAGAGTATTATACTCGTAATAAATTGAAACTAAAATTTGGCATACATTATTTTTAATATTAATTTATAAAATAATATCGCAAAAGATTAGTATCATACTTACCGTCTTTCAAACGTTCAAAATACTTTGTATAATAATAATATTTTATATTTGCCTCAGCCAGAGGCCTCGGCAACTAAATTCCACATGAGTCATAAAAAGTTGAACTTTAGTGCCTTGGTACATAAATAACTATTTTCGAAATTTTCTTCTATGCAATTATTCCATATATTGGCAATTTTATAAATTAATCCCTTAGTCTTGATACATTCTAAGTAAAAAATAAAAGTTCTCTGTACTCTTAATAGCGTATAAAAATCAAAGGATTGGCAAAAGTAGCTCAAAAACACAGAACATCCACAGAAAACCCACCCTTTCTATATTTTAAACGGTAGCTCCCGGCGCGCTTAGCAGATAGCAGTCTAGCGGTGACGTCACGCCGGCGGAGAGATTTGCCCGATTGAGCAATCCTGTGCGTCTACCGTTCTTGGCTTTAGCTACCGCCATTCGCGACTATATGAACTTAGCTTTAGTGTCACTATGAAATCCAACTCGAACACCTCCCTTCTACAGGCCAGGCGATGGAGATCGGCGCGGCGGCCATCTCCTTCCTGATCGACACCTGGGAGGGCCACCTGACGCCGCCGGAGGCCGCCAGCATCGCGGACCGGGCGTCGCGCGGCTGCGACGCCAACATGGTGGCCGCGGCGGCCGGCCTGGCGCTGTCCTGCCTGCCGCACGCGCACGCGCTGAACCCGAACGAGGTGCAGCGCGCGGTGCTCCAGTGCAAGGAGCAGAGCGAGGAGATGCTGGAGCACGCGTGCGTGACGGTGGAGAGGGCGGCGAAGGGGGGCGGCGTGTATCCGGAGGTGTTGTTCCAGGTGAGTTCGTGGTGTGGTGGTCAAGTGATAATGATAATTTATTTTTTATTCCTTTGTCACAACTTTTAACAATAATTTTCGGATGTTAAATAATTAAATGAGATTAATAATAAGACAATATGAAAATAAAACTGAAATACAGGGTGGCCCACCACGAACTGCATCGATCTATACAGGGTGAGTCACATCTAAAGGCAGCGCCGAAAACAAAAGGTAGAACTCGCTAAAATAAGCACATATGCTTAATAAATATTAGCCCAAAAAAGCTTGGTTCTCCATATAGAGCGTGTTGAAAATTTTCCAAAAATAACATATTTTTCTAATTTATTTCGATCCCATTTAGGAATTCCAACCAAATTTGGTACACATTATACACTGGACGGTTGCCATTTTGTGGAATAATTTGACCCCGTTCCGATCACCAGCGGCGTAGGTACAAATAGTTACTGTAAATAATTGTAGAAAAAAAGTAGTACAGCCCCGTGCAAAACCAAAAATTTTGCCTTTTTTGGATAGCCCATTTAATTTGGAACAAAAAGTGCCTCTTGGTATTTTTTTTATTTCTGGTACAGTTTCTTCGTAATTTCGGATTTTTTAAACTAGTGTCAAGGTTATGCTGGCATTTAAAATAAAAAAAAAAAAAATTCCTAAACGGGCTAGAAAAAAATTAAAAAATATTTGGAAAAGTTTCAACACTCTGTATATGGAGAACCAAGCGTTTTTGAGCTAATGTTTATTAAGCATATGTGCTGATTTTAGCGAATTCTACCTTGTGTTTTCGGCTCTGCCTTTAGATGTGACTCACCCTGTAGATGGAAAACTTAAAGTAGGAAAATTCTGAAAATTTGGCACCTCACCAATGACAATTACATTCAAAATGTGCTTAAATCTCGAAATTTTCAAATGGAAACCCCCATTTTTTTTTAATGCGATCTTATTCACCACTAAAAATGATAACAAATTTGTGTAAGGTTTTTATACCTAAATGCAGTAAGTTTCGATTAATTTACGAAAAACCCATTTTTCGCCCATAAAATGCGGGGTTTGCTTAACGCTTGGAAAATCATATTAGCCCTGGACGTTGAAAAGACAATCGCGGCTGAGGAAATGTCACTTGGTTTATAAATTATTGTCAACAATAATGCCGGCGCGCTTAAATTACACAAACGAAGATTATGTATCTCACGTTCTTGATATTACTTTGTTGCATTCTCCATAGATAATAAAACATTTAAATAATTCTTCGTTTGTGTAATTTAAGAGCGCCGGCATTATTGTTGACAATAATTTATAAACCAAGTGACATTTCCTCAGCCGCGATTGTCTTTTCAACGTCCACGGCTAATATGATTTTCCAAGCGTTAAGCAAACCCCGCATTTTATGGGCGAAAAGTGGGTTTTTCCTAAATTAATCGAAAATTACTGCATTTAGGTATAGGAAACCTTACACAAAGTTGTCATCATTTTTAGTGGTGAATAAGATCGCATTAAAAAAAAAATGGGGGTTTCCATTTGAAAATTTCGAGATTTAAGCACATTTTGATTGTAATTTTTATTCATATTTTGTGAACACCCTGTATAAGAACTGATTTATTTCTCAGCAGTGATCACTAGGTCAGGGCTTCTCTTACACGATGCCAAAAATTCATTTTGAAATTTCGCGGTTTCCTTGTATAAATTCCTAATCGACTTTAGGTCTGCACCTGTAATTTTTTTCGTAAAAATGCAAATATCTCAAAAACGGTTAGATTTAGACATAGGACATGTTGCATGTTTTTGTTCCAAAATGATGCCTAGAATCAAAAAATGCAATAATATACAGGGTGTTCCATTTGAGATAAGAAAGTTGATATCGACTTCCGGTATAACCGGAAGTGCAAAATTCACCAAAATATTTTAGTTGAGCAGCGCCGATCGGCATTGGTGAGGTGCCAAATTTTCAAAATTTTTCTACTTTTAGTTTTCCATATATAGATCGATGCAGTTCGTAGTGGGCCACCCTGTATATATTTTTTAATATACCACGTTCTTAAAAAGAACTAAAAGTATAATAAACTATATAATAATTAAAAAAAACGACTAAGAATTATAAAATAATTTTTCTTGGCTTCATAAAGATTCAAAACCGTGGGGCGCATGCAACAGATAGAGTAAGGAGTGTAAAACTTCTTAAAATAGGTGTGTTTTACACTGTTCTAAATTATGCAGCTTATAAATTGTGTTGCGATATTTATATAATTTTTAAATTGCTAAATTGTTGTTATTAGACCTCCTTCTCCGTTTAAATTCATGACACACATTCAGAAAATAAACCTACGCTAACAGGAGAGCAAGAAAGCGAGTTAATAGAAACGGGATAAAATTATGGTAGGTTACTTATTTTTTGCTTAAATTAAAAACCCACTTATTATGGACCCACTTATTATGGACGACCCTTTTTAGCACCAAAAATGTTTCTGTCCATGGCCACCTCTAAATATTACAGTGGAAAATCGAAAAAATTCAGTATTGACACAGAATAAATAACTTCGCAACAGAAGCCTCCTTAAGGACATGTGTCAAAAATAAGAGAGTCTCCATTTCAATTCATAGAAAAATAGCCAGTATTTTAAACATAAACTGGGTTCTAATACAATCTTTTTGCAATGTAGTGCAATCAAATAAAATGCACAACATATTTCGTCTAAAAGCGAGTCTCCTTTTGACACTTGTCACTAAGGAATTGTCTGTATTTCTCGATAGTCTGTGGTATTGATCATTCATTAAAGTTACCTATGGAAATAAATGGGAAATGGTAGAGTTATGACGTTAGCAATATTATCGATAGAAGATTTAAAATTGAAAATACCTGAAGTGATCAGCAACTAGAATGATAAAATACTGAAGAATGTGATACTGTTTGTTGTGAAAGTATATTCTACTCGATATACTACAATGTGTCCACGGATGGAATTAACAACAGGAGACACATTTTTATTATTGATTTTATGAAAAAGTCTGCTTCTTAAAAATTATTTTACCATATACAGGGTTAACTATCACTTAGTACAAAAATTTTTATGGCAGATAAAGAAAAATTAGACTTGCCAAAATAAATTTTCAAAAATTTTCTAACATTTGTCTTAAGCCTAAAAAAAATTTTTTTCAAATTGTATTAAACCCCTCAAAAAACGCCGCCTATGGACGCCCGCGGGACATGTCTAAAAATTTCGCGTATGTCAATAGCGCGGCGTTGCCACGTCTATCAATTTATCCGAGGATTCACCACAAAATTTCGATTTCCTTTTAAAAACGATTACTTTCTAAGGAACATGTAGAATGCCTATGAAACACCTACCTTACTGACATTTCCAGGATTGTTTGCACCATTTTCTGTTTTCTTGCTTTTTTACATTAAAAGTCACACAACACAACATTCACATTTTCTAAATCTGTTGGGGATCTCTTGGTTTCCCTCTGCTATTCCTTTTGTTTGAAGCGAGGTACTCAGCATCTGTACAGATTCAAATCGATTGTTATTTATGTATTTTTTAAATTTGTTTGAGTAAAAAGGTATTTTCACCGTTCCTAAATCAACGGCAACACCGCGGAAAATCACTTCAGCTGTCAGTACCTTCAGAAGCCAAATTGGATGACGTCATTAAAGGCGGGGATTTACAGGGAAAATAGGGGTCTTTACCTGTTTTTTTAAAGATCGTAAAAAAAATCTAAAAATATTTTTCTATGTTTTCTTAAGCCATCCTGCGCACGTGGTAAAATTTTTTGTACTAAGTCATAGTTAACCCTGTATAAGAATCTTAGATTAATGTACACTGTGTTCATAAATTAAGGTAACTTGAAAATGCTTCAAGAAATAAGTACCTTTATTTTTTATTTTATACAAAATGTTTATAAACAAAGTTGTTTATGATCCAAAATAAAGTATTAATACAAAGTATAAATTTTATGTCTTTATTACTTTATTTTTAACTTAAATTTATGAAAAATTAAAATGAAAATCTGAAAATGTGTAGAAGTTGAAGGAGGATATATACAGGGTGTCTACTTTTAAACATATACAAATCCATAAAATCTTTATTTTTAGCGATAATCACCTGAAAGATTGAACGACCTTCAAAAGCCGCTTCTTTTGACTTTCCTACCATTTTCAAACTGCAAATCCAGGGCTGCGCTTTTTTTATACACCTGATTTTCATCTGATCCCACAGCGTTAGTCAGGACACCCCAAAAACCCCCACATACCAAAATTGTTTGTTCAAATTTGGTACATGGAGGTTTTGGGGTGTCCTGATTAACACTGTGGGGTCAGATTTTAAATAAAAAAATCGCTAAATGGTTTTCGTGAAAATCGGGGGTATAAAAAAATCACAGCCGGCCCCAGATTTGCATTTTGAAAACAATAGGAAGGTCAGAAGGCCTTTCAAATAAAAAAAGTTCAGGCGATTATCTCCAAAAATAAAGATTTTATGGATTTGTATATGTTTTGTTTACGTTGAGATTTACAAAAGAGGAAAAGGATTGACATTGTAAAATAAAAAAAACGAGTCAAAAATGTAATACATTAACTTAGACCATGATGTTTTTATCGTCACAGCCGATAAACGTTTCCCTAAGAATTTAAAAACCGCAAAAAATTATCGATCTTTTTATTATTAGGTAATTTAAAAACTATGATAATGTGTGTACGCAAATTCGTGAAAAAACTTCAAGCAAATAATGGTGCTTATGAATACATTTTCTTAAGGTGTGAAATAAAATTTTACAGTTTAAAAAATTCTGATTTTTTATTATTTTCTGCCATAATTTTGTCAGGTGGCCATGGATCACAACTCTACATTTGTGATAGTTGTGTTTTTATTTTGGGAATCTCTAAGAAAAAGGTAATGAAAAATCCACTTGATTTCAAATTAAGAGCTCCATTGTCCTTAATAATAATTTGATGGTATTGTGCACACCCACTTGAATTTCCAGTATTAATTGCATTTTGTTTCACCTCTGAACCTCTGGATATTTCCTCTATTAATTGCGGAGTTTAAAGCCACAGCTTGAATTGATAATTCTGAATAATTCTAAACTCTAAACTCTGTGGAATTAAGTTAATTCGTATTCCGAAGTCGAACAAAGCAATAAATTAGTACTAAATCACTAAAGCTTACCCAATACCCGAACATTTGTTTTATGTTAAGAAGTTCTGAGCGTTCATGGAGATTTACAATTTTTATAGGAAGTCTATAAATACCCTGAACAAGATTAGCTGTGAAAGTCAAGAAGTTTCTTTTAAGCATAAAGTTTGTCATAGTTGCCACCGAATAATTTGCTACAGATTTCCATTTGTTCAAATTACTTATTACCTTTTTTCTCATTTTCGTAATAATAGGCCTATTTGCAAATGTTCGCATTTTCATCAATTTTGTTCCTTTCTGATAGATGAATTTTTTTTTGTAAATGATTCAAAAAAAGGTTTTATTAGAATGCCACATTTCAATTTAAAAAATATACTTTGATTTTTCCACTCTGCGCTTTAAAAAATGGAAAAATAAATATACAGGGTAATTCAGTCATGATGTAAAAAATTAACCACACAGTGGGGGAGGCCTACTAAAAAAAGTGTGAAAGAAATTTTTTTTTGTCGAAGTTTAAAATACAATGCAAATAAACCTTAGTACCTCAGCTTTATTGTCACATTTTAATTCGTCTTATTGCCGAAGTTTAGTTAAACTGAAGAGATGACTCCACTCATCTAAATATCGGTAGGTACGTGTATTGTTTTTGCTGAACTAGTTATTCAACTGCAGCTAGTTTATAAAGTTTTTACTTTAGAATTTTTCCTATTAAGCTATTAGCCTTTTTTCCACCTACAGTTATAATTTTTTACATCATGACTGAATCTCCCTGTAGATGCCGACTAAATTAAATGTGGTATTTCGAAGTTTTTCAAATAAAAGTTGTTGTGCTGGTCTTGTTGTTAAAATCTGGTTTTGTGTGTTTTTGACTATATTAATGTGAGAAGAACGAAACCCAGAGATTTTAAATACATGTTTATTCTATTTTTTTATAAATAATGTTTGTACGCAGGTCGCAAAATACTGGTACGAATTATACATCCGTCACACGCCTGGAGGCGAGCAACTGCTAGACAACGAAATCGTGCATGCGGATCCACTTCTTGATGCGCATGCTCACTTGGTAGCCATTGTGGAACAAGCCCCTGGGCCGGACGGCGCTACAGCTACCTCAGCACCTGTTGTTGTCACCACAGCACCACCACCATATTCTGTAAGTTTTATGTTGTTTTATGTCAAATCAGTCTAAATAACCTGCAACGACTATGATATCCCTTGATATTTATTTTTCTTACAATGATAATAATTGTGAAAAATTACAGCTTTTTATATCCATTTCTAGAGATGACGTTGTCTTTATTCTACTCTTACATGCCATTTTCTTTACAATCTACAGATATAACAAGAACAAGAAGGCAATTCTTAACAGATTAGTGTGATCTGTCAAATTCTCTTTCCCGTATATTCAAATATTTCAAGAATAATTATCAGTAAAATCTAACATGCTCCTAATATTTTGGAATTTCATTACCTATGTTATTCTCTTGGTTAAAACCATTTTTTTTGCATTGATCGTAAATTTATCATGAGACTCACAAATTCAAGTTAAATAAATTTAGTATTATAAAATTTCAAAATGGAGTATTTCAGAAAATACAAGATTTTATATGATTTGATTTGTCGTGATGGGCTGATTTCAAAAATGAAAAAATATATAGGTTGTTCCCAATTAAAAAAAAAAAACATAAGTTTGGTTTGTCACGATTTAGTGCAACACCTTGTATAAAATTTGGTGTCCCCTTAAAATGGGATAAGGGGCCAACTCCTACAGCCTCTTATACATGTTAATAAACTGACAGGTAGAAACTTAAGAATAATACAGTAGGTAGTTCACAGAAAGGTTAGTTTATAGGAAGGTTAGGACGAGGGACTCTTTAAATTTAAAGTAAGGGGACCCAGCATTATACTTTCCAAAGTGAGGCCTATTCTTTCATCATTCTAATGGTATCAGTGATGCCAAGTATGCCATTTTATTGGAGAATCTCTGAATATACCATGTACTTTGATTGTTAGTAAAAATTAATAATGGTTTCCATGATTTCGAAAAATTAGACTTGACAATGTTGTGTCTACAAGTGAAGAATATGGCAACTGTCAAATGAAACAAATTTATTATGACCGCATTACCTTTAAGTGACACACCTGAGCATCTGGAAGTTAGAAAACTTAAAAATTGTGAATTATGATTGGAAATACTTTGCCTCTTTTAGAATCTATGGCACTGGCATGTCACATAAAACCTGATGGCAGTTGGACACTGACATACAGTGTGACTCATTCTGATGTTGGACACCCGCATAAAATCTGTAATTTTTGTCCGATTTTAGCCGTTTTTTTTTCTAATAATAGACCACAAAAAACTCTATTTTGGCGCAAAGTTTCAGAACTTAATCTCAATTTTCAAGGCTTACTATGAATTTTTTTCTAGTAAAAAAAAGAAGAAAACCCTTTAGCGACTTTTTTATTTAAAATCTGACAACGCTGCGTTAATCAGGACACCCTGAAACCCCCATATACCAAATTTGAATAAAAAATATACAGGGAGTTCCTTCCTGCGGGTTGTCAAAGTTGAGCAAAATAGGAATATTAAAGACATTTGGCAAGTCAAGTGTGCCATGGAATCCCCTCAAAACAGTTGAATGGTCAACAGGACCACTCAAAGTTTTGGTGCGTAAAGATCTAATTCAAAAATATACAGAGTGTCTTTCTCTGTGCCATCTGAAAATACCGATTTTTTTGAACTTTAAATCGAGTATATCAAAACCACCCCAGCCACTATAAACGAACTAAGTCTAAAAATACAGAAGCCTACCAGTCGGTAAGTCCATATGCGTTAAGGTGGCTGGTGTGTCGCAACAGGAAACACACAGAAATGTATCATCTTAGACAGTGACTTTATTGAGTATGGTCCGATAATTTAAATGGTTTTTATTTGTTGGTTGGTATTTTATAAAGAAATAAATTACTTTTGTGTTTGTTAATGTTTTTTCAATAATTCCAGAGCACTCATGACCAGTATAAAGTTTCATAAAAAATTCAACATTTTGAGATGGTCCAAAGAAAAATACCCTGTATATTTTTGTATTGAATCTTTGTACACCAACACTGTGAGTGGTCCTGTTGACCATCTAACTGTTTTGAAGTAATTCCATGGCACCCTTGACTCGCCAGATGCCTGTAAAATTCCTATTTTGCTCAACTTTGACACCCTGCACAATGGAACTCACTGTATATATTTTGTTCAAATTTTGTATATGGGGGTTTTGGGGTATTCTGATTAACGCTGTGGGGTCAGATTTTAAATAAAAAAATCGCTAAACGGTTTTCGTTTTTTTTACTACAAAAAAATTCATAGTAGGCCTTGAAAATTGAGATTAAGATCTGAAACTTTGCGCCAAAATAGAGTTTTTGTGATCTATTTTGAGAAAAAAAACCGGCTAAAATCGGACAAAAATTACAGATTTTATGAGGGTGTCCAACATCAGCATGGGTCACACTGTATATCATAACCTTGTACCAGCCCCCTTGTGGTCTCCTTGAAGTCTACAGAAAACAAACTTCCCTTCAAAGCTTCACTTTTCCTATGCGATAGACTGTCACATGCTGGGTACCCTTATCTTAAAGATAGGCAACATTTAATTTGAAAGTCCATAACACGGGACCAACTAGAAATAACTACAGAATTGATTTTGTATTTTCCAATGTCCAGTCAGATAGTGTAGTATCAGATGTGTTTTTTTCTGATCATAGGGCCATAAAATCCAAAATTGTATATGAAAAAAGATCTACGAGTCTGGCAGAGTGCAGGCGTGATTTTCACGAAAATAACATTCAAGAATTTATTAACAACTTATATTGGGAGAGCTGGGAAGGCCTGTATGCGCGCAAAAAAATAGATGAAGCATATGAGTTCTTTATCGACAAGTTTTTGCTGCATTTTAACAAAAACTTTCCAAAGAAAACTTTCTATAAAAAGCAAAGTAAACATTGGGTCAATGACTCCGTAAAAGAATCCAGTAAGGACTTAAAGGATCTTTTCCATATGAAACAAATATTTCCCGAATTGGAATCCTTATACGCAGGGAAGAAACGCAAACATGCAAATTTAGTGGCAAAAACAAAAAGAGCTTTTTACCAAAGCAAAATTAACTGTTCTGAAAACAAAATAAAATCAGCTTGGAAAGTTGTCAGCAGCTTGAGTAATAAGGAAGCGGTTAGTTGTGGAAATTTAAAATTATACCAAGGTGGTATGACTGTTGAAAACCCACAGGATGTCGCAGATTCTTTTAACATGTTTTTCGAGAGGGCGCCGCATGACGTTGTTAACCGAATACCCCAACTACCTTACTACAGCGAGCTACCCAGAAACCCCGACACAATGTTTCTTGTTCCCTTCGTTGAAGAGGAACTCGTCTCTCTTATTAACAGAAATCTTAAGCCAAAAAAATCATGTGGCTATGATGAGGTTCCAAGTTTTCTAATAAAAAAAAAGCATCAGTGTGCTGGCCACACCATTGTTGTTTTTCATAAACTTATCGTTTTCGACCGGGGCATTCCCGGAACGGCTAAAGCTGAGCAAAATTGTACCACTCTACTGTGTGTCCACGGATTGATGTCGGAATAGGTGTAAATGACAAAAAAATTTCGAGTTCAAATTTGACCATTTGGGGTTCAGCCCTGCTTGGATAGAAACTAATTTGTGCCATATTAGTAGTTTCGAAAAATCAAGTAGGCCTTGACAGGAACGATTTATTTATTTTCTGTGTAGGTTAAGTGCCTTTTCTGAACAAGATATCGAAAAATGTTATTAGAAAAAGTTGCTTAGAATTCAAAATTATGTCCCTGTGCAGATTTTCAAAATAATTGGCCTACTTTGATTTTAATCCATTTCATTTAGGTAGTTGAACTTTTATATTGCCGAACACACATTTTCAGTCAAGTTGGCATGTTTTTATTATTTTTTTTTAACTGTTCAGTGCAGTTTGGTAGTTATATCCTGTGGGTTTTAGCGTATTAATAAAAAACTGCCAGAAATGGATTAAAATCAAAGTAGGCCAATTATTTTGAAAATCTGCACAGGGACATAATTTTGAATTCTAAGCAACTTTTTCTAATAACATTTTTCGATATCTTGTTCAGAAAAGGCACTTAACCTACACAGAAAATAAATAAATCGTTCCTGTCAAGGCCTACTTGATTTTTCGAAACTACTAATATGGCACAAATTAGTTTCTATCCAAGCAGGGCTGAACCCCAAATGGTCAAATTTGAACTCGAAATTTTTTTGTCATTTACACCTATTCCGACATCAATCCGTGGACACACTGTATAAGAAGGGGGATGGCGGGCTGATGGAGAATTACCGTCCTGTGGCTCTCCTCTCGGTTTTCTCAAAGATATTTGAGTATTGCTATTTGGAGCGTTTGCAGGCTTTTTTAGCTTCCCGTAAAATACTCATGGATAATCAATTTGGTTTTCGTGATGGGCGATCCACTAGTTCCGCCATCCACTACTTCAAAGAAAGGGTAGTCGAATGCGTGGAGGCGGGGGAGCAACCGGTGGGCATCTTCTGTGACTTGAGTCGCGCTTTCGACTGTGTTGTTCATTCTCAGCTTTTAAATAAACTAGAAATGTGCGGGATCAGGGGTAATGCTCTAGGCTGGGTTGCCGGCTATTTGAGGGACAGAAAACAATTTGTTTCCAACTCACATAGCAGTGGTGGGGAGAGAGGATCTGTGATGTCAGGCCAATTAAACGTTAAACTAGGAGTACCGCAGGGCTCCATACTAGGGCCGATCCTTTTTCTCCTATACATCAATGATATTAGTGCTAAATTAGATGACTGCACCGTGGCTCTCTATGCCGACGACGCTTCACTTATAATGTCAAACAAACACTCAGAGTTTCTGGAATTAAAATGTAACCAAAATATGGAAACATTTTGTGGGTGGTTTTCTCACAATTCATTTTACATTAATACCTCAAAAACGCATTATTTAAGATTTCATAATTATAACAACAGGAATGAGCTGAATCTTGATATATTAATTAATAACGAACGTCTGGAAAGACACAAAGAAATAAAATTTCTGGGGATCACTCTCGACGAGAGCCTAAATTGGAAAAGTCATTGCAGAAATTTGACAGCTAAATTAAATAGTTTGTGCTTCCTTGTAAGAAGTTTAAAAACTGTGCTGACTCACGATCAGCTGTTGTTAATGTATCATGGTTACGTGGAATCTCGAATTAGGTACGGAGTATGTTTTTGGGGTAGTTCGTGTGGGGCTGGTCAAGTATTCCTCTCTCAAAAAAGAATAATAAGATGTATGGTAGGGATTCCGCAAATAGAATCGTGCAGAGAGCACTTTAAGTCGCTGAAGTTGCTGCCAGTTGCATGTATTTTGATCTATGAGTTATGTGTCTATGCGTACACTAATAGATCTAACCTTCAACAGAACAGAGATATTCATAGTTTTAATACTAGGCAAAGGAATGAGTTTAGGACACCCCAATATCGGTTGAGGATCGGCCGCACTTCTGTTGGATATCTGTCTATAAAATTATATAACAAACTAAATGATGGAATAAAAAAATCAATTAATTGTAATGTTTTTAAAAGGACTTTGAAGTGTTACCTGCAGCAGAAATGTTTTTATTCTGTGAAGGAATTTTTTAATGATGTGTAACTAGGAATGTTATATGGTGTATTGTAAATTAGTTGTTGTTATGTCAGCGATTGTGACTAGTAAAAAATTTTGGGACGTTTTCTATAATGTATGTTTGTGTATTCGGTGGAAATAAAGTTATTATTATTATTATTATAAAGAGTCCCTGGTTAGGACTTTCGACAAGTTGGCAAGGGCAAGGGGATGAAAGTGTGAATTAAGTTGGTAACATTTACACGTGAATTGGCGATTTAGTAACTCCTTAAACATTTAACACTTCCAGCCCTAGGCACGCACAGACGTTTTTAGCATATTCATTTGACGCTTGCAGTCAAAGGCGTGTTTCACGGGTATTTTAGTTTACGTGTAAATTTCTTATATCGCTTTGGATATTTTCCCTCTTAGAATGTCTCGGTATTTTTTTTGTTTTCGACTTTCGGTAACTGTGTTACCCCTTCTTATATGCCACTGGCATCAAGCTGTGAGAAGAAGAAGAACAGTTGGTGGAGGCGGCACCGTAGTGCGATGTTGCCGGCGGTGGAGGCGTGGAGGACTACCTTCCTATAACCTTGGTTCACAGTATAAATAGAATAGGTTAGAAATAAGTAGATTCGACTTGTGGAAAATTTTGTGGCCTACCGCCTTGTGCGGCGCTCCCTTGGTTTATTGCCGCACTCTGCCTTCGGCCTCGTATGGCAATTTTGGCGACTCGCTTCGCTCGTCGCATTTGGCGAGACTGATAAGCATCAAGCTGTGAGGAGAAGAACAGTTGGTGGAGGCGGCACCGTCGTGCAATGTTGCCGGTTGTAATTTTGGAATTTGAACATTTTTTTAACCTACCCTCGCTTATTATGATTTCCACAGATCGCCGTTAAAACAATGGGTTTGTTTCAGCACCCGCCGGTCGGCATGTACGTCGGCCACTACAACTTCCTGCCGGCTCACGCGGCCGCTGCGGCTGCCAACGCAGCCGCCCACCCCCTGGCCGCCTACGGGGGCCCTCTACACCCCCTGCAGCACCCGCCTCCAGCTGCCGCGGCCGCGGCTGCGGCGGCGGCCGCCGCCGTCGCGCTGCCTCCACCGGCCCACCTGCAGGTAAGTCGAGAGGAGCTGCCGATATTGGTGGGTGGAATTTCTTCATTTGGATAAAGTAGCATTGTAGCATTACACTTAAGTCTCACCATTCATCTCCTAATTCAATAACACATGCAATGAGGTACATATTTAAAATATGTAGGTCTATTCTTGTTACCTGCTTCTTTGAAACCGAATAGTAACCAAATGCATTTGTACATTTTGAGGATAATAAGTCAGGATACTTGCGGACATATTTATGTCATTTATGTCATATTCTCTATTACCCCCGTTTTCATCTAAAAGTAGGATTGTTAAATTCAATTTGATAGCAAACCTAGTTTTGAAAAATATACATTGCAACTCGAGAATTTATAATACGAGTATGATGAATAATTACTTTTGTTATTTAAGTATTATACCTCGGAATTAATTGGAACACTATGGGGAGCTAAATAATTGAAATATTGCATTATTAAGAGGAAAGTGGAGAACAATTATTATTATATTCCAACAACACAACTTTCAAGCTTTTCAATGTTATTTTGCTTTTACATTGTTATTATATTGAATTACATGAAGCTTTAAGGTTTTGTGGTTGCCAGTTGCCCCAAGCTAAACTTGTTTTCATAATTTATTGTTTTTCTACTAATTGAAATTGAATTCAGATCGATTTTTTTATACAATACCCAAATGCTTAAATTTGGTGTCCTAAAATTGTAGTTTTACTTATGGGCTGAAATCTAATATAATGCGTAGCATAGATGCACACAGTAAACTAAGTCCCATTCTTTGAGTTCATCACTTAAGTAAGGGCTTTAAAATCTCGAAGAGTGGAATAGGTATCCAGTTTGTTTATTTTTTGCACTCAACTAAACTCTATTCAAACTAAACGCAAGTGAAACATAAACACAAATTGTTGCATGGCTAGAGCGTGATACGCACATGATCGGCTTGCTATTGGCCAGCCGGCAATAAAGTTTGGTCCAGCGGGCGAGTGCATCGAGTCTGTGTTTCTTACAGAAGTGTATTGAGTTGCAAGTGGACCTTTATTTTTTTCCGATATAATTCTTTCGCTGTTTATTAATTGTTGGAGCTACGATTTGTGTTAATAGTATAAATTTGCAGGTAAGTGAATAACTAGGTGTGCCATAAAAGTTTGTTTTTAAAGTTCTTAATACTGGGGCAAATTATTTTAATATTTTTTATTATAAAATTCATAGAGATCGTCCTTAATGCGGCCCTGCCTCATATTAGCCCTCAGAATTCTTCATCTTCTTCCTTTGTGTAAATGTTTACGCGCCACTTGCATTTAGTTTGAATAGAGTGTATGCCAAAAATTCAAATTGAAGTTCATTTGGTCACCAGGAACCTATAGGGAGGCATATCATATCAGGTCTATTTAATCTATTTAAGTAATAATATAATTTATGCGATGAATAGTTTTATTATCCCACATTTATGTCTCATAGATTTAATGATAATCCCTATTATAAATATATTAAATGATATGCAAATTAACAGATATCTGTAGGTACATAATATATGTTATATGGATACATTATTGGCGAAGTTATTCTGAAACAAATGTGAGAACTGAGCAGAGGGAGTCGTTTTTACCTGGGTTTCCAAAATCTTTTATTATTTCATGACATTATAATCAGAATAATTTTCTTTACATTTGAGCAATAATGGTATCAATGAATTCATATTGACACAATGATATAATGGAACTTTTAGCTTTTAGTGCATATTTTCAGGGGAGTACAGGGTGTCCAGATTTGGTTGTAAATGCGGGGTATCTCGGTTATTTTTAGAGCCTAATATAGATAATAACTACATAGTGTTATATATTTTTGTAAAGCTTACGACAATCTGAATATAACTAGTAGAAAATATACAGGGTGTTCTATTCAAAAAAATCTAAGTTTGGTCCATATTATATCGAACACTATCAATTTTAGTAAAAAACTGAATACGGCACTGAATTCTACGTGAAAATGTCTATAAGGTACAGTTTTTGCCATTTCAATATCATTAACCGTTCCCAAGATACAAAATATGCCCCAAAAGCGCAAATTTTCAATTTTGCCCTGTATCTTAAAAACGAAGGTGGCTATGAAAAATCAGTTAATGTATTTTTCGTTTCACAAAAAAGTAGCAACGGTTCGCGAAAACCGCAACTCCCTAAAATAACTGAGATACCCGGTATTTGCAAGCAAATCTGGACACCCTGTACATAACTCGTTAAAATAAGACGAAAAGGCCCAAAAACTCTTTGTTACGAAGATACAAGGTGATTAAAAACTTCAAAATTATCGGTTAACAATCTTTAATGCTATTATTTTTTATGCCTTAGCTCCTTACTAGTAACAAAAATTACATACTGATTCCATTTGAAAATCATTTCGTTTACTTAAAATAATAGTTACATACCTCAACCCGAAAAAGCATCCAAAAATGACTACAAATCGAAAACTCCACGAAAGGGAGAGATATAAAAAAATGAAAGAGGCATTTTTTGTTCCAAATTGTATCGTTTATTCAGTAACATAATAAATTGTTGTATTGTACAGGGCCGTATAATTTTTTTGTTTAATTTATATTACCGATTACCCTTATCTCCGCGCTGGTTACTTTCGAGACCAGATATTAGCATTTCTTATGTCACCCTATGATGATTTTATTGTGAAAAAAATTTGGTTTAAATATTCTTATTGGTTTTGAAGGTATAAAGAAAAATCGATATATATTTTTTGAAAGTTCAATCACCCTGGATCTTTGTAACGAATGGTTTTTGGACCCATGTTAACATTAACTTTTCATCCTATTTTAACGAATAAAGTATGCCCCTGAAAGGGTTCCGCATATTTTTGAAACACCCTGTATATTTAGTATCATTCGAAAGCTTTTCATGAGCACAATTGAATGATACCTTTATTTTCAAAATCTATAAATGACCAAAAACTATCGGTGATTAATCAGGTAACTTTTAATTTTTTATACAAATGACCGTCATTTTACCATCCCTAGTTTTAGGTAACGTAGGTAATCAATCATCATACAGTAAATGAAGTAAATTACTCAAAGAATAAAGAACCTCAGGAAGGAGAATGTGTGGAATTAACGTGCGAGAGGGAAAGTACCT
Source organism: Pseudeuparius sepicola (assembly GCA_963920635.1). Lineage (NCBI taxonomy): Eukaryota > Metazoa > Arthropoda > Insecta > Coleoptera > Anthribidae > Pseudeuparius > Pseudeuparius sepicola. The sequence continues at coordinate 68,746,707 of OY987300.1, read as the reverse complement.
GCATATGGCAGGATGCCGTTTCCGGTTTCACGGTGACATGCACCATTGAGTGGTTTCAACAAACTAATCGAGGCAGAAATACCCATTTTTCGTAAAATCTGCACCTACAATACAGGCCAAAAGTTATAAGGCACGTTTATGTCTTTAAGTTTAGGAATCTTTAATAATATAGCAATTCTAATTTTAAATTTCCAATTACCTACACAAACGCCTATGCCACTTTGGTACATGGTCTCAAAAGTTAATATAAATTACAACATTACTTACCGATGGATTATTATCCTCAAACATTTAGTTTTGCAAGCCAGGAATGAGCCAAAAGCCACACAGCTAAGCAAAAGAGTATCGAAACACCACATACTGGCACCTATCACCTTGTCCTACACAGGATGATTTTTGTCTCGCGTATTTTATAATGTCCATAGAGCTTTGACTCCTTCCTGGGGTTCTTTATTCCCTGAAATTACTACACGCACAAAACAATAATCCAAACAACCTGATGCCACCTTCATATTTCCTACGTTATTCTTTCCCGTCCCACCCCGCAGGTCTACCAGTTCCCGTACCCGCCGCCGGCCGCCGGGGGGCCGCCGCCGCCGGGCGCGGCGTCCTCCGCCCCCCAGCCCCCGTTCACCGCGGCCGGCGCGGCCCCGCCGCCGTTCAACCCGGCGGTGCCGCCGCCGACCACGGGGCCGTACGTCCCGGGCGCCCCGCCCGGCGGCCCCGCGTTCACCGCGGCCGCCCAGGCGTCGGTGCAGGTGCCGGTGTCCGGCCCGATCCAGTTCTACGGCCCGGCCGCGGTGACGATCGCGGCGCCGCCGCTGCCCCCGCCCGGACTGAGGGCGCCCATGTACCCGCCGCCGCCGCCTGGTAAGTCTACTAATAAACTATAAGGAATATTTTATATGCTTGCCCCCACACCTGAGACCAGATTCTGGTGGAATAGGGAATTTGACGGTTTTTCGAATTTAGTGGCTGTTTATTCCCTTTCCTTTCAAACATATCGGGGTATAATATGTAATATGCTACTTTACAGCTTTGTTAGGTAGAAAAAAAAAACTATTTGCTGCTAATGTCAGCACTTTTATAGTATATTACATAGCGAGGGTTGTAAATGGCATATTGCGCACGAATGGAAAACTTGGCAGCTCCGTTTTATAGAGTATATTTTGTCTGGTTTAGTTTTTTGTGGGTATATTTTTGTAGCATCGTGTAAAAAAAGTGAAGTTAAGATCATGTAAATGGAGAAGAGATTTAAATTATTCAATGGGTGTCTGACAAAACATTGTAAGCGCCAAGAGTGAAATTTTATATGAATCGACTTTTTTAACAACTGAAAAGTTTTTTAATATACATGTCCCAAGTTTTGTAAGCATGAAAAATGCATTAGGATGATCAAATTTATGAAAAATTAATTTTCTGTTAGATATTTCATGCGAACGGTTGTGCGTAGAAATCTTCATTGTCTGTGGGTCCCGGCAGCTTGCGGGGGTTGAGACAGTGGCTTTTACTCAAGACAATATTGTCTGATCGAGCAGAAAATCTTAGAAATTGCGATAAATACCGAAGGGATTTTTCTTTTTTGGACTACCGATTTCGCAAAATCAACAAGTTTTGAATCATCAGATCTTCAAAACTACAATCATTGAAAAAACATACATAAAAACCCCAATCATACATACTATATTGTTTTTTATTTGCTCCCGCCATTCATCACATATACAGGGTAAGTCACATCTAAAGGCAGAGCCAAAAACAAAAGGTAGAACTCGCTAAAATAAGCACATATGCTTAATAAACATTAGCTCAAAAACGCTTGGTTCTCCATACACAGCGTGTTGAAAATTTTCCAAAAATAACATATTTTTAAAATTTTTTTCAAGCCTGTTTAAGATTTTCAACCAAATTTGGTACACATTATGCATCGGTAGGTTGCCATTTTGTGCAATAATTTGGCCCCATTCAGATGACCAGCGGCGTAGATACAAATAGTTACTCTAAATAATTGTAAAAAAAGGAATACGGTCCTGTCCAAAACCAAAAATTTTGTCTTTTTTGGATAGCCCGTTCAATTTGGAACAAAAAGCGCCTCTTGGTATTTTTTTTATTTCTGGTACAGTTTCTCCGTAATTTCGGATTTTATAAACTAGTGCCAAGGTGATTATGCTGGCATTTAAAATAAAATTATTTGTATCTACGCCGCTGCTCATCTGAACAGGGTCAAATTATTGCACAAAATGGCAACCCATAATATGTATCAAATTTTGTTGTAATTCTTAAACGGGCTCGAAAGAAATTAAAAAATATATGTTAAAAGTTTCAACACGCTGTATATCGAGAACCAACCGTTTTTGAGCTAATGTTTATTAAGCATATTATGTGCTTATTTTAGCGAATTCTACCTTCTGTTTTAGGCTCTGCCTTTAGATGTGACTCACCCTGTATAGAAACTATTTTATTTTAACTTCTCAGGAAAACATTGCGTGTCGCGTTTCTAAGATACCTACTTAATACTTGTAGGCAAAACTATGTTTTTTAGTATAGCACCCGTATATTACAGAATTTTCAGAATTTACACTTATTCACAACTCCAGTGATGTATACATCATGTGTTTGCTCCAATCATTCAGAAAATAGGCAACCTTGAAATTATCAACAATTAGTTAGCCTCCCATATCTAAATATTCCATTATAAATGGGAGATTCTGTGTATACACTCCGCTATCTGCTCAGCGACAATGCTGCAAGTCCAAATTAAATTCATATAAATCGAGTCTGTTTGACTTGTCATAGCAGCCATTAATGCGAGGAAACGATGATTATCTGAGGGTACCAGCTCCCGGCATCAAGTACGGCAAGCGACGGCCTTGCAAGACGGGCAAGGTGTAAAGCCCAGTGGCGCCTGATAACCTGGCAGTCTTTCTGAATATTTTAGTCAACGCTTACGCCTACACCCAACATTACCATTTTTGGTGTCAGGTGTGGGAAATTTTTGCTCACCCCACACCTACCTGCTAGTATTCTATCATTACGGAATGGCGGGACCACAGTGGTTATTTGGACTGCAGGTTTTTCACCTTTGATCGACCTTCGACTCCTAATTTGGGTACTGATAGGGCGAGAATTATTATTTATTATTATAATTATTAATAATGTACACAAATAAAATAAAATTATTTCCTTCACAAAATAGTTTCTGCTTTATACAGTGTTTGTTCAGAGTGGTAATGGACAATTTTTTTTACAAATCGTACACCTGTCACCATCTACCCCACACCTAACACCATCTCTCTTGACTTGGTGTCAGGTGTAGGGATTGATTTCAAATATTGTATCTATTTATTATTCACTTAATATAAATAATGTATATAAATAAGATTATTAAATAGTTTCTGCTTCATGCAAAAAATAAGTTAAAACAGTAAGCGTGCTAGTGTTTGTTCAAAAAGTGTCAATGGGACGAATTTTTTACTTACCCCACACCTGATGCTACTTCTTCTGATGTCAGGTGTGGGGACGGATTTCCCAAAAAAAAATTCAACTGTTCTACACCTTTTCCAATTGTAATTCAGAAAAACACAAATGTATTTCAGTAAATCTCAATTGTAATTCAGATTTTCCATAAGTAATTCAGAAAATCTCATTTGTAATTCAGATTTTTCAAATGTAATTCAGAAAACTCCATTTGTAGTTCAGATTTTTCAAATGTAATTCAGAAAACCTCACTTGTAATTCAGATTTTCCATATGTAATTCAGAAAATTTCATTTGTAATTAAGAAAATCCCACTTGTAAATCAGATAACATCAAATGTAATCCAGATAACAGTTGTAAACCTGATTTTTGATAATAGGTTTAAATAACAATAACCCCACACACTCGGTATTATAAAAAAATTTATAGCAACTAAGAAATTTTAAAGTGTTTTTCAATTTTAAATCTCAAATAATTGAAATAAACCCCAGCAAACTTATGTAAAGATACTTTCTGAATTACAATTGGAAGAGGTGTAATACACCTATGTACAGGGTTTCCGCATCGTCGGTGAACATAAGGATGTTTATTTATATTGTTTTATGCATTTTAAACCAAATTTTCTGAATTTAAATTGAGGTTTTCTGAATTACATTTGAAAAATCTGAATTTCAATTGAGTTTTTCTGAATTACATTTAAAAAATCTAAATTTCAATTGGAATTTTCTGAATTACATTTGAAAAATCTGAATTTCAATTGGGATTTTCTGAATTACATATGGAAAATCTGACTTTCAATTGAGGTTTTCTGAATTACATTTGAAAAATCTGAATTAGAACTGATACTTTCTGAATTACAATTGAAAAAGGTGTAGAAGAAATCTATATCAGGTAATGTTATTCACTTAATTAAAATCTACAAAATTAAAGTAAGATTGCTTTGGCTTCCTCTACCTAATTTAAAAAATATGTTTTACCAGTGCCTGCCTTTGTGGTTTTATATCGGGCAACCTCAAAGCCCATTGCGCTTTTTAATTAACAGGCACTACCAGTAGCAAAGCTTAAGTAAAACGTGGTTTCCAATGCGCCAATTATTATCAGTAAATATGCAGGATGTCCCCAGATCGACTTAACAATAGATAGGAAAGAGAAAAAAATTCTGGTTAAAATTTAAACTTCCGGGGATCTGTCCTGCTTGATTGGAAACTAATTAGTGACATAATTCTAGTTTCGAAAAATCACATCCTTCGAAATTTTGAAAAAAAATCCAACCATTAAAATGGATTTTTGTAGGTTTTACGACACAATATCAAGGAAACTCATTCAGAATGAAAACCGAGTAGGTGTGTGAAATTTTTTTGTTTTAATTTTTTTAGCAGAAAAATCAAACAATTGTATAACAATAATAAATTAATAAAAATATTCCCATTATTTGCAGGCCTGCCACCGCATCCGCAGGCAGTCGCCGCTGCCGCAGTGGTGGCACGTGCCGGCGCCGCTCATCGTGCAGTCGCCGCCGCCGCGCCTCACGCCCTCACCCAGCAACAGCTGCGCTATCTGCTGACGGCGTACCGTGTTGGGGTGCTGGCGCTAGAGACCTTGTCTCGTCGAGTTCACGATGACAGGCCGCAGGCCAGGTATGCCCGCAATCCACCCTACGGTGAGGACGTCAAGTGGTTGTTGCGCATCTCCAAACATCTGGGTGAGTACGCAATATACAGGGTGTTCCTTAATGACATGCTAATACTTAAGGGGGTTATTCTTGGGCCCATTTTAAGAAAAATACTTCATATGAACGCATGTCGTAAACGTCCTAACGGTTGATTTAATCGTTATGAAACGAGAGTACCTTTTTCTTGCAGAATGAAAAGATGCACTAAAATGATGGACCTGCAGGACCAAAAAGATAACTTCAAAAAAGTTACGCGTAAAAGCGTGATCAAAAAAACAGCGCAAGTGGCGCCCTCTGTGACATACGGTGAAATTGACATTTTCAGCTTATTCTCCATCGCCAAAAACACAGCAGTGCCAAATTTCAGTTCAGCAGCTTGATTATTTCGGGAGATGTAGCCAAAATTCAATTTCAAAAAATGTACTTCAACGTTCATATGAAGTTTTTTTCTTAAAACGGGCCCATGAATAACCCCCTTAAGTATTAGCATGTCATTAAGGAATAAACTAAAATTAAGAAATAAACGAAGATCTTTCCATCGGCAAAATATGTTTACATAATTTTTCGAAGTCTCAAAAAGTCCACCAGTTGTTTTTTCTTCTTAACTAGGTCAAATATTAGAATTTAAATTTAAAATCGCATATCTGACATCAGCAAGGATCCGCACCAGCGTTACTTCATAATTTCCAGATAAATGATTTAATGGGATTTCTTTACTTCTTTTTTAATAGTTATAGTGAATGAATAGGTCAATTATGTATACTACTATAATTTTATATTAAACTCTGTCCAACGAATGTTCATACTGACGTCACAACTCCCGTCCTTGTCTTACTCATATCGTTCGTATATTCACGAGTCAGACAAGGATGGGAGTTGTGACGCAGGTATGAACATTCGTTGAACAGAGTTTATATTTAATTACATGCATGAATAAGGTGTTCAAAATTAATGATTTAAAAGTATTAAACCCCACCAGTTGCACAAAATATCACCGGCAGAATTATTGGCAACGTTGGTTATAACATTTGTTATAAAAAGTTGAACTTCATTGCCTTGATATATAAATATTCTAAAATTTGAAAAAACATTAAAAAATTCTTTCTTTTTTAAAGGTTTTTTTAATCGGCATTAAAGTGCCTGAAAATCATCATTAAAAGCTCATAAATCGGCAGTGAAGTAGGTCATTATTCTACAGTAAGTAGGCTTTGGCGAGATGTAAACAAACCAAACGTCAGCCGTGTTCATTGCCAGAAAAACGTGGTCAGATTTTCAAAAATCTGTCAATAAAGTATTTAACATTTCAGTCTCATTGCGGAATTGTTATCTATAACAACACAATCTTTGAGTATAAGTATTTTGGTCTGTTTGAATATTAATATTATTTCTATGTAAGGCTGCATGTGAGGCACCATCTTGGTAGCTTCTCTAAAGTGCGCCATGGCATATTGTGCTTGATCGAGGTAGAGCGATTGTTCAAGTAAAATAAAGGCGCATGCGGTTGGGTCATGGATGGACGATTTCCTTTTTAGTTAAATTACCTACTAAAACTTATTTTTTCTCGATTTAAAAAAATATATAATATGTACCTCGGCACTGAAGTTCTTTTTTATAACTTATGTGGTTTATTTGCCTTAGCCATAGGCCTTGGCAACTAAATTCCACGAGTCAAAAAAAAATCCCCCCCTCCTATGATATGGACTTTATGGAGAACACTGTATACTGTTTTCTTCATATTTTGATTTTATGTCACAGCAATATTTTATGTGAAAGAATTTAATACACCTGCCTAATTTGCAGGCTCCCAGTACCTCCACCACTTCTGCGTGTGCGCCGTCAACTCGATCGCCAGCCCGTTCGTGCTGCACGACGTGGCGATCGAGGCGGCGCAGCACCTGGCGCGCAACAGCGCCAGCCCCGCACTGGTGATGCAGCACCTGCGCACCGCCCTCGCGCCCCTCGTGCAGAAGTGCCAGCAGATGTACATCCAGTGCATGCACCAGCGCCTGTACCACCTGACGCCGGCCGACTACGAGGATTTCGTCGCCGTCGTGGTAGCGGCCAGGGCCGCGTTTCACATCACGCCGGACGGGACGCAGCAGTTCAAGGAGTGGTTCCAGTCCATCAGGAGGTGAGTAGAAAGAGGAGAGATGTGGAGAACTGTAAAATATCTGAAGACATAAACAATTTCATGATACTTTTGATGTCCCCAATTTGCACAAATTGACTATGTTGAGATAAGTATACAGTGTGGTCATTTAAGTGTGCAACATATGGGATTTTATTATTAATTGCACAACGAAAATACAAATATTCCCGAAAGTTGGTGCATGTTCAATAAATCATAAATCATATTAGGCGCACTTAGAATGGTTGCAAGTCAAGCAGCATAGGGTAGGTAAAAAAATATAAAAATTGAACAAGAGTAAAGTACCCTTATTTCAAAAAATTCAGCAAAATGTTATTAAGAAAAGATGTCTAGAATTAAAAGTTATGCCTAAATACCAAGACAACCTCTCCTAAGAAAAAAATATATTTTTGGAAAAACATTAATAATCTCCTAAAAAAAATTGTTTTAATATTCATAAATCCAATCCAATTTCATAAATCCATCAAAATTAAATCAATTTCGCATATTTTTGTTCGAATTCAAGAGCATTTGTAAAATTAACTTAGATTTTTATTTTTTTAGGGAATCACAAACTTCATGTTTGTTGCAAAGATATTAAACAAAACTTTAAAATTTCGCAAAAATTCTTCTGAACAAGGTAAAACATTAGTAATGATAATGTGTATGTAAAAACTCTCATTTAAGGTGCAAAATTTTTATTTTTAATATTTATTAAGAAACTGGAAATTAGTTGACGAAAAAAATTTTTTCTTAGGAGGCTATGTTGTGGTATTTAGGCATAACTTTTAATTCTAAACAACTTTTCTTAATAACTTTTGCTGAATGTTTTGAAATAAGAGTACTTTACTCTTGTACAATTTTTATATTTTTTGACCTATCCTGTATGCTGTTTAACTTGCAACCATTCTAAGTGCACCTAATATGATTATTGACATGCATCATTGAGTAGAGGCAATATCTGTATTTTGGTTATGCAATTAACAAAAAAAAGTCCCATATGTTGCACACTTAAATGACCACACTATACAGTGTGTCCCAATTTGATAGTGGACACCTCAGAGATATATGAAGGGCAAGGAAAACAAATGGTCTCTATTTTTTTAATAAAAAAAATGGTCTCTATTTTTTTAATAAAAAAAATGGTCTCTATTTTTTTTATTAAAAAAATAGAGACCATTTGAAGAAGCGTTAATTAGCATAAGAGTAAACTACCTCTTTTTTGTAGAGATACTGAAAAAAGTTATAAAGAAAATTTGTTCAGCGTAGTAAGCTACTTACGTGCGCAAAATTTCAAAGCATTAGGCCTACTTTGACTTTTTTGATTTTATTCTATTTTTTTTTTTTCAAATAAATGGTTTTCTGTAAATAGTGCGACAAAACTGTATTAAAAAAACTTACTCAGAATGGAGAACTGCGCATGATGACAATAATTTAACGATTCTAGGCCTACTCTGCATTTTGGAAAATATTGGAGGGTAGTAGGCAGTAGGCCCAATATTGGCAAAATTTTTTTCATCGTACACAGTTTCCTTTTCTGAGTAACTTTTGTTTATACAGTTTTGTCGTACTACCTACAGAAAAGTATTTAATCGAAGAAAAACAAGAAAAAAATAAAAAATCAAAACAAGCCTCACGCTTTGAAATTTTGCACACTTAAGTAGCTTGCCACGCTGAACAAATTATCTTTATAACTTTTTTCAATGTCTCTACAAATAGAGGTAGTTTACTCTTATGCTAATTAACGTTTCTTCAATTTTCTGGTCACCCAGTATAAGTAATGTTAGACAAGCACTTTTATCAAGAATGACTTTTTGCCGTAAAATGAAATTTTTCGTCCATTTGTCCTCTTGGGATATTTATCTGTGGAGATACTGTAGATAAGTGTGATTAAATTACCATATTTTGACGTCAAGAATCTAGGGTTAATGGGTTGACCTTCTTTTCTGTGACACCCAGTATATTATTATATCAGCAGACAAAAAACAGTCTCAAGATGAGTCGTTTAATTTTTCCACTTTCTCACCAAGAAGGCTAAGGAAGGAATCGACAGATACATATGAGGGCTTATAATAATTAACATTAAATCACAGAATAAATAGCTTTGCAACAGAAGCCTCCTTACGGACATGTGTCAGAAATATGCGAGTCTCCATTTCAATTTACAGAAAGACAGACAGTATTTTAAGCATAAATTTGGTTCTAATACAATCTCTTCGCTATGTAGATTAATGTACAATCAAATAAAATGCACATTATTCAAGTATTCAGAAGATATTTCGCTAAAAAGCGAGTCTCCTTTTGACACATGTCGCTAAAGAATTGTCTGTATAACTCGTTAGTCTGTGATTAAATGCTTGTGTGATATACTATTGAAGTGGAATGCCCTGTACCTTCCCATATCTCTATAGGTCCAAGTCGTGCAAGAAGGAGCTGTGGAGCCAGATCAACGCCGCCCTCCAGCAGGCCAACACCAAATGACAAAGGTCGGACGCCGGCGGCCAGGGGGGCGGCGCCCGGTCGCCCGACGATCCCGCCGAGGCGGCACCCGACGTCCCGCAGCAGCAGCAGCAGCAGCCGCCCCGCCAGGTGCACCTGTACGGCTTCCCGGACCTCGTCGCGCTCGGCTACCCGATGCTGGTGGGGCCCGAGGGGCCCGTGGGCGTCGTCGGGCCCCACCCGCTCGTGTTCCAGGAGCTGGCCGAGTGGGCCGGCTACCCGGTCGAGTGGGTGCAGGAGGTCGTCTACCCGCCCGGCAGTTGATGCGAGCCGGACGGTCCCTTAAGCAATATCGTATTCGTTACATTTCGGGGGATCGATGCCCGTCCGATTGGGACGGGTGGGGATTTTTCGTGTGTCCGTTTGTAAATTGCGTTTTTCGGTTGCTTTTCGCCGGTAACATGTTGATTGTGAATTGTACGGTTCGTTTTACTGAAGCCGGTTCTTGTTTTTGGAAAGACGTGAGTACATGAAGTGTTCTTTATTATTTTAGTACTGAATCGTTTTTTAAAATAGAATTACAAGACGATGATCTTATACAGATTTCATGTAGCCATTACAGCTAATTGTGACAGTATATTCTGTGTTATTTTTTAAACACACTGGATATTTTTATGAGAAATAAAAAAGTTTAAACTACAATTAAAGCTGAGTAGATGTTGTTCCCTCTCTAAAAGACTTCATAATTCATCAGGATCGGAAAGGAAAAATGTTCCATCATCTGTGGAAGGTAACTTATTGTCTAGCCACTTTTGGCTTTTGAAAACGACTATCCACTACTACTATGTAATCATTTTTTAGAGTTATTTCTTAATCAACGAAAACAGATTTGATTTGCTTGTTTTCTTAAAATGACAACTCTTCAGCGTGTATTAATCAATGGTATTCAACAGTATGTCGTATAGTTACATACTACCAGGCCGAAAAAAAAGGGAATTTCTATTTTCCCCCATATTTTTTAATTTGACAACAGATTTTTATGTTGGTGATCTTGTTAGAAAGCAAGATTAAACCGTGAAAAGCTGTTCGTCAATAAAAAATCGAATTATGGGAAAACATTAAATTTCTATTTTTTTTCGTCCTATCTGCCGTGGGTAAACTACGATTTTCATTTTTTGGTGCACAAGTTAATTATCAATAACTGATTGGTTTTAACATTTAGATGATAAATTATCGTTTAGATATTGCCAAAACCCACCTGTGTGGAAGAACTTTGCAGTTAATTTTTGTAGAAGAACCTTGTCACCATCTTATGAGAAATAAAATCATTGTTGAATCACATGTCACACTTTCCACAGTGGTACTCTAGTAGATTTTGGGAGAGGAAAAGTAATTACAATCAGAAATAATGTATTAAGGTACATTTTTCGAAAAACTCTAGGTTCAGTAATAATTATTGTTCTTAGTTTTTACCATACCTTCCCTAAAATAGGTGGTCATAATCGTGTTTATGGAAAGAAATCACTGAAAATGTTCTGTAAAAGCAACATTTTGTCAATTTTGGACTGTTGATTTTGATGGTACAGAAACGTACGTAATTGGCACATTCGCAAAATTAATGTTTCTGAAAACGATTATGGATAAATTCACCTTGTGTTCTACAATTTCTTCTCCGCCTATTTCAAATTCTGTATCGAAAATTAATTTTAATTTGTATATAGTTGGCTTAGAATATGTGTTAAGGTATTCAAATATAAAAATAATACTTTTTCAGTATCAAATGATTAAAAAGAACTCTTGACGAAATAAGAATGACTACCTCTAAAGTGTTTTTCCAAGATGCTATGTGTTTTTTAAGACTGTCTACGAGTTGCAATGGATAACATCTTTGTGATTAAGGTATAGTAATTATTATTTTTACTAATTATTAGTGCAAAAATCACTATTTCCATCTTTAATTTAGAACGTGGGTTCAGATTGAGGATTTAAAGACTGATGAAATTTGTACCTTAATGATAAGTTTATTAGTTACTCTACAAATATGTTATTACTGTATTTAAACTTATTCTAGGTAAATAAAAGTTAGAATTATATAAATGTACTTTGGTTATTTGCTAGCATGGAAATCCACTTCATAGCGGTTAATTCATTTTTTATTGTTGCAGTCTAGAAATTTTTTATTTGTTTTATATTTGAATGCCTTTTTGGAACTTATCATACTTGTATTAATTTTTAATTAGAAAAAATATTGCGCTCAGGTCTTTACCACCTTTGCCTTTGATAGGCGAAAATTAGCTAATTTTATGTTTAATATGAGCTCGCTAGAAAACATCACATTAAGATTAATTGCTTTCTTTATATCCAGAAATCCAGTGAAAACAAAACACTTTTGTCAAAGATATCTCAAATTAGAATTCATAAAACCCTTCCAAATTACAAAAAAAATCCAAATATCTAAGCATTTTAATATCTAGATTTATAATATAAACTATTGCAAAAACAGTTTTACCATGTATCTAGGGATTAAAAATATTAAAATTATTTGGCATTTGTTTTATCAACATTTGGGAGAGCATTATGAACTTATCTTTGGCAAGGGCACTGGACGTTTTCAGTATATCTGGGTCATAGGGCTATAAGTCTAGGTATTATTTTGTAAAGTAAATTAGGTGATCTTTTAAATCTTCTCGTAGGTGTTTTTATACTCGTTTGACGTTTATTTTAAATATATAAACTTAGGTGTACACTTATCTTGCTTGTAGTCAGAATGAAATTGTAACTTTCGAGGTATGTGTGGACTTCAGTGTTAAATACAAATCATCAGTAAAAGTAAGACCATTTCTGTTTGTTGTTTTGTTACATGCATGTTGGAATCAGTTATTTGGAACGTGTTTGATTTTTTTTGTATAATCATGCCACATATACTATATATATTATCTATGTATAAGTGTAGAGCCTTCACTGTTTGGACAAAGGATTTGCCTACAAACTATTTTCTCACAGCACTTTTCAAAGACGAAGCCAAATCGTGAAGGCGTGTAGCTAATTTATTCGGTAATATTTTGACTCGGTACAGGCACATGATCTCAATTTTTTACAGGTCCCTCGCAACTTCTTTTCTGACAGTCTAATTCAGAAAAGTATTTAGGAAATATCAGTAAAATGAACTTTGTGCCTTTCACGTTCTAGATACAGTATAGTTATACAAAATTTCTGATATCATATTTAAACGACGTGTCACAGAAGAAGTTGCCCCGTGCGACTTTACAATTATTGTACACATTTATTTAGAATCTGTAACGAACGGGACTACACTTAATCCATGTCAGACATGTATTTTCCATTCAGCCCTGCATTAGTAGTTAGTTAATTTAATATATTTTTTATACACTAATGTGTGGGTTACATTTTAGGGTTGTTTTACTCGTAATAAGTAAGCAGTATAGCATAAAACTGTCGTATTTTAAGCGTTACTATTGACTTGTATTGATTTACATTGTTATTGTCCACCAATATGATGTACGTATAATCCATATTACATTTTTTCGTATCTGACGATTTCTTTCTTTTCTTAGATGAACCAAATACCTTTGCGGAATGAAACTTTTTCAACTGTTTTGACTGAACTTCCAAACTGGGAGTACCAGAGAACCGAAAATGAAAGACTCAGAAAACCATAGAAAATTATACAGGGTGAGTCAGAATTTATAGTAAATACTTTAAAGGAGTGTTCGGCAGGTGGTTTTAAGGGGGGTCTTTCATATAAAATTTTTCGATTTGGGCTTTCTTTGCCAAATTATTCGGGTCTACAAGGTGACCCAAAAGTATTTTTTTTTATTTATATCTCAATAACGGCGCTACTTAACAATTTGAAATTTGGTATGTGTTACCTACTTACTGGAAGACACCTTAGGGTAGTTTATTCATTTACACAGGGCCCTAAAAAAGGGTAAAAACTAACAACCCCTATTAATTTTTTGCTCAAACTTTTTTGAGGTTATCTTTTTGGTCTTGCAGGTCCATCATTTCAGTGTATCTTTTCATTTTGCAACAAAAGTGTACTCTTGTTTCATAACGATAAAATCAACCGTTTGCGTTGAAATTGGCAAAACGTGCCCCAAAACACCTATTAACTTCAACATTCGAAACATACCGCTTTTAAACGTTACAATCGACTGTACCATTTAAACTGAGAAAAAAATTCTTATGGACAATGTACCAAAACTTATTAGCTTTCAAAATGGAAAGGATTGAATTTAACAAAATTTGAACACCCTATTTCAAGAAAACCAATGCTGTTTTGACCAATATCCAATTGGTATTTTTTCCTTATTTTGAATGTACAGTCGATCTGTAACGTTTGAAAGCGGTAGGTAAAAATTTTATGTTTCGAATGTTGAAGTCAACAGGTGTTTTGGGGCACGTTTTGCCAATTTCAATGCAAACGGTTGATTTTATCGTTATGAAACAAGAGTATACTTTTGTTGCAAAATGAAAAGATACACTGAAATGATGGACCTAGAAGCCCAAAAAGATAACCTCAAAAAAGTTTGAGCAAAAAAATTAATAGGGGTTGTTAGTTTTTACCCTTTTTTTAGGGCACTGTGTAAATGAATAAACTACCCTAAGGCGTCTTCCAGTAAGTAGATAACAATAACGCATACCAAATTTTTAAGTAGCGCCGTTATTGAGATATAAATAAAAAAAATTAAGTCACCTTGTAGACCCGAATAACTTGGCAAGGAAAGCACAAATAGAAAAATTTTATATGAAAGACCCCCCTTAAAACCACCTGCTGAACACCCCTTTAAAGTATTTACTATACATTCTGACTCACCCTGTATATAATATACAACCCTATATGTTTGATCATAGCAGACTTACGAGACAGACTCACCGTTAGTTAAAATATATTCCAAAGAAATTAACTTTGTGAAGTTGATTTGACTTTACGTTATTCTCTACCCTGTTCGTTTGTAGTTGCTATTGCTAGCATGACACCCTAATTATAAATGCAAGAAGCTGTTGCAGTGCGCCAAAAACACGAGCTTCCTCATTGTATTTGCCTAGCGTTTTGCTGTTATTTTTTACTCACAGCAGTGTAGATAGAAAATCTGCCAAACACAATAGGATAATAAAGTGCAAATGGGAGGATCCGGGCACCAGACGTAGGTCCAGGAGATTGTTTGATTAGTCCAGTAGGTAGGTATATCGAAAGTCTATGCATGCCTATGAAAGGTTCATTTATTTTATCATATGTTTATCAACAAAAATACAGATTTTATTTTGATCATTGCGGTAAAATAAAATAGTAAACAACAAAATCTAAATTTTTGTTGAGAATTTTAAAAAAATGCATCGTATGGGATTTATAAACCTACAATAAAATAAATGACGCTTTCATAGGAGCCGCCTTTACTGGTTAGGCTAAGACCACTTTTAAAGATTGGTCTCATATACGTAACCTTGGCATTGAAATAATTACCTTGTAATTAATAAAAAAAAAATTGTGGTGCATCCGGAGAGGACCTTTTTTATGTTGTTCAGGTGAATTTTATGAACTGATCTGTATATTATCGTTAAATATTTATTCCTGCCTATGTTGGTAGATGACTCGTGATTTCTGTATTCTATTATGCATGCTTTTTTGACAAGAGACAAGCCGCATATGAAATCACTTTGTGAGCCATGGTCTTGATTTTGTATGCCGGTATCCAAAAAAGATGTATTTCAACTGTTTCTAGACAGAAACATAAGCATGCTATTTATGGCCGCTTTAATGAAGAAAAAATATATTGTATGACACAATCAAATTTATTTTTAAAACAGAGGCTATTTTTCTGTGAACTGTGACTTGCTTATTTTCGACACATACCATTGAGGAGACTCCTGTTCCAAAGCTATTATTTATTCTGCAATCCCAGCAAGTGTAAGGCAATTAGTAAAATCACACAAATGAAGGTATTAAAGAATAATGCAATCAATCTACATTTTGCCCAGCACTCTTGGCATCCATATAAGTTGAAGGATTCAGATCATGTTTAATTTCATTTTATGAAAATTAATTTTTATCCTAATATTTAGGCTTGTCCTGACTACAATAAGCTTAGGAAAAGATAATAGGGTAATAAGAGATATTCTGTGGGTAAGAGGAAGAGAGTCACTGACAAAGTTCGCAAATAACAGTCTGTTCGCATAGCAATACCGAACCAGTTCTGAACTATAACAGTACCTAACTTTCAATACCATTTTTTGTGAGTTAGAATTTTAGAATTTCTTTGAGCCAGTCACGTTGACAGTTAATAGTTCAGAACCAGTTCAGAATCGCTCCGGGAACACAGCTAATTCTTGCTGCCTGGCCCTGTCTATTGGTTTAAGAATTATTGTTAAAAGTCAGCAATGGATTTTCTAACGTATTTGAAGCACGGCCCTTGTTTATTTTAAGAGGGCCGCTATTTGAAATACCGTTTGTTCAGCGAATGTTCAGCCCTATGTCACAACAACTCCCGTCCTTGTGTCTTACTTGTGAATATACGATGGATATCGTTTGCATTCCAATAGATGGCGCCAAGCGATTGTTGGTTGTTCCTCTTCCCTTATCTTTTTTCTCAGTGATTAGACACATAGATTTGATACTCACACAATTAAAACAACTTGCATTAACAAAACTATATTAGAATATACTGGATTAGTCAGGTATGGAATATGCTTAACTAAGTGGTAAGATATAGAAATCCCAAAAGAACTAATCTTTTGGAAAAAGACTTGTCAACATTTATAGCTATTAACAAAAATAATATTCGTTCTTAAGTAGGTAGGTAATCAGTTTTTCAATATTTTCTGAATAGGCCTTTGCAGCGGATGCGCCAACAACTTACTAGTGCAATTATGAAGTCTCTTGACATTTCTACACACTGGAAAGAAATAAGCAAGTCCTTTTCTATCCATATTTTGAAGAATGTCAAAAATTTTGTCACAGTTATTGCTAGATTCCACTGGTTCGTGCGTCATGAGAATATCACATGTGAAATAAGGATGTTCTAAGAAACGCTGTGTGGTCTCGGTGATATCCATATTCGGCATAGTGTAGGATCTTCCGTAAAATAAAATGCACCTGACCACATAAGGTGGAGGTGTTATTGTCCGCAAACTATCTGGTAGAGTAACCATTTGATCCAGAATGTCGAAAATGGAATTTAACTCAAAAATATCCTCCGTTTCACATTTCGTTATTTTGTGAATCGAATCTTTTAGTTTTCTTGGATCACTAGTAAAGTTTAGATGCATGGAAGCATTACTCTCGTTTAGTGTCACAATAGCAATTTCATGCTCTCTTCGCATCATCAACTTCAGCTTAATAAATATATTTATAGCTCTTTGTAACATACTCAGTGGTGTATACTTCGTGTTATTAGCTACAAATGGTGTGAAAGTTTCATCTTGGGCTCTATCGATTACCAACACAATTTTCTCCCTGCTGCTAGCGTTCGGTAGATTAAATCTTCCCAAAAGAGAATTTGAATGCTCAACAAAATTATCAAAGTCTTTGAGAATTTCTTCAGCTTCAATATTATTTTCTTCCTTTAGCTGAATAGAGGGTGCAACCTTAATTTCGTTATTCACCGAGAGCTGTTGCACTGATCGTAAGAGGGATTCTTGGGGCTCTTCTAAGGGGTCATTTTCTTCGCCTTCTATTTGTATTGGAATAATTCGTTCAACCATTGCGCCTCGTTTTAAGTGTTTAGTAAAATGTCAAGACAAGACAAATCTATTTTTAATTTTTTAACAGTTTAGGAATTAAAACCAGAAACCGAACGAAATTATGAAAAACCAAATTAAAACTAATAACCTTTGAAAAACCCAAGGGAAAAACTTAGAATTTGAGGTTATCTTCTTCTTCTCTTCTTCTTATGGCCTCTGCTCTTCCAAGCAATTTAGCCACTTGGGACCTTCGCCACCTCTTCGTTGGGTCAGAAATGACCAGCTTCTGCTGTATCCACCCAACTTGGTCACTTAAACAAATTTTCTACTTTCTTTTTCAATCCTTTCCTTTCCAAGATTACTGTTTCCCTGTGGAAGTTGGAGGTTATGTAAATGCCATTGTTATTGTTCTTTCTTTTTTTTTTGGCCTCTATTCTTTGAATAAAGCCAGTACTCTTACATAATTTTCGAGAAGGCACCTTTAAGTGCGTCTGAATATTTGTATTCATCTTCCCTCTTCAAATTTGCTACTTCCCTTTTTTAATACCTTTCTTCCGACGATCCGGTTTCCGCCACAAAATATATAGGTTGTTTCCGCGTGGATCCTTCTCATAACCTTCTTCTTATCACACATATAGTGCCAACCCAAATGTGATTTTGGTGTTTGTTTTTAAAAGTACTAGCACAGTACAGGGAATACCCAGTTGTAAGTCTTCCTGTCGGCGCCTTTGATCTCTGGGGTAGTGACTTTCGTTTTTTATACAAACTCATTCTCCAATAGAATCTCAACACGATACACAAACTGTGTATCGTGAATCTCACTTTGATTTGAAGTCACGTTACTTCTTTATTTTAGACTACGCCCTATAAAAATCGATGGGACACAGGA
This sequence comes from Pseudeuparius sepicola, assembly GCA_963920635.1. Classification (NCBI taxonomy): domain Eukaryota; kingdom Metazoa; phylum Arthropoda; class Insecta; order Coleoptera; family Anthribidae; genus Pseudeuparius; species Pseudeuparius sepicola. Next base: position 68,728,405 of record OY987300.1, on the reverse strand, counting down.
CCGAGATTAAATTATTTTCTTACATGAATAGTTTGGATCACAGAAAATATACGCTACGCGCACAGAAGTTCCACACAATGCAATTATTTGGCAGCCCGAAAGGAAGCCGGCTCTAAAGCCGGCTTCTCCTGGCTTTCAGCAGTGTCTATAGAAGAATTCTTCCATAGTTCTGCCTTCACGGCCGTGGTACTTTCATTACTCAATACTAGGCGGCAGCACGCTGGGAAAAAGCATCCGAAAGCGGCGTTGCCGGATTGTGCAAACAGTCTGTGGTTTTACCGAACTATAAAAATAAAGAGAAGATCTTTAATAAAATGAGCTTGCCCATTTAGAATTCAAGGTTAACAGTGAGGCTGTCAGCAGTAACTATAGAATTCTTCCCTGGAGAGATTTATTTTTATCGTCGTTTTTAGAAATGATATCCAATATTTTACGAATCATGGCTGAAAAAATTACGGCGCAAAAACACCAATCAAGGAAAAAAAATTATAACGACATTGTTGTTGGTCCGATTATCTGCCCCGTTTTTAGTAACGACGTTGCAAATTATTCTAGATGCTTGAACCCGTGTTAGAAAAAATTTACAGGCAAAAATCCCTTCCAACCCTCAGATAGATTTGCTTTTGGTCCGACTATCGTAGTTTTTGGAAAGCGTAGCCACTATAAACTATAACTCTTATTTCACGAATCCGTGGTAGAAAAAATTTACAAGACAAAAACTACCCCATGCGCCCTCTGAAACAATTGATAATTCCATTGTTCTTAGTTCGATCTTCACCGTTTTAGCAAAGACGTTACAAATGATACCAAATTCACGAATTAGTGGTTGAAAAAAATTGTTAGGAAAAAACTACACCCTCCCCCAGATATTGCTTTTGAGACGATTAGGTATTTAGTCGTTTTTTGAAGAGGCATTTATTATTTACTATAACCGTATTTCACCAATAGGTGGTTGAAAACATTTGCGGGCAAAAACTACCCCTTCCCACCCCCGGAAGTTTGTTTTTAATCTGATTATTGTCGTTTTTTGAAAATGCAATCACTATATTCCTTATTTCACGAATGCGTGGTTGAAAACATTTGCGGGGCAAAAACTACCCCTTCCCACCCCCAAAAGTTTGTTTTTAATTTTATTATTGTCTTTTTTGAAAACCCATTCACTACATCCCTTATTTCACGAATCTGGGGGTTGAAAACATTTACGGGACAAAAACTACCCCTTCCAACCCCCGGAAGTTCGTTTATAATTTGATTATTGCCGTTTTTTGAAAATGCAATCACTATATTCCTTATATCACGAATGCGTGGTTGAAAACATTTGGGGGGCAAAAACTACCCCTTCCCACCCCGAAAGTTTGTTTTTAATTTGATTATTGTCATTTTTTGAAAATGCAATCACTATATTCCTTATATCGCGAATGCGTGGTTGAAAACATTTGGGGGCAAAAACTACCCCTTCCCACCCCCGAAAGTTTGTTTTTAATTTTATTACTGTCGTTTTTTGAAAACACATTCACTACATCTCTTATTTCACGAATCTGGGGTTGAAAACATTTACGGGGCAAAAACTACCCCTTCCCACCCCCGGAAGTTCCTTTTTAATTTGATTATTGCCGTTTTATGAAAATGCAATCACTGTATTCCTTATTTTACGAATCCGTGGTTGAAAACATTTTCGGGGCAAAAACTACCCCTTCCCACGCCAGAAAGTTTGTTTTTAATTTGATTATTGTCGTTTTTTGAGAACACATTCACTACATCCTTTATTTCACGAATCCGTGGTTGAAAACATTTGCGGGGCAAAAACTACCCCTTCCCACCCCCGGAAGTTCGTTTTTAATTTGATTATTGGCATTTTTTGAGAACACATTCACTACATCCTTTATTTCACGAATCCGTGGTTGAAAACATTTGGGGGCAAAAACTACCCCTTCCCACCCCCGAAAGTTTGTTTTTAATTTTATTATTGTCGTTTTTTGAAAACACATTCACTACATCCCTTATTTCACGAATCTGGGGTTGAAAACATTTACGGGGCAAAAACTACCCCTTCCCACCCCCGGAAGTTCGTTTTTAATTTGATTATTGCCGTTTTATGAAAATGCAATCACTATATTCCTTATTTCACGAATCCGTGGTTGAAAACATTTTCGGGGCAAAAACTACCCCTTCCCACGGCAGAAAGTTTGTTTTTAATTTGATTATTGTCGTTTTTTGAGAACACATTCACTACATCCTTTATTTCACGAATCCGTGGTTGAAAACATTTGCGGGGCAAAAACTACCCCTTCCCACCCCCGGAAGTTCGTTTTTAATTTGATTATTGCCGTTTTTTGAAAATGCAATCACTATATCCCTTATTTCACGAATCCGTGGTTGAAAACATTTGCGGGGTAGAAACTACCCCTTCCCACCCCGAAAGTTTGTTTTTAATTGATTATTGTCGTTTTTTGAAGGGGTGCTGGGGATAGTTTTCGACTAACAATTTTTTTAACCACGAATTGGAATCATTGCAAACATCCTTGCTAAAATTGGCGAGGATCCGACAATGAAGTTATCATTTTTGTTCTTAAAGGGGTGCTGGGGGTAGTTTTCGCCCAAGAATTTTTTTCAAGCGCGAATTCGTGAATCTAGGGTCATTTAGAACGTACTTTCTAAAATCGACCTACAATCAAGTTATAATTTTTTTTAAAGAGGTGCTGGGGGTAATTTTCGCCCAACAATTTTTTAAAGTACAAATTTGTGCATCTGTGCTAAAAACGGTGGGAATCGTACCATGAAAGTTTCCTTTTTTTCTTTAAGGGGTAGTGGGGGTGGTTTTTGCCCAATAAATTTTTCTCAACCACGAATTCGCGCATCTAGAATCATTATAGGACCGTCCTTGCTAAAATTGGCGAGGATTTGACAATGAAGTTATCATTTTTGTTCTTAAAGGGCTGCTGAGGGTAGTTTTCGAAAAAGAATGTTTTCAAACGCAAATTCGTGAATCTAGAATTATTTAGAACGTACTTGCTAAAATCAGCCAAGATTCGATAATTAACTTATAATTGCTTTGGTGCTGGGGGTAGTTTTCGGCCAACAATTTTTTTAAAGCACAAATAATTTGTGCATCTGTAATCATTAGGTACGTCCTTGCCAAAAACTGTGGGAATTTACCATGGAAGTTATATATTTTTTCTTTAAGGGGTAGTGGGGGTAGTTTTCGCCCAACAAATTTTTTGAACCACAAATTCGCGCATCTGGAATCATTAGGAACGTCCTTGCTAAAATTGCCGAGGATCCGACAATAAACTTGTCATATTTGTTTTTAAAAGGCTGCTGATGGTAGTTTTCGCACAAGAAATTTTTTCAACCGCGAGTTCGTGAATCTAGAGACAATGAAGTTATAATTTTTCAAAGGGATGCTGGAGTAGTTCCCGCCCAATAATTTGCTAAAAACGGTGCTAATCGTACCATGAAAGTTAGCTTTCTTTAAGGGGTAGTGGGGGGCCCAACAAATTTTTTCAACCACGAATTCGCGCATCTAGAATCATTATAGGAACGTCCTTGGTAAAATTGGCGAGGAGCCGACAATGAAGTTATCATTTTTGTTCTTAAAGGGGTGCTGAGGGTAGTTTTCGAACTAGAAATTTTTTCAACCGCGAATTAGTGAATCTATAGAGTCATTAAGAACGTACCTACTTGCTAAAATCGGCCAGGATCCGACAATGAAGTTATAATTTTTTAAAGGGGTGCTTGGGGTAGTTTTCGACCAACAAGTTTTTTAAAGTACAAATTTGTACATTATCTGGAATCATTAGGAACGTCCTTGCTAAAACGGTGGGAATCGTACCATGAAAGTTATATTTTTTTCTTTAATACGGGGTAGTGGGGGTAGTTTTCGCACAACACATTTTTTCAACTACGAATTCGCGCATCTGAAATCATTAGGAACGTTCCTTGCTAAAATTGGAGAGGATTCGACAATGAAGTTATCATTTTTGTTCTTAAAGGGGCGTTAAGGGTAGTTTATTTCGCACAAGAAATTTTTTCAGCCACGATTTAGTGCATCTGGAATCATTACGAACGTCCTTGCTAAAATCAGCGAGGATCCGACAATAAAGTTATCTTTTTTTTTTCTAAAGGGGTGCTGGGGTAGTTTATTCGCCCAACAATTTTTTTAAAGCACGAATTTGAGCATCTGGGATCGTTAGCTAAAAATCGTGGTGGTAGTCGGGGTAACTTTCGCCCAACAAATTTTTTCAACCACGAATTCGTGCATTTGGAATGATTAGGAACGTCCTTGCGGGGATCATGATATTCATGATATCAAATGAATATTTCAATAATACAACAATACTTATAGGTAGAAAAAACATTTGGAAACAGAGATTTGAATGATAAATTTAATATGCAACAAGTATTATTCATGATTTATGATTTTATTCTGTAAACTTTGGTTAGGCCCAAAATTATAAATAGTAAAAACCCATAAAATTGGTATCATTGACATCCTGTACATATTTTCTACATTGTAGAACAAATATTTACCGTATACTAAGTGTATAATTAGTAAATAAGATACGAATAAACTATATTATTTGTAACATCTTAATATATGTTAATCGGATAATTAATATTGGCTCTGAAGCACTCTGTATAACTTAGTACCTATACGTCATACAGATTCTACAAAGACGAAGCAAATAATAAAATAGCTATGTTCCCACTAGGTTATATTTCGTATAGTTCAAGGCCTCTGCCCGTCTGCCCGGAAATAGATTTTGATGACTGAAAGCCGCCGCCAGCATAGGCGCGTTTATGAAACCTTTATTCCTAAACCACCGGCAACACGGTTAGGCTCTTCAGCTGACTGCTGGCGCCTCTAGCGGTGACTTTTATCGGAGGTTATTTTACGGTTTTAAAAATAGAACGATTCTGCATCCGAGCGCCATCTGTTAGGCCAAGGCAAAACCAACTTTCAGTGCGCTATACATATTTTACGAGCCCAATGCTACTGGCACTTCTGTCCGCGTAGCGTATATTTTCTGTGGTTTGGATATTGTTTTACAACTTTTAAATTAGGATTGAAATATTGTTAAAAGCTTTGGCAATATTAGTGCAAAATATTGGTTTTAGAAAGTTTGAAATGTGTCTGATAAATAATAGTGTATGAATATTGAACACTATTATGTTAAATCCTACCTACTTTTTGTGTTTGTTTTTTTTTGTAGGTGGACCCAGTTACCCTGGATTTTGGGGTAACTGGACCATCCCTGGTTATTTTTGATTTGGTTAACATTGTGGGAAATTCAGGATAACTATGGACCCCTTTTTAGACATTTAATTTTTTTGGTTCCAAATTTTTTGAAATTATCACTTCTCGTTGCAAAGCTATACGACTTGTAAAATAGAAGGTATTGAAAAAACAGAACATCCAAAATTTTTAGACTTAAATATTTATTTATTCGAGAAAAAGATTCATTTCCGGTAAAAAAAAATATTTCTCTTATTTTTTAAGGTAGGTACTTTAATAATCTTCAAGATATCATCAAAACCATAGTCAACAATGTCTTCTAGTTGGGGCCAACGCCAACAATTGCGCTTTTCCTACACTTTACTAAATGCTTCATTCTCACTATTGCATTTTCTTAGGTTAGTTCCATTATAATTAATAATAACATAATCGTTAGGGACGTTGGTACCTATATTAAAGTGCTTCGAAGCGAGGTTTTTCGTCCCCCTTGGACTTCCAGAACGGCGGCTTGGAGCTCTTGCCGGCTGTAACCTGTAACATCCACTATCGGCACCCCTTGCTGTTTTCCTTTGGTACACACACTCTACCTATTCTGCAACCAAAAAATTGGTATTGTACTTTATGTGAGGTAACTGGATCCTAGGAGGGTCCATTTACCTATCCAAGTAGGGTCCATTTACCCCAAGGAGTAAATTTTGTGGGGGAACTGGGTCCCCCTCTTTATAACCTACAAATTTTATAATCTACAATAACAAGCAAATACACACTTAAAATGCCCCTGTTACTTATTACCTCTATTCATAAAAATGAACGTCTCCTCCCAAAACCTGCTGCACAATTAACAGAATAGCATGAATAGATCAAAGTTGTAAAGCACAAAATTGACCTTATACACTCGGCGGCCATTTGCATTTACCACAACTGAGAAATTACAAAAGTTCGTGCTGCGGGGGATAGGTGGCATTGACAACAACGATGCAAAATACAGAAACAAACTAAAATAAAAATAGACATACCATAGATACCTTGCCTTATATGTTCCATAATTACCATATATGTCTTCAGATAAGTGATTAACTAAGCCATTATATTATGCTGGAAGGAAATATTGCGATGTGATTCTAACAACCTCACAAGCCTACAATCACAATTCCCCAGTTGTATGTCTTCCTGTCAGCGCCTTTGGTCTCGGCGGTAGTGACTTTCGTTTTTATACAAACTCATTCAACAATAAAATCTCACTTTGAAGTCACGTTACTTCTTTATTTTAGACCACGCCCTATAAAAATCGATGGGACACAGGACCGGGATTAAATTATTTTCTTACATTAATGGTTGGGATATTATTATATTATTATAACGTCTGTGCACAGTTGAAGGGATAATTGTTTATACCTGTGGGTACATTGATGGCAGAGTACAGGTAAAGAATTTTGGGAAATCCCAAATCTGGTGGAATTCCCAATATATTTGAGTACATCCCTGATGCACTCCTCGCATTCCATTCTTTAGTGATTCTGGTCTGCGCGATAAAAGCATTCTACCAGTAATGGAGTCGACTTTTCATACTGGATATTGTTTATCCTGTGCTACAATGTTCAAATTCATGTAACCTTGAGTCGATCAATGAAAACGTGGAACCCTAAGTGGTTTTATCCTCTCGTGTCGCATAGAGATTATGATCTCTACTAACTAACCTATATATTTTGTGATCTCTACCCTATGGTCCACAGAACATTCCTATGGCCTGTCGTCGTCGTCACACCAATCATTAAATCACAAACAATCTATATATTTTGTGTCAAAAACTTTAAATGTTAGGTGAGAGGGGTCCGTTTAGGTTCTACCACTGTGGTTCTACGGTTCTACCGTCGATGTCGATTGAGGAAGGAATCAACGGTTCTACTCATAGATAAAGGATTTATATGGTTCTACTCTCAGACTAATGAATAATATTAGTCTGAGGTTCTACTCCACACTCTCCACAGTTCATTCTCCATTTCCATTACTTTCACCATTGTTAATTGTTAATTTTATAATCTGTGACTTTCACCATTAGGCGAAGTTTTATCTGGGTGTCTTCGTAATTTAACGAAAAAAATGATTGAATCCACATCCACAAAGGCAATATTATTTTTATGTGACTGGACCCTCCAAAAATGTCTGCATTTTGTGAATGGCTTGGATGGTTTCCATTTCGGTTGTATTCTTTGCATGTGTTTTTTCCATAGATTCCATCACATATTTTTGGTAAAATTACCAACTTTAGGGAATTTAAAATGATCTCTAAATTGATTTAAAATATGCTCTAAAGCCTTTTAAAACCTGTTCGGGTGAAAAAACCCACCAAATTTAAACCTAAAACCCTTAGCCCTATCACTATTATTAAGACATAATAAAACATTCACATACATTCTCATGAAATTGTATTGTTTTGTAAAATTTATAAATGTAACTTTAATTTAATTGACTAATTCTTCAGAATCAGCCGTCTCTTGTAAACTAACACTCAAACATTGCGCCCAAATTGGTGGTAACGTAGCAAACGTTAAGTATCCAGTATGCCCAGGGAAACTAGATGGAGGAATTGTCGCTAACATCTTAACTACTTCCTTGTTTTTCTTCATTTCATCATCTTCCTTTTTATTCTTTAAAATGCCCAAATCCAGAACCGGCAAGCTCCTAGTCTGCACTGAAAGCTGCTGCTGTAGAACTTCTAACGTTTGAATCTCTTGGCAACCTAAACGCGATAATGCCTCGCAACTTTTCTGAACTTGTTCTATGCAAGGCGAAAACGAGCAGAGCCTCCCGCCAGATTTTTTCAATGATTTCAAAGCGTGTGGAATTGCAAGCCAAGGGTGAGGTAAATCTATGAATACTGCATCAGCTTTTCCATCCAATTCACTACCAAATCCATTCTCACAAACGTCACGATGATTCACAGTAACATACTTTTCTAATCCGTGATCATTGAATTCCTCTCTTGCTGTGCTAGCGCGAACTTCGTGAAAATCGAATGTATATAAATGCCCGTGTGGTTTTATGGCTCGAATTAAAGCATGAGATAAAGAACCACTTCCTGTGCCACTTTCAATAACAATTCTACCAGGGGCTAACTCTAGTTGAAGAATTATCATGCTTATATCAGGAGTGTAAATTATTTGTGTTCGATGGGGTAATGTAATTGTCCATAGCTGAGGATTTGGTTGCAATATGTAACCCCAACCTTTGCTGAGCGATATTTTTGTACCGAAACTTTTTCCGACCAGTTCTCCACATTTTAGGGCACCATAGGGGGTCTGCATAATGTTGTCGACTTCATTTCCTTTCTTGTTAACGATTTTTGGGGTTGCTTTAATGCTATACACTTCGTTTATAGTTAAATATAAAATCACCGTATCCCCTTCAGATACTTTCTGTTTATATCCATCAAAACTCATTTTATGGCTAAATTAAATTAGGTATAAATGCCGAATTTCCCGACAAACAAGTAGACTTCGAAGCACAGAATAGTTCGAAGTAAGGTTGGTAAGGTTATGATGCTTCCATATGGCGAATGGTGGGTTGCATAAATTAAGGGATAATTTATAAGAAATTTGTTTTTAGAATTTTAATATCATTAAATAATTATTTTGTACTTTTTGTCTTTAAGCTTCTTACAAGTTTTAAAATTCATCATGACTAGATAATCTTGGTCCTTTCTTTATAGGTTTTTTCTTCTTTTTCACTTTATTCTCTGTTGTAAACTCTTGATTCAAACTCTCAGATTTTCTATACGGATTAACGTAATTTTTATCCCTAGGAACATGATTCAATTCCTGACTCACTAAATGTAATACTTTAATTGTACTATTGTCAAGTAAATATTTCACCTGATACGAATAAGCGATGCTCCACTGTAGAAGTATATCCCAATTGTTATTTGTCTTAAGTAGCGCAGTAGTTATATCGGGAAATCTTAGAATAATGTCTGAAAATAGCACAGTGTTTTCTAATATATTGGATAAGGCATCTCGTATTTTGTCTTCTAGGGGAAACTCTGAGACTCCAGGAATGAACGGAGATGCTTCGATTATCGCTCGACTGTCTTGGATTACTGTAAAAATTTTCTCCGCCATCAGCATTATCATCTGGTATTGCTTCTCATAGCCTTTTACCTTCTCGAAACTTTTTATTGCAGCTAGTTGTTCAGCTCGTTGCCTTTGAAGTAATTTTATATCTGACATGCAAGTCAAGAAACATACAAAAAATAGGTAGGAATAAAATTTGATACAAAAAATATAATAGGATATAAAGGATACAAAGTTGTTCTGCTATTTCTGACTCACTTTGTTGCCGTTCATCCCCTAAATTAAACTGGATACAAATCAAAACAATAAGTAGTATGGTTGTGCGTCCAAACATTTCTTGTACCAAAAACAAAACTTTCAGCTGACTTCAGGTCTCACAATTTTTAGTAAATTATTTTCATTTAATTTTGTTGGGAAAGTGTATTTTTTTACTACTCATCTGCCCACAGAAAACAACCCTACAGCCTACAGCCTGTTTTCACGGAATATATCCCCTATTCTGTGCTCTTTTTTTAACGCATTTTATAAAATATACATAACCAAGAACAACCATGCCATCGTCCTTCGCTCATCAGTCAGTCATTGTGATTTGTGATAATTTGTGATCAGAGATGGTCTGCTTGTGATGTGACTTCGATGACGGTGTGACATCATAACCGCACTCTGACTCTGTCGGCTGCATGGACGTCGGTGAAGAAGAGGAACCGCCCCGCAGAAAATAGGATTCTGTCAAAAAGTCAAAATGGTTCAGAATTCAAGGGTGCGTTCATAAATTTAAGCAAAGGAAACACTGGAACGATCGAGATTAGAGAGCTTTTGGTATTTAAATGATTTATTGATCGGACTGCTGAACAGCGAACACATGATTAACAAAGAACAAAATGTCCTCGCTTATTTTGTTTTATTAGCATTTTCACAAAAATTTTAATTGGAACACACTACTTATACCAATCACTTTTTTAAAATCGTATAGCTGAGGGGCGGCACCGAACATTTTTTGTAAGTCAAAATCAGCACTAACTCCCCCAGTTCAAGGTATTCCCACACCTGAAACCATTATAACGTACAAAAAATGGTTTCAGGTGTGAGGAATCATGGAACGAAAGCAAGGTTAGTAGAGGCATAATACTAACCTTGGAACTTGGAACGAAAGGTGTGCTGGATCTACAGAAATAGAGAAAGAGAAGGGAGATGGGCCCTAATGAGGACGCATTTCGGCGTGCCTAGAGTTTTCTGTCGAAGCAAGCGATAATATGACCTGTGCCAGCCTCGCAATATATGATTGGGAATAATTGCCCTAATAAGAATCGCAGACCCGGAGTTACTTAACTATGTTGCTTACGATTCCGCCATTTTGCACAGGGACGAACTCATATGAATATTGTAGTTATAAATTATCTGTTTTTATAGAGAGGGACTTTAATTAAAGTATTTATCCAACATTTTTAATATAAGCCCTAAGTAGATACCTACTTTTATTATAACATATGTTATAATATGTACCTAATTTACTTAAATACTATAGGAAAAAACTTTTTAGCAACTTCTATAATTTCGGGAGGTGTACCAAAGTAATCAATTTATTTACAGTTGTTAATAAATCTTTAATTATTTAAACCATTCAAAACACGGGATTTGACTTTGATACATCAGATGTGAACAAGGGCGCCCATAGAAAATATTTTAGGGGGGGGGGGGGTAAAATTATCTCATGTAACCTTGTTCTTTTTAGAACTACCTAGCTCTGAATCGATAATTGGTTTATGTGATTGTGGCCCAGTTAAATTTTGTATAAAATATTTCAGGGGTTTGTTTTATACAGCGTTAATCAGAACAACCTAAAACCCCCGTATACCAAATTTGAACAAAAAATATACAGGGAGTTCCATTCTGGAAGGTGTCAAAATGGAGCAAAATAGGAATTTTAAAGGCATCTTGAGAGTCAAGTGTGCCATGGAATCCGGTCAAAACAGATGAATGATCAATAGGACTACTCAAAGTGTTGGTGTGCAAAGATTCAATACAAAAATGTACAGGGTCTTTTTCTCTGGGTGATGTCAAAATGCTGAATTTTTATTAAACTCTATATTGGTCAGGGGTGCTCTGGAATCATTGCATAAATATTAATAAATACAAAAGCAATTTATTTCTTTACATCATCCAACCAACAAATAATAACAATTCAAATTGTCTAAGATGATACATTTTCTGTGCGTTTCCTGTTGTGGCACACCAGCCACCTTAACTTATATGGACTTAGTGACTGGCAGACTTCTGTATTTTTTAGACTTAGTTCGTTTGTAATGTCTGGGGTGATTTTGATATACTCGATTTTTGACCTGTATAAAGTTTCAAAAATTCAGCATTTCGAGTTGCTACAGAGAAGAACACCTTGTATATTTTTTATGGGATCTTTGCACATCGACATTGTGAGTGGTCCTGTTCATCATCCAACTGTTTCGAAGTAATTCCATGGCACACTTGACTCGCCAGATGAGTTTAAAATTCCTATTTTGCTCAACTTTCACACCCTGCAGAAGGGAACTCCCTGTAGATTTTAAATAAAAAAATTGCTAAATGGTTTCGTCATTTTTTACTAGAAAAAAAAATTGTAGTAGGTCTTGAAAATTGAGATTAAGACCTGAAATTTTGCACCAACAGAGTTTTTTGTGGCCTATTTTTAGAAAAAAAAAACGCTTCTAAAATCGGATGGAGAATACAAATTTTACGGGGGTGTTCATAGTTAAGATGAAACACCCCTGTATACTTGGAAGAATATGAAAATAATCTTTTCCTCAACTATAATAATATAAAATATAACGCGAATGGATTTTGAGAATGAGAACATCAATACAATATTAATATTTTCAGCGAGTATTGTATTTGAAAATTAATTTTCAATGGAAAGTAGCAACGATTTTTATATATGTAGGCAGTGGCGGATCTAGGCTGGAGTCAAGGGAGGGGCTTCTATTTCCGAAATTTTGTAATAAAATAGGGAAACACATTTTTTTTATTCATTTTATTCATTAAAATACAATACTATTAATACATTAATATTCTAGGTTTCGTTCAGTTTCGTTCCGCTGTTCCAGTTCCGCTCTACTCGTAGTAATATAATAGAACAACTGTGAACGTGAACTGTCGATCGGTGAAGGCGGTGACTGGACCCGTATTCTGTGCCGGGCCCTGTCCCAATCCCATTGCGTTCACCAAATTTTTAAATTTGTACTATAAAAACTATTTAGCGTACCCTCTTTAGAAACGGAAGCAATATTTATCAATGATACAAAATTCAATAATAATAGTTACTTTGCGACCTTCACGCCCACATAACCTAAAAATGGCATGTTCGTGTCAGCGCATTTACAACCGGTCCGAAACGAGTTGTCAGCGAGTGAATCAAATCGTACCTGTTGTAAACGATCTGAGCGCTGTAAGCACTGACAGCGCGATTCGGACCACGGCCTTAGAAGGCTAGAAGTTAATAATATTGGAACTGGAACAGGTTTTTTAAGAACAGGCATTGCCTGGAACTCTGGAACAGGTTGTACTTGTTCCAAGAAAACGCAGTTTCCCACCATCTCTAATTGCCAGACATATTTTTTAAGTGCCTACCTTACGGTATTAGGCCAAGGGGGGGGGGGCTATAGCCCCTGTAGCCCCCCCCCCGTAGATCCGCTACTGTATGTAGGTAGGTACCTATACTTTTTAAAATTATTGGTGGTGTCGGGTGTGGGGTGTGAAAGGACACAACACCCGTTGAAGGATAGTTCCTTCAAGAGAAGGAGGGGTGATCACCTATATCTCTCTACTGCCGCCATCGCCGATTATTTTATCGTAAACGCAGTTTCCTGCACTCGGCCCGCCGCCGGCCCGCCTTGCCGACGATGGCGACGCCGACGCCTCGCGCCAGAAGCTCGCTGCGGGCCAGCGCGGCAGGAAACTTGGCTCCGCAGGAATGTTTATGTCCGCGTCCGCACCATACATTATTCAGTCAGCCGCCAGCTTTCGAAGCGGAGGCTCGCGCCGCGCGGCAACCCGGCCCTGATAACTGCCTTGGATAAGCGATTTCGGACACTGACACCTGTTCCAAACAACAATTTCTCCCGTTTAGATGCGACCCCGCGGACCGTTCCGCCAGTGTTCAGTTATGAAAAATGTTTAGTGGATTGTTTGTTTCACGTGCGGCGCGCTTGCCATATATAGTTTTTTAATATGGTAAGTCGTGATATAATGTTTGTATTTCCGTCTGAGTTTTAAATTGTCGCTCTGACGTCAGGGAATTTTATTTGTTAACCGGAAAGAAATTACATCAATCTTCAATAACAACATTATAGGAGCGGATATTTACGGGTTATAAATTGTTGCATCGCTCCGTTTCGAAATGTGGGACGTTCGAAAACAATACAACTATTGTAATTGCCGCCGTGTCGTTTTAATATCAGATTTATGAAGTTTTTAGAAAGCGTTTCTGGGAACGTTATTAAGAGAGACTATTAGGTTGTTTATTACCAGGTTACACCCCGTCCAAGATAAGCGCGCTTCTCATTGACTTTGTCAACCTTGTTCCTATCATTATACTTATTTAAAAAACTCAAAACAACCCGAAAATAGAAGCAGCAGGTGGAATTTATTACTCATACCTCGCATTGTTTTTATTTCAATCATCTCACGTACCTACCCGATAGAAAATAAATATAGGTACCGTTGTAACCTGGCAATGAAAATAGCCAAGGATTAATAGTTGTTCTATTGTGGGAAGTAAATTGTATATATACAATATCCTTGCGGATATAATGGGATTACAGTAGTAGCGGTCATGTAAAGTGACTAACCTACAGGGTGTCCTAACTCAATATGTTTCTGTAGGTAAATACCACTCAGCGATTTCCACAGTACCTACTGTATAGTCAGTGATGTAATGTATCGAGATACATGTTATAGATACTGTATCTGGATACTTTTTATGTACCTAGATAGATATCTAGATACTTACAAAAATTAACCTATATATTTTGTGACAAAAATCAGGATCTACTTTAGTATCTAGATCCTTTTGAAAGTATCTAGTAGCGTGCCACGTGCCTATATTTAATTTTTAAACCGTTCCTATGGGCAAAAATTAATTTTAAGTTTATTGTAATTAAAATTAATTAAAGTGATATCAAAATTAGGCAGACGCAGAGATACCTATACATATTAATAATAATGCTTTATAAAATTACATGTTAACATCTCACAACCTCATTTTTTACTGGTGCACATGTACATGGCGTTCTATCAAGAACTGCTACCCCCTTTATTTTTTATTCGAGCAAAAAATGTTTAAAATTAAAAGTGTAGAGACTTTCCAGATTTTTTTAAATGATTTTCAGAAACTAAATGGGATAGGAGATAGGACAATTTGTTTTGATTAGTGACAATCTAAACTTCACATTCGTCTAAACAGTTCTACTTTACCTACACACACACTTGTTTCATAAATATCTAAGTAGCTAAGTAACCTATATTGATTGCCTTATGAGGTCTGAAATTTTCTTAATTAACTGATAGTATCTGAAAGTATCTGGAAGTATCTATATACTTTTTTAACGTATCTGTATCTGTACCCAGATACTTTGGAAAAAATGTATCAGTATCTGTATCTAGATACATCCGCCAGACAGTATCTGTATCTAGATACCCAAAAAAATGTATCTGTTACATCACCTGTGTATAGTAGATATGCCTTGTGAGTTGGAGAGAGGGATTTATTTTATTTCACACTTTTCAAAAAAGTACCTTTTTAAAAAAGTTTTGATAGTCAGAAAATATGACTATGAAAAGCAAAATTTTGCGTTTCTTCAATGAAATGTGCTTTTGACAACAAACCTTTTTTGCATGTTACAAAAACTCAAAATAAGTTTTCTCCGAGGTTTTCTCTCTAGAATCATGTGTGACAGAGGGGATGTCCAAATTCCAAATGTTAAATTTTATGCAGATACTTATTCCCCAGCTTATTCCAAATTTAAAAAATGATATAGTAAGATAACACATCAATCCGTGATATTGAAAAATGAACATTTTCAGCTCTTTAGAGCTGAAATGCTTTCTCTAGAAAACATTTTCGTCGTGATAACTTGAATACTGTGTGCCTAAATACCTAGTTCCTTTTATACAGAAGGGTTTCTTTTCGGGTTTCTTTAAAAAATCTTTAATTGAATTTTTTTAAATTTGAAATATCTTCACAGTGCCGCCAACGGCGTCAATACTGACTTTTCATTACATGAAACATTACTTTTGGGAGACATTTTTTTACTCAAACTATAGCTTACTAAGGATCGACTTCAGATTACTTATCCGACAGAAAATTTCGCGATGCCCTAATTGATTTACCATTTCGAAATCAATATGAAGGTGGAACAAATGTAAAACATTTGTTAACAATTAGTATTCTCGAGATCACCTTGAAACAAGAGTAAAAAATTCGAACGTGAGTAACAGTGGCGAGTTCGACTCGCAAGCAGTAGGTATAATTACATATTATAGTTACCGTTTCCGCTATTTTCACTTTTTTTACTTTTCAAGCGGGGTCCGCTAGAGTAGGAAGTAGTCATGTTGTTGGCGTAATAACGACCGAACCTCAGTAATTATTGTTCCGAAACATTCTTATATGCGTAGCATCTGGAGATCGCAACGAAAGTGAAATCGCAAATCGGGCGATAACCATCGGCAAGATTTCTACTTGCGAATTATGCGAGAATCAAAGTGAGCTGCATTGGTTACGCACTACGAATATTTAATTTAAAATTAAATTAGTTTTGTCCATTTTACATCAATTTGTGGCTCTACAGATTATAAGACAGGAAATCGATGCTATAAAAAATGTTTACTCTGTCCCAAGGAATAACATAGGTACCTATACTTATTAAAAATTAACTTATTTCAGTGCTTCAGAAAAATCAACTGAAGTAGGTATTTAACTTTGAATAAGGAATCTCAGGAAGGAGTCTAAGTTCTATTTGTATTATAAAATACGTGAGACTAAAATTGCCCTGAGTAGTAGCCAAGTATTGAAACAATATATTAATATCGGACACGATGATAGGTGTCAATATGGGGTAGGTATTTAGATACTTTTTCGAGTTATTATGCTTAACTGTGCGGCTTGTGGCACTTCCCCGACCTCCAAAACTATAATGTTCGATGTTCGAGGATAATAATCCATCGGTATGTAATTTTGTAATTTAAATTAACTTTTGAGACCATGCACCAAAGTGGCATAGGCGTTTATGTGTAGACACTTACTTCTTCATAATTGGAAATTTAAATTTAGAATTGCTGTATTATCAAGAATTCCTAAACTTAGAGACGTGCCTTATAATTTTTTGCCTGTATTGTAGGTACTATATAATTACGCGAAAAATGAGGATTTCTGCTTCGATTAGTTTGTTAAAACAACTCAAAGGTGCGCGCCACTGTAAAAACGGAAACGGCCTCCCGCCTAATATGCAGAGACTGACCCGGTCCAGGGCTAACCCCAAATTCGCTTCTTCCTGGGGTCGTTTATTCAAAGATTTACCAAAAAATAGCTAGATGCTGGAGAACTTTATTATTTGCAAGATCTGCCTCCGTGTACTTCTGTCAAACCTTTATCACAATGTTACACATTGTCTAGCTTTTGGCAACATACCTTTAAATTGCATCGCTTTGTACTTGTACACATGGGCGTACCTACTCAGGGGGAGCAGGTATAGGGGCCTTGCATCCCCCCTGGGTTTTACGCGCTTTGACCACTGCGCATCCGATTTTCCTGTTCCAATCAAACCTTTGTTTATGTTTTAGATATATTTTTTAGTGTAATTTATTTTTTTAAATTGTTTTAAATGAAAGGGCTCATTTTGAGACTCATGTATTTTGCCCCCTCCGCAAAAAATCCTGGGTACGCCCATGCTTGTACATTAGGAACGATAGGGCCTTACAAAATTAACAAATCAACAAATAATACCAGATAATTAAAATGCAGTCGCGTGTTAATCAAGAACGAATAAGTGGGTAAGTGAAGTGGTGACATGTGACTACTGAGGTCGTATACAAAATAGCTACCTATGCTACCTTCTTTTTCTCCTTTTATAATAGCGTTGCAATTTACCTACATACATTTGCTGTCTTATTTTTTATTGTTAATTAAGTAGCCCAGTAGCTATTTATTCGTATAACTTTTATTGTATGTTTATATAAAGCATGAGTTTGATAAAATATATGTTTCTGCACTACATGATTGCGCAAAATAGTTATTTATGCAACTAGTGTGCAAAGTGCAAAGTATATGACAGTAACAAGAAACTTTACACGTACTTCTATAAGATAATTTTCGAATGTATGTTTCATTCCCAAAGAAAGCAAGATAGCCATTTTATTTTTAAAGTACAAAGTGGTTGGGATTCGGGGTCGTAAAAAAAAGGCAGCATAAAATTAAATCATCTCTTCACCAACGTTTCGGCTGATATACAATCATCTTCAGGGTTCTAAAATTTACAAGATACATAGTGAAACGAGAAAATAAAAACATTATCAAAACAACAAAAGTTTGACAATTTAAAATGTAAGTAATAAGTTCAATAAAAACACAAATAGCCAAAAGACAAAAGACTTACCAAGATATTCTTTTACTTGTCACAATTATTAATTAATTAATTTTATGCTGCCTTTTTTTTACGACCCCGAATCCCAACCACTTTGTACTTTAAAAATCAAATTTGGGTCACGAAATATATTATTAAGTTAGCCATTTTATATTTATTTTTTTAATTTGTAGCAAAAAAGAATTAAATTACCAAAACCCGTGTTAAATTCAAACACATTTGGTCAAAACCGCATTAATATAGCGCTTTTTGTAATAAAGCTATCGTGGAAATACGTTTTCAATAAGCAAATTAACTAAGTAGAGATAAAACTGATGTTCGACTATAGTGACTAGTCGCCAAATTAAAATATCTTAAGTAGGTAGTCGTACATTTGTATTTCGGTACACACGGAACTAATTTGTAGGTTTATAAATAAAGCGGCAACTTTATTAATCTCGAATAAGCTTTGAAAGGGGCATCTACACCCATTCCTTTTGGTGCACCGCCACAAAAATGTGTTACGTCTCTTTTAGACGGGCATTTCAAAATAATTTACTCAACACTTAGTGTCGATACACTAAAGCGACGCTGACGCAATGTAAATATTGTCTAAATATATCCTGGCTACGCGCGAAGGTGGCTTATATACCCACCTATCTGTATTCGGCTAAAAATAATGTTGGAAGATGCACATGAAAGCTGATATATGAAAAAAAAAAAACAATTTACAGTCTGGCGCTTCTGCATATCGCCGTGCAAAATCTACCAGCGGCGGCTCGTGGTCATTTCACCAGGGGAGGCAGCCATAATGTCATGTATGACTATGGCAGGAGTAAGTATACCGTTCTACAGGAGAAGTGGCAGGAGGTCGTTTTATATAAATTATTAAAATATTATTAAATAATAGAGAAAGTTTCAGCTTTTAGAATTTTCAACATTCGCCTTTTTTATTTAAAATAACTGGCAGGAGGACCACTGTCAATCGCTGTCCCTCTGGTACGCCTGCAGGAGCCGATTTTAGGTGTTTGTAGCTCCGATATGGCACAAAGAAAATAAAGCTAAGCGTTAGAAAGTGTTACAAAATTTAGTATCGCCAGCTCCTGAACTATATCTAATTGTTACGGGTAAAGTAAGGTTAACGGTTAAACTTAGGTTTAACTGGGTAAACTACGAAATACCCAAGAAGCGTGGGTAAAGTACGAAATATAACCGACATTATAGGTATTTCTGGCTTTACCCGGGTAAACCGCGTTCTATCCGGTTTTGTTTGGTTAAAGTGGGGTGTAGGAATTATTATTGCGCCGCGCAACAACCAAAGCGGCGCCGGCGCAATTATAATTCCTACCGCTTTGGTTTCTGGCTTTACCCGGGTAAACCACTTTAACCAAAGCGGTTTACCCAGAAAAACCTATAATGTCGGTTATATTTCGTACTTTACCCGCGCTTCTTGGGTATTTTGCAGTTTACCCGGTAAACCTAAGTTTAATTACTTTACCCGTAACATATTATATATCCTTTAATCTATATGCTGCTTGGAAGAAGGAAGAAATACAAACTTGATCCACTGTATATACTATATTGTCATAGTAGTTTAAAAGTAGGCCGTCTCGGTCTTATAAAACGCCTAGAAGGATATTAAATGAAGAGCAGAAGTGAAAATGGGAAAATCCAGGAAAATTCCTGGAATTATTTTTGAATTTTCGGGTGAGAGGACTTCAATGGAAAATACCTCTGACGACGGCGGCTTTTATTAATTCACCTATTCAAGCCGCATATTATATACGATTTCAAGAGGAACATGGTAAAATATTACTCCAACTTAAATATAAAAAGGACGAAAGTGCAAAATTCCGTATAATTACGATTTATACAGATAAACCATTTTATTTCGAATTTATTGTAGGATATAGGTATTTCCCTATTTTAGAAAATGCTGATACTTATGTTTGCACTTTTCGAGCTTAACCTTCCTACTTAAAAGTATATTTAATTTTTTTAACAAAATTTAATATTACGATTGTTTATACACATCCACGACAGGCATATAATTAACGAATAACATATTAAATAAATAACGCATTTAGGCTGTCTTTTTAAATTCTTGTTAATGATTTATGTGAATAACTTTAGATTTTAGATGTGCCTGTTTGTACTCCTGATCGCCAATAGGATATGGCTCCCGCAGAGGACATAAAGACTTTTTATGTACCTAGTTAATTAGTCCAGAATCCAGGTCAACCCAAAGAAATAAAACATAAAGTCTCAAGGCAATTACGAATTATCCACTCCCTTTGTCCGCCAATTTTTGTTTACGTTGTAAAAAGCCTTATTTGCCCAAAGTCTAGATCGCTGTCTCTGTTTACATCATCACAAAAATAAATATTTAAATGTTCGGAGCAAATTTTTATGGCAGAATTTTACATATTCGCGAAGATATTTTTAGGAATATGGGATTTCTGAATCGTTGTTAAAACACAGAGAAACTCTTTTGTGTATGTAAACCTATGCATTTCATACGTTAGTATAGAACTGAATTTTAACGAATCCCCGGAAATAACTTGCACAACTTTACCATAGAATATCACAAATGAATAATATGCATACAAACAGTGTTTTGCATAACAATGTTAATGTTCAAGTACGAGTAAAACAAAAAGCAGTGTTCGGGTTCTTAAGCTACAGCCTTACTTACACCCTTTAAACAAATTATCTGGGGTATATATATATTATTAAAGTTGAAATTGTTTGATAACTTCAAACTAATTTATCTCTTTAATAGTCTGCTTTCAACTATCTGAAATTAAATCTTATGGCAAATGGGGTTAAAATAGAATCTCCTTTTGAGACTAAAACATTCAGTGTAGTGAAATAATCCACATTTCTATCAACGCTTCAATATATTTGGAATTTACAGAATAATTAATAATGCATGATTATTGTTTCGTTCGTGAGTGAAAATAATAATAATAACAATAAACAATGTTTATTTAAAAAAGCTACAAAATAGTTAAAGTACCTAAAATGAAGTTTTTCAGGACGAGTCATTGCTGTTTCCGGACGAGGCGTTAGCCCCCAAAGCCCCCTCTGGTTACGCCACTGGCAACTTCACAAGTTAGTAATCTATTATCACTCATTTTTTAATGAAAATTCCATACCAATCAGAAGCTCCATTTTTCTAAGAAAATTCGTGTACTCCAAAAATTTCCGGCAATAATTCAAGCACTAGGGCGATTACTAGTGAAAATAACGCCGCAGTTCCTTTAAAAATTTACGCAATTTCTATATCTAAATTTTATAGTGTAATAGCCGCCTTACAACGAATTTAATATTCAAAATAAAATAAAATGTGGGTTTGTTCTGTTCCTTTAATTTGACAAGTTTACATGGCATATTTCCATACATTTTCTTAAGAAAAGCTAGCCTAAAAGGAGAGCAAGAGTATATTGGTACCTTTTGGTTTAAAATGAAGTCCATGGCTAGTTGTAGTGTAGGTAAGTAAGCATATACCGCATTAGATTTTCAGTTTCTTCTTTATGTAATAGTGGACCATTGGTTCGCTTTGGGGCTATAATAGTTATTTATATACCAAGGCACTGAAGTTCAACTTTTTATGACTCATGTGGAATTTAGTTGCCGAGGCCTCTGGCTGAGGCAAATAAACCACATGAGTCATAAAAAGAACTTCAGTGCCGAGGTAAGTACATGTTATATTTTTTTTTGAAATCGGAAAAAAATGTTTTTTTAGCCAAGAAAATAATCATAAGGGATCACCCGTCCATGACCAACTGCGCGCGGCGTTGCTTGACTTTGACGATCGCTCTACCTAGGTCAATTAAGTAACAACAGACAAACCAAATTGCTGCCTTTTGTGCAGCCACCACAGCAAATCTCTCGATATTCAAACCTACTAAAAATATTTATACTGAAAGATTGCGCTGGTATAGGTAACAATTTCGCAATGTGTGCGAAAAGTTAAATGGGCCTTTTGTGGCCGGGTTTTGAACATTTGGTCACTTTTGACGCGCGATGGATCCGCGTCTGACGTTTGATGTTTACATCTTGCCAAAGCCTACTTATTGAAAAAATCGTACAATAATGGACTACTTTAATGCCGATTTCTGAGCTTTTAATGACGATTTTGGGACACTTTACTGCCGATTAAAAAAAAACAAAATTTTCTATTTTCATTCTTGCATACATACGAAATACTCTTCCAAAATATAATGTCTAGAATTCTCGCTTCTTCAACTGGTTGAACAGATCATGCCGTAATTTCAAAGTAGTGTTTATTTTTCTGCAATTCATGTAATGTTCTGTGCATACGATTTTCTTTATTATGTGCATGGAAAAGTCGTAATAAAGCTGGATATGTAAAAAACGGGACATTCTATAAACATCAGAAACTGACATTCCTCTATCCACAGAATGCCCATCTGTAACCTATATAATAAGTCTCGTATATTATATATTTCTTATCTATGAATAAGTCGCAATTTTTTTCATACACTAGCGACACTCCTTCGCAAACAATGAAATTGTGACGTCCTATGTTTGGGTTTTTAATATAGCCTAAACCACACAGATTAAATAATAAACCTAAACGTATACTAGCATTTTTCAGACGTAACTAGAAGTGCATCCTTTGTTTCTATTATTTTAATTTTGATGAAAGAATATTTCAGATAGGTACTTCTTACTCATTGTCTAAAATATAGAAACAATTTGCAAATACGTGTTTTTTATTTACGTGGCAAATGGTTATTAGGTTCTGAAAATAGAGGTTTCCTCTTGATCTTCGAAAATTATTCTATTATTCCTCTTAATAAGAATAGCAAATGATTAAGTAATAAAACTGTGCTACTATTATTGCGCCTGATACAAAACAAAGATCTCGTTAGTGTTGTACAATTTTCCGCAAGCTGAATCTTATGACTCACTTTTACTTTTGCGCTTCTAAAATTAACACGTCATTAACATAATTGCATTTCCATGTGTAGTCTGCTGGCTGCTGGTAATTAAATCTTCAACGATTTTATAGTATGGGTCTCATTTTCAACCACAAAATAATTCAGAAGTAAACAATCCCACCGTATTTTATTACATATTATATCCTGGGTTATTTCCTACGTTTTCTGTTTCAACACATTATTTCTATAATACACAGTTCTATGATATCTACCACCTCCTGACGGAGGAAGTATTGTTTCTAAATAAGTTAGATAATACATCACCTATAACTTTCACTAGTCCAGTTAACTTCAAATTTGATTTAATGGACATCATACAATAAAATAATGTGAAACTATAATAGAAATGCCAAATCTCATTGGCCTTGTTTTTTTTTGCGATGATGAATAATTATCTCTCAACGGAGTTATTGAAAAGAACATATAAATAAATTCTGACGTCGACAGAACATACATTACTAACTAGTAATTAAAACTGTAAGGCAAGGAGGATATTTAAATAATATTTTAGTATTCAAAATACTATGGTCATGTGTAGGTGCGGGTATTTGTCTTGAGCAATACCGCGAATGAAGTTTGTTGAAAACAATTGTGCCAATCTGAATAGTCGTTCTTAAAGTAAAGCTTGAAAGCAAACCAATAAAACATGGTATTTACACCATTTTGGGGTAGTAAATCCCGAGAAGCCAGGAAAGTTATGTTTCGCTTTCCATGCAGCAGCAGATTAAATGGGGCCCTGCCTGAATAGGCCCCAGGGTCCATATTTAAGGTGATTCAGAAAAAGTGTGCCATATAGATTTTGCGCGCAGAAGAGCAAATACCATCAGGAATATTTGAATGCAACGCTATTTTTTCGCCATTCTGTGATGATTGAAGTGAAGTATTTGTGAAGTGAAGTATTTGTCAACAACAAATAATGTACGAGCGCACTTTCCCCATAAAGCCGAAACGTGGTAAACGTCATCAGTACCAACGAAAATGCATCAACGAAACGTCAGTGCGTGAAAAAACTCAACGAAACCTCAGACTATGGAAAATGTCAATAATGACGGAAAATTAAAAAAATCCAAGTCGAGTTTTTACCATGTTTGGGCTATAAAGGGGATTAACATGGGGAAAGTGCGCTATAAAGTTACCAATAGGTATGAGTATGTGCACCAATTTTCAATTGTAACCAAAATCGATAGATCTAAGTCTATAGAAACATGCATCATTCATAAAACCGCCTTAAATGAAATTCTTAGTGCAATAACCAAGGATAAAGGGTCTAAGAACAAAAAGTAAACAGAGACAACATCTTTTTGAGTGATGTCACGTACTCCATTTCATTTCAAAATAGACGGGTTTAATAATGTTATTAAATGAAGATACACCTCCCGTAACATTAAATTAACAAATGTAGCTATTAATTCCTTGTATGTGACAACTTTAAACAAAAATTATAATACGCTGTAATTTCAGTATGCTAATTATCACTTTATTAAAATGGTCGACAGACACCACATCGCCAAACATGGTAACGCCGTCGTCCGACGTCGCATTCAATCTCTCCATTATTATTGTGTTCTTTACCCCAGTGCGTCATTTTCTTTGATTGTTGACGTGTGTACCTGTTTTTCGTGTTTTCAATTGTTTTTTTTATTTATAACTATTTATTACAATGGGACGCAGACAGTGTGCGGTGTGTGGCCAAATTGATATTTCTCAGGACATAACCTATCATACAGGTAAACGTTGTACACACGGGCGTAATGTTTGTTTACTTTGGTAAATTTCCATTATATGTTGGTTGACTAGAAACGTGTGCCTTTTGATGCTTTTGCTCCCTCTATCCTTGGTTATTTGTTTGAGAGCCCTTGTCATCGGCACCTATTGTGGGAAAAGAAGTGCAAACACAGAAAATATAGTATATTTATACTATGGTGATATGCACATAGGAGAGTAGCTCGAAGGATGCGCTCAATTCCAAACTGGGGCAATAATGTGAAGCTAATAAGGTAGCTTGCCGTGAATTCAAACTTAATTTGAGACTATTGACGGCCTTTTTATGGTGTTTAAACATAAATTATTATTTTTTGTGTACATCCGTATTGTTTCATTTTCACTGGGATTGGGTACTACGGTTTTCTGTAGGGAATTCCCTATAAAACTTAGTAAATACAAAAAAGCTTCCCCTAGTTCTATAGAAACAAATGTCGGCACTAAGAGGAAAAATATTGTACTGTAATTGGGTCCCTCCAAGTCCCCCTTCCCAACAGTAACAATCCCACCGCTAAGCACTATTCCGTCTGGCTATTCCGGGCCCCGGACTCTACCCAAGACTAATCCGTGCCAGAGTTAACTGCGTAGGCGCGGGTAATCCGGTATACGAGAATTAGTCCGGAGGAAGAATGTTGGTGAAACTTATGAGAGATTCGCAAAGAATGCAAACGATGGAAATGAGCATATAAAATGCAGACGGACACAAGGCCCTTTGTGTATTTATACAATAGGTGGACATATACAACAGCGATACT
Source organism: Pseudeuparius sepicola (assembly GCA_963920635.1). Classification (NCBI taxonomy): domain Eukaryota; kingdom Metazoa; phylum Arthropoda; class Insecta; order Coleoptera; family Anthribidae; genus Pseudeuparius; species Pseudeuparius sepicola. The sequence continues at coordinate 68,703,007 of OY987300.1, read as the reverse complement.
AGTTAAAAGAGCTGTGCTGAGCCTTTTTTGTATGTTAAACTGCGGTTGAAGTAATAATTAAACATGTTTTGTTGATGAAACAATTGGAAAATAAGTTGTTAACTCGCATTCTTATCAGGGCTTGCCTGCGTCTGCTCCTGACATCCGTCCGTTGGTAACTAGTTTGGTAACAGTTAGTTTATTTCCACAAACTATTGAAAAATATATTCTTTATACATTCGGAAACGGATATAAAATTACCTGTCAGGAACCAAAAGTGTTTAGTTATGAACCCATAGCCACACTTCACAATTCAAGAGTTCAAGCTAAATTTTTGTTACGAAAAGTGGACTAATGGACTGTAGTTGCTAACGACGACGACTCAATGCGCCCAGTACAATACAAACAAAGCAATATATCAATGATTTAATTATAGAATGAAAAAGCATTTCAGTGTTCGAAATGATTTAAGACGATAGTCAAAACAAACACATTTGTATGCTTCTATAAATATTGGAAGTGACAAAAGCAATATATATATATATATATATATATATATATATATATATATATATCTGTTTTTTTTAACCCCGATTTTCACAAAAACCATTTAGCGATTTTCTTTATTCAAAATATGACGCCACAGCGTTAATCAGGACGTCCAAAAACTCCTAAATACCAAATGTGAACGAAAAATATACAGGGAGTTCCATTCTGGAGGGTATCAAAGTTGATCAAAATAGAAATTTTAAAGGCATCTGGCGAGTCAAGTATGCCATGGAATCCACTCAAAACAGTTGAATGGTCAACAGAACCGCTCCAAGTTTTGGTGTGCAAAGATCCAAAATAGATACAAAATATACAGAGTGTCATTATCTCTGGCACCTCAAAGTATCTACTAAATCGAGTATGTTAAAACCGCCCCAGACACTATAAACGAACTAAGTCTAAAAAATACAGAAGCGTGCCAGTCAATAAGTTCATATGAGTTAAGATGGCTGCATGGTATGCCAGAACAGGAAATGCACAGAAAATCTTAGACAGTGACTTTGTTAATGAAGCTTTAATAATTTAAATTGTTTTTATTTGTTGGTTGGCATTTTGTAAAAAAATACTTTTGTGTTTATTAATACTGTTTCAGCAAAGAAAGATATCCTGTATATTTTTGTATTGAATCTTTGCACAATAATACTTTGAGTGGTCCTGTTGGCCATTCAACTGTCTTGAGACGTTTCTAAGGCACACTTGAATCGCCAGATGCCTTTAAAGTCCTATTTTGCTCAACTTTGACACCTTGCACGATGGAACTCTGTTTATATTTTTTGTTCAAATTTTGTATATAAAGACTTTGGGGTGTCCTGATTAACGCTGTGGTTTTCGTGAAAATCGGTGGTAAAAAATCTTAGCCGTCCTTGGATTTCCATTTTGAAAATGTTAAGATGGTTAAAAGAAGCAGATTTTGATGGTACCTTTTTTTAAATAATAAAAAAAATCAGGCGATTATCTCCGAAAATAAAAGATTTTATGGATTTGCATAAGATTAAAAGTAGACTCTGTTTGAGACGACCCTTAATATTTTTTTATTTCGAGGTTTTCGATATTAATCCCGACGCACATTTGCGGAATATTTTTCTTCATGCGTTAATTAGATTTTTGTAAATTGTGGAGTGTTTTGAGGCACATGTTGCCGATTTCAACGCAAACGGGTGATTTCATCGTTACGAAACAAGTGTGCAAAATGAAAATATGCACTAGACTTATTATAACCCAGCAAGACCAAAAAGGAAAAAGTGGCGAGTAAAAGCCCGATCCAAAAACAGAACAAGTGGCGTCCTCTACGGGATATGTAGAAATTGACATCTTCAGCTGATTCTCCATCCCAAAGACACAGCAGTGCCAAATTTCAGTTCAGCAGATAGATTATTTTGTTAGATACTTATAGCTTATAGCCATAATTCAATTAAAAAAAAACTTATAAATAGACATAACTGATAGTAACTGATAGTCATGGAAAAAACATAGTTTGAATTGAACACAAAATATTTTTAAACTAGAGAGGTAAGTATTTGGTACCTACACGTAGACCCTAAACTTGCGGCCCTTTGTCCCTCATTGACGTATAGGAATTTGACTAGGTATTGGAAGGGGAGGGTGCGATTCCATTCGAAGAAGCCTTGGCATTGGAATTTCGGGGACAATTTGGGGGAAGTTAGGTTTCGGTTTTCGAGCTATCTGGGGGCAGGACGAGGCATTTGCGTGGAAGTTGGAGAATTGGAATGTAGCCGCGGTTGCAGTTCTGAGACGGCGGGTTTGGGTGCGTTTAATGGTTCAGAAAAAAATGTCAATTGGCCAGAATTTACCTGTGTGGTGATTGGCCAGAATTTACCTGTGTGGTGATTTGTAACAATCAACGATTAAAGTAAATTATATTAATCAAAAAAATTAAATTAATACTTTGACCCCCACACCCACAGCCTTTATTTTCAGAGAGACGAAAATAAGCAATAGTGGGTAGTCAAAACTTGGCCGTTTTTGGGTGTCTGCGTTCAATAGACAAGATAAAATGTCGGTTAAATATTACAAGGCGTCAAAGTGCCTTCAAATTTTTTGTGACTTTTTCCTTTTCGATTTATCGGCAAAAAACGGGTATTTTTAAAATCCTATGACGTATCTTTGCAATTCGACAGATGGCAAGGAATATAATGACTCGGCACTTTCTTAGGACACTTGTGTTCGAGTATAAAAAAATTTGTGGACATTAAGAAAGAATTTAGAGTGCTTTTCGAGTTTTTTTATTTAATGTGGAAAACCATACAAAAGCCAATTTTTAATTGGTAAACCGAACCTAACTGAATAAAGACAAGTTTTTCAAGTTTCCAGGAAAATTAAAAAAACGAAACTTTGAACGCTAACTCCAAAAATAACTATTTTTTTTATAATTAAAATATACATAAAAATCAAAACATTTTATTACTATAGAAGGTAATTAGTTTTTTTTTTAAAAAACAATTGTAAATACTAATTACCCACTTCTACGCCACTGCTTGTTCAAGGTGTTTGATATTAAAAGGTTTTATGCTAACCCATGTCGGTATAAATAAAACTAAATTAAATTAAATTAAATACCGCAACTAGTTTTGTAAATATTCAATAAATTCCACATAAGTATTTTTAAAAAAATGTAACACCTTGTAACTTTTTTATAAGTCATCAAAAAATATAGAGTTTATACGAGAAAGTGAGGTTATTTTTGAAGGTGTATCACCTGTCACAGGTGGGTTCCTTAAAAGTGGACCACCATACGCACGTAGGTAGGTAGTCCTATAGTCAATAGTGCTGCGCCGACACCCTCGTGGTGTGGTATTTTTATCGGTCGGTTCGAATTATAGATATGTTACAGCCCGTATATGAAAACAGACCGTATATATACGGTCTAGGCTGTATGGCGCAGACCGTATGTAAATGACATGGCATTTCATATACGGACTAGACCGTTAACATACGGACTATTGACATTCAGACTGTATGTGCAATCGTAGTGAATTACCCTTATTTTTTTATATAGGCCCATTAAAGAAGAATATGCCTTCTGTTTAGTATGTATTTTGCAGAAAAAAATCTAGGGTACCTATACATTAAGTATACTAAATATTAACTTTTTTCCTTCAAACTACTAGGTACCAGCAATAAGTAATATCCTTCTTTGATGGGCCGATATAAAAAAGAAGGGGTAATTCAGAAATGGCGGACGTCGAAACCGCCCGGAAAACATTGCACATACATTATGTTGTTGTTTAAATCTCTATGTGATATACGGTCTAGTTGCAGATAGAGGACTAGTCCGTTTGCGAACCGACTAGACCGTTTGTTGACGGACAAGCTTCTTATACATATGGACTAATATCTTCAGTCCGTTCACATATGGACTTGTCCTTTTGTATACGGCCTGTTTTACATATACGGTCTGTAACAGATATACATAATTATAAGGCGGATCCAGCAAATAGTAGATAGAGGAGGGACCTTGCCCATCTAGCATTTAATATTTTTTGAATATGCAAAATAAGTTCCTAATGTGCAAAAAATATTCCATTAACATTGTTACAATATTTTACGAAATATGTTCAGTAACTGCATATACCCAAGATATTTGTTAATCGCAGATACAAATAATATAATATGTTAGATGAATGTACAAATGATGTATATGTTTGTTTTGAACAAGAAGGGATATTTCCACAATATCTTGTGTAACATATTCCTAACTTAGTGGTTCTATAAATATTTACAAATTGAACATTTCACTTAAGTAGGTACATTACGGGCACGTTCACCTTAGGAACGTGCAATTTGTTATATTGCTGGAATATCTTATGAATGTTCACAAACGGTACTTATTCCTAGTCTTGTGACGTCACAGAGATTCTAGCTTACACTATTTTTAGATAATATTTCCAAGTACCTCGATGGCTCAGTTAGTTAGAGCGTCAACTTGTAAATCGATAGTCGTAGGTTCGTACCCAGAAACTGGTGTTGGCGGATTTTTTTATTTTACAATGTACACGTGAATATTAAATGGATATACATAGAACATACAGTGAACATTTGTGGAACGTGCATTCAATATATTTGTGAATGTTTACCATACGTGAAATAGTACCTTCAAAAGGCAAGCACCTGAATGTTGCCTGAATATTCAGATAATGTTTCTACAGTTTTTATGAATATTCCTACAATATGCATGTTCTCTGAAAAAATATTATCAGAATATTCCGCCAATGTGATTTTGCTATATGGGTGTTAGTAAAAGCCTAAACAGTACCTTTATATTTGTTATCTTTCTTTTCTTCTCTTTAATAGGCCAGGGGGGGGATTGCCCATATGCCCCCCTTTTGGATTCGCCCCTGACCTCCTTAGTGACGATGACTAAGAATATCACTTTTCCTTTGCAGAGTGAGGCAAGGGCGCGGCTGGCAAGGTGAGCCGCCGCTCGCCGCCCATGCTGCTGCAGGCGACGGCGGTGGGGGCGACGACCAACGGCGCAGGCGCCGCCGCCGCCGCCTGCGCCGGCGCCGAGGCCGAGGACGGGACGCGCGCGCACGTGCTCGACCACGCGCCGGCGCCCGGCTGGACGGCACACGCGACCGACGACGGCCGCCTCTACTACTGCAAGTGAGTGCCCTCCTGACCTTTTCTTTATCGAGGTTGAAATCATTCCACAGAGATCATATACCGTACTTTTACCGTTTTAGTATACATAGGGCCACGGGCGTAGCCAGGATTTAGTTTTGGGGGGGGGGTTTAGTTTGAGAAGTAAATAAAACAACAAAAATATACTTACATGAAATTTAATATCTATATATTCATCCGAAAAACTACGACATATTTATAAAGTTCTTAACTTTAAATGAAATGGATAAATTAACTTCGTTCCTCTGCGCTAAATCTAAAACCATTAAAGAAGAAATCTTCGGCTTTTTCTTTGTAATATATCCACTACTTCATCTGCATGAATTTCTGTTCCATAGTGAATGTTCATTAGAGCCAAACCATTAAGTCTGTTTTCACTTGCAGTGTTTCGTAAATAGTTTTTCAGTCTCCTTAGGCTCGAGAAAGACCTTTCTGGGGTAGCAGTGGATACAGGAATGGTAGCGAAGATTTGTAGTAATGTGTAAATATTAGGATAAGGGTTTTTATCGCACATATCTAGGCATTCCAAACTAGATTTCGGGGTAGGCAGTCTTCTTATCAGCATGCAAGGTAGCTGAAGCTTTGATAGCTAAATCCAAATTAGTTTCTTTATTAGAAACCCCTTGACCTTGACTACACCACTTTTTCCAGTAGTCCATACCTTTAGGTTTATCACCCTTCCTTTTTTTCCCCTCCATTTTTCGACAGTAATAATGATTCACGTATCTATCCTTAACAAGGTCATCGAGTAACAGTGCACTAAAATAATTACTCACTTACACGGTACACTTAATTTTCTTCACTATTCGTTCACCACTTTTCACTTTTATTCGCTTCGAGTTCGCATGGAACAATACTGCCGTAAGCGCGGTCACGCGCCGCTTATATAGCAGCCCAGTAGCCGTCCAGAAACTTCCACGAACTTCCACAAAGTTCCGCTCATTTCGACCGAGGGGCGTGGCGAATAATCGAGAAACAACGCAAAGTGTCCCTACAATACAAAATAGTTCGGCTGCAACTGCGTCTGCCTCTCGTCAAAAGATGGCGCTAGGCGCTACTATTACTACATATATTCAAACGTAATAATAATTTAACTCTTCACTCCTCGTATTTTTTCGGTATAATATTAGGTAATATTTTGCTTATTTCGGGGGGGGGGGGTTGAACCCCCGACACCCCCCCCCCTTGGCTACGCCCGTGCATAGAGCGGAGCCGCCGTGTATTCGGCTAGGTTCGTCAGTCGTTGGCGGGGGGCGGGGCGTGTTCTTTGCTCGCAAAACTCGACTGATAAGCGGTGTGGGACTACTGTGTACTCCCCCCGCCAACGACTGACAAACCTAGCTGGACGCGCGGCCTATTCCCCTATGCGTCTACCAAAACGGTGAAAGTACGGTATACAGGGTTTTCAAACTTAAGTCGGCACTATTGCTAACTTCGTTATTGTTGGAGCTACAAAGTCGGTTAAATATGCAAACTAGTAGTATTTTTTACGCTGATTACGACGGTGAAAACGAAATAAAAATTGAACGTCGCGTTTGCGAGTTATGTCAAAAAGTTTCATTTTTTCAAATGGGACACCCAGTATACAATATACGCAACCGATAGAAAATTAAATTCTGAATAAAAATTGCCATATGACTTTTTACCCTAAAATCAAAAATGACAAAGCAATTGATGATTTTTCAAATTAGTCAAGGGGGCTGTGATTTCATAAACAACATTCATTTTGTTATAAATGCCATCAAGCTTAAAATGTCATGTTGAAGTTTTGATAGTGAATAGTTCAGTTTGTGGTTTTTGAGGAAAAACATAATGCCTTTCACGCATTCAGAAAAATGCGATATGTTGGAATGTTATATCATTTGTCAAAAAAATAGCCACCGAGCGCGTGAACGTTATAATGCTTTGTTTCCTATGCGTAACATGCCAGATCGAAGGTACTTTTTGCTTTTGTATCGTAAGTTTAGATCGAATGAAGATGTGTTTAAGAAAACTAGAACCAAGAAACAATTCATAATAAGTGAAGCAACTGAAATTGATGTCGTAGCTTACTTTGAAGCTTATCCTAATAATTCAATTAACGATGCAATGCAAGCAAGTGGACTATGTTTAGGAACTATCCACAGTATTCTAAAAAAGCACAAGTTTGTGCCATACAAGTACAGACCTACGCAGTCGCTGGTACCAGGAGATCAAGAAAGACGCATCCATTTTTGTCAATGGTTCATTAATAAAATCAGATTTAATGATAATTTTTGGCGCTTGGTTCTTTGGAGTGACGAATCAAATTTCTCCAATAGGGGCATGTTTAACAGAAAAAACAGCCACTATTGGAGTCGAGAAAATCCGATGCTCTTCCGTCCTTCTAACCAGCAGATACGCTTTAGTGTTAATGTTTGGTGTGGTTTGATCGGCTCAAGAATTGTAGGCCCTGTATTTTATCAAGGTACATTAACTGGAGAGCGGTACGCCGAAATGTTAACCGTCACACTTCGAGACTTTTTGGATGACCTAAATTTAATGGATAGACAACAGATCTACTTCCAACAAGATGGAGCTCCTGCCCATAATGTTCGACAGATTGATATCCTATTACAAGACTTTTTTGATGGCAGATATTTATCAACTAACGGCCCTATCCGTATGCCTCTCCGGTCGCCAGACATAACGCCTATGGATTTTTTCTTTTGGGGGTACTTGAAGGGTGTGGTGTATACAAGGCGGTATGACAATCTTGAGGACCTCCAGCAAAGCATCATTCATGCAATCAATAATATTGATGGTAGAATTATTGCCAGGGCCACTAGGACCGTTTACAAGCGAGCTCAAAAATGCTTGGAGCAAGAGGGTGATGTTTTTAAGCACCTAATTTAAATTTTGTTGTTGAAGTTACAAATAACTTAAAATAAACGATCCGTTTCACATCATGGATATTCGTTTTAATTTATACTTTATGGTAAGGCAAAATTACGACAACTAACACAGCCCCCTTGACGAATTTGAAAAATCATCAATTGCTTTGTTATTTTTGATTTTAGGGTAAAAAGGTATATGGCAATTTTTATTCAGAATTTAATTTTCTATCGGTTGCGTATATTGTATACTGGGTGTCACATTTGAAAAAATGGAACTTTTTGACATAACTCGACGTTCAATTTTTATTTCGTTTTCACCGTCGTAATCAGTGGAAAAAATACTACTAGTTTGCATATTTAACTGACTCTGTAGCTCCAACAATAACGAAGTTAGCAAATAGTGCCGACTTAAGTTTGAAAACCCTGTATAGGTAGAGTGCTGAACAAGTCCCTTTTTATGGCAAATTGTGGATTTGCGCATGGGCCTATGGAACATGCGCATTCGACCTTCAGACCTCGCAATTCAAAACGGTGGTTGTTTTTCTGAATTGCTATCTCCCTACAAAATTGTATATTGTTAATAAATTAAGCTCACCTCAAAGGACTGGTCAAGACTTCGATAACTACAACTAGGTTCGTTTATACTTGTAAAACTAGTTTCGTCCAAACTACTAGAATTTGCTTCACTGATGCTAGTACTTGACTTGTTTTCATCTACCTTTATAACTTTAACACTAAAACAAATAAGCTACTAATAGTTTCTTACACCACAATCATGTAAATATACTTATATACCTACTTAAATGATGGTTTAGGTGGTTTTAATAGAAGAGTTGGTACCGCATTTTCAATTAGCTGCGTTTTGACTCGTTCCGTTTTTAAATAGTCTGATGTAAAATGAGCATAACATATTCGAGATGATCACTTAATTAGATAAAACACTCAAACAACTAAAACGCGAAGAAACTATTAATAATTAGCTGAAAATCGAAAACATTATGCCACAAAGCGTCTATGATGCAAACAACGGTAGGTTATACTTAGTTTGTCGCTGTCAAATGGTTGTCAAAGAGTGTCAAGTTTCACAAAACACGGTATGACAATCTTGAGGACCTCCAGCAAAGCATCATTCATGCAATCAATAATATTGATGGTAGAATTATTGCCAGGGCCACTAGGACCGTTTACAAGCGAGCTCAAAAATGCTTGGAGCAAGAGGGTGATGTTTTTAAGCACCTAATTTAAATTTTGTTGTTGAAGTTACAAATAACTTAAAATAAACGATCCGTTTCACATCATGGATATTCGTTTTAATTTATACTTGATGGTAAGGCAAAATTACGACAACTAACACAGCCCCCTTGACGAATTTAAAAAATCATCAATTGCTTTGTTATTTTTGATTTTAGGGTAAAAAGTCATATGGCAATTTTTATTCAGAATTTAATTTTCTATCGGTTGCGTATATTGTATACTGGGTGTCACATTTGAAAAAATGGAACTTTTTGACATAACTCGACGTTCAATTTTTATTTCGTTTTCACCGTCGTAATCAGTGGAAAAAATACTACTAGTTTGCATATTTAACTGACTCTGTAGCTCCAACAATAACGAAGTTAGCAATAGTGCCGACTTAAGTTTGAAAACCCTGTATAGGTAGAGTGCTGAACAAGTCCCTTTTTATGGCAAATTGTGGATTTGCGCATGGGCCTATGGAACATGCGCATTCGACCTTCAGACCTCGCAATTCAAAACGGTGGTTGTTTTTCTGAATTGCTATCTCCCTACAAAATTGTATATTGTTAATAAATTAAGCTCACCTCAAAGGACTGGTCAAGACTTCGATAACTACAACTAGGTTCGTTTATACTTGTAAAACTAGTTTCGTCCAAACTACTAGAATTTGCTTCACTGATGCTAGAACTTGACTTGTTTTCATCTACCTTTATAACTTTAACACTAAAACAAATAAGCTACTAATAGTTTCTTACACCACAATCATGTAAATATACTTATATACTTACTTAAATGATGGTTTAGGTGGTTTTAATAGAAGAGTTGGTACCGCATTTTCAATTAGCTGCGTTTTGACTCGTTTCGTTTTTAAATACTCTGATGTAAAATGAGCATAACATATTCGAGATGATCACTTAATTAGATAAAACACTCAAACAACTAAAACGCGAAGAAACTATTAATAATTAGCTGAAAATCGAAAAAATTATGCCACAAAGTGTCTATGATGCAAACAACGGTAGGTTATACTTAGTTTGTCGCTGTCAAATGGTTGTCAAAGAGTGTCAAGTTTCACAAAACACTACCTCAAATTGCAAATGCGCATGTCCGCTGGGCCTATTTATTACTATTTTTTACTATTTTATGATTTTAAATTCGTCAAAGATTTTCCACGCATCCTATATATAAACAACATCGTTCAGCACTCTACCTATATAACCTATATATATGATCTTTGTGAATCATTCCCAAGACCAAAGACCAAAAAGAAAAAGTGACGAGTAACAGCAAAAACAAAAAACAGAACAAGTGGCGCCCTCTACGAGATACGTAGAAATTGACATTTTCCATCCCCAAAAACACAACAGTGCCAAATTCCAATAATGTACCTAGTGTAATGTAGGAGATACGGTCAATATTCAATTTTAAAAAGAAGAAGAAACTAAAAACGAGAGGCACATGGCCAATAAGAATTTTATTTTTATTTTTTTAAGTTCTGTATGCTCCAGAAGTTATGCTAGGGTTTTCTGAAACACCCTTTATACAGTGTGGTCATTAAAGTGTGCAACATATGGAACTTTTTTTTGTTAATTGCACAACCAAAATACAGATATTGCCGAAAGTTAATGCATATTCAATAATCATATTAGGCGCACTTGGAATGGTTGCAAGTTAAACTGCATACAGGGTAGGTAAAAAAATATAAAAATTGTACAAGAGTAAAGTACCCTTATTTCAAAAAATTCAGCAAAAGGTTGTTTAAAATTAAAAGCTATGCCTAAATACCAAAACGTAGCCCCCTAAGAAAAATTTTTTTTCGTCAATTAATTTCCACAGTTTCTAATAAAAACATTTAAAATAAAAATTTTGCACCTTAAATGAGAGTTTTTTTAATATACACATTATCATTACTAATGTTTTACCTTGTTCAGAAATTTCTTTACGAAATTTTAAAGTTTTGTTTAATATCGTTGCAACAAACATGTAGTTTGTGATTCCTTAAAAAAATAAAAATTATGAAATTGTTTAGGGTCAATATTAAAACAAATTTTTTTAGGAGATTATTATTAATGTTTTTCAAATAAATATATTTTTTTTCTTAGGAGGCCATGTCTTGGTATTTAGGCATAACTTTTAATTCTAGACAACTTTTCTTAATAACATTTTGCTGAATTTTTGAAATAAGGGTACTTTACTCTTGTACAATTTTTATATTTTTTGACCTACCCTGTATGCTGCTTGACTTGCAACCATTCTAAGTGCGCCTAATATGATTATCGAACATGCACCAACTTTCGGGGATATTTGTATTTTCGTTGTGCAATTAATAAAAAAAATCCCATATATTGCACACTTAAATGACCACACTGTATATATATTTTAAAAAATACGTATGGATTTTCGTGGTTTTGTGCAACACCATGTATAGCAAAATACCTATTCGTCAGTAACTAAACCAACCAGTCATCTAGAAAATAATGTTAAAAAATGCATGTTTGGGCAAAAATTTGAAATATTGAAAAATTGAGGTAACTATATATCATATTTATTATAAATTTCAAAACTGGTATCATATTACAAATTTGATAGTGGTTGGCGGTTGTAAAATATTTTCATGTACCTATCTATTTTGTATAAAAAAATATTAAACTTTAAAATAGGTTATATCTACGTAGAAGTCAAGTTAAACAGAAGCAAAAGCAAAACGGTCACTTTTCGACATACGTGTTGCCGAAGAGAATGATTGCATACGATTTTTATACAGACTGTTTACCGCCGCTAAAGTGTATCTATGGTCCTTGTGAGTGTTGAGCGTAAATGGCAAAAAAGACAACATTGGTCTTTGGTGTTAGTTTATTATGGTAAAGAGAGTAAACTACCTTTTTTTCAAAAATATGAAAAATGTTCTTCTTCTTTTGGAAAGTTACCTGTATAGTAGTGTATAGTCCCTATTATTTGTATGCATGTCATAGCATATCCAGTACATCTGGAATTTCCATACAATATTGAAACACTATTACTTGTGGTGAGTGAAACCTAGAAATGAAATGAAATGAGATTCCCAGAATACCCAGTATTGACAGGTTATACGGTGGTATTGCGCCAGACTTCATTAGTTTCTAGTTAATTAAATGTACCCAACTAGAAATCAACTCGCATGCAATTCCGACTGCAGACTATAATACAGTTACAAAGCCAACACGGTCTTATTTTGGAAACAATCCATCGTCCGTATCGGATTGTTAAAGTCCAACTAGTTCTCAGAAACACAACATACAATCACACAGAACATGGAAACGCGGCTGCATGTTTGTGAAATTTGAGGTTAATATTGGCATAATATTCTGAAGCATCCCAACTTGACACAATCGCCGCCCTAAGTTTGTTTTCCACTTTCACTTATCGATGCTTATTGAAGATATCCTGCGGAGTTTGCCTATAGCACTTGACAGTTATTGAATTACGAAATGAATAAATTGCCTCGTCGAAGAATCGGCTGCAAAAAGAAAGAATTCAATTTTGTAATTTCATTTAAGTTCCTCCCGTTTTTCTTAAAATTACTTTCATTTGATTTTGTTCGAGCCGGTTTATTGGCGATGCTACGGGAAAGACCTGGGGGCTCACATTTAGGAAACGACTTTGGTAACGAAGTTTGCTCTTAAGAAAGTTCATCTTAGCCCCGAAAGAGTAGAAAGTCATGTTTGCGTTTCATTATCGATGAAGCTCATAAGACTGCAAATTGGTTTAGGATTTACCCAAACCTCCAACTGCAAGGGATTTGTTTGGAGACTCTACTTACCTAATGCCACAAATGTGCTTCCAACTACTTACCTACGTTGTTGCATATAGAATTGTTCAAAAAAAGCATATAGTTCAAATCGGTTTGGTGGTTGTCGAGAAAACAAATTGAAATAACAATTTATCGCCACAGTGTGATGATGAATAACTTTTTAGTGAATTATCGAACCAAAAATTTTATATGAAACGCCAATTAGAGTCAAGAATAATATAGGTATATTGTTATTTTTGTGGTTGTTATTATAGGTAATTATATTACATACAGTGTGTCCACGGATAGAGTTCACGTAGGGTGTAAATGACAAAAAAATTTCGAGTTGAAATTTGAGCTTCTGGGAATCAGCCCTGCTTTCGAAAAATCACGTATGCCTTGGGAATTTTGAAAAAACTAATTTTCCTAATCAGTAAAGTGCCCTTTCTGTAGGTTTTACGACAAAATGTTATTAAGGAAACTTGTTCAGAATGAAGAACTGAGTAGGTTTGCGAAATTTCGAAAGTCTAGGCCTACATTGATTTTTGGTATTTTTTCCCACTTTTCTTCACAAAAGTGCACTTTGGGTAGCTTTCACAATAAAATGTTATTAAGAAAACTTGTTCACAATGGAAAACTGGATAGGTGTGAAAGAATTTCAAAAGCCTAGGTCTACTTTAATTTTTACGCGTTTTAAATTTTTTAGCAGAAAAAAATCAAAGTATACCTAGGCTTTTGAAATTATTTCACACCTATCCAGTTTTTCATTGTGAACAAGTTTTCTTAATAACATTTTAATGTGAAAGCTACCCAAAGTGCACTTTTCTGAAGAAAAGTGGGAAAAAATACCAAAAAATAAAAGTAGGCCTAGACTTTCGAAATTTCGCAAACCTACTCAGTTCTTCATTCTGAACAAGTTTCCTTAATAACATTTTGTCGTAAAACCTACAGAAAGGGCACTTTACTGATGTGGAAAATTAGTTTTTTCAAAATTCCCAAGGCATACCTACGTGATTTTTCGAAAGTAAAATTATGTCACAAATTAGTTTAAAACCAAGCAGGGCTGATCCCCAGAAGCTCAAATTTCAACTCGAAATTTTTTTGTCCTTTACACCCTACGTGAACTCTATCCGTGGACACACTGTATATAAATGCTTTGTATAATATTTTTTAAGATGTCTGTAAGAGGTGTCAGGTTTCATATTCCTATTAAAATTGTCGTCACCTTCTTGTAGAAATCCACCTATGTACGCGGTTCAATGAACTGAACATTGTTAAAATATACCGGTAGAATTGTCGGTCGGCAAGTATTTTTATTTCACTTTCTCTCGTTAAAATTGTTGTACGCCTTGTGGAGTTACACCAAATTCGCTTTGGTTTGCAGTATTAGGCATCGTAAAACTTGAACCGTTAGGTGGTTCTTGAAATTTTGTATTTTTAGCGCACAACAACAACATTCTTTAGACACATTGTAAAGTCCACGTGTTCTACAACCCGATCATTTGATCATGCATATTACTTATTACACCGATGTAATTAACTTTAGCGAATGTAGAAATTTACATATGGCTTCCGGAAATTTTGAAATGCTACAAAAAATAAGTACAGCCATAAGGCAGAACAAGAACAAGTTTATTGCACAACAGATTATCTCTCCGGCAAGGTATAAAAATTCGCAGAGGCCATTCAAAGCGGCCTATAAAAACTTTTCTAGCAGATAATCTGCGTTCATTATGTTTGGAATTTGGGGCGAGCACTTACTTAAGTTGTATAGTACAAAATACCAACGAGTAGAAAATTGTATACTTTAAATTTCTCCAAGAACCTATAATTGGGCTAAACTATGTTACATTTTTGTATAAGAGGCATGCCCATTTCTGGTAATCTAAAGGGGAATATGAAGATCTGGTCAATCTAGAAGTGTGTCTGGCCTAGAATTTGTAAGAATGAAACAAGGACCTTTTTATCTTAGCTCGGTTTGATTTTTATGCCGGTTTCGTAATTCGTAATAAATAAGACACCAATATAATGAGATAATGTTAAAACCACATAAGTAGATTAAACAACGCAACACTTCTGGACAGACCAGATCTGTATATCTATTTAACATTATGTGCAGTGAGTTTATAATCCCCCAATAACTTTTACCAGAACTGAAATTCAAACTATTCCGACATCTACGTTGAAGTGTAAACGGCGTACTGTATATCCAACAGTTTCAAGACCTAAAGTTAAAGCCAGCTCGTTCCAAAACTTTGAGCACATTAGACCTGTGCGAGTGACTTGGGTAACAAGGAGTTGGTTCCTTGCATAGCTTAATTGTCGCTAGGCATAGCAGCATAAATGCGCACTACAAAGGCTTTCTGGAGCACTTTTATATGCACTTTATGCACTTCTCGGAAAAGGAAACAGCTTTCGCCAACCGCACTCCTTTAGGTGGAAATAAGGGTTTGTTATTTTCTCCGTTATCAAGTTAATTTCCTCACAGAATCTCACGCATTAAATTTTTTTCTCGTTCACCTCAATCCACCCAGTTGTTTTATTTTTTCTCCGCCAAAAATTAGAATTGAAATTGAAAAATCAGGGACTTGCTGACCCCAGAATGAGCCCGGACCAAGGTTTCTTCATAATTTCTGGCTAAATGATTTAAAGGTTCACTTCTTTTTTAATGGTTTAACGAACGACGATATTACTTGATCGTATTAATCATATACTGTAAACTAAAATAATTATATGAGAAATTGGTGATTGTAAAGTATTAAACCCCACCAGGTACACAAAATTTTACACAGAACGAAAAACCTACGTAAATATAATTAAAAAAGACATTGTGGTAATGAATTTGTACATTAAATTTCCACCGATGCCTGGTTTGATCAATATGATGTTTTATTGGTCATTGCTTGAACTTAAGGTGATTGTGATTATCATTTCAGGGTGATGGTTTAATGTTCGAAGGCATCATTACTATGTCAATACGGTCTTCCTCGTAATGTTTTTTACATTGGCTTTATCACTTCAGGACATTGGCTCAATGTTACAAGTCATTATTATTATGTCGAAACGGTCATGCTCGTAGTGATTTCCTGTACATTGGTCTATCAGCTCAGGGCATTGGCTTAATGTTCGAGGACATTAATATTATGATATCACAGACATTCTCATGATGATCTATTATCATTGGTCAATCACTTCAGGGCATTGGCTTAATGTTCGATGACATTAATATTAGGATTCGTCATGATGATTTATTATACAGGGTGTGTCAGAACTCTCTTTATTGATTATTCTGCTAAAAATGAACGGATTTTGTTTATTAGACAAATTATTCGATTCAGAAAAAATGGAACCAAATGGCTGTTCATACGTTGCTATAAAAGGTATCAAAAACAGATTGTACGAAAAAATTAAGTCAAATTCTGCTAACAGCTTTTGCTAATGAGTATATACCGAGCATACTGGGATTACTACGGTTTTCTAGGGTTTTCCGTAGTACTTGAGCGAATGCTATCCTAGTTCTATCGGGAAAAAAGTCGGCCCTAGCCGCAAATGGCAACGAAGACAAAATAATAGTAATTGCCCCCCTCCCCCCCACAAGCATGTGGTTGCTTCTGGGGTACTCCTAGTTTGGAGTATTGTGAGGGTGAGAATTATTATTATTATTATTATATACTGAGGTAGGTACGGTAGGTCAGTTTCCATTTCCGACTTCTGGTTTAGCCGGAAGTAGCGGCCACTTAGACAGCATCTTGATCTATACTTGAATATTACCTTCTGGGTGTACTGTAATGAACATGTAAAAACCAATATGTTGGTTATTTTTAAATATTTATATTCATGTTGTGTATATTATATTGCTGGAATCGCTGGAATATACATATATACCAGGTGGCTCAAGGCCGCCACTTCAGGCTGAATGGGAAATCGAAAATGACAACTGACATTTTTATCATACATATACGTATATTCATGATAACGTATACAATGGTTCGTATTTGTTCTAAACCATATTATTTTTTATAAATCGTTAAATCCGTTAACATTTTTAGCAATATAATCAATAAAAAACGCGTAATGACACACCCTGTACACATACTTCTATCACTTCGGACCTTTGGTTCAATATTCGATGTAATTCTGATCTAAGTGCCCAATTTTTACTTTTTGATTTTGGACGTTGGTTTTTACCGTTGAGTGCCAACGTTTTTTGAACAGAAAATAAAAAAGGATATTTTAAAAACTCTCACCTGTAATTTTATTTAATAAAATTTACAATGGATAGGTAAAATCTAGGTCAAAAGAACTAAGAACACAACAGCGAAATTCTTATAGAACCATTTATTAAACATTTTTTAAATATTCATGTGTTTTGGAGTAGGAATTTGTAGACTGTATTCCATATAAAAAATTTGTCTAAAAAGGTTTTAAACATAACGCTATTGGAAAATTGCTGGGAGTTAAAGTAATTATTTATGAAATGGCATGTTATTTTATATTTTTAGATAAGCAACATTTTTATGAGGTTTCATTTTGTCATTACTCGTGTCTATAGGTACTTACATCATCACACTGTATACCTTAATGGACGTACTACTTTGCCTAATTTTTTTCCTGTTGCAATCTCTCTAGTAGAGTTCTGATGATAGTCTTGCCTTACCATTCATCATTGAAATACTCGAATGTGCCTATAGGTATAACTTTTATTGTGGTACTTCCTTTTCCGAGCTTATTAGAACTTCGACCCCATTCTTCGCTCCTATGCCCATAGTAAAGTCCATATTTCAGAAAATACAACAAATTAAATTAAAAATAGCCTCAAAAATGCTGTTTATGTAACAAGTTAGGAAAAAGTCTCTTACTTTTCCTAATTAGGACGATTTGACACCCTTGAGTCTTCCAAATCTCCATATATCAAAATTTGAAGTATAAACTTCCAGCCTAAATCTTGACGGTTGTTTGTAAAATGGTAATTTTTCTATGACAGCTGAGTTGAGTCTATCGCACTAATTTCCTTTAGACGATACTTAGCAATGGTCAAATTTTTCTTGTGACAAGTTATCAGATTTCAATGATCTTATAGTGTTTCGTCTGTATCTTCTGAGTGGTACATACTAAAACAATTATGATTAGATATTAGATATTAGATATCTAATAAATTAATGAAAACAGCATAGGTCTGTAGGTATAATATTTTGAATGTGTGTGAAAGTTTTCATAGTTTTCAGAGTTTAATTTCGCTGGTTGTGCATACACACGTAATCAAAAATCCATTAAATTTCTTTGGATCAACAAAATAAAATCACTGTATTTTCTCTTACTTTAACCAAAGTCTAGAGTATTCTCTAGACTTTGCTTTAACCATAATATCGGAAATTTGCATATTTAATACCGCAGATGACTTACCTTAGCAAAACTCTAACAGGATCGTTACATTAACAGATCGTATAAGTATTATACGCACAGACACAGGATAACTTCACTCCGGCAGAAAGTTTCATACTAGAGTACAGCGTGATGGCGTTGGGACGTGGCAGGTCCACAATAAATAAAAAAGACCTGTATTGATAACTTAGGACATTGTCGCAAGGCAGAAGGACATTGACAGCACGCATTAATATATTAACTAATGATATTGTTCCTTATATTTATGCTTGGGTACATTGGCTGATGTTTTTGAACATTCCTATGATAATACAGTTGTATTAAACTATAAAACTGTACGTTGACATAATCACTTGAAATCATTAAGTCAATGTATTTGTGCCTTGTTTCAATGCCCAATTTGCATTCACACAACGTATTATTCACTGTAGACAGTAGACATCACTATTTACATTGAGTTAACGACTTTAGTACATTATAATAATGTTTGTTGGGTCATTATATTAATGAACATGTTAATTACCTAATCACCAACATTAATTGTTACAATCATTTTTGTTCATTATGTCGATGAAAAAGGCATTGTGACAATGGCTCTGAAGTTAATCACTAGTGGTGATTAATATCATGCCACGAATTTTTTTCTGTGTACCCATGACCGTTTTTTTTACTGCAATAATAGTGGAAGAGGAGCAACTGTGATCAATATTGACGGTTAATTCTTGTTGACTTAGCCTAACCAGGGACTCTTTAAAATAAGTGGACCCAGCATTTCACAGTCTATCACATAGGAAAAGTGAAGCCTTGAGGGGAAGTTTGTTTTCTGTCGACTCCAAGGAGACCATAAGGGGGCTGATACAAGGTTAAGTTATATGTCAGTGTCCAACTGCCATCAGGTTTTATGTGAAATGCCAGTGCCATAAATTGTAAAGGAGGCAAAAAATTTTCCATCATAATTCATAATTTTTAAGTTTTCTAACTTCCAGATACTCAGATGTGACAATTAAAGGTAATGCGGCCGCCTATAGTAGTCCCAATAAATGCAACCTTATTTCTCCTGTATCACCTTTAGTAGTCCTACAATTCCCATTACGTGGGCATTACGTATAAGTAGGTAGTTCAAAACAAAGATCGTATTTTGTAAATTTTACATTATTAAGCAGGTAGCTTCAGTCAGGTCTTTTCTTAAAGAGTTTTTATCTACGACTACAAGTTTATTTTAAGTTTGTGAGGAACTTTGAGAGAGAAATAAAATTACAAAAATTTTATAATGAACACCGAGAAAACTACATGATTGAACTACTAGACCTAATCTTATTAGTCCATCCCAAAAATCTGTAAAAGTTCTTTGGGTAGAGATACATTCAACAAGGGAAAAAAGTTCAAGTATAAATATTACATTATGGATTGAGGAACCTGGTAACAAGGTGCAATAGCGACAAATTCTTAAATAAGCAAAATCGGCACTGACTTACCATACTTATTATTTAAATTCGTGGAAATAATTGCTGGAAATCAATTTGAATTATAAAATAAATTTGTTGCATTTGACAGTTGCCATATTCTGCACTTGTAGACACAACATTGTCAAGTCTAATTTTTAGAAATCGTGGAAACCATTATTAATTTTTGCTAACAAGCAAAGTAGTTGTTATATTCATAGATTCTCCAATAAAATGGCATACTTGGCATCACTGATACCATTAGAATGAGGAAAGAATAGACATCACTTTGGAAAGTGTAATGCTGGATCCCCTATAAACTTTGACAGGGTTATTCCTCTTCCCTTATTTTCTTTTACTATTTATGCAGTTTTATCATTTAACACTTACGCGAAATCGCGCGGAGATGGTAATTTATTTACAAGCCTGCCACTGGCGAACTTATGCTTGCTGAACTTCCAATCCCTTATTTGCCGGAGCTCTTTGCATTTCCGACGGAATTATAAACAAAGTCTTAAAGTTGTATAAGTTTCAGACACGCAACCAGACTGTTCTCTTGATTTTCCGTATAAATAAACCGGACAAATTTCCCGCAAACAGTCTGACGCGGTCGGAACTTTACTACAAAATTAATGTAGTGCGCTTCCAAAACAGTCCTAGGTATACATGTCAAGCTGGAGCAGTAGTGCCGCGTTCATTTAAAATGCGGGCCGTCTGGCTCTAGACAAATAATAGATACATACCCAGCATTTGTCTGTTCGTTCAATTGTTCGTGTCGTCCAAATGTAGGTACATTTGATTCTGTTTTGTACCCTCACCGTAATCTAGAGGATAGAAGGAACCAAGAAATTTTGGCTATCTGAGCATACTTGATTACTTATTGATTTTGAAAATTGAAATGAAAAGAAAAAGTTTTTGTTTTTCACGCACGAGCTTTTGGTTGCTTTCGGGGTATTCTTAGTTTGGAGTATTGTGAGGTTGAGAATTATTATTATTTTCGACGCCAAAAGGTATTCCCACTCCCTCTACGGGGAACATTCACTAACATCCCGGGTATCCCGGATACCATGAGGATCTGACTCGGATGAGACTCTGATGTTTCTCAGCAAAGTTTTTCAAATAACACCAGTTGTTGATACGATGACTGGAACCGTCTGAACGTTCTCCATTTCCCATTCCCTTCTAATTCGCTCTTCTAAGTCTCTGTACTTCGCGATCTTCTCGGCCTGCTTCACACGCAGGTTGTTGTTGTTTGGGATGGCCACATCAATAAGAGTTGTCTGCCTAGAAATTTTATCAAGGTCCGGTCTGTTATGGGCAACTCGTTGATCAGTCAGAACTGTACGATCCCAGTACATCTTGTAGTTGCTGTTCTCAAGAACAGGCTCCGGTGTGTAGCTGTAATATGGGATCCTCTCTGCCTGCACAAGCAGCAGTTTTTCCGCCAGTTCCTGGTACAAGATCTTGGCAACCGAATCGTGTCGTTCCTTATATTCCGTTGATGCAAACATCTGACATCATCCTGTTATATGCTGGATTGTTTCTGAAGTTTGGCACCCGTATCTGCATCTGTCATCCACTACCGATGCATCTCCTACAATGAATTTTAAATAGTTACGAGTTGATATAATCTGATCTTGTATGGCCAATAAAAAATACTTTCGTTTCGGGGAACATTCGTCCCGAGGTCAGCCAATAATTCGACGCTAACTTGTCGTCATGTTCATGGTTAACCTCATTAGGATGGCTCCCGTGCAGCGGCTTCTCCAGCCATATCTGTAGTTTATCATTGTGGGTTCGGTGGTGATTTTGATGTTCGTGTTCCCTCAAACGTAGCTGTGTTGAGACGTCTGCTCCGTATATAGCTTTATGTAGTGTGGAACTGTTGGCCTGCCTGTGGAAATAATTACGCAGGTTATTATTATTATTATTATTATTATTATTATTATTATATTATTATTATTAGGGTGAGGGATAGTCATCCGACGTGTGAGAGAGCCGAAGACCCTGTGTAATTTTCTGAAACTCTTTGAGTACCCACGTGCATAATGCATAAACCTTCCCAGTGTCATCAGTCATCAATTTTCAATTAAGTTTTCTTCTACCTCTTTGTTACTGCTATTAATAGTTTTGCCCATTTTGTGTTTTTTATTTTGCGCGTCAAGTTGGCCTTGGATGCCTATTTAATTTTCAGCGTCACTTATAGCTATCCAAAATTGCCTCGTTTTTGTTCTTTGTCGTTTTTTGGGCCCTAAACAATCGAAAAAAATCGTGGTGGTAGGTTGGTAGACCTAAAAAAATCACCTTGTATGAAAGGAGTACCTAGTACCTAAGAAACGATTGACATTTAGCAAGTTTATCCGAAAGCACAGCAGATCAGCCAACATGATCTAATTATTTATCTTTGCCAAAATTCAATTAATCCAATAAAATTCGTAAATTGGCTAAATTTACTCAGATCATATTTTTGTTTTGTTTATCAAACAATGGTACCTTTGATAAAAACATACCTATTAGTTGCCACTCTTGCCAGAAGGTATTGTCAGTATTTTTAATTTTTTGTCTTGTTATTGTTACAAAACTCTCCCAAAATCGTATCTCGCTTTTGTAGGGTGCGAATAACCAAATTTCACCTTAGATCTATACCACCTACGCCAATGGTTAATTTTAGCGGCTTGATAGGGCCCAGCAAGCTCTACTTTATTTTAAACTTTATATAAAGTTCTGAGTTTTGACTACCCACCACTGTATTTTGTACCAACACGTAGGTATCGGTATTGCGATGTTTACGACCCGTATCCCGGATCAAAAGACATAAAGCAGAAGCAGGTCGAATGTAATCCTAACGCGTTTGGCGGTTTTTATCGTTTTTTACATGGACCGTAACCCGTATAACACGAAGGTTTAAATCAGTTTGTGCACTTGGCAAAGGCGTGTAAATACCTACGTGACGAGATTATGGGACAGTCACGAAACCGGGTTGTTGACGCAAAAACTGTTTTGAGGAGACACTTTTTTCCTTTTCATAATTATTAATGCGGGAAACGTCTGTTCCAGCACGTATAAATTAAATAAATATGAGAGTTCGAATTTCTCGTATTTGATGCCCCCAGACATTTTAGCGAATATTTCATTCGTTCAAGTCCCGAGAAAGGAATACCTACCTACCTACCTACGTACAGACAAATTGAAAAAAATTTCTATTTATAGTGTACAAAATTATAAGCACAAAGAATATTATGCTAATAACATAACAGGAGAACGTGAAAACAACAATAATTATTATATGATAGCACATGTTTTACACGCTTAAAAATTTCCGCAAAAATGGAAAATCTTACTCCTTCAGAGATTGCGAAGAATAAAAAATGAGGAAATCGAAAAGCAGATCTTATGACATCCATGATTTTGTGTTTCAGTTTCTTAGGACCTTCTTGGGTGTGGGGAATTTGAAATTTGAATTTCAATGACACACACTCTATTTGGAAAATGCGAAGCACTATTCGATAATTACTTTCTTTTTATTTGGAGAACTGGGACTTTTGTTTAGAGAGGTTCGACTCGAGTTACCCCACAGAAGAATTGCGTAAGATAATGTGCTATATGAAAAGACGAATAATATGCAACCAAAAGATAATCAACTCAACATCCACGTGTGATCACGTGTGATCATCATGTATAGAACAGGTGACAATAATTATTAAGCACAGAGACCGTCGATGTGAGAAATGCAAGATAGATCTGCGTCGAGTAAAACTCCAAATCCAAGTATTCCCCCATGTGCAAGCCCAGTCCCGCTTGGTCGGCTCTTTGGGTTTAAAACGATTTTTTACTCTTTTAAAGAAACCGAGCCGCTGGGAAACCGAAGCCAAAACAATAGACCGGTCTCCCGGGTTCATTAATTATGAATGCAGTATCTTTTTTGTCGCCGCACTGTCGCGACATCAAAAGATTTTTATTTAAAAGCTGCATATATACAAAAGGAGAGAAAGTGATTTTCCCGAATCATTACATACCGTCTTGCTTTTGTGTAATGAAATATCTCTGGGCACATCCATCTCGCAAATTGTTCCCGTATATGGAACTGTTCCCACCAGTCATAGTCTCGCGTCGTCTGTGTAAATAATAACATTGGGAGAAAGTTCGTGTCAACATACCTGCTGGATATATGATGCTAATTTTAAAATACAAGATGAAAACTAGGAGCAACCTTCTTCAAAACTGGATATACAATATACTTATTTGAAATTTATACAGTGACCACACTGTGACTAAATGAATTTTGATCCATAACAATGCACAAGGAGTCAAGGTATTCTCAGCTTTTAAAGCACCCACAGGCATTCAGAACATTTTCAAAGAAGGCTTTGATGCCGCTGTTTAGATACCTACGTCTATGTGGTGGTCCTTCTCGCTATAGTGGAGCGAGACTGGAAAGGATAATGGATTTTAATGCTCCGTAATTGCTAGAAGGATTCTAGGAACAACGGAAGGATGGCTGCAGAATGGGGAATGAGAAGTTACTCCAGAAAATGGAACCGGCCGCAAAGTAGGTATATAGCCTTTCCCGAGATTTTCAGGTGAGACGCGATTTGGCGCCCATCCAAAAACGGTGGGCCGCTCCACAGATTTTCTTACTTTTGTTTAATTTATTTCACCGGAATTGAGAAATAATGGTGTTGAGTTACAATCTCTTTTGAATTGTGGTATTTTTAAGCAATGTGTGGTTTTGAAGGCATTTTAAAAAAGTAAAAAAATCTAGTTAGAAAGTACCCAACAACTATACAACAGAAGGCAACTTAAATTGTTGATTCTTGGAAAAAGTGTAATAATTAACACCATATCTCTTAACTGCGAGTGATTTAAAATTCTAATTTTTCTGAAAAATTAACTGAAATATTTGCTCCTTTTAAGCTGTGTTTCTCAGTTTCTTCGGACGGTAGATGGAACAAGGAACCCGGTCAGGGGTCCCAAAACTTCATGGAAAACGGAAATTTTATTTTTACCTTAACTTTAAGAACTTGTACCCTGATTAAATTTTTTTGTTTATTACATTTAGACGCCTCTAGTAGCGTAGTAACATGCTTTATTTGGCCTGGTACGGCTACTAAATACAATTATAGTATACAGAGATTATAATGTAACAATTCAAATAAGTAATTTTCTTATTGCCTTAACATTTAAATTAAATTATTAGTCAAATTGCATCATTTTGAATATCCAGGTAATACTTTTTTGATAATGTTTTAAATTTGTAATATTTTTTCACTTTTTAATTTATTTTATTTTTATTTATTTTTACTCCACAAATAAGTACAAGGTAAGTATTAAAGTTGATTTTTAAAAACAAATTTTATGAAACACATTTTTTTGTGTGTAAGTCAAAAAATTCAAAGAACAAACGGAACAAAAGGAGGATATTGTAGCCCTTGACCCTACAAGTTATTTCTGCCTATACGCCTATGGTCTAAAAACATAACTTTTTGGATCTATTTTCTCTATGTAGTTTTGGGACTGTTTAGGAGATATTGCAATTTATTTGGCTATTTATTACGACATGTTGCTAATTTTGGCTTAAGCCCTTAAAAAATCGTGTTTTCTCAGATATCAAACACAAATTTGGCATGAGTTCCCTGTAAACACAATCTTGAAATTTGCCGAACCTAAAATTAAAAAAAAATAAAAAGCTTTTTAAAAACAAGCCTTTATTTTACCCATGTAAATAAGTAATAAGCCAAATTGCGACAAGCTTTTTGAAATAAAAACCTTAAAACCTTAAAAAAGGTTGTAACTTGCAAAATTAAAAGATTTGGGGTTTTGGAAACATTCTTCTTCTGAGTTTAAAATTTATGAACTTGTCAAATGACAAGATGTGTTTAGTAAAAACTGAGCTCGATATTTTAACACTTTTTAGAGAACGTGCCAAAGTCTGAAATAACCAAAAAACTCAATTATATTATTATCAATTATTATACTCAAAAGAAGTTGGGGTCAAAGGTTATTTTTTCTCAAAAATTACACACAAAAATGTGTTTATATAACAAAGTTAGCTGTGTCAAATTTCAGCTAAATATCTTAATTTATTAGTAGAATTAGTTTTTGTAAAATTCAACTTTATAACGCCCTGTATTTTGAAGTAGAACCGTCTAAATGAAAAATGGCATAAGAAAAGGCCCTCTATTTTAGCCAAAGGAATCTGTGGTACCTAACTGATTGACCTACTTTTTTAAACAATAAACAAAAGCATTATTCAATTCTGTTCAAAAAATAAATCAGTCAGTTATCCAAATATCACATATATCACGTTAAAAAGGAATCTTTTCCATGAATAAACGAACGATGTCACGCTTTACAGATTTCTTTGGTAATGCCGAGTCCTTTCAGGTATTCAGTCTCTTTGGGGCTTCAAACCGCCGAAAACTCAATCAACCTTTTCAAGCGACTCCAATAAATATTTTAAAATCTGCTTTCCATGCTTATTTGACCATGTTTGATATACGTTTCGGTCAAAGTAATGAGAAAAGGCGGGCTCTCGTGAAACGATAAGTTTTTTCTCGCCTGCCTGTTGTCAGTTTGTTTATGACCGGATGAATGGTTTCGTACTTTTTACTGCCTCATTAACCGTTCTCTAGTGCTTGTTTTTTCCCAGCTCTGGCAATATTTGGTCGCTTGGGCGAGTAAACATTTTTCTATAGGAAACGCCACGCTTCAATATACCTAACTACCTCAATGTTTCCTCATAATAAAATATCCGGGAAGATACCCACTGAATTTATTTTATAGATGATATCATCCGGTATATATAGAGTAAGTATCCGTGTGTTGTGTATGTATTTTGGATACACGTAAACCGAGCATACCTACTCGTCTGATGTCTGTTGTGTTCTTAAAAAATTATGTACAGAATTATCGGATGAGTATTGGGCCAAGTATTTTTATTTCTCTATGAACAATGCTGGCTATTTTATCAGATGAAACGTTCCAGAAAACGCTGGAAATACGGCCGTATGCAAATGACGCGCGTTGCCTGCTCTACGTCTCTAAACTCAGAGAAACGGGGTTCGAACGAGACACTCAGTCTAAGTGCAATTGTGAATTGCGGCCCATCAACATTACCGCCACGTGAACCTTCCTCACTTCGCTATTCCGCCTTTTTAAATCACCGAATATTAGGGTTGGAGCGATTTCTCCCGAGTTTTCATCGGCCGTTTTCTTTCCAGCTGTCTGAAGTTATGGTATTTAATGCGAAACTTTACTGGAATTTTTCTTGCTGTTCCTTCCTTTCCAGTGGCAATAATATTTTTTATCTTTATTAGTGATAGCCGTTATTGCAAAAATATGAATAATTTAAGAAAGAAAGAACTGATGCTGCAAATTTAATAATTCCCATATGCAATAGAGCAATAAAACGGGATAATAATACCTTCATTACATACAAATGAAGGAAGAAGGCTCATCCCAATAATGTTTCCACAGTTTCCTTTACATACAATATACAATGATTATAGTTTCGCATGGATAAGTTAAATAAATAAAACTGGTATATATTAAAAGCAGTACATAATTCATTGTTGAAAGAAGAATTGTAAAAAAGGTCGAATTGTTTTTTAAATTTTCTTGCTCTATAGTGTGTTTTTATTAGTCCACATTGCGATGTCGCAGAAAACTTCAAATTTATGACTCAATTTTCTTCCCGTTGTAACAGTGCTTGAATTCCTGCCAGAACACTTCCGTAGGTTGTAAAATGTTTGTCGATATAAAACGCAAAGGAAAATGCGCAGTTGCAATATTTGTTGGGATGGGGTCTTTTCACCCAATATTTATATATTCCGATGAAGGATATTATTAGCAATGTTTTTTTTATTCAATTCGCACTGCAAAAGTATAGAGAGGATTTATTATTTAAACCTAAACTTCCATCATAGACAATCAAAGACTCAAAGGCACAACAAACAAAATATTTATATAAGGCATAACAGGAGTTGTATTTAGGAAGAGAATTTAACAACTGCAAATTATTTAATTATTCTGTGTGCAAGTAAGTATGAGAAAAAAAGATATAAATTATTTAAGATTCAACGGTGTCCATAGTGAGTGGCCTCTACTAATCTCTGTCTAGTGAAGCAGTCATAAAAGGATTCTGAGGAGTTTATCTCTCAAACTCAAAGCATTGCAGCTTGATTTATATAATATGTTGCGCGTTAGCGCTGCCTTAGTCTAGAACTAATGTATGTTATAAAGCGGAGCAATATCTTTCAACTGCGTCTCGTCTGCTAATGATTCCCAGTTCAACATAGTCTCTCCTTAAATTGATAATACTTCTCAAAGAAACATATATTCGACATATATACTAGGCTGTTTCAGATTCACGTACACATAAACTATATCTAACCAAACTGAGACTAGTTTGTTAAGTTGAGTTCTGTAAAGATCAGATGCGTCAAAAACTACCCTACAAATAAAAGACAACACGTACCTAGAAATAGAATATAAAAATCCATCTTCATATTTTCTTTAAAACCTAGTGATATGAAACCTACATAATTAACCCCCTCCATTATTTTTTGTGTACTCTTTCAATTTTATGATCCAAGTTGGCTCCATTTATACATTACGAATATTTTGGTTACCAACTCTACCAAATAGCGATTTAAAATGCTTTTTCCTTTTATTAGGTATAAAGCGAATAACTGGATATTATGTTGGGATTCTAGCTTTCGTACGACAAATTGAATTGGCAAGACTTTTATCCGGAATAAGTTTAAAACTGAATTGCATTAATTCATTTCCAAGCAATATTATAAGTTCCAAAGTTAACATCTGCAAATCATAGCGTTTGTTTTTCAAAATCGCCATCTGAACTATGCTCTCCAAATGTTATAATGAGAATCGGAACTATGCCTACAAAAAATTGTTATTACCAGAGAACAAGGAAGTTGTTCTCTGTTATTACCTCACCGTTGAGACTTTGTATATTATGTGTTCTTTATGCCCACTTGGACAATTTCTTACGTATCAAAATTCGCAGTGGCGGGGCATTCTTTTTGATCCTTTCAAATTTTTAACGGCGTCCGACAACGGAATTTCCCGAAATGAAATTTTACGACATCATAACTCTTCCATGTTAGGAATGTCACGGCTGATTTTTTTACAGCTGATCTTTAAAACATTTAAAATCAAGTGGTAACCTTGTAAATCAAAAATTTTCGGATACAGTGGCGTACGGAAAAGGGGATATTTTTCAAAACCAATGTATTTCAGGCAGTTGCAATGATCGGCCAAATGAAATAAAAATTTAAAAATGGCCAAAAAAGATTTGAAAGGGTTTAGAATATTGACCATTAAAAAACTAGATCGATAGAAACAAAATTAAAATTGTTAGTTTAGTTTTTGTAAAACCATTGTGGGTGAAATTAAATTAGAACCTTTTTTTAATGCTTAATGATTTTTTATTTTGAAGGTTTTTTTATAATTTTTGGATATGTTATGGCCTAAGTTATTTGAATTAAAAAGGACTATGCAAAGCTGGTCAATTTCAGTGGCGTACGGAAAAGGGGGTATTTTTCAAAACCAATGTATTTTATGCTGTTTCAAGAATCAGCCAAATAAAATAAAAACAGGCAATAATGATATGCCACTGAAATATACTTATTTAGACTCAGTTAAACTTAAATTAATAAAACAATTTCTAATACTAAAAAGCACACAGTTAAAATTTTACTTTTTTATCAAGTAGCTAACCATGAAAAATTATGTTTTAAAAAATATGAAATTGTACTAACTTTCCAGTTTCAGTTAGGAAATAATTTAATTAGTTTCTTAGCCCCTTAATGCTTAGATTCAGTTAAAAACATTATTAAAACTTTATCTTCATTTGTAATGACAGCCATATTTATAAAAATATTCTTCGATTTATTTACAAACGTCAGTGTCATGCAAGTTAAGATACAATAATTGTTTCATGGCTACTTGATAAAAAAAAAGTAAAATTTTAACAGTGCGCTTTTTATTATTAGTAATTGTTTTATTAATTTAAGTTTAAGTTTAACTGAGTATAAATAAGTCTATTTTAGTGGCGTACGGATTATTGCCCATTTTTATATTGTTATTATTTCATTTGGCTGATTTTTGCAACAAGAAAAAATACATTGTTTCTGCAAGATCCCTCTTTTCCGTATGCCACTGAAATTGACCCGCTTTGCATAGTTCTTTTCGATTAATATAACTTAGGCCATATCATATCCAAAAATGATAAAAAACCTTTTAAAATAAAAAAATATATTAAGCATTAAAAAAGGTTCCAATTTAAATTCACCCACAAAACATGGTTTTACAAAATTTAAACTATCAATTTTAATTTTGTCTGTATTGATCTGATTTTTTAATGGTCAATATTCCAAACCTTTTCAAATCTTTTTTGACCATTTTTACATACCCCCTTTTCTGTACGCCACTGAAATTGCCCGGATTTGTATAGTTCTTTTTGATTCAAATAACTTAGGCCATAACATGTCCAAAAACGATAAAAAACCTTCCGAATACCTTAATCAATGGATCTAGCCTAGAATGTTGCTCTAAATTTGACAGAATTCAATTTCATACAAAATTATTGAACTAATGCGAGTCAGACGTGAAATTTGAGAATGATATCTATAGTTATACCTGGATACTAACGTTGTTTCTTTAGTGGTTCTTCTCGAAGTTTTTGTTATTTATGAATTTAAAGGAATGAAGAGTATAGGTAGGTACCTACTGAATGAATCGACTCCATAAAGTACTATACAGATGCCTCAACGGTGGTATACCTAGTTTAAATAATATAATAAACATACATTTAAGTAAGTAGTAATTTTATGTTACGTTTCGTACCAAAGTTTCTGAGTAGAACATTTTATAAAACGAATTTCTAAGAATTTTCCATTTAAAGCAAAAAGTTATTAAAACCAGTTAATTGTGTTTATATCTAAGGTGTCTTTGGGTCTCCCCTCTGAAATTTTGTTTATTTATTTCAAGCCTACGCCGACGGTTTCTTTTCAAATATAAAATAATTAAATTCCGGATGGGTTGTAGCAATTAGCCGAGTTTTGTCGTTCCCAAAGTTATCTTTGGCTCTGCCAAATCCAATTCCAGTTATTTGCTTAAATTTCTCGCCTTACTTTTATCCCAAAACTCAGTTAAATTAATAAAAAATAGAATTAATTTCTTTGTATAAGAACAAGATCTCGGTTTTTCGTCAAGTATAAAATTATTGACCTAGTGATATTATGGGTGTATCTTAACATTCATTATTTGTAGAAGTTAGTACAGTGCAGGAACATTTTCCATACAAACCTAATAACAAAATATTGTTTACTCAAGTTGAAATGTGTTTCCTCTCGTTTCGGTTAAATCTTCGGTTAAATACTTCGATTTTTAACTTCCTGATATTAAACTGAGGAATGAGACGCTTGCTATTAAATTGGAATTTTTGTTTTCTTTGGACAAACTACATGCGCAGGCTTGATCGAAATAAAAAAGTAAAGACAAGATTCAATTTCCTTTAAAATTATTAAACTAACAAGACTCACAGTTAAAATCTGAAACTAATATCTAACTATACACATATTTTTTACCGAATAGCATTTTATTTATTTTTATATGGAACTTTCTGCGGAGAGGGACGAAATTTCTTGGAAATCATAAAAGCTCAAATAAATAACTTCTAAACTATTAAGCTTCGGATTACCCTATATAGGATTCAAGGACATCCTATCTACAGGCTATGTTTGGACTACTCTGTCTCTAGGACACCCTGAATAGTAAATTTAGTATTATACCCTACTTTATTGTACCTGTAAATTAATTTCATCATGAGTTCATCATTAGCAGCTCAATAAATTTATTAAGCTTTACCTATACCATTATTAGTAGCCAAAAGGCTGAAATTTGTAAGTTGCTTTACCATTTTATGTTGACACATACCTACGTTTTACAAAGGGTTCTTTAACCGGTGCAGATTGTTTCCAAAAGTATAGGTAGTTTAATATTCTGTCTGCATGTATTTCTAATTTTGCGCTCTTTCCTATTTTACCGGAAGTCACACTACTCTTTTTAGTCGAAGGTTTAATTTTAACTTTGTACGGCTATAAGTTATTAGTTCAAACAGGAAGTGGGGCCATTTCTGTCACTTGAAATTTAATGCAAGAGAGGAGCAGGATCAACTACTGATAAATATGTTTGCCGATACACATTATGTGTTTCATTGTTTAAATTCAGGCTTAGTCTAGAAGGTTTTCTTTTAAATAACTTCTAGTTTTTTAAATAACTTCTAGTTTTGGTTTTCATAATTTTATCAATATAATAAGCAGTTGGCAAGATTTAGAGATTTTTTTTGCCAAGAACGGATTAGAGTTCCGTTATTGGGAGAGTTAGGACATTAATGTAATTTTTTAACAAAAAAATCTTTTTTCTTGCTCATTGTGTTTCTTTGACAAATCAAACAGACTCTTAATTTTATTTTCTTCGAATTTTTAGCTATATGATCTTGCCAAAGTCCATATGGTAAAAAGTATCTTCTGTCATAATTATATGTATACAAATTTTGATTCCAATATAAAAGAAACAAGGTGCTTATCGAAATTGTGTCATATGAGAGTAATTAGATAAACGCTATCCTACAGTGTGTTTCACTTTAAGTCGAGACAATTCTGTATTTTTCGAAAGATATGTAGGCCTATCTTCATATTAGGCATTTAAAAAAATAGATAGTGCCATCTAACTAATAAAACACTTTGTTACAAAATTTCAATTTCATACAGAGTGTTCACCAAATGGAGCAAAGTTCTAAAAAATTGGGGTTTCCAGAGTACTATTATACATAGTATATCCAGCCTAGTTCATACAGGGTGTTTCGTAAAAAAATGAAAATTTGATGATAAAATTATGTATTTTAAAAATGTGTTTAAAGATACAAGATTGTAAAGTACTCAAAAGCCTTTTAAAACTCTTATTTTGTGGACTTAAAATGTAAAATGTCAACTACTAATGTAGTGTCAATTAGTACAAGTGTGTTTACCTTAATGCCTCTTGAAAAGAAGTTGCTGCCTTTTCTAATAAGAGTCTGTTTAACTGAAAATTAGGAAAAGCCATGCAATAAATCGTATGAACTCAATAAAAATTATTTATATTTACTATAAAATAGTTGCTAGCAAAAAACTTTTGAAACTTGTTTCGTTGTTAAAAACTGCGACAAATTAAACAAAAACGTAAAAACAAACTATTATAACTAGCTATTACGTAGACCTTACCATTTCATCCTTCCTAAAAATTAACCCACCAAGTCTACAGCCAGGAACAAAACCTATAAACCTTATAAAGTATAATTTCCTAGGGATATTTACTGAATTAATTATTTTAATTGAAAAGGAAAGAAAATTGTGAAAAATCATTCTGGATAAATGCAAATGCGGAAGTGTCGGTGTATATGTTTAAAACCTTTCATGTTTCACATTAAATACAGTGATATTTTTCAAAAGCAAAGACTGTTTAAGCGCATCCTCATGTCTTGGATACCAACTTCTTTTAAAGAAGGGGGAGCGAGGTAGAAGGGAAATTCATTTGTCACAATAAGATGACCTTCATGGCTCTGCATTATTACTAATGACTTTATTGTCCGTAACTCTCCCAATAATTCAGGAACCATAGCATGGATAATATTGATGATTCTGCCTCTGCCTGTTTGGTTACTTTCCCTTCTTATTTTTCTAATTAATGAGTAAGTAAGGTTGATACAGAGTTCATACAGATTGGGGAAGATGCATTGCTTTTCCTTGTAATCTTTGGGGACAACCAACAATTAGTTCTTGATTTGTTTTTTGTTTGTTTCCTTGAAAATTAGTAACTTTTAATTGTCCTGTTTTTTGACACACACCCATTACTATACATTCTGCGTTCTCTGTAAATAAAGCTGGAACAGACGGATATACGTACTCGCCCCCCTCCAATTTCCGGCCACCTGCTTCTCCACTTTTTTCCCGCCTATAATCAGGATTAGAGCCGTGTTCGTTAGTCGGCCGCGCTGCCAAATTGGCGGGGCGAAGGGCGGAAATTAATGCGTGACTTTCCGGGGGCCCTTGCGCCAGATAAGGTTGAGTGGGCACTTTGGGACTTCGCTTTTGTGTGGCGGGCGTCGCAGGCGCTTTCTTGGTGACGGTGACGCTATCTGCACCCCGACCCCAAAGGAAGTTTGAAGGAAGTTCGACGGGATCGATGGCGGATTGGATTGCGTTATGCAATTTACGAAATTTGTTATCAAATACAGGCTGAGCCATTTCTATCATCCAACCCGACATTATGTGATAGTATTTTTGAAAATAAATGGTGTTTGGTATCTACAGGGTGAGTTTTTTTGAGAAGAGAATCTGATTTTTTTTTAATTTTCACAGTCAGCCATGGAATATTTTCATAATTACGTTCTATTTTATAATTAAACACACCTACTTCAAACTTTCTAATATTTTGTTTTTAGCTGGTAAAAAATGTAACAAAATAAAACAAAAATTAAAAAACTCAAATTATTATTATTTCAAAAGGTCAGCTTTTAAAATAAAAAAGGTGTTCAAATAATGCACCATTATTATTTATTCAAATATTGCATATTTTCAAAAATGAATTTGTCGCCTTTCTTAGCGCCTGTCAACACTGGCAATTGTTCTAAAACACCTGTTCTTAATTCAGCAATTGTCTGCATACTTTATTTTGTACTGTTCCCCAAAAAAGAAGTCCAAAACCTATCCAACTATATGGATAGAGCTGATCTAGGTAATTTCTTACGGGCAAACAATTATGTGGTGGAGCTCCATCATGACAATTTTTGTTTTATTTTGTTGAATTTTGTTACCAGCTAAAAATAAAATATTTGAAAGTTTGAAGTATGTCTTATTATAAAATAGAACATAATTATGAAAATATTCCATGGCTGACTATGTGAAAATTAAAAAAAAATCAGAAAATTAGCCATAGCCCTTTTATTTTTTATAATAACTATGCCGAGTATTATATCTTTGGAGAGCTCAAGAAATGGCCGATTTAATAAGGCAACAGCCAACTATGATTTAAATTTAAAAAACACAAGTTTTAGTCATATCTCAAAAATCACAAACAACAAACAAATTGGATCAGATTATCTTATTAAGTCCAAAATTATCTACAATTTGTGTCTCTAGAGTTTTTCCGTATAATGAGAAATAACGGAGCTACAGAGATCCGATGAAATAGCAAAAATCACTCTTTTTAAAATATCTAGTGAGCCATGAACTTTTTTAAAAATCCAAAAGGGGCATTATTATGTTAAACTGCAATTCTTTCCCCATTTAACCTTCTAGCTCTGCTAGTTTCCGAGATCCCCATAGTGGGCATCGAAAAAAACTCACCCTGTATAACGTTCCACAAGGTATTATAGTTTTTCATATACTGAACATAATGGGTTAACGGTTTAATTTTATATGAAAATTTCTTAATATTAAATTAGTTGCTATTACTTACTAATAAATTAAAGTAATAGAGAATTTCTCTCCTAGACATTCCACTCTGTAATAGTTTCATAGTCTGAAGGTAAAAGCTTATTTCAAAAAGACATAAAAAAATTTCAACTTCTTATGGAGGTCATTATTTGTGATTTCTCGGGTAGCTTTCCAAATTCCAAATATACAAAATAGCCACCAGCGAGTTTTTATTTATCCGCTACACAATCTGCCAATATAGGGTAAAAATGACGGCGAATTCCATCTCTTTTCATTCCCTGCACCTTGCTGTGCGCAGTAGCGTCAAAAGAGGTAGATATATGTTAAAGTAAAGTAAAGTTTTAAAGTAATAATACTTATCATTTGTGAAGTTTATGAACAATAATAAACTATCAAACACGTCTTACAACTTTTTTATTCAAAGTTTATCACCATCGTTTCGAAGCGCTCTGTACAATATTCCGAATTTTTATAGATATTTCAGTGATATTCACTCAGTCTAAATAAACTAGATCATCCCCGGGCACGTCACTGAAGGTTATAATAGTTCAGAGGGTGATTTAGTTCTCGGCAAAATGTCTCTAAACGAAATTTACAAGATTAATAGGTAAATAAAAGTTTCTGCGCTAATTCCCTTCGCTTTGTTGATAAATTCAGCGGGAATTAAGCCTGGGTTGCGTAAATTTCAGCTTTACCTCATAATTTAGGAACGTTTTGGGGGCGAAATACTTCATTTTTACACAGTAAATTAAGTGCGCTTAACGAGAGATCCTTAAAAATATCCCGTCAAGATTTATGAATAATTTCTAATTTGCAGAGGCGCTGCGGAGTTTTTTTTTATTGGGATTAAAATTCTTAATGAGAGCCGCTTCAAAAGTGCTTTGTTGTGGATGGAGTCACGGAGAACGTCTTTAAGTAAATAAAGAAAAAGTTGGAAGTAAGTTCTGTCGGAAAGAAACCTTCTTAGGTATTCAGCAAAGTTTATGGGCGTAAGGTAGAATGTAGTATTTTTATCACGTCACCTTTTAAATTCTGGGTATCACTTTCGGTCTGTTCCAACGAGAAACAGTTAGGCACATTTCACCACGTCCCTCTTGTACCAGATACCTACCTACCAGATCCATGCATTTTATTATTATGTTACCTACATAGTGAACAGTGATTAGAATTAGAACTTACTCTATGTTTTTCATGTTTTTAAAACTTATTCCTTAACATCCCATAAGTACGGACTGTTCGAAATGTTGTGAGTATAATTAAATACTGACAAAGGTATATAGAGGTACGTGATAATACAGATATAAGTGCTAAAATTTTAACCACGTTCTAATTCATTAAAAGCAACAACTTTTTAAAATAATTTATCTCGAAGCAACAAAAAAGAATTATATAGGAATAGTTTAAATGCGGTTTTTTTTGGGATACCGACAGACAAATACGTAGAATGTAGTATTTTTATCACGTCATCTTTTAAATTCTGGGTCTCACTTTCGGTCTGTTCCAACGAGAAACAGTTAGGCACACTTCACCACATCCCTCTTGTACCAGATACCTACCAGATCCATGCATTTTATTATTATGTTACCTACATAGTGAATAGTGATCAGAATTAGAACTTAGTCTATGTTTTTCATGTTTTTAAAACTTATTCCTTAACATCCCATAAGTACGGACTGTTCGAAATGTTGTGAGTATAATTAAATACTGACAAAGGGTATATAGAGGTACGTGATAATACAGATATAAGTGCCAATATTTTAACCACGTTCTAATTCATTAAAAGCAACAACTTTTTAAAATAATTTATCTCGAAGCAGCAAAAAAGAAATATAGGAATAGTTTAAATGCGTTTTTTTGGATAAAAACCACAAGAAAACCATGGTACACAAAATGATTTTATAGGCGGCTCGTCTCGCGTCAAAAAAGGATATTTATAATTTAAATATTTTTATACAGAAATCACGATTGATCTATCAACGTACGCAGGAACTTCGGTTATAAACCAAATTTCCTATTTGGCAAAAATGGATCGCGCACTAGATTTTAAGACGGTTTTGACAATAATTATTCGAAACTGCTAAAGTTCTAAACTGCAAATTGTTTAGCATAATGAATGGCCTGCGCAAACTTCTCTCTGCAGTCTCTGCAAGACTGTAACGTTCAGCCGTTTGGAAACTAGTACACAAAATAGAAAAGTTGATCCATAGGGCGACTTGCCAGTTGGAAAAATATGCACGAAATATTAATCATATATAGGATTTCCGAGGAGAATGATCAAGGACGCCTCTTAGGGTTTTTAAACGAAACTAAAAAAATGTTATTTTCTAAAATTTATTTGTGGCGCAAATAGATCCATTTAATTTTTAATTGGGTTTTTCGCCACCAAACTGATCGAAAGACAACTTTTTCAAGTTGCCTGGAAAATTCATAAATTCTTAACAGTGAATGAACGAAACTTTAAACGTGTAACTCAAAAAATAACTTCAACAAATTTGTTTTCTGAGCTTTCGGAGAATAAATATTCCTCCTTTCTCAAAGAAGATTTTGTTGAAGTTTAAAGTTTCGTTCATTCACTGTTAAGAATTTATGAATTTTCCAGGCAACTTGAAAAAGTTGTCTTTCGATCAGTTTGGTGGCGAAAAACCCAATTAAAAATTAAATAAAAAAATGTTCTTGAATTGCATAGGAATTCATGCAAATGTAAATGCAAAAACTTTCTT
Source organism: Pseudeuparius sepicola (assembly GCA_963920635.1). Classification (NCBI taxonomy): domain Eukaryota; kingdom Metazoa; phylum Arthropoda; class Insecta; order Coleoptera; family Anthribidae; genus Pseudeuparius; species Pseudeuparius sepicola. The sequence goes on along the minus strand of OY987300.1, from coordinate 68,664,934 downwards.
TAAGCCATGTTCTAACCACACTTTTTTCTTTTCAGGTAAGTTCGATAGTCTAGATGCATAATGTATTCATCTTTATTGTAAGTATGTAGAAACTAGAATAATTTGCCGCTATATCCTTGAATTGTCCCGTCTAACAATAGTCCAGGCGGCGGGGGACCAAAAGTAGAATTGGAACCACAGAAGGAAGCGCTCTATTTTTAAATTAATCGCAACACATATAACTTTTAACTAAAAGTTTCAATTTTCTCCCTTAAAATATAAAAGAAATGTATCCCCTTGCCCATTTGAAGCTTTCTGTTTTTTTTTTAATATTTACTTTAGTAACTCCCAGATAAAAACTTTATGGGACGATTGCACTTCGGAAATTGAATCAGTACTTCCCCAGATACTTTCGTCAGTTATCGCGTTAAAAATCAACAGATCGAACAGCCATTCCAAAGGGCTATAAAGGACAACGTTCTGTATATAACTTGCCCCAGAGCACCAAATAATAAAATTGAATGTTCAGAGAACACGGCAGAGAATAACGAGAGATCAATAAATATCTGAAAAATGGCACGAATTGGGCCAGTTTGTTTCATTGTGATAAAGTTAGAACAATGCCCTGGCTATTCCAGCCTATTATGTTCCTTTTATTGCACTGAAACATGAGTAGGGTTTTGTCTGCTTTGTACTGAATAACGGAGTATTATTCATAGCTTTTTGTAACTTTACCAACTAAAAAATTGTTTGTGGTTACCGTAAACACCATGATTTGAATAGTGCAGAATATTTGTATGCCCTCAAGGGCTCAAATTGGACAATTTCTGGAATAATCTCAGCTTTGAAAAGAGAATTGTGTGCCAAATCGGGACAAAAAGCCATATATATTTAATATTCCAAATGCTTATGTATAAATGTATAGATTTAGGTTTGTTGTAAGCTTCAAACAACGAATTTATTTTATTATTGAAAACACAATTAATAGGATTATTTTAATTACTTATTACGGAATAGTGAAAACTGTGCGAAAACCACAATATAATTATTACAGTAAAAAGTCTGAACTAATTAAAATGATTCAAATGTTTTACTATGAATGGACATAAAAATAATCCGGCAATTTTAATTAGGTGTGTGCATAATCCCAAGCAACATTGTAATATTTTAAAACTTGGGAGTATTATTGCCGGCTTGGGATTAAAAGCGGTTTATTATTTTATGCAAGCAAGAATTTTGTCTTTGTTTTTTCCTCAACTTGTATAAGTACAAGCAAACTTAGCTGAATAGTTGGGGTAACGATTTTTCGTATAAACATATCCTGTGTCTTAATTCGTAAAAATATATAGGTAGGATAAATGGACCCTTGAAATTCATTGCAGAAACAAATGATCAGGTGTGTCTAGTTCAAACTACACTGTTTGAGCAGTGTTCGAAAATATTATTTTAAAATTTGCCGATGCACTCATATGACTTCTATAAAACAGAACCTTTATTACCTTTTTTCGCAAAAATATAATTAAGTTTTCGAAAATATCAATTACCTATACAGATATAAATCGAAATATTTAACTTTTTTCCATCATCATTTTATGTAGTAGCTTTTCATGGAATTTGCTGCACCATGATACTTCTACAATTCTACATTCTTTATTTATACATACAAGTTTTTTCTTTTGACTTTTTCAATATCTCGGCAATAAATGGTATTGAGCCTTTGCCTCACAAGTTTATCTCAAAGCAAATAAAAGTCGTTGAACCGAACAATAATAATAATGATTGCAGGTCTAATAGCGTTAAACGTTTTAATTTTTAGAGTTGGGGTTTTGTTGGATACACTCCAAAATGGCATCGTGCGATAAGAATTTTTCTGCCATTTTGACAAAAATGTTTGACTTATACAGGGTGTTTCTAAATTATGGTGCCAACGTATTGTGACAGGTAGAAAATGTCATTTTGAACAAAAAGTTTCCCATAAACATGGGTCCGAAAATGCATGATCTACAGATGTTAGGCTATTTAAACTTGGTACAGTTATTTAATAACTGAAGCGCAACAATTCTGTGTAAAAACAATTTATTCCCATCGACCAGAGGCGGAGGGGCAGGGTATCACAATGGGATTTAGCTCATAATTTTTTGAGGTTATCTTTTTGGTCTCGCATTATGCTACCCCGCCCCTCCGCCTCTGGTCTATGGGAATAAATTGCTTTTACACAAAATTGTTGCACTTCAGTTACTAAAGGACTGCACCAAGTTTCATTTCAATTGTACAACGTCTGTAGAAGTTATTGCCAAAAATATTTGTTCTTTAAACTGAACTTTTATCACCATGTAGGTAACTTTATTATATATTATGCATTTTAGGACCCATGTTTATAGGAAACTTTTTGTTCAAAATCACATTTTATATCTGTCGTATTAAGTTGGCACCATAATTTAAAAATACCCTGTATAAATAAATTTTTGAGATTTACCGATATTTTTACATATTTGAATATTTCAAATAATCTGAAAGCTTACGGGTGACAGGACGACAATAATAATTATGACTTAAAGTTTTAAGTATTGATGAATTATGAGTAGATTGAATAAATTCGTAAACATTAAAAAATATTACCATACCTAGGTATATGGTCTTTTATTTAGGAAATCAAGTTTCGGGTTTCTTTACTATGCGCTCTTTTGTTTCATTGATGTCAAAATATAACTGCCCATGCATAAGAAACAAAATTGCTAATAAAAAATGTCCCTTTACGAAGCGAGATCGCTATGTTTATATAGGCTTTTTTCACCGAATGTTCTGAAGAGTTATTAGATCTAATAATGCAGATATTGCTTCTCGAGCAATATCGATTCAGACAACCAATCAACTGTCAAGTCAATAAAGATTTCAAACAAAGAGAAACTTCTGAGCAGTTTTTCAATACATATCGGATCCTATGCCCTTTACTTCGAGACAAATTATGATGAAAGCAGCACCATCAGATGATTCAGTATAAAATAAATTAAGTATCATGATATCTTACACAAGAATATTTTCTGCGAAATAGCTCTGGAAAATGTGTCGATCTTACTCGTACAATATAGCTTACGTATTCACGAATACGTAAGTCTTATACCGTTGGGTGAAGATTTAAAAAGAGAATCTACGCCCATGGAACAGCGTGCCGATTTAAAAACATCTCCGGAGCCCGCTGGCACCCTCTACATTCCGGACCAGAAATTAAAGCGGATCGATATCGAAAATCTTCTGGCATCTTCGCCGGAGCCATCTTGCGGCTAGCGGAAGTAACAATTATTCACAGTCGGTGTCGCTGACTCGAAAGCAAAGTCTAGAAAACAGCACACTGTTTTCTGGGGTATACTGGGATAGCTCGGTGGGAATTACAGATAGGACATTTCGAGTCTGGCAATATCTTGATTTTGACTTTTGACAGGGTTTTACTTGACATTAAGCCCTGGGAATTGGGCCTGGAGAAAGTGAAAGGTTAGAAAGCGATTTTGTGCGAATTTTGGAGCTGAAAGAATATTCTTGGGCAGTGACAGTAATCTGACAAGTTTATTTGTGATTTTTGAAGGCTAAACAATAAAGGTGGTAACCAAGGTAACGAGTTTGGACTGTGATTTTTGAGATTCATTACAACATTATTTGCCCCTTTCACTGCTCCCTTTCGCGACAAGAAATTTACTTGGGGAAAGGACCCGCCCAAATACACTTATTAAACAGGGGTATCATTCCATCCTTTTCCCTTTAATAGAAATCGTATATTACATCAACCACACACGAGCAGAAAATACAGACACAAAATTTTATATTTCCAGCTCCATAGATGGTGTTTATTTTCAACGAGTACGTTGGGATCTATAGTAAACCCTAGAGCTGCGGGCGAGACTTCGAATTTTTTTTAGCCTTGAAACTCTTTTTACACATTGTGAAACTATTGACTAGTGGGGGACTATTATTATTGCCAAAACAAATAACATACAGTGTGTCCAACTTTAAAACTGTACAAATCCGTAAAATCTTCATTTTTGGAGACAATCGCCCAAACTTTTTTTTGTTTGAAAGGCCTTCAAAAAGCGCTTCTTTTGACCGTCCCGTCATTTTCAAAATGCAAATCCAGGGCCGGCTGCGATTTTTTTATACCCTCGATTTTCACGAAAACCATTTAGCGATTTTTTTATTTAAAATCTGACCCCACAGCATTAATCAGAACACCCAAAAACCCCTTTACACCAAATTTGAATAAAAAATATACAGGGAGTTCCAATCTGCAGGGTGTCAAAGTTGAGCAAAATAGGACTTTTAAAGGTATCTGCCAAGTCAAGATTGCCATGGAATCCCCTCAAAACAGTTCAATGGTCTATAGGACCACTCAAGGTATTGGTGTGCAAAGGTCCAATACAACATATACAGAGTATTCTTATCTGTGCCATCTCAAAATGCTGAATTTTTATGAAACTTTATATGGGTCATGAGTGCTGTAGAATCATTGAAAAAATATTGATAAACACAAAAGTAATGTATTTCTTTAAAATTCCTATTTTGCTCAAATTTGACACCCTGCAGAATAGAACTCCCTGTATATTTTTTATTCAAATTTGGTATATAGGGGTTTTGGGATGTTCTGATTAACGCTGTGCGGACAGATTTTAAATAAAAAAATCGCTAAATGGTTTTCGAGAAAATTGGGGGTATAAAAAAATGGTAGCCGGCCCTGGATTTGCATTTTGAAAATAGCAGGAAGGTCAAAAGAAGCGGTTTTTGAAGGCCTTTCAAACAAAAAAAGTTTAGGCGATTATCTCTAAAAATGAAGATTTTACGGATTTCTACAGTTTTAAAGTTGGACACCCTGTATAATAATTGTATATGCGTTAAAATGTTCTTACTTATATAATTTATTTATGTTGACAATATTTCTGGATTTGGTATTTAGGTATTTTTTTAATAAATGTGTTTTCTCATTTAACTATTTTATTTTATTCCTCTCTGTCAAAAAATGTTCAAAGGTAATTCTGAATGAAAATGGGTAATTACTTTCTGGCGTGTTCAGTCAATACCTACTTAAAAAATCTCAATTCCTACATGTAGGTACATACATAGTCAACAGTTTAAAAAATCCTTATTTACCTACTTTTACTATTTTTGTTTATATCACTAATAAAAGTAGCATTTCATAAAACAGTGTTAGTTTTTTTATTAAGAAATTCATTTTCGTCAATGTAATTTGAGCAAAAACTGCAAATTAAACAGTTATAGAGGGCAGGTCGTTACCTTGATTTAACTATAGAGAAAAATCAAACGGCAGAACATAAAAAACGCGATCACGTAAATTCAACAAAAGTGTCTACTTAAAACTGAACTTAGCACTTAGCAGCCAATTTTCTAGGAGCCAAAAATTTCAACGTTTATTTTTTGATGAATATTTTTCTTCATTCTCCGGTTTAATCTGCTTAGAAGGTTTAATAATAGTTACCCTTTCTACTTTATTTTTATCAAAATAAATTTGTGGAAATAAGGGCGAGGAACATTTTTTGCTGCCAGAAAATCGGCTACTAACTTTACACCGGTTTAGTTAGGCACATTGATTTTTAAATGTCTTCCGATATTTGGCCCCGCCTGTTTAAGTTTAAATAGTTACGAGCCGCCACTGATTAAGTGGTGTGGTATCATAGTTTGGCAGATATAAGCAATAATATCGTTTTAACAATGGCAGGCATTGTCCTAGCTAGCTAGCTTTTAAAATTGAGGGTACAGTTTACTCCGGCCTTGTTTTTTTCGACAAAAATACACCCTGTATACACTGTGTACTGATAGCAAAGTCTAGTATTCTCTAGATTTTGCTGATAGGTTCGGCCAATTATTGGGGCAACACCAAACAGAATGTCAACTTACAATTAGAATTTTTTTATCGTTTACACCCCTTGGGCACTGAATCGCCGGACACACAGTATATATTTTTATTAGTTACTTAAGCTAAAAAAATAAAAATAAATAACAACCTCTTTCTGTATTCAACATTTTTCCAGAAAAACGCCTAGGTACATTAAAAAATACTCCCTAATAGAGGGAAGGCAATCAGTTTTTTCACTTTTCTCAAAGTTTTCATTTTGGACATATGTTTTGTTTTTCAAATCAACGTAAGAAATTGAAGCAACATAATGTAGATCACTATATCCTAAAAAAGAGAATTTTAAAAATCTGCCAATCCGTTAAAATCGTCAAATATCAAACTGAAATACGCCCAACCCTGAATCTATTCCTAATTTTATAAAAGCCAAATCGTAGAATTATTTCACTGGCCCCTTCTCCCTTCTCCCCCCGTGTCTATTTTTAGACTTGTTTGCCCCGCCCCGAACACAAACGAGCCTTTTGGAATACGAAATTGTCGAGTACGAAACCTACCACTAATTATCGACTTTGTTAGAGTCATTGTAATTATCGAAAATAGATGGTGCTAAACAGTAGTACTGGACGAGAGCTAAATAGAAATAATAATACCGCTATACACCAGTAGATGGAGTTGGTGCGCGGAGGCGAATGACTACGATCATTGGAAAAAGTTTTAAATACAATCGAATATCCATAGTCCTTCGCCTCCAAAAGCGCTCGGCATTTTATCTGGATCCGTGAGAGGTCTTTTTAAACCTTCAGTCAACGCTTATACGTTTGGCGTAAAATGACTCTAGAGAATCCATTTCGTAGAAGATAGTTTGAAGACGGTTTTCGTCTGGAAATAGTGGCGAATGCCTGGAAAACCTGCTGGATAATGCGGGCCGCTGAAGTTTTGGAATGACAACCGAAAATTAATTCCGGTTGGCAAAGTAAAGCGGAAGTTCTTTCTCGATTGTTTGACATTTGTAATAGATGTCCCAACTTTGGTTCGGTCCTATTGGGATCTACTTAATGTCTAAAAGTAGATCAGAAGACTGAGGAGAAGGAGGAGATCCATTATACTCCTCGCGAAATTCCAAATTGCGCCACTTGAAAGGGTTACCTCATAGCCTCAGGGTATGCCCGCCAAAGGCTTGTCCCGCTCGACCCTTTCCCTTCGGGGATCTCCAAGAATGCGCCCCGCCCAGCCGAGCGGATAGTTTCTCATGTATAAGATATGCCGTCTAAAAGGTCTCCACCGTGACAGCGAGGCGCCGAGGTCCCGGTGGCACTGAGTAATGCCTCTCCTCAACCGGGAAAGAAATCAAAAACACCTGGGTTTTTTATGGCGCGGACTGAGGGCTATTAATCTCAGATTGGCGTGGCGATTGAAAGGGGAGGGGCAGACCCTTTGTTTCGCTGCACGGAACTTTATGGCATGGTTAATCACGCACCATGGGTTTTTGGAAGCGAAGGCATTCATGAATATAGTTCGGAAATATTAGAAGGGGGAAGTTTAAGTATCCTTTTGTTAATCCTGGGGAATTACTTTGAAAATGCGGGCCTTAGAAGCAAAAATTACCGGAGGATGCATCCTAAGTTGCACTCGTATATAGGTTTTAAAATAAAAATTTGAAGTTCGAACATCCCAATTTTGATTCGATAGGTATTTAGATTTAACTCAAAATTTCCTATCCTATTTTTGTCAAAATTCAGTTTTTTTAATGTTAATTTCATTTTAATGCTGTTTTAAACACAATAATTATCGACTAATACATTAGTAGAGTGGCAAATTCACTGGTGATAAGTAATAACAAAAAATCTGCAGAAAAAAGTAGGGAGAAACTACTTTCTGTGTCACCTTGAATGTTTTTTAATGCTAATTTTGATTGTTTTTTACAGTATGCGTAATTCATACATTCAAGGTAGAAAATTGTTTAAAATTCGCCAAAACACAATATTAGAAGGGGGAAGTTTAAGTATCCTGGGGAATTACTTTGAAAATGCGGGCCTTAGAAGCAAAAAATACCGGAGGATGCATCCTAAGTTGCACTCGTATATAGGTTTTAAAATAAAAATTTGAAGTTCGAACATCCCAATTTTGATTCGATAGGTATTTAGATTTAACTCAAAATTTCCTATCCTATTTTTGTCGAAATTCAGTTTCTTTAATGTTAATTTCATTTTAATGCTGTTTTAAACACAATAATTATCGACTAATACATTAGTAGAGTGGTAAATTCACTGATGGTGATAAGTAATAACAAAAAACAGCTTTTCGTTTATGGAAAAAATCTGCAGAAAAAAGTGGGGAGAAACTACTTTCTGTTTCACCTTGCATGTTTTTTAATGCTAATTTTGATTGTTTTTTACGTTATGCGTAATTCATACATTCAAGGTAGAAAATTGTTTAAATTCGCCAAAACACACCAAATGGTCAAATGTAAGAAATTTTCACCAAACAAGAAACTATTTCAAGTATCCTGCTTATGACTGAAACACTTTGTGCAAAAACTGGGTAAACCTTTTTATATACAGGGTGTCCCCGGTTTTGTAGACAAACTTTGAGATTTTTGTCATTTTTGAAGATCTACTACTACATACCAAATTTGAACTTGATATCTCTTTTCGTTACAGAGAAAAAAATAAAATATGAAAATAATTGAGTTTTGAAATGGGTAGAAGTTAGAAGTAAAAACACGACATACTTAGAAATTTACATTTTCAGCTTATTCTCCATCTCCATAAACACAGCAGTGCAAATTTCATAATTTAATTTCACAAAAAGAACTACAACGCCCTATGTTCAGTAACTATTGAGTAGTTTTTAAGTTCAATCCTAATATTTTGGTCCAAAATATTTGCAATTGCTCTTTAATGCTCTGTCCCATTATCATTGATTAAGGTCCATTATTAATCATATTTTTAAATTGACCAATACCACTCAACGCCAATACCAAAGATATGGGTATACAACTATCTATATCTTTGCCAATACACACACATTTGGAGAATCAGCAAGATTTATTTAAATGTGTATTTATCAGCGCCAAGTACATAAAAAAGTATCTAATGTATTATTTATTTTTATAGGAAAAACCAAAAAGGGCGTTTATGTGGTTGCCTGTCTAGGTATGTGAGTTTATGTGGGTGTGTTGTGTGTGTGTGTGATGCTGCTTCACTTTTTTAGTTAGGTAATATTAAAATAGCTAACTGCTTCCGTTTATTTTATTACTTTGTTTTTATGATAATATTATAAACAAGTAAATATTGTTTTGTTAGATTTATTTTTACTAAGTTTGTTGATTTATTTTTGGTATTTTCTTTAAACTGTTGGTTTCTAGTGTTTATAATCATTTATTTTATAATTCATAGCATAGACAAAGCTACGTATAGGTAGACTGTCAGAACCATTGTTGAAATTTCCGCACGCTACACCAAATATTTTATAGAAAATATTACATAAAAACTAATAACTAAATTAAAATACTGCCGTATACGACCCATCCCTTATTAGCTACATTAATCTATAAATCAGAAATCGTGTATTAATGTTATGCAATTTTTTATGCACTTTTTATAAAACTGATTTATACAAACATATAAATTGTTTATTTTGATTTCGCGACGTAATTTAATATCCACCTAAAGCTCATGAGAAACTTCGAGTGAATCCAAACTTTCGTAGAAACTCCATTAAACTAAACAAACTTTCCGGTTTTCCGTATGACTTTACAGCTATAAAATGCACCAAACAGATCTTAATTATCAGATGCCAGTTTGCCCAGGAACCAAAAACTAAAATCTTATTATCTTTAGATGCGAATAAGATTGGCGCAACTCCAGATTCGTTCCTGCTAAAATTACATTTTCCCTTATTTTCATATCTCCCTTCCTGTAGGGCAAGCACGATATAATTTGGTTGATTCATTATCGGATAAACTTTGGCAGGGGTAAAAGGCGGGGGTCCCAACAAAGAAATATCAAAGTAATTAGTTTAGGTATAGGTATTTTGTTTCATCAGACAAAAAACTTTGATGAATTGGTTTTGCTTTGGCTAAGACTTTGTCCCTCTTAATTGATGCTGCAATTTATTTCTATATGCTGTATTATATTATAAAATCATGGCCAAATTTATATAAAAATGCAAAATATGATGCATGGGTATATTTTTTGTGCTAAACCACAATCCAAATCTAATGCAACTGTTTGTAAACCTCAATTTTCTGTAGGTACTTAGTAAGACAAAACTGTATAAATACAAGTTACTCAGAGTAGGAAATTGTGTATGATGACAATCCTAGGCCCACTTTGAGTTTCCGCCAATATTTTCCAAAATACAAAGTATAGGCCTAGAGTCGTAAAATTTTGTCATCATGCACAGTTTTCCATTCTGAGGAAGTTTTCTTAATACAGTTTTGTCGTACTATTTACAGAAAACTATTTATTTGACAAAAAAGAGAGTAAAATCAAAAAATTAAAGTAGGCCTAACACTTTGAACCTAAGTAACTTACCACGCTGAGCAAATTTTCTTTCTAACTTTTTTCACTATCTCTATCAATAGAGGTAGTTTACTTTACTCTTTACTCTTATGCTAATTAACGTTTCTTTAATTTTCTGGTCACCCAGTATAAGTAGTGTTAACTTTTCCATGCCAATCTTATTTTAAGGACAAGAAGACTTTTTTGTTAAGAATGTTTTCTTTTTCGAAAAACTGAAAATTAAAATTTTTACTAGTATAGTTAAGTCCATCCGTGGACACACTGTATAATAGTAATGATTTCGGTAAACACATAAAATTATTTTGAACGCCCTGCCGAATATTTTGCAGCAGAAATTTTCTTTGGCCAACCAAGAGTATTTCTTACAAACATTGTCCGATATTCTCATTCCCCATGAAGAAGAATTTAATTTATATCCAGACATCAGTCCGACGGCATTCGCCTTGAAGAGAGATCCTCCTCCCTAGGAGGAGCTCTATCATATTCGGCCAATCTTAATACCACCGGAGAATTTAATAAGGCACACCTACGTATTCTGGAGAAACAGATTTAACCCGAATTCCTCGCTCCCAGCCAAAACTGAACTAATTTCTCCCCGAAATTAGTGTTTAAACTGTTTTTGGCCCAATCTCGGCTTAGATAGTCTTAATATTGACTATGTAACGAGATTGGTATTTGACTTATCCGAGGAATACCGCGCTCGTATAGGCAGTAAAATATGAAAGTGGCAAAAATGACACCCGCCTATTGTGTTTATAAAGGGTGAGTTTTTTTCAATGACCACTATGGGGATCTCGGAAACTAGCAGAGCTAGAACAAAGGTTAAATGGGAAAAGAATTGCGGTTTTGAAGGCTCAATAATCTAATGCCCCTTTTGGATTTTTAAAACAGTTCATGGCTCACTAGATATTTTGAAAAGAGTGATTTTTTCCTATTTCATCAGATCTCTATAGCTCCGTTATTTCTGATTATACAGAAAAACTGTAGAGACAAAAAATGTAGATAATTTTAGGCTTAATAAGATAATCTAATCTAATTGTTTTATGTTGTTTGTGATTTTTGAGATATGACATAAACTTGTGTTTATGGAATATTTTCATAATTACGTTCTATTTTATAATAAGATGTACTTAAAACTTTCAAATATTTTGTTTTTAGCTGGTAACAAAATGTAACAAAATAAAACAAAAATTAAAAAACTCAAATTCACTTTATAATTATTTTAAGAGGTGTTCAATCTACCATTATTATTTATGCAAATATTGCATCTTTTTAAAACTGAATTTGTCGCCTTTCTTAGAGAGCGCGTGTCAATACTAGCAATTGCTTCTGAAACAGCTGCTTTTAATTCAACAATTGAATCATACTTTATTTTGTACTGTTCCCCTCAAAAAGAAATCCAAAACAGACAAATCGGGGGATCGGGGCGGCCAGGAAATAGGTCTATTTCTCCCTATCCAACTATTTGGATAGAGCTGATCTAAGTAATTTCTTACGGGCAAATAATTATGTGGTGGAGCTCCATCATGATAATTTTTGTTTTATTTTGTTACATTTTGTTACCAGCTAAAAATAAAATATTTGAAAGTTTGAAGTATGTCTTATTATAAAATAGAACGTAATTATGTGAAATTTTGAAAAAAATCAGAAAATTAGCAGCTCTTTTATTTTTTATAACAACTATGCCGAGTATTATATCTTTTGAAAGCTCAAAAAATGGCCGATTTAATGAGGCCACAGCCAACTATGATTTACATTTAAAAAAACAAAAGTTTATGTCATATCTCAAAAATCGCAAACAACATAAAAAAATGGATCAGATTTTCTTATTAAGCCCAAAATTATCTACAATTTTTGTCTCTACAGTTTTTATGTATAATAGGAAATAACGGATCTAGTGATCCATGAAATTTTTAAAAATCCAAAAGAGACATTACATTGAGCATTCAAAGCTGCAATTCTTTCCCCATTTAACCTTTGTTCTAGCTCTGCTAGTTTCCGAGATCCCCATAGTGGTCATCGAAAAAAACTCACCCTGTATGTAATCGTGAGTGTAAAAAATTTAACAACGGAACAAAAAAGTAAAAAAGTTTCTATAAATTTATTGGGCTAACTAAGTTACAAAAAAGTTGTGTAAAAAAGACGAAAACGAAACGACAACAACCTGATTCATCCTTACGGAACACATATCTAATGACAGTAGCTTCACTTGGCCTCTGCACTTTAATCTCGTCAGGTCAAAGGCTTGCCGCTATGGGCTCAATGCATATACCGGAATTTTCCCGTCTAACAATAGCCCAGATGGCGTCAAGTTATCTTCAGAAGGCCTCTTGGCGTTACGTTTTAAAACACGCTTTAACTAAACTTTTGAAACTTGACGTATTCGATTTTTGCACACTTACGTCAGTGTGTTTCGTCTACGTAATAAACACGTATTGGGCTTTGCTTTAACGGTCTATAACTGCCCGATCCGTCGCAGGACGTGTCGGTATTTGTCGCATGAGGCCAGGCCGGATCACATTTCCTGCCGGTTGTTCGAGCGCGACACTGTCATTAAGGCGACACCTTTTACAGGGCTCCACAATACCGGCCCGGGCACGACAAAATCATCACAATACGGCCGGTCCGCTGTGATTAATGAGTTGTGGAGTTCACGGCGACTGGCGGTGATTATGTAACCCTCCGTCGCATAGGTCGCCCGCGGGTTGATTACACTCCAGTAAACTCTAGCCATCAAGCTATTTTTTGAAGTGGTCACGTCAGAGTAAATTGGAAATATTGCCGTTTTCAAGAAATATGCTTAGGGATTTCCTTAACTAAGAGTTTCTTTATTTGGTCACAAATGAAAATGTCCTTTAACCAACGTTAACATAAGAAATGATTTAATATAAAGGTAATTATGCTATAAAATAAATATGTATTAGGTTTTAAAATATTCCAAATAAATTATTACATTAATTTTTTTCTTGGTTCGGCGAATATTTTCCAACAGATACACGATACACAATATCGTGAACAGCTATAACAAATTTTCTCTAAATTTAAATAGGTATATGGGTGCACGATGGGTAATTATTTATATTTTACTTTTGGTGAATTTTCGAATTTCATGACCAGCTTGTGTATGAAAATTATTTTCTAATGTAGTTTTTTTTGATAAACTCTTTAAACCTTTTTTCAAAAGAGTACAAAATTAACGTTTTTTCTCTCGGAATATTAATCTCACACTATACATGGTGTTTTGATTTGAAAGAAAGCCACCGCACCTCAATATTAAAAAAAAATCGAAAATCGACAACACTACTAGTCGATCTTTGATGCAAGGGAGGACTATTTTAATGGCAGTACACTCACACTTATGCCGTTCTTTTGATATTTAATTTTAAAGGTAATTTTGCCAATAAAGTGCTATTGCAATAATGGATTATGGGAAATTTTGAAAATTTGGCAGTAGGTTGGAATATACAACCTTATATAAAGTCACTCTTATTTTTGATACTAAATAAGATTTGAAAAAAAGTCTAACAATTTTTTCGATTTAGTTTTTAATGTTAGTTTTTGATTACTTAGGTATTAGGCGAGAAAAACTATTTTTGTTTTTATTACATTCGTAAAGATACCTAAACCGATGAAATTTACATTCTTTCTGTGCCTATTTAAAAAAAGCCACTTTTATTTACATTTATTTTTTTGTTGCTATGGTTGCTTTTTTGACATGTACCGACTTATGAACAATCTTTAATTTGTAGAGCTAGGGAATGCATCACATTAGAAGGAAGTTAAGGGCTGTCAATGAAAGAAACCGTTTTTAAAAACAATGTTTAATGACGAGCAGCGAACAAGAAGTGTCTGTTGAAATTACATGGGTTATATTTATAAATTCAGAGAAGCAGACTCAGCGTAATGTTATCTTTAGCTACATGTACAAATACAGGGATGTTACTCCTCCACCCTTAGAGGGACATATAAACTTTATAAGTTTCTATGACCTACACAATAATTTCTTTTGTATTATTTTTATTTTTGGAAATAGATAATTTTGAAAAACTAGGTCTTAGATACTTGCATATAAAATATAAAACTGCAATTATGATTAACACATACAATAATATTGTCCATAAACTGATTTTGTTATAATAAACTGGATAATTAAGTAACTTGGAATTTTCTAACTTTTGTGTATTGATTTCATTCAACAAGTTATTTAGTCTGTCAGTATGAATTACATTTAAATTTACTGGAGACATATTCTGTAAAATATAATTATCTGATACATTGATTTGCATTTTTGGTAATGGTATTTTTTTAAACATTGTACATTTTTATAAGATTTAATAATTGTCTCGTTGATTTTTAGGGAACAAGGGAATTCCAGTTCTATTAAGTAGGTTCCGCTAAGCAGAACAGTTTCTTTAGTATTGTAACAATTTTTGACAGCTAAGGTCTCACTGGGAATAATGACTATCCATTTACTTTCGTCAATTTTTTGTACTTGAATCTCAGATATATTGATGGCGATTTGGTTACAATTATTCTTATGTTTATATTTTAATAATCCGATCTCACAGGGTACGTCATCGTTAACATATGTGTGTATATTATCAAAACAAAGAAATTCATCATTTATAATTTTCTTACAGGGTTTGTCCGAAAATCCATATCTTTTTTGATTGTACATTAAATAATTTGAACTGGGAAATATTACCTTGTAGAAATTTTGGTTAGGGGTTGGTAGTGGAAACATGTGAAAAAGATTGTAAGACTCATTTTCAACTAACGGTATTTCTATAATAAAAATTATTTCTTCAAATTTAGAATAGCATTTTATTTCCAATATTTCTTCAAAGTTTAAAATATTTTCCATAACCGGGTCAAACGGTAATTTTTCATTTTGTAAAGAAGAGGCAACAGATTTTATTTGTTTTAGTAGTTCAATAGGATGTATTATTGCATTATGGAAATTATTAATTTTTGCGAAAGATACAGCGACTTCAATTTTGTCTAAAATATCATAAATGTTCTGATACATCATTAAAATTTGCGTTAAAACCATTTGCATCCTTGTCTGGATAGAAATATCTAAAGTTTCTAGTTCATAGTTATGGATTACCCTTATCATTTCAGATATCTTTGATTCCAAAATTTGTTGGTTGTGAGATACATTTGCTACGATTTCTTGGAATGTTATAATAGAGCTTGATAGTATTGTTAATTGTTTATCCATTGATAATTTCAGATTATTTTGGTTTTCTTTTAAAACTGAGATTTCACTATCGTATTTAGCTGCATCTTCTTGATCTAAATTTCCTGTTAAACTCTTGATTATATTCCCTAAAGTTATTTGTGAAATTTGTTCCTCTATTTTATTTTCTAGATTGTTGATAAGTATGTACGAATTATAGAATTCCCTGTCATAGTCCGTGTTGTTTTTTATGTGAGATATAATCATATTATATTTTAATAATAAAGCCTTAAATTCAGTAATGATACTGGATATATTAAATATCTGTATGAATGTCCAATGGTTAATAACCTTATGCGCGTTACCTAGTTTATAAGGCAGTATGCCTGGGCTATCGTTCATGTTGTGGAAATTTGATCCGGCAGCTGATTCTACTGAGATTCTGCGGGCGGACCATCTGTAACAAGTGGGCGTTTTAATTCCTTTATGTGTATTACTTCCGTTTTTTGGGGAATTTTAAAGTTTTTAATTTTGACTTTGTTGTTTTCAAGAATTTCAATGATCTCAAAAGGGCCGATGTATTTTTGTTTACTTTTATTTCGAGCGGAAGATTTTTTATACACTTTTTGGTTCAACTTAAATTCAGTTTGCTCGCCTTTAACATTTGTTCTTTCTAGCATTTTAGTTTTTACTTTTTCTGTATTTTCGAACGCTGTTTCGTATAGGGTACTTAATTTTTCGTTATGTGAGTCGACGTAATCTGTGTAAAAAGTGGTTGATATAAGGTCGAAAGGATCTCTAGAGTTAGTATGACCTAGCACGAGTTCATGAGGGGAGAATTTTGTCGTACTATGGGTGGTACTGTTATATGCTATCATTGCGTAGGGGATTAACTCAGAAATTGTTCTGGACTTATCTTTTTGCCTTAATAATCTCAAGTGCTCTATTAAAGTTGAGTGAAAGCGCTCTACTGGGGAATTAGACTCGTGATGGCCCGGAGTGGTAAAATGAATGTTAATTTTTTGAGTTTTTAGTAGTTCTTTGAGAAGTTCATTTTTTTTGGGACAACCCATATCGGGGATGACCAAGGTGAATTGGAATTTTGAATTATATTTTGTGATAGTAATTTTGAAATTTGATCTTTTACCTCTTGTCGGTGAACTTCTGGATATCTGTAGCTTTTAGTGAAAATTGGGGACTCATTAGTTAATTTAATTTCGTATTTGACCTGATTGGTAAAACTCAAGGGAATATCTTCACAATGAAAGATATCTAAGCAAAGCTTTCTGATTTGTTCGCGTTCTTCGCTGTTACAATGTTCTAGTCTTAAATTTCTGAGATTAGCTTTTAATCGATTATCGATAGATTTATCTAGGGCATGTCCTTCAACATTTTCGAAAATTCAGTTCACTTGGGTTTACTGATTCTATAGAAAATGGTTCAAAAATATCGATTTTAATGGGGTTTTCCGTTGGGTTTAAAATAGTGGTAAGAGCAAAATTATTTTCAACATTAACTAAACATTCGGGAATTTCAGCTTTTCCTAGTTTTGTGTAATTTAAGATTCCTGTGCCGTTTCGTAAACTAACAGGTATTTTAATTTTTTGTACCATTCTCGGAGGAATTATTTCAGTTATTGTTTCAAATTGTGTCGAATTTTGTGGTTCTAAATCATTTTCGTTTTGCCTATAAATTGGTATAATTGAATTTGGGCTAACTAAAGTGTTATTACTATAACAAATATCTGCGCCTAATTGAAGTATTAAATCTAAACCTATAAGTCCATCAAATTTTTCTGAAAAATCAAATATGTAGTATTTATGTATACCTTCTGTATTGAAAATTGGAAATAGTGGCAAAATAGCAATTTTGTCATGGAAAGATGTCGCGTGCGCTGTTTGTACTAAGAAAAGTTCACTTTTGACATAATTTGGGAAATATTTAAAGGCTAATTTTGGGCTTAAAAAGGAACGTGTGCTTCCAGAATCGATTAAAAATTTAGCGTCTAATTCGGGTATATAAATATAAGTAAGTTTTATCGACAAATTATTCAGGTGTATTATTTCGTATTGGAATCCTGACCAGTATCTGGAAAAGCCTGATTTTCAGTAATTTCTGGTTGGGTTTCTTCTTGGTTCGGGATCACATATACCGTATTGAGGGTAGCAATAGTTTTCGTAAGCGTCATTGTAATAATAGTCATAATCGGGATAATAATTTGGCTGAGAATAATCAGTATATTCCGGATATTGAACTGAGTCGGTTTTGGGGAAATTTTCGATTACGTCTTGGTTAAAAAGTTCCTGACTTTGAAATGTACGTTGGGGTTGTTCTACAAGTGTACTTGTTGAGGTATCCATTGGTTCTGGTTTCGTTCTAGACATGTTAGTAACATTAGTTTTTTGGGGAAAGTTTGGTCTAAATTGGGGTTGGAAAGGTCTTTGGAAGTTTTGTGTGAAAGTTGGTCTTTGTTGAGTAAAATTTTGAAAATTCGGTCTTTGTTGCATAAAGTTTGGGAAACTTGGTCTTGGTTGATTAAAATGATTAAAAGGTGTTCCAAATGTGGGAGAACGTCCAAATGTAGGTGGTTGGTTAAATGTTGGGGGAATATATTGTGGAAAATTAAAGTTTGGTTGTGAAAATGGTGGTGGTTTAAAATTAGGATTGTTAGGTCTCGGTAAATTTGTTGGTTTTGGTCTGTATGGAATACTATTATGTACTGGTTGTCTAAAATTTTGATTTTGGCCTGTCTTGAAATAAACAAAATTTTCTTCTTCTGTCACAAACGACATTGCCTGTTCAAGAGAATCAGGTTGTTTAAGCCTAACTACAAGCTGCATATTGTAAGGTAAACCGTTAATGAAGGTTTTCAGAGCAAATTCTTCATAATGATTAATTTTAACAATTTTTATATTGCGGTCCTCGTTAGTGCCATTAAGTTTTGCAAAAAGGAGGCTACGCGTGTCTTGGATTCGCATTCCGAACTGTGAGGGTGTTTCATTACGAAATGGTCTTAACGAAATTAGGTCCTGAATAAGACAATCAATACTTTGTTGATCGGCAAAAGTAGCTATTAGTGCGTTTTTTTATTAAAATCCAATTATTTAATTCTGAACGTGATGCAATAAGGTCTGCCGCTCTATCTCTTAATTTACTCAAAATTGTGTCAAATAAACATATATTAATCGGGTCTGCTGCATTTTTAAACTACGGTGCCTCTAGGACGAGCGATGTGTGTCTCCTCCCAGGCGTCTTAACCTAGGGTTCTGCTCACAGACGATGCTTGTTCTGCTGCAGAGGAGGGTTGGATCGATGCTAGACCACCCTTGCTGACTATCTTGCTCCTGTCGTCTCGACGGCTGCTTCACTGACCGTTGGCCCTTGGTATCGACGTTCACGTGGCGAAAGTGCCGATTTTTGGATTCCGTGCGCGCGAATCGCCGACCGATTGGTTCTTTTGCGAATGAACTCTTGAAAGAGACCGAAAGGGACCGATTTTTGGTTTTTCGTTTCGCTAAAAGTCCGAACGACTGCGCCAGTTAAGGGCTGTCAATGAAAGAAACCGTTTTTAAAAACAATGTTTAATGACGAGCAGCGAACAAGAAGTGTCTGTTGAAATTACATGGGTTATATTTATAAATTCAGAGAAGCAGACTCAGCGTAATGTTATCTTTAGCTACATGTACAAATACAGGGATGTTACTAGGAGCTCATGTTGAACCGACATACAAAATTATGTAATAAAAATCGTATTAAACAAAAATAGTTTTTTCTCGTAAACAGTTCATTTTATCGATATCAACCAATAGTGTATTTTTTTTAGTTTATTGTCCAAGCTATCTAAAAATATTACTTTTGTGCCTTTATCGTAAACGGTGTAAAAAATTACATTATTGTGCTACAGCTAGTCCGTCCCTGGCAAACCAAATTAGCCAAAATTGTTTTCATGGAAGCTTTTTAAGGAGTCTTATCTATTGTTCATAGTATTAAAAAATTATTAAATTACACAAAGTATTTTAAAAGTTATTTAAAAAATTGATTTTCAGGGACCTCTTTTAGGGGCTTGTATCTCCGTATGAGGGCCCTCTATAGGGAACATTTTTATAGGAACTTGCCATGTTATTTTAGCGCCCCCCGTATAAATTCGATAGATTGCCCACATATTCTGGGACACCCTGTATATCAAGTAAATGCACTGTCATGAGTCATGACATATTAAGTATTAAAACAACCTCCCTTGAATTTCTAATTTACCTGGGAAACATGGGAGTGGAGTTTTCAACTGAATACCGAGTATAGGTACGTATACCTACTGTAGTTGTTATTACTCACGCTAATTAATTAGTATAAAATAAAGGATAATTTCTTTTACCATTTATTACACCTATAAGTCTTGGCTAATTTAAAAGTTACAAATTCACACAGAAAAACGAAGTTTCAAATAATATTATGGTTGTTTAAGGATTGTGCCTAATCTCGGCATACTATTAACAACGTGTAATGTTTTCTATTAAAGGACAATATTTTATTATATAATATAATTTTTCAAGCTATACATATACTTTTTGGTCGCTACATCTATAAATTACGTACCTACTAGTTTATTTTACAGAGGTGCTTCCCAATTTTATATAGAAACGAGTAACATATTTATAAATTTGGCCATGCTTCGACACACATTACAAATGCAGCACACAACTTTCAAGTTGCTAGGGTAAAACGGTCGGAAGTGATGAACGCGATGAGCTACACAGTTTGCGTTTTTGCAAATCGCATTTGCATTACTGTTATACTTTAAAATGAGATATGGTACGCAGTTCCTGGTTCCTGTTGCTTTAAAACGTTGTTGGTGTTTGCGCGGTTTTTATTTCTGTAGTTTACTAATGGACATTAAGTCGGTATTGTTCGTGCGTTTCGGACCGGCGCAATAAATTATACTTGAAGTTCATTTTGTCTGATACAAAATAATCGAACAAAATTACAGTTTTGCCATTTGTTGATTATACTCTCCGTGGGGTATCTTTTAAGGAATCAATTATTTAATATTTTAAATAGCATCTTGTAATTATTATAGTTCGTTGGTACACCAAATTCGTAAAGCTTTAGGTATCATAATTAAATTATAACTTAGTACGCACACGAATTAAATTTTATTCATTTCATTTGATGCTCGATTTCCGATAAGAGGACGTTCGAATTCGAATAGGTAGATATGCAAATTTCGAATTCTCCATGTAGAAGTTAAGGCAGTTTATCTCGATTTCCTCTCCCGAACCGTAATATGTTCCAATAAGAGGCAATCGAGTCCCAATGTACGAAAAGTTTGCCAAGTTTATTTTTATCGGAACATCTGTCTAGCGTAGATATTGAAAATACATCGACGACGTGAAAACTAGTGATATACCTAGCATATCGTGTGCCCAGAAGAATGTTTGAGCAGATATATCTAGCTGCACGGTTCCAAAATGACAAACATTATGTCAATTTAAATTATATAAAACACTACAAATCGAACAATATTAACTACATGTGACTCAAAGGGTCAAAGAAAGGCAAGGATGCTCCATCTTTCAGACTAGTTGATCCTTCAAAAGAAGAATATAAAATATTTATTGGATGAAGCAAGATATTAAGTCCGACGAGTTTAGAACACAGTGGTTTGGGAGTAGCAGGCAATGGCAACAATTTAAATCTTATATTTGACTCGTTTATGGCTATATCACTATGAGACCAAATTGGAAAGATTTCCAGAATGCTGTCAATATAGTCTAAGAGCCAGCGAAAGGCAGACGGTATGTATTTTACCAAAGATGAAATTTTCCTCGGTGACCCTCCTATACCTACCATACATGATGTGGAGAGTCACTTAGCCGAAAGCGGGTAGCCATGGCGTCACTAAGGTAAGACAGTTATAAAAATTCGACCAACTTGAAAAGTATTTTACTAAAGCTGCCGTTTGGATATTTTAAAGTATTTAATTATTACTATAAAATAATGCAATGGCAGACACTTTGGCGGGTTGTAACCTTATGGCAGACGTTTTTGAAAATTTGAAAAAAAAAATTGAGAAGTACCTACTTTACCAAAGCTGATTTTTATATACATTATTTATCATAGTATTACAAGCTTAGTTTTAACATGGCAGACGTTTTCTCCGGTTGTAACATCCCGGCAGACGGCAAACAAAGTCATACAGTAGTCAGTCGTACATCTAAAATATTTGGATACAAAGGCATATATTATAAAAAAAGAAAGGAATTATATTATTATGTTGTAAAAGTGTTTTATGGTGAAGATGGCCCGGTAATAAAAAAAATTAATTATAAAAATTAAGATAATAAAAATAAAATGGGAGGTTTTGTTGACAGTTTTTCTTCGTTTGAGTAAAATTATAAATTCAGTAATGGATAACAATTTTTTACTCAATTCAAATCTATATTATTTCATATTTTTACCGATTATTTTCTTTTATTCATCAGTCTCATCTTCGGAATCGTTTCCAGCTTCACATGACTCATTATCTATCGAATCAGCTTCTGTAAAATGAAGTTTAGATTTGTTAAGTGAACCAAGCATATTTAAAATAGAATATATCATATTAAAATTACCTGGAATATCCATGATGAAATCGCTGACAAAACACGGAAGTTGATCTCCCTCGAACCACTCGAAAACATATGATTTGTATTGCTCCACCCAACCACATTCCAATGGATTCAAGATTCAATATAGTATGGTCTTGCCGGGAAGCATTTTTCCAAATAATGGAAATGTAGTGAGCTCTTAAAAATTGCTGGTAAAGTTCACTTTTGCATGGTGGTATCGAGCTCGCGTCAAAATTGAGCACTTTTTTTATTAAACTTCTAATTAATATCTGTATAGCTTTGTAGCTACTGACTAAATGTTGGAATCTGCAATCATCCACGTCCTTACAATTTTTAGTGTTATCCATGTGGCAAGTAAATTTTTGAATAATGTTAAACGGCTCCTGTAACCGGTGCTAATCAGCCTCTGGGAATGATTTCGAAGATGAGACTGACGAAGAAAAGAAAATAATCCGTAAAAATATGAAATAATATAGATTTGAATTGAGTAAAAAATTATTATCCATTACTGAATTCATAATTTGAATTCACTGGAATGTGGTTGGGTGGAGCAATACAACTCATATGTTTTCAAGTGGTTTGAGGGAGATCAACTTCCGTGTTTTCTCAGCGATTTCATCATGGATAATTCCAGGTAATTTTATTATGATATATTCTATTTTAAATATGTTTGGTTCACTTAACAAATCTAAACTTCATTTTACAGAAGCCGATTCGATAGATGATGAGTCATGAGTCATGTGAAGCTGGAAATGATTCCGAAGATGAGACTGATGAATAAAAGAAAATAATAAAAAATATGAAATAATATAGATTTGAATTGAGTAAAAAATTGTTATCCATTAGAATTTATAATTTGACTCAAACGAATAAAAACTATGAATAAAACCTTCTATTTTAATTTTGTTATCTTAATTTTTATAATTAATTTTTTTATTACCGCGTTATCTTCCCCATGGATACTAGGCCCCCATAAAACACTTTTACAACAGTCAATAATACCCTTCCTTTCTTTTTTTATAATACCTATATGCGTTTGTATCCAAATATTTTAGATGTACGAGTGAATACTGTATGACTCTGTTTGCCGTCTGCCGGGATGTTACAACCCTAGAAAATGTCTGCCGTGTTAAAACTAAGCTTGTAATACTATGATAAATAATGTATGTAAAAGGTTACAACCGGCCAAAGTATCTGCCATTGCATTATTTTATAGTAATAATTAAATACTTTAAAATATCCAAACGGCAGCTTTGGCAAAATACTTTTGAAGTTGGTCGGATTTTTATACATGTCTTACCTGAGTGACGCCATGGCTACCCGCTTTTGGCTTAGTGACTCTCCACATCATGTTAGGTATAGGAGGGTCACCGAGGAAAATTTCATCTTTGGTAAAATACATACAGTCTGCCTTTCACTGGCTCTTAGACTAATACATTTTACCAAACTCAGTCTTGGGAGACACTATTCTTGGAGGCCAAAATAGGAAAAATCAATGGACTGTCGAGATCTTTCGTCTACACCTACCACGCTTAAATTTAGTGAGGGAAACTACGATTGAAGTTTTAAATATTGCTATCAAAGTGAAACTAAGTAAGCATTTCTACCTTATACACACATAATATGCTACTGTCTACATTATTTAATAAAGAGAATTCATTCCTGCAACCACTTTGGAACCTTGTTAAATTATATTTATAGGAGTTGTATTTGCAACTGTTTAAAAGCTTTTGCGGAGCATTCATACAATATGTTGCAGGTAGGTTTTGGTCTGCAAGTTTGTTTGGACCCTAACTGAACTTTCCAACTACGCTGTTATAATTTTAGAGTTCTCCGTCATTTCGTTTAATAAAATTATGCAGCAGAACATTTTGGACCCAGGGCGACATTTAATGCATCTAAAATTCGTAGGTTGAAAGTTATATTCTAATAGTTTCCTATTTCTGGTTTTGGTTGTCAATTTATGAATTTGTGTGAATACGTTTTACCATTACCACATTTTACTATTAGAGTTTTTTTCATCCTGATGAAAATTGTAAATGTGTTTTTAACTGAATTCTTAGAAAATTGTTGTTCTTTGATTTGCAATAAATTAGGTTATTCACAGGGGCAAAGAGGCCCGCGAGGGTCTGCGATATAGACGATCGGTCAAAGTTAGGGGCGGCTAGAGGCCGCCCTTAAAAATAAAACTGAAACGGAATAAAACTGGAGAATATTTTGCTATGTTGTGTTAATAGGTAGGTATACGAAATCCTATGAACAAAACTTGCGCGGATGAAACACCCTATAGGTATATTTTTGTATTTTATGAAAATTATTTTTCTTTTCTTCTGAATTTAGTTAACTTGAATTTGTGGATCTTTTAATTACAAAAAATGTGTTACCAAAGGAACAAGTGTCGGCGGGTAATAAGGCACGCCTGAAAACAAAGCCCATCAATTTTTTAGGTAAATGCGGCAACCGGTAGATTAATTATAGCCTCTTCATAATACCGACTTTGACATACAAGAATCAAAACAGCCGTTACCACTCCGCCATTAAACATTGGCTCTAAGCCGTTCGTGAAACAGGACTGTCGTTAAGAGACCATCCGATAGTAACAGATTTAGGTGCCCCATTTTCGCACAGAAGCCTCGAAGAGGGTTTAAAAGTACATCGGTGTTGAGTAGAATGAAGGGAAATTTACGAGTGGCCCCTAGGGATAACATATGGAAAATTCGATTTTCCTATATGTTATTATATAATATGTTAATTATGTATATGTTTTTTTATGTTTTTCGGGATAGTGGCTATATAGTGACAATGTACATTTTCATACTTTCGAAAGGCTTGTGTGGATAAATCGGACAAAATCTCGATTTTTCCTTATTTCAACTCTTTAGCCACCTGCAACACTCAAGCCTTTGGTTTTCCGAAGCCAGGTTAATTAATCATTAATTTAGTGAACACGGCTTGCGTCAAAATATGGGCGCAACAGACACCTTTTAATTGTGTTAAAGAAAATCGAATTTTCCATATGTTATCCCTAGGGGCCACTTGTAAATTTCCCTTAACATCGATGTACTTTTCAACTCTCTTAGAGGCTTGTATGCGAAAATGGGGCACCTAAATCTGTCACTATCTGACGATCTATTTCATTGACTGTCGAGTTATGTTTTTATGGCTGCAGTAGTTGCTGAAGTTTTAATGTTATAGTTGTAACTGTCCAATAACCTCATATGCAAATGTGTGTACTTCACGAAATAAAGCCCACACAGGTTTATGAATAAAATAATAAAGAGTTAGTGGGGGCTCAAATATTTCGCAAACGATGTTTACTGCTAATTATTATCAAGTAAACTGCCACAGCAACTAAATTACAGCGAATATCAAAATTCTCAGGTCACTGAAATGTGGCAAAAATGTAACGAATAAATTTTATTGAAAACAATTTTCTATTAAATAAATATTCAAGAGTTATAGGCATTATTCCAATATTTTTCCCAACTCTTAATACCGAAAACGTTTATTTTGCAATAATTATCTATTCTATTATTGTTAGACACAAATTATTCTAAAGTGAGCAAATTGTGTTCCAATGTATTGGAATTTATTCTACTATTACCTATTTAATTTATCATAATTTATCGAGATAAGAAAATAAGCAAAACTTGACTTAACCCATACACAAAGCTCATAATAGACTGTCAGGCTCATATACACTGTCAGGACCAAGAATTATAAGACATTACAAGTTATCTGTTTTAATGTGTTTTCGTTCGAAAATTAAAGATTGAAAGTGTGTGTGTGTCAGGATTTCTTGCGGATGGTATCAACAATGCGACTATATCTCTCCTTTAATCTATGCGTAACCATACCTTTATAGTCTATGCGTAATCCTAACCACGATAGATTTACCCACGGTATGTCATTGCGCATCTTGTGACGCGTCAGTTGCGAATCGGAATTTAAATTGCTCCATATGTTTTACACAGCAATAGATACTTTTTTATGGTTTTTGCTTATTTTAAACGTTTTCTTTCAAATAAATATTGTTAAAAATATGTAGATTATATTACTAGATAAATGAATGAATATTCTGTTGAGAAAAAACACATTTAATTTGATAATTATAATTTTACAAATAATTTGTTTTCTTTGCGTTTTAACTAATCGTATGCACGCAAATAAAATTGATGTATATTTTGTTAAATTAACAGGATTTTTCTTTTAAAAGACCGTATATTGGTAGACAATAAAAAAATATCATACAGGTATCTAAATAATACATTTATTGTAAGTAAGGTGAATTTCACTGATTTCACTGCAAAGATTTATTTATCAATAATAAATTATTAACCCGTCCTTGTTTATTTATTCTTGACTGACAGTTGTTTACACTTTTTTCTTGACACATTAAACTGTAAACTATAAAAAATCGTAAAACACAACCGCAGCCGCCCATTATTTTGAATTCGTGATTCGCAACTGACGTAGATGCGCAGAGTTGCCTTGTTTTCGGATTCGTTAGTGACATACCGTGGGTAAGTCTATCGTGACCCTAACCATACCTAGAAATAGTGGCGCACCAAGAAAATATGATTGGGGAGGAACTTAAAAAGTTTGACGTATTGTATACAAAATATTTTATGATTAAAAGAACTTTCCAGGCCAGGTCTCGGATTGGAAAAATAATTGCCGAGAGTCGCACTGAGGACAGTACATCTACTATACCACCCTCGAGAATTTTTTAAAAATATTAAAGGTCTGGGGGGGCCGAGGCCCCCCGCCCTTCCCCCCTGAGTGCGACACTCTCTATGTAAGCAACATTATACTGTTGTGATAACTTCTCAAACATATTTTTTTCACACTACCTAATCGTATTTTTCTCTTTTTTTTCGAAAATGTTTTCATCAATCGTTGCTAAACACCCATAAAATTCACCAACCCCGACAACTTCACAAATGTACGTTGCCTGGACCTTTCGTGCAACCCCAGCTCTAATCTGATCCCAGTGTCTATAAATGGGAAACCGCGAAAGAGTTTTCTGCAAAGTTGCCTGGATCCGAGGTCCTCTATAAATTGCACCCGGGGGTGATCCACTGCGTAAACCGAATTATCCTGCCCGTAGCGGGAATACAAAATTTATAATGCGCGCTGTTTTAAGTCTGGGGAATATTTTTTGTGGTTACACGCGGAAAAAACTGGATCGATGTGCTTAATATTGCTATAGCAGAGTGATTTATGGAACGCGTGCCCAATCCGATGATTTATGTAGCACACATGCTACGTGAAAATATTTTACGATTTGCGAATTTCTAAATAATTAGGTATTAAGTTTGGTAGTTGTAGTGTAGCATAATTTTTAATATATTATTTTAAAACATAATCAAACTCGAGAAATTCTCTAAACTGCCAAGAGCTTTTAAAAATATCTTAAACCCATCATACAACATTTGATTCTGACCAAAAGTATGGAAACACACTGAAAAGTGGATCGATCTGTTTAGTATTAGAAAATTGTTGTTTGATTTGCAATACAAAAGCTTTTACAATTTCCAAATATCAAAATATGCAAAATTTCCAACCCTTCTCAAGGATTTTGTGGCGGTATATGTCTGTTAAAAAGTTTCTCCTTTCAAAGGATTGTAAACGAAGAAGAAACTGATTTGTTACGATGATGTGTCTAAAATCATGTTTCACCTCAAAGTATTGGTGCACTAGCGCTACTAGTTGAATGAGAAATATATTTAGTCTAATGATTTACAAATCAAATTTACTTCATGAAATTGACCAATTTTTTTATAAATTTGAAACCAAAACACCTATAAAATTATAGCACTAATCTCAACAACGTGCGAACCCAGAAATTTGCACTCTTTATGAGTTCCTAGTATGTAGCCCACACAAATGGAAGCGAATGCCTGCATGCTGCTCCCTTTTTTTTCGCGAAAGAGTTCTCCGGGAACTTGCCTGGATCCAGGGTCCTAGATTGATTGTATGCGAGGGTGCCCCAGTGTAAACCGAATTATATGACTGGTGGGAGTACAAAACCTGGATGCGCGCTGTTGGAACTCTGGAAACATTTAGTGGGTATACTAGGGAAAAAACTGGATCGATGTGCTTTATTGCTAGCCAGTTGATTTATGGAACGCAGGCGTAGGGCTTATCCACTTTGCATGGAAATGAGACGTAACGCGTAATATCGAGAATGGTTTACCTAAAATAAAAAAATTCTAAAGGAATCACCAACCCCTTCAGTATTACATTACATTTTTACAAATAATGTGGCATATGGGACAAAATGCTTTGGTAATTGGCAACACCAAACTAGTTTCCAATATCTAATGGAAATTATGTATGGGTCCTTCGGAGGTGTGCAGACCACGACAGCTACCTGTTTCGGGCTTGTTGGCCCTCATCAGGCAGACGCAGCGCACCTCAACCGAAAAGACCCAAACACGTTGGTTAAGTGAAATAGGAACTAGTATAATGCGGTGAGCATTAACCATCCAACGCCATCTAGCTGGTACTGCCAAAACCAACGCAATGTGAGTGTGTATATATCGACCGGTCGATCGACATATAAAAAGAACTCGGCAAAGCCAATTACCAAAGCATTTTGTCCCATATGCCACAAGCCATTTCTTTTAAAATTATAATGAGGACACTAAATATTCATTTTGTTTAAACAAGATAATATTAATATTTGTTTGTGCTGTGCTAACATTTTTTATCTACAGGGTGTCTCCCAATGATTGTTTGGCGAAGATTTTTTTATTATTCACTTTCGGAAAAATCATTCTTGACAAAAAATTTATTATAAAAATAGTCGAAATGCAGGAAAATCTATCCAAGAGTAAACTACCTGTAAAGTTCGATTTTATTTATAAAGGCTTGCTATTCGACTCTGACTTGAGATTTAAGTTAATGACGCTGGTAAACAAAGAAATTTAATATTTGAAAGAAAAATAAGCGGAATAGTCATTTGAATAGTTAATAATTGGTACCTATTAATTAATTTACCTAATATTATTCCACTTATTTTTCGTCTTTGTAGAGTTATAAAATAAAATTTGAAGAAATGACCCAACATTAAAGTTGTTTACCAGTCGCATTTAATATCTTATATCAGTATCGAATAGCGAACATTTTTTCTTCGTGACTTTTAAAACAAGATCGAATTTTAGAAACGCCTACTTTACACTTGAGTGCTTTCAAAATTTTTTAAAATCATTGGTTTAAAAAATGTATACATCAGAGTAATTTAGATAAAATTAGGTTTCCTATACATAAAATGTAGGACATACATATAATGTAGGAAACCTAATTTTATCTAAATTACTCTGATGTATACATTTTTTAAACCAATGATTTCTGAATTTTACCTGTAAGTACCTGATGTCTCTTTTTGTTTGTTTTTTTTCTTTGTGTCTGTGTTATGTACCTGTTCCAGAGTCCTTGTCATAAAGTATTTAATTTATTGTTTAACTATTTAAGACTAGATTTATATCTATATGTTAACTTCCAGTGTCCTGAAGATGACGAAATAAATATCGTCGAAACGTCGACAAATGTAAAAATAAAAGAAATCTGTTAATTTGGCGTAAATCCAACCAATTCCCTTTTCCATTTTTTTAATTTTTTTTGCACCTTGTATGTTTTACGCTATATGTTTTATCTTGCAATCTAATTTTATATATGCAAGCATAAAACTTTTTATCAAGACTTTTTTCGAAAAAGCGAGTAATAAAAGAATTCCCTCCCTCCGATCAGTAATCAGGGCACATACTGTATACAGAATACATATATATGTATGTTTTGCGAATCGCCAGTTCCCACCCGTGGACTTTTCGGACATATGCAAAATAAATTACGAAGGGTGTAGGTGGGATTATTGCTTTTAATGATTTTTGCATATTGAAAGTGTGAGAGGGATTAATTAGAAAATTACATAATTGGGAATAAGCATACGACCTATAGTACCAGTGTTTCATTTCATTTTTTACCGGAATAAGGGTTCAATAATTGCCCAGAGATTGGAGTCGTCAAAATATAACAATGCACACTAGAGATCTACAACCTTTTAAATGTGCATGATAAATTAATAATTTTTTAATATGGGCTGGACATTTCTAAGTTAAACATTATTAAGGCACTTTTTTACAAAGAATCTAAATATGACCTCGCATTTTTTTTTCTCGCCTCCCTGGACAAAGATATGAGAATCAAATTTTATTTTTCTTAAGAGCGCCATATTGGATTTTTGCAGTTTTGAAAAGAGGACTTTTTCTGGTTAAAATGAAATGTCACACAATATGCTTTACTTTGTTTTTCTTGCCATAATATCAAATTAATCGTTTTTGCATAGCGTGCCTTGGAAACGTAAGCTCCCATAATGGTTGACGTTTTTGCATAGAGTGCCTTGGAAACATAAGCCCCATAATGTTTTGACATTTCTGCATAGAATGCCTTGGAAACATAAGCCCCATAACGTTTGATAGTTTAGTACAGTTTTAAGTGACACGGATACTTTATTTTACCGAAAACATGTCATTTTCACATCAAGAAAAGCGTGACATTCAAATTTCTTATTCCTCAAATAGAAATGATGAGGAAGGGATATTTGACGAGCTATAAACAATTTATGGAAACGTGCTGCATTGCGTCTTGAGGAACAAGGAATACAAATTGAACATTTATTGTAAAATAGGATTGTCCACTCGTCTAGGTTTTTGTTGTTCTTGTGTTTCCAGTTTGACTTTTTTAGTGTTAATATGTTATCATTTTAACCAGAAAAAATCCTCTTTTCATAAATTTATAAATCCAATATGGCGCCCATAAGAAAAATAAAAGTTGATCGTCATATCTTTGTCCAGGGAGGTGACAAAAAAATGCTGGGTCATATTAAGATTCTTTGTAAAAAAGTGCCTTAATAATGTTAAACTTAGAACTGTCCAGCCAAAATTTTTTTACCATGTTACTAGACATCAAATTCCGCAACTTTGCCCCAATTTAACCGACCTCGTATCTCTTAAGATAACCAAGATCCCCATACATAGACACGAAATACGGTCACCCTGTATAAAGATTTGAACCACGACCATAGAAAATGGTAAAATTTTTGTTTGCTATAATAATTATAGTTGTTGACTTGGTCACATTTCTAATAATAAGTTTATTAGTAAACTAATAATAACTAAGTATTACAATTCTGAATTGTAAAATTCAAAAATACATTTACCTAGCATAATATGTGTGCTACACAAATCATTCAAACAACAGTGCGTTTCATAAATCATTCTGTTATCGATCCGGTTTTTTCGGAGTCTGTCCACCAAATGTTTCCAGGCATCCAACAGCGCGCATCTAAATTTTGTATTCCCTCTTTGCCAAGAAATGTAACTGGGTTTTCACTGGGGCACCCCCGGGTGCAATTTATCCAGGACCCCGGATCCAGGCAACTTTGCGGAAAACTCTTTTGCGAGTAAACGCGCGAAGCCCAGCTATTGTGGTGGGGCAGGCATTCGTTTTCCCTTTATAACGCTGCAATCAGATTAAAGCCGGGGTTGAACAAAGTGTGCAGGTAATGCAGATCTGTGGGATTGGAATGCAGAGGTTAGATGCTATTGAATTTTCTGGGTACTTGCCTATTCAAATGTAAACGTAGGTATTACACATTGAAACTAAGTAGATAAATCGGTTGACGGCTCCACAGTGTTTAACGCATCTGCTACATATTAAGGAGTAAACCTTGTTATCCCAGTTAATATACATCACGTCAATAAACCTGGTGAAGATACTTCAGACTAATCCGTATTATGTCACCCTGTTCGGAACGTGAAGGTTCATAAATTCCAAAGCATTTCGCATAGATCTCGAAATATGATTATCTTCGCTTTTTATTAATTTGTCCTGTAGGATTGTTCATCCTTTAGCTTTTGAGGACCAAATTGTTAAATCAGCGTAAGAAACATAAAGCGGGATTTGCTTTGAAGTGGATTGTGCATTCGTCTGAGACTTGTGCTTATATTTGCCAAAATGTAAATTTCAATAGAAATGCAGAATTTCACCCGTCAGCGCGGATGCTCTCGAAAGACCATTTTTATTCGCATGATTTCTTGCAATTTAATGTTATATTGTTATTCACATTTTTTAGACGGTGGTAGGTACAATCTTTATCTTTATCCATGAAACAAAGGAATGCGTTCATCAACAAAACTCCTTTTTTTACAAGGTAAATGTTTTAGAGGTCGCATGCATTTTGGTGTACTTATACAATGTGTCCCGGATAAGAATGAACAGCATGGGGATCTTGCAAATGGTGACAGATAGAACAACGGTTAAATGGGGAAAAAATTGCGCAATTTTAAGGTCAGTAAAATGGTATAAACAGATTTCTAATATCTTTTTCATTTTTGAGTTATTTTGAAGAAAATAAAATTTTCCGTTTTCGATTTTATTTTTTTTTCTAATGTTGTTATCACAGATAGGGAAAAAAGAAAAACACTTTCTTATGTCACTTTTTAACGGGCCTTAAGATGGCGTTTTTATATTCGCTCTACAATATTTCGTTTTTGAGAAACCATCTTCAACTTTTTTTTTTTTAAATACGGACCTGGATTTTTTTTGCTGATTTTAAAAGCACTTTTCATTGCAAATACTTTGTCATCACTCCCGCTGTATCATTTAGTTAATAATTTGTATTATTAGAAATGTATATCTTGTAATATCTTGTGTCACAGAAATAGTGCAGAGGCCGAACAAATGTACCTATTGTTGCAATAATTAATACTTAAATGGCTAAAGTTATTGGTTTCATTGGCTTAAAGCTTTCTTCTCACAATTAGAAAAGCGATGAATTTACTCCAAAACACAATGCGACACTGTTTGCTGTGTGCTGTACAACTGTGTGCTGTACAACAGAGGAAAACACTTACCAGGCAGGGCTGTACTTAAAAATATTAAGTTTTCGAAGTAGAAATAAACTGTAAGTTAAATTGTTGACAATACTGATTAATATTTAGACTTCTTATTATTAAATACAGGGCCGCAATAGAAAAAAATGAATGCAAAAATAGGAATTTTCAGTATAATTGTCTCAAAATATTTTAAAAATATTTCGTGCTAAACATCATACATAGTATTTGCAATAAAAAGTGCTTTCAAAATCTGAAAAAAAAATACAGGTCCGTATTTAAAAAATAAAGTTGAAGATGGTTTCTCAAAAACGAAAGTTGTAGAACAAATCTAAAAACGCTATCTTAAAGCCAGTTAAAAAGTGCCATAAGAAAGTGTTTTTCTTTTTTTCTATCTGGGATAACAACTTCAGAAAAAAATAAAATTGAAAACGCAAAATTTTACTTCTTTCATAATAACTAAAAAAACAAAAAAAGATATTAGAAATCTGTTTATACCATTTTATTGACCTTAAAATTGCGCAACTTTTTCCCCATTTAACCGTTGTTCTATCTCTCACCGTTTATGCAAGATCCCCATGCGGTTCATTCTTATCCGGGACACATTGTATAATATGCTATAAAATCCCAATTCTTGGAAAGATAATGTCTTGCAATGAAAAATCTATTTGCACGAAGTGCCTACTTAATTGAAGCTACAATCGCTTTTAGCTTCTCCCGCAGGAATATGGCACACTGCGACAATAAAAGACAAATAGTCCAACTCGTTATATGAAATTGGGGTGGCCATTATGCTAACCGGAACACATTTAGGAAACGTTTGGCGATCATTTCTAACACGATAGCTTTAGTGGGACAATATATCATGTAAATTAGACACGTAGTTTAGCTGTTTAATTCAAATGCACCGTGGGATTAAAACCAGTCAAAAGTTGAGCGTATACAATATACAGGATAGCTCTCCGTTTGTCTTGAGTTGAAATTGGTGTACAATTTTAAAGGTAATATAGTAACCTATATGCCTGTATGACATATGTCAAGTACACATATACCTAGATTTAGCTCAACCAATAATAAATTAACACGTGGTAAAATATATTTTATCAAAAACTATTTGAGGAATTTTATATAATAAATCCTGTACCTTGAAACATTTATTCAACTGGGTGGTATATCCCCCATTTCCCAGACTACCCTTCTCCGATTCCTAAAACATTATCACTTATACAAACCCCACTACATTAAGGTGTCACGCCACGTTCTAACGGAGCTTTGACGTGGGACATCTTCCATATGGATTGACTGTTATGATAAAATCTGTGAAGGGAGGGCCGACGACTAGAATTCCACATGAGACTGAACTCGAGATAATGCTGTGTTCAGCCAGTCCGTGGCGAGGGGTGTGCGATACATATAAAATATCACAGGTGAGGTAAAACAAATTTAATATGGATAAGGAGAGATCCATGTCTTATTATAAGTTGCATTATTTAAATTTCTCGTTTGTAGAGTAATTTGAAACTATATTTTTTACTTAAAAAAGGCAGAATAAATAAGAGAAACGCAGCTAGTCAGTTATATTATCAAGTTACAGTGTCCTCGCTGGCCAAGCAAAAACTAGAAGTTGTTCGAAAATAAATATTATAATTATTCCCAGTTTATTATTATAAGAGTAAATTTTATTATTATAAGAGTAAATTTATCTTACGTAAAGTGGAAGTATTTGGCTGATAAGTGTATGAATACAGACGATGACCCAATCTAATAATGCCATCATTTATATAAGGCGTACATATTCTTGGTGCATGTTCTACTGACATATAGATTTCTATAAGCATCACTCCTGAAATGTTATAGCTATATTGATTTACCAGCTCACGAACTAGTTTGGATTTTCAGGAAATAAACTTAGAGATTTCAGATTCCAGCAGCATGGGTCTTGTTATAGAAATATCATTCGCTGGGTATGTACGTGGTTATCCGAACTCTAGCTAGGAAGTGCTTTGGGTTTTAGAGAAATGTCGCCATATACCGCAAATAATTCCTGATGACTTATGTTTACTAATACCCAAATTATTGTTTTGGAAGGGTCCTTTATAATTACAACATTTCAGTTAAAAAAAAGAGGGAATTGCAGTTGTAGGGATATTATAACTTTCGAGCATATACAATATCGAGTTTATCTTTTTCAGTTTTGCAGTTTTGCGATTTAGCACAGTTTACCCTTGCAATTTGTAGGGACATTTTATAACTTTTAGTTGCCATATATTATTCCGGAAAACCAACTATGTGGATTCCATTAAATATTACATTAAGACCATAAGGTCATAGTGAAAAGAAAACATATTATTTATGCATCAGTTTATGCTCAGTTAGTGTGGTATTTTATAATGACAATTTTTTTATGGCTGACGACTTCCTGAGCGATTTCCTATTCAACATTCTTTCTGAAATATTAACAAAAAAAAACTACTTAGTGTTACATTTATATCTAACGAACTAAAATAGTTCAATCAATCAATGAATCAAAATCAATCTTCTATGAACATTAAGTGCTCTTAATGTATTTTCTGAGATAGAGAGTTAATATTAGATTATTGTGTCAGTAAGAGGCTTGCATTATTTTAATTATTAGAAAAAAAAATCAAAAGAAAATATTTTGTTTCCATTTTAATCTGTAGTACATTTTTCTCTGCACCTACGACATGGTAAAATTTTCGTAGGGTTGCACAGTGTAAATTAAAAAAAGTTTTTATTAATACAATTTATAGACGCTAAAAATATCATAAAATATAATGCGCCGTATTGGGAATTTAACTTGAAAAACTGGAAAGATCTTGCCAAAACGACAACCGGCAAAGTCTATTAAAATATCCATCGTCCTTAACCAGTCTAAAAATAAATAGATAAAGTCTAATATGTTTTAAATACTTTGGAAACGAAGGCTTTGTACAAAAAGGCTGTGCTACAAAACAGTTTTATTTTATTAATATCTTGCCGATGCTATAGAATCCTAGACATACAAATTTCCCTGTATATAGAAAAGATGATAGCTGACATTTGCTTGAGTTGTTCGAGGATTGCTGTGGCTGCCTTGATCAAACTTATAAAGGGGAAACCGCAGTCGCAGTCTCCTCCAAATATTCAAATTTGAAAAACCGGTAACTATACTAGATCTTGGATGCTGGTATGATATATTATCTTTAACTAGACACCATATTTAGTCCCATAGTCACTTCTTTTCTTTTTGTGAATGTTACCTAAGTATAATGGAAAGCAGACTCGGCGTTGACCTTCACTACTTGGTTTGCATTTTTCCGACTTGTCGGACATTTGTCATGCTTCCTGCCAGCCCAAAATGCCGAATGTTTCACATGGCGTATATGTGGGGGAATGGAGCCGTCGAACCCGCGGAACTGTGCATGTGCCGGCGTTCGCAGGACCCCATTAATTTTGAATGTGTCTGCGACTACTCCGCTTGAAAAACGACCAAACTCCGTTTACACTTCCTCCGAGGGAAATGATTACACGAGAGTTAAACATTCGCCGCGGTAGCCCGTTTTAATATTATTTATTTAAATGGGGTTCTTTAATGTAATGCTCGGCGCATTGCCAATACAACTACAGTTTAGATGTAATCACATCCTGTTAAATGTGTCAAAAAGAGCCTAACTTTAAAGGGTTATTAATCTATTTAATTTGCAGGTCACTGCGGATCTACTTTCTCACTTTTAAATTAAGGGGGGTTGCCAACAGAGAAAGTGAGGTTAGATTTCGTTTTTTTTTGCCTTTTTGCGATAGGAGAGGAAAACCTCGCCTATTTCAGGGTATAGTGGATGGATTGCAGCCCTATTTTGTAGGAGAGGTGGCTGTAGGGATGTTTGTGTGGCTACCAGAAGAAGCCATGGCGGATGTGTTTAAAGCTACGAGTGGATTTTCGCCAGACGAGTGGCAGTTTGTTGCCTTTTAAGAAAAAGGACTAGAATATACCTCGCTCGGAGAAGAGCGTTTGGATGAGTCTCCGTCTTTGTGTAGGTCTTCGTATTTTTTGAAGTTGTATAGCATAAAATCTAATCTAATAACATTTTACCTGGCAAAAATTTAGTACAAACATCTCTGTCTTCATTTTAATCATAAGATCTTACAGTCAGTGTTTTGTTTTATAAGTTATGAAAACCTTGGGAAAAATAATAATTCCAGTGCATAATATGCTTTTAAGATCTTATGATTAAAAAAATGAAGACAGAGACGTTTGTACTAAATTTTTACCAGGTAAAATGTTATTAGATTTTATGCTATACAACTTGAAAAAAAAAAACGAAATCTAACGTCACTTTCGCTGTTGGCAACTGTAAAAATTTTATGTTTCGAATGTTGAAGTTAACAGGTGTTTTGGGGCACGTTTTGCCAATTATTTCAACGCAAACGGTTGATTTTATCGTTATGAAACAAGAGTACACTTTTGTTGTAAAATGAAAAGATACACTGAAATGATAGACCTGCAAGACCAAAAAGATAACCTCAAAAAAGTTTCAGCAAAAAAATGAATAGGGGTTGTTAGTTTTTACCATTTTTTAGGGCACTGTGTAAATGAATAAATTACCCTAAGGCGTCTTCCAGTAAGTAGATAACACATACCAAATTTCAAATTTTTAAGTAGCCCCGTTATTGAGATATAATTAAAAAATAATAATTTTGAGTCACCTTGTAGACCCGAATAACTTGGCAAGGAAAGCCCAAATCGAAAAATTTTATATGAAAGACCCCCCATAAAACCACCTGCCGAACACCCCTTTAAAGTATTTACTATACATTCTGACTCACCCTGTATATTTATTTATTTTGTATCGATTTTGTGAAACGAAAAAAAATAGTGCGCATGTAGGTACCGAACCAAATAACGTATAGGTACCTACCGTTTTCATCATAAATCTAACGTTTTCTCTACCGAAATAGTTTAGGTTTGTATACGCTGACAGCACTGATCGCAGAATCGCCAGTGTATTACAAAGACTCTCAAAAAGACGCAATTTAATTTTTTTCTATGCCCGAAGTACCTATAGATATTTGTTTAAATAATTTAATTTTTGTTAATTTCCAGGACATTATGGACTCAATTTATATAGAATTTAATGAGACAATTAAGATTAGAATAATAAGAAAACTTAATAATGGCGATAAATACCAGTTTATTTTTCTAGTATAAAACTGGTTCACGATCGTAGGTACCTATAAGGCTCAATGTAATCAGCCTTTGTGCAAATTATGTAAGTAGATGGTCTGGTTTCTATAGGGAAATTTCCATTGAAATTGACTACTTGTATTATACCTACAAGTGAAGATGACCATTTTGTATATTCCTTTTTCTTATGGGATGCCTCAAATAAAGTGTTAAGTCCGATTATTTTCTAAGTTTTTGATGTACAAACACCATCCAAACTCAGTATGGTGCCATTTTCTCGAAGAATTAGAATCTAGCTATGGAATTCACAAAGTTATGGTCAAGAACTGATAAACAAAAGTGAAAATTGTCGGCATACCTATATGCCATCTCAGATAAATCATTTTCCAAAAATATAAATTCACTTTCCTAAATATCCAAAAAATGCACATATACGATTTGTTAAATTTTATGATGAATGACCATAACATTTTAACAAGTAAAGTGTCAATGGTGAATTTAAATCCTTATTGCCCGGAAACATTGCATCATCTTGGTTTTTGTATGATTATTTGTCTCAGAAACTTTCAAAATGCCTTGTAGGAAAAATAGTTTACATCAGACCTGCAGGTGTTTATTTCAGTATTCCTGATCTGTCTTTTACAAGGATATGTAAATCCCAAGAAAGCTCGTGTGGCCATTTGAAGAGAAATTGTAACCAATTGTCACCGCGTCTCGCATTTTTACACTTTTGCCGGATACTGCATGGCCATATTGCCTGCATACAAATTTGATGAAATGCAGTTTTTTTGCTAGTTTACTTTGCCGCTGAATGTCACGTTTTCCTGTGCGTGTCCTGCATATAAATGCACGAAATGAGTAAACCATAATAGGATACAAAATTGAAAATACCATCAATAGGCCAAATTGCCAGCATTAATGTTGTATTTTGTATGAGATCAAAACGATTAAACTATTAACTATTTCAAAAACTAAAATTAGATTATAACGTATTGTTGCGGCAACGCCAGGTGAGTTTGTAACATTATCGTGTTATACAACACATCAAAATATTTTGAAGGATATAGACTACTGTTGCGCATACCATTAGCGTATTTTTAAAATAAGATTGTGTTGTTAATGTCAAACTCTCATAACGAATTATATAAACACCGGGAAACTTCTGCGAACAACATCTAGTATAAATTAAAATTAGTTGGATTTTGTTTCAACCAATTTACGAGGGTATTTTGCCCAGCCCACAACTTGTAAATTAGCGCGCTTTTTGACATTTATCGCGATATGTTATAACTATAAAGCCATCATTATGTACCCGATGACAACTACCACTGCTGGACGCCAATTTTTCACCTGAACGAAACTCGGGTCAAGTGGCTCCATAAATATTTAGTTTATTTTCGTTGAACCACCTAACTATTTTTATTTTTTCAGGTAAGTTCAGTGTGCCCACGGTGCCAAGAAGACTGAGGTAAAAATAAACGAATTATCATTTTAATGTCAGCTTTTTATAACTAGTAATATAATTCTGTAAAGTCCTCATTAATTAGAGAAAATTATATCACAAAAAACAGGCTCTAGTATTCCCGCCAATTTTAATTAAAAGACACAAATATGATTACCATGTATCTAAATGATACATGGTATAAAGTGGTATAAAGTAGTAATGCAGTTAAACCAGGGACCCTTTAAAGT
Source organism: Pseudeuparius sepicola (assembly GCA_963920635.1). Classification (NCBI taxonomy): domain Eukaryota; kingdom Metazoa; phylum Arthropoda; class Insecta; order Coleoptera; family Anthribidae; genus Pseudeuparius; species Pseudeuparius sepicola. The sequence goes on along the minus strand of OY987300.1, from coordinate 68,625,016 downwards.
AAGGGGACCCAGCATTATACTTTCCAAAGTGAGGCCTATTCTTTCCTCATTCTAATGGTCTCAGTGATGCCAAGTATGCCATTTTATTGGAGAATCTATGAATATAACAGAGGTACTTTGATTGTTAGTAAAAATTAATAATGGTTTCCATGATTTCTAAAAATTAGACTTGACATGTTGTTTCAACAAACTGTTCTGTCAACAAACACAGAATATGACAAGTGCCAAATGAATCAAATTTATTTTATATTTGAATTTGGCTTCCTGCAATTATTTCCAGGAATTTAAGTAATATAAGTATAGTAACTCAGTGCCGATTTTGCTTATTTGAGAATTTGTCGCTATTGCACCTTGTTACTAGGTTCCTCAAACCATTTGTAATATGTATAATATGTGTACTTGAACTTTCTTCCCTTGTTGAATGTATCAACCCAAAGAACTTTCACAGATTTCGGGATTGTACTTAGTTCTAATCATGTAGTTTTTCTCGGTGCTCATTATAAAATTTTTGTAATTTTATTTCTCTCCCAAGGTACCGGTACCTCACAAAGGTAAAATAAACTTGTAGTTGTAGATAAAAACTGTTTAAAAAATACTTGACTGAAGCTACCTGCTTAATAATTTAAAATTTTCGAAATGCGATTTGTTTCGAACTACCTACTTATACGTAATGCCCACGTAATGGGAATTGTAGGATTACTAAAGGTGAGACAAGAAAAATCTGGTTGCAATTATTGGGACTACTACAGGCGGCCGCATTACCTTTAATTGACTATCTGGAAATTAGAAAACTTAAAAATTGTGAATTATGATGGGAAATATTTTGCCTCCTGTAGGATCTATAGCACTGGCATGTCACATAAAACCTCATGGCAGTTGGACACTGACATATTATAACATAACCTTGTACCAGCCCACTTATGTGGTCTCCTTGGAGTATACGGAAAACAAACTTCCCCTCAAGGCTTCACTTTTCCTATGTGATAGAGTGAGACATGCTGGGTCCCCTTATTTTAAAGAGTCCCTGAGTTAAACAAATAATTACTGGTTTAACAAAAATTCAATCATATCACGAAAGCTAATTACCCCGACTTTAAATCAATTTCCAGCCGCCGTTTTTAAAGCATTTCCCCCAATTCTCGGTTCGAGTAAGTGAAAACTAACTGTTCCGAATCAGGCACACCCCAATTTGTCTAGGGGCCAATTAAGCTTAAGGAATAGCCAGCGCCCGACACTCTTCCCCTTTTATTTGATCCTTTTCTCGGACCCCCCGACGAGATGGCCTAATTTCACCGTCTGCTGGCGGCGTAATACTGAAAAGTGCCGGTGATATTTGTCTATGGGCCGTTTCCCCAAAACGGCCCCGCAAAATAAATAGGCGAAGTTCACGCGAAGTTTTCTAGCTTAATTGGGGCGTGATTACCCTTCTCGTAATTCGTAATTGGATGGTAAAATTTGGGCTCTAAATCGATACGGCAGGGAAAACAGAAATTCTCTTGACATCTGAGTATACATAAAAAGTATAACTGCCGAATCATCTACTACACTTTCATAAGCTACCTATTTGTCTAGAGAGTCTAGAGAGAGAAACTGACGGCCAAATCACTGAACACAGAAATAGGCAAAACATGTTTTGTGGCCAAACGTCAGATTCCTCCTTGTTTGTATCAGTCGCAACGGTGACCTGGCGTTATTTTATTTAGTTTCCATTTATTCTGTGGTATATATACAGGGTGTATCTAAATTATGGTGCCAACGTAATATGACATATAGAAAATGTAATTTTGAACAAAAAGTTTCCTATAAACATGAGTCCTAAATGCATAATAAGAAAGTTACAGGGTGATAAAAGTACAGTTTGAAGAACATATTTGGCAATAACTTCTACAACGATTTTGTGTAAAAACGATTTATTCCCATCGACCAGAGGCGGAGGGGCGGGGTAGCACAATAGGTTTTATACTCATAATTTTTTTGAGGTTACCTTTTTGGTCTGGCAGGTTTATCATTTTAGTGCATCCTTTTATTTTGCAACAAAATGGTATTCTTATTTCAAAACGATGAAATCAACCGTTTGCGTTGAAATCGGCAAAATGTGCACCAAAACAACTGTTAACTCCAAAATTCGAAAAATAAAATTACTGCCTACCGCATTTAAAAATGTTTTACAGATGAATTGTACGTTCAAAATTGAGAAAAAATGCCTAATGGATTTTGAGTAAAACATCACTGGTTTTCCTGAAATATGGATTTCAAAATGTTATCTAGTTCAATCCGTTCCATTTTGAAAGCGAAAATTTTTTGATTCATAGTTCATATGGAATTTTTTGTCACTTTAAATGGAACAATTATGTTGTAAAATTTTAAAGCGGTAGTTAAAAATTTTATTTTTCGAATTTTGGAGTTAACAGGTGTTTTGGGGAACATTTTGCCGATTTCAACGCAAACGGTTCATTTTATCGTTATGAAACAAGAGTACATTTTTGTTGCAAAATAAAAAGATTTACTGAAATAATGAACCTGCGAGACCAAAAATATAACCTCAAAAAAGTTATGAGTATAAAACCCATTGTGCTACCCCGCCCCTCCACCTCTGGTCGATGGGAATAAATTGTTTTCATACAAAATTATTGCACTTTAGTTACTAAAGAACTGCACCAAGTTTCATTTAACTTGCATAACTTCTGTAGAAGTTATCGCGATAAAGATGTTTTTCAAACTATACATTTATCACCCTGTAACTTTCTTATCATGCACTTTAGGACCTATGTTTATAGCTTTTTGTTCAAAATGATATTTTCTATCTGTCACAAAACGTTGACACTATAATTTAGAAACACCCTGTATACAGGGTGGTCACTCTTACAGTGCATACCATTGGGATATCCGAAACGAATATTTCGGAATCTAGCTGGCGTAGGAATTATTTGACATTTCCATTGAAAAGCTCACATCTAGAAATGTAAGATTGCCAGGTTTCATAAATTTTCTATTACATATAAAAAAGTTATGAAGGAAGAAAGAAAACGCATATTTTCAGTTTTTCAGCAATATTTCAGGAACTACCCAAGATATCGTAGAGTTCTTTTTAGGCTATTGAAAGGCGTACAAAAACGCAACTTTTCTCTAATTTAACCCACGCTGTATCTCTTACCGTTTCGGATATCCCAATGGTATGCACTATAAGAGTGACCACCCTGTATACGTAAATTGCCTATCTTCTCTATATTAGCACTTTAGGCGTTAGTTCATTACAATCAGTGTAAGTAGAAAATACTGCGTTATGAATCATAACGCAGTAAGTAGGTTTTACGCTGTCAGATAAAAGATATTGATATTAGTTTGAAATGATGATGGTGATGGTGTTTTTTGCAAACTCTATGGCAAAGCAGTAAGTTATTTTTTATGCTTTATCAAATATTTTTATTTATTTTCATTTCTTTTCTTAGATTTCCGGCAACAAAAAGTATTTTATAGACCAACATTGTAAAACACCACTTCATCAATTCAAATTGTGCAAGAAGAACTTCAAATAACATGTCCCAGTTAAGCATAAGGCAGTCTCTTTCAGTCAATACGAAAAAATCGAAGGCGAAGAATTTAAATCAGATTTGTGTCGGTCTATTTTTGTTAGAACAACAAAACGAGTTCTTATTCATCTTTCAACAAATATTTTTCTAAGGTTTATGCATGCTTTTGTTATTTGAAATAAGCCTCATTCTCGTATTCCCGAATATAGGCAACATAATATACCTTATTAACTATTTGGAGTTCATCCGCGCGCGATGTTCCGCTGGGGAGAATTAATTAATTCATTAAATCACCCTTTCCGGACTCGTCCGAGCATCAAGTAAAGTCCTCCTAGTAAAACACGGTGGAAAGACAACAAACACGAACTTGGGGCATTAGGCGAACAGTCTATTGATAAAGAAAACTTCATTAGAATGCTGTGCCGTGCGGTCATTAACTATAAACCGAAACAAATTTATACTTTAATGTCAGTAATATATTATTGAAGTTTATAAATTACGCTAACCAGTTAAGTTTTCAAGAATTGTTAATATTATCCTAAGTTTAAGACGATCATCAAAGGCACCACTCTGTGTGATGACCTAAGTGTGGCGTCACTTGTTTATACCGGTTTATATTGTGAACATATTCAAATTTTCTTGGTTCTGTTGCAAAAATATAGTATTTTGGTTGTGTGGTGGGTGTGTAATAATGCGGGAATAAGAACAATGCGGGGTTCTTTAGAAATACGACGAATTTATGCTAAAAATCGGGTCTCCGATCTGTACTGCGGAGAGAAATAGCATTGTGCTAATTTGGCTTGTTTTTTTTTTACAAAAATGCAGTGTTTTCTTGTGTGGTTGGGTGTACAACAACGAGGGGATAGGTACAATGTGTAATTGTTTGGATTTCTGGTGGTTTTGCGCGAAAAATCGGGTCTCTGATCCGTTCTGTTACGAGACAATATCGCACTGCCTTTTGGAGATTCTAAATTTTTGTCAGAAATATGTTGTTTTCTGTTTATTATAAATGTCAAAAACTGTGATATTTTCATTCAGGGTACACTTCTTTAAATATTGTATATGTATGGATCTCGGCCAATAATCTTGGTTTCTATAGATCCTATCAGTTCTTCAGACCGCTTTCAAAATCACCATAGTATACATACTTCTTGTCTCTGTTTCGTATTCCTAGAAAAACGACAGAAACAAAGTTCAAAACATTTCATAACTATTTGTCCAGGTATTCTAAGCAGATTTTTAAACGTAATTTGTGTTATTATAACTCTAAATTAATATTTTTTTATTGCTGTAATTTTTATTATTATATTATATTATTTTATACAGAGTGTCTCACTTAAGAGTAAAACAACCTTATAACTTCTTTATTTTTTAACCGACCAGAACGAAATTTTTACCAAAGGTAGATGTCATTGTTGCCTACTTATTTCCAAAAAATTAGTTGCCTACTCCAAAGTCAAAGCCACCTGCGATGTCACAATCGAGGCTAAAAATCCAAAAAGCATATTAGGCATTTTTTTATCAAAAGAATTTACTAAAAGAAGTTGTTCAGAATCGAGCTAGGACCCTAAATCCAAAATTTAGTCAAAATCAAAAAATATTAAATAAAAAAAAAACAAAAATTGTTTTGTAGCTTTTAATTTTATTTTGAAATGATTACTTTTTGAAAACAACTAGCCTTCAAAACTTCAATGGTACACTTTTCTAAACGCAGAAAATTCTTAAATTGCTTTTTTGGACTTTAATTTTTTTTAATTATAATTTTTTGATTTTAACAAAATTTTGGATTTAGGGTCCTGGATCGATTCTGACTTCTTTTAGTAAATTTTTTTGATAAAGAAATGGCTTATATGATTTTCGGATTTTTAGCCTCGATTGTGACATCGCAGGTGGCTTTGACTTTGGAGTAGGCAACTAATTTTTTGGAAATAAGTAGGCTACAATGCCATTTATCTTTGGTAAAAATTTCGTTCTGGTCGGTTAAAAATTAAAGAAGTTAAAAGTTTGTTTCACTCTTATGTGAGACACTCTGTATATTATTATATTTTATATTATATTATATTTTATTATATTAGTATTCTCTCAAACTCGTCAGAAAACTAATAGAATGCCGATTTTGTGACTAGTTTATTTTATTAGTTTGTCCTCCAGCAGAATTTTGAGGTTATGTGACCTGGTCTAAATAACAGTTGATTTAAGTATGGTCTATGACCATGAGTGCTATACAGGGTGATTAAGTCATGATGTAAAAAAATTTAACCACACGTGGATAAAAAATAGCTTAATGCGAATCTGAAATTAAACAAATTCTAAAGTCAACAAAAAAATATATTTTCAGAAGTGTAGTAAAGCCTGTACTTAACGGCTCTTTCCTAGTCAGCGAGTAAGCTGACACAACATACAATAAATTTTATACCTTTTCACAGAAATCTCAAAAAATTTCGAAATTTTAAGAAAACCTATAAGATCGATAATATTTTCTCATTTTCAAATTTTTAGGAAAATGTTTCTTCTGTTAATCTGTCTTTAGTTAATTTATTACCTTTTGATTCGCTTCTTGATTTAACATAATGTCAATATTTTCTTCTTTTGAAAATTTCAATGTTATGTCGAAAAATGCGTTGAGCATTAAGGTGCTAGCCCACTCGCGTATAATGAAACTGCGAATGCATGATGAGATATTTCCGTAAGATATCTACCGGTAGCAATTTTTTCGTTTAAAACGCCTGTGTTCTGAATCACTTAAAATAAACACGAATCGCAACTGCATTCTACATGTCAGCAACTATCTATAACCGCTACCGAATTATGCAGCTGACAACTGCCTGCCTGTAGGCGCCCGAATGGACCCGGCCATCCGCCCAATTAATCAAAACTCGTCAGGACGGCCGTCGCGACGGATGTTACGTATGCATTACGGCCCTCCAGACCTAATAGGGGGAGGGGGGAGCATCGGCATCGGTCTGATAACCATGTCACTTGTTAGGGCGCCTTCAAGCTGCCATCTAGATAAGGCTGGGGGATGGGGGAATGGCGCCGGAGGATGAATAGCAAGCAGGAGGAGCGGCGTGTGGCAGGTCGGAGTAACTCGGTGTAAAAAAAGTTTAATCGAATTTTGTAAACTTTGGCCAGGTCGACTCATTCGGAATAACTAATAGCTACTACTGGAGCCACGTACGTTGAATGATAAATGATATTCCAGATATGTTTTAAAATTTGCAAAAAAGATATAGTAGTAGATATGTTTTAAAATTTGCAAAAAAGATATAGTTAGTGACAACGAGAAAAATATATTGGTCACTGTCATTGTCAATAGGCTATTATTTACCACTAGCTATATTGTCGGTCTTTTGAAATTCACGTCTATTACTTCGGTATTTTGTAAGATAAAAATTGAAACAAAATAGCTCAGAAATGCTTAAATCTGGTGTCAGGTGTGGTCAGGGACCCTTTAAAGTAAGGGGACCCAGCATTATACTTTCCAAAGTGAGGCCGTTTCTTTCCCCATTCTAATGGTCTCAATGGTGCCAAGTATGCCATTTTATTGGAGAATCTATATTAATATAACAGGTACTTTGATTGTTAGTAAAAATTAATAATGGTTTCAATGATTTCTAAAAATTAGACTTGACAATGTTCTGTCAACAAACACGGAATATGGCAAGTGCCAAATGAATCAAATTTATTTTATATTTGAATTTGGTTTCCTGCACTTATTTCCAGGAATTTAAGTAAGGATGGTAAGTCAGTGCCGATTTTGCTTATTTGAGAATTTGTCGCTATTGCACCTTGTTACCAGGTTCCTGAATCCATTTGTAATAATATGTGTACTTGAACTTTCTTCCCTTGTTGAATGTATCTACCCAAAGAACTTTCACAGATTTCGGGATGGACTAATAAGATTAGGTCTTGTACTTAGTTCTAATCATGTAGTTTTTCTCGGTGCTCATTTTTGTAATTTTATTTCTCTTCCAAGGTACCTCACAAACGTAAAATAAACTTATAGTTGTAGATAAAAACTGTTTAAAAAAAGACCTGACTGAAGCTAATAATTTAAAATTTAGGAAATACCATTTTTGTTTTGAACTACTTACTTATACGTAATGCCCACGTAATGGGAATTGTAGGATTACTAAAGGCGAGACAAGAAAAATCTGGTTGCAATTATTGGGACTACTACAGGCGGCCGCATTACCTTTAATTGACTATCTGAAAGTTAGAAAACTTAAAAATTGTGAACTATGATGGGAAATATTTTGCCTCCTTTGGAATCTATGGCACTGGCATGTCACATAAAACTTGATGGCAGTTGGACACTGACATATAACATAACCTTGTACCAGCCCACTTATGTGGTCTCCTTGGAGATATACAGAAAACAAGGCTTCACTTTTCCTATGTGATAGACTGTGGCATCCCCTTATTTTAAAGAGTCCCTGGGTGTGGTAAAACAAGTGTTTGGCCAAACAAGTGTTTGGCTAAATGTTTCAACAAGTGGAAACCTTTTAGCCCATGTGTGATAGTGAAATATTATATTATGGATATGAAAGCAATATTGGATATAAGAGAGGATTTTAAATGGCCCGAGACATTGCCTACTAGAATTAAAAATCTACCAAAAAATTGCCGAACAACTTTGTCTTATGATAATGTATAATCCATAAACAGGGGTGAAAATGTGCACTTTTCAGAAGGCAGGATAACTGAGGTATCACCCTAACTTTTTTTCAAATGCCACCCTGCTCCCATTTTTTCTTGAGCGTTGAAAAAATGTACTTGTATCACTTGACATTTCGACAATAGTAGTAAATTTTAAGTGATTTGCTATCACATTAAAGAATAATACTGTTTCGATTTGAGTCGTTCGGGAAGGTTATGGCTGCCTTGATGAACCTAATAAGGGGAAACAGCTGTCGTAGTCTATACCTTCTCGAACGATTCAAATATGAAAACACCGGCACATCCATTAGAACTTGGATGTTGGTATGATATTACCAGTTGCCAAAATTTATAGTCCCATAAAGCCGTTAACTTTCTTTTTGTAATAATAAGAGTATAAAAATTTTAAGAAAAATTATAAGAATGCAAGATTTTTTATTAAATAAGTATAGGGGCGCGGAGATTGATGGCTTCAATAATATTGTGAAGAAATAAAACGTTCGTAAAATATTACTTTAGCAATACTATTTTTGTTGAACTAAAAATAGTACCTAGGTTTTTGTCCGACTTTTAAAGAAAGAGCAAATCACTTAAAATTCACTACCATTGTTAAAACGTCACAAGTGTTACCTCGGAATGAGGTGTACATTTCAACGCTCAAGAAAAAATAGGAGGGTGCCATTTGAAAAAAAAAGTTGAGTGTAATTTCTGAGAGATGCTTTCATCTGTAGATTGCTTGTATATCTCCCCAGAGAGCCATTTCTGTCCTAATGCAAAATCTTTTTATTCAATTATTTATCTTTAAAAATACAGAAGTTACTGCCTGTTGGGCTAATTCTGGGACTCCCTGTATATACACATATTTGTTCCAATCGTTTTCACATTAGAGCTAATTTAGTTTAATAATGTCTTGAATTTTGAGCGGAGATGGCCATAGATATCATTGTTTGGACTGTTTGCCAGTAGTTCTTGTTTCTAGCAAATAAATTAATTCAGTCACTATTAAGATCGTGAAGTAAAAGAAAAAGGCCCTTAGCAAGTATTATTTCACGATTTTTATTCACTGACTCCAGAAAAGGGTTTATTTTTGGTTAGGGGGTTCAAAAATAATGAAAGTTGTAAACAGTTAAGAATGAAAAATTTAAATTGACCCTCACACTTTTCTTGTGATATTTTCAGATAAAACTATCATCCCAACAGCTTGTATATTTCTGTATACATGATGTCTGTCAAACAAAAAACTCAAACCGGTCTGGTAAGCTGAGTCACGTAGGCAATTTTGAAACACCTACTTCTCTAAAGATTGCTTCGTATCATAGGTTTATACATTGGCCTTTATTTGCACGTGTGATTTTGTGCTGAATGAAATACTCGCTCGACTTCTTCCAACTTTCCATCCATGAATCTATATTGTGTCTGTTTTCGCACTACCTACATAAAAATTGTTCATTTCGCCGTTGACTGCAATATTAAATTCCATGGGAATGCATAGTCCTGATTTCCTCTTTTGTCGTTATGGTTGCGAGGATACCAGGTCACTCGTACCATATTCTATTATTCTGTTTCGATAAAGGTACATATTATAGTAATTAAACTACTTTTTAATTGAATCAGCATGTTATGTGACGTAACAAAGCACTCAATTATCCCGCATTCTGTGCGGCCTTCGTTTATCAAAAAATACAATCCTACTATACACGCCCATTTGCATAGTCAAGTCGGTTAAGTAATAACATAATTAATTTATAGAAGATTTGCTGATGGTAATTATTTTCTCAAGCGGATTTCCCTAAATGGACAAGCAGAAATTGCAGGAACTAGAATCTTATTGCGGGGTAAACATTTAGTATTATTATTTTCGCAACTGCAAGACAAAAATAGAGGTTGATTATTTGAAGGAAAGAATGATTCTTTCTATATACCTATACAAATGATATACCTACAATTTATATTGATTCATCCGCGGTCAAATGCATGGGTTGCCTTTTCTATTACGTCATTGATTTTGCATTTTGTCTTTTGACAGCAATGCTTAATTTGCCTATAGTAAAATTATTTTAAGAAGTCCTCAGTGGGACTGTCAGTTGGTAATTTCGCCATCCTAAGTTGGCATCAATGCAGAAAAAAATGCAACCGGGTCTTAAGGCCAGGTCAGTAACGAGCCCATTTGCACAATGAATAACTACTAATAACACGAACAAGAACAACGCAGATAACGGTAAAACTCACGAAACGTACAAAACCCGCGAATATTTTCACTGCCCAAAGTTTGAACCTTTTTGAACGATCCGGAAAACCTTCAATGTCACTTTCACAACACCGAAATAAAATTTGCCTGAGTACGCCCCATAGACGCAGCCGCAAGTAGCAGATTTTAACAAAATACCAAAATGAAAGTGTTTCCATGACGTTTGAAATTATTATAAAATGAGTTGTAGTCCTAGTTATTTTTATTTGTAGAGGTATAATCGTGATTGCAATAGGGTTTTTATTTTATTATGTTCTTTTTTTCGTATCGCTTGGGTAACTTTTCACATCATAACTCAATGAGTGACATCATTAACTGGTTGCGACGCATATACCAATGATATAGCCATGGTTAACAGAAAATTCCTAGGGATTTTGTGGAGAATGTCATCTGACAAAATCGGGACTTCTTACAGTAATCGGGGTTTACTATAAACCTGGTGAAATTTCGACGAAGTTTAAGCCTTCTATGTAAGAGAAACCACCTGTGTTCTGAAGATAGTGTTCCAATGCTGTTTAAAGGTAAAAAATCGAAAACTTCATGGTTTTTTTTTTTTGGAAAGGTGAATAATCTATACTTTTTAGGCATCTAAAGAGAGGAATTAATAAAGCACATAACTAAATGTGTTATTTTGCCTTTGTATCAATAATAATAGCAAGAAAATATAGTATTTCCGACGAAACGAGTAGAGATATAGGGATACTTAAGAAATTACTCAGACAGTCCAGATTTGCAGAATTTTTAAATTATACACATATTTCAAGGAAACTCATAACTGGTCGTTTTTTCTTGAAGGGCTTAAACAAGAAAATCCTTTCATTTAAGATAAAAGGTTTTTTTTTGTCGAAGCCATCGTGGGAAACGTGGGATATCCCAAATCAGTTTTTTATCTGCTTACATCAGAGTTTCCTTTATTGTGTTATTTGCGGCTGTTCCCAAGAGAGAAACGATGGAGAAATAATATTGGCAATCACAATAGAGGCTTTTTCCTGGGGTGCCTTGGAGTGATCTATCTTCATATACTGTAATTTCGGTCTATTGTCTTGTCCTCCACACTTTCACTGTGCCACGGACAGAAACTTGTGAAATAATAACAATATGGAGCGGAATGAAACTGGAGTCGGGAGCGCCATTTTGCATGAAAATTACATTTGATGATGCGGAAGGGGTCCCTTTCAGGGTAGGATCTGAAAAGTCTCCTTTGTGGAAACTTTATATCTTTAAATTAAAGAGTCGAATATTGAATGAAATATAGGGCATATATACTCTTGTTTCCAGATGTGACTATAATTAGCTAATGTGTATGTTACCTACCTACTAATAACAGCACTACATAAATAATGGTAATAATCTACAGATGGCCCCAAAAGTTAATGTAGCAGCTATTGTTGGGTCCTCACTTTACCAAATATTGGTTGTCTTTAATAGAAATACATACAGTAGTGTTCATAAAAATGAGGTATGGACGCCTCTTGATTATTTGTTATCGTGCTTTGAGGTGGGGGTGGAGGCAACCATAGACAAGAGAGTCGAAATCCTAAATCGTAATAAAAATCATCACTGGTAAAAAATTCCTTTACTCTTTACACGAAGCTGATACTTTGTTTTACATTTGGAGATATGGAAAACTGACAATTTTCCATTACACAAATTCCCAAACGAATTTTAACATAGTATTCTCGGCTGTGCTACAATAATCCAGATAACAAGTCGACAAAAAAGATGCAACTTCCTATTAAAAGACTGTTCAAATGGAATACTACAAAAGCCAAAAGCTTCACGAAATAACAAATACGGTCACCCAGCAATTGTCTATTTTTGTTTCCCATATTGACAGAAATGTAGCTAAGGCCACGTATATACATAACGTATAATTAGACAATCTAATCCTTTCATCTTATCTACAGTGTGACCCATTTGTTTTGGGGTCAGTCTGTAAAAAGTGTATCAATCGTGCGATTTGGCTGATTTTTTTTTTAATTGTAGAGCTCGATGAACTGCACATTTTGAACAAAAATTGCCTGGTTCGCATAAAATCCAAAGCCTACTATGACCGTTTTTATGAGCAAAATTTTAAGAAACCATATTAGCGTTTTTTTTTGAAAAAATCTGTGTGCGCCAATGGATTGAGCACCCCTCGAAATGGGTATGTACAAAATTTCATCAAAATATTTCAAGTAATAACGATTTTGTAGAAAAATTAAAAATGCAGCCAAGGTACGTCTTTATTTTCAAAAATTCAAAGTTGGCCATGGAAAATAATTGAATTGTAATAATACAACCTTATGCTTATAAACACAAAACATAAAAACAATTAAAATTATAAAATTTTTGTAACTTCTACCAAGCCTCCATTTTCTACAATGCATTTGTCGTTCCTCTTGCGTACATTCAAAATTACATTTCGTATTTGCTGTGGAGTAATTTCCTCACAACTACGGTTTATCCTAGCTTGCAGTTCTTGTAAATTATGGGGTCTTGACTTATAAACATTTTGCTTAAGTGTACCCCAAAGAAAAAAATCTAAAGGAGTTAAGTCCGGAGATCTCGGTGGCCACTCACAGAAAGGACTATTTCGCCCTATCCAACAGTTTTCAAAATTATTATCTAGCCAGTTTCTGATTAAACGAGCATTATGAATAGGACTGCCATCTAACTGTAACTTTAAACGGTATCTTAATGGTAACTCATCTAAAGCATTTCTAAATTCAATTTCTAGAAAATTCAAGAAGCCAGCCGCATTCAAATTCCCTTCAAAGAAAAATGGGCCAATTATTCTGTCGCGTAGTATTCCACACCAAACGTTAATTTTTTGTGAATATTGTCTCCTTGCATTTATTATAAACTCTGGATTTTCAGCTGACCAGTGACGGCAGTTTTGACTTGATACTACACCATTTGTAGTAAACGTGGCTTCGTCGGTGAATAAAATTTCATTTAAAAAGTTGCCATTATGGAGATATTCACCTTGCAGCCAATAGCAAAATTCTAATCTTCTCTCCTCATCTCCTGGTTCCAGGGTGTGCAAAAATTTTGGCTTAAACGGTTTTATTTTGTTTTGTCTCAAACATCTCCTTATACTCTCTCTGGGTATATGAAGGTCTAAACTAGCCGTTCGAACACTATTTCGAGGATTGTCACTAAAGTATTGCAGAATTTGATTGTTATTTTCAACAAGTCCACGGCGTCCATTTTGCCTAGTTTTTAATAAATTTTTAGAAATCGATCCAGTTTCATCAAAAATATTGTTTATACGTTGTACAGTACTTCGACTCACTGATCTACCTGGGTGTCTATTGTTAAATTCGGCCGCAGCTGCTGCCGAGCGCTCGTTGTCGCCCACGAGTCGAACAATTTCTATTTTGTCTCTTATGCTTAAATATTCCATAATTATGATAATTAATTGTATTGAGCACAAACAATTTCTGAACTCAATTTAGACAGTTTGACACTTAATAAAAGTAAACAATTCAATTATTTTCCATGGCCAACTTTGAATTTTTGAAAATAAAGACGTACCTTGGCTGCATTTTTAATTTTTCTACAAAATCGTTATTACTTGAAATATTTTGATGAAATTTTGTACATACCCATTTCGAGGGGTGCTCAATCCATTGGCGCACACAGATTTTTTCAAAAAAAAACGCTAATATGGTTTCTTAAAATTTTTCTCATAAAAACGGTCATGGTAGGCTTTGGATTTTATGCGAACCAGGCAATTTTTGTTCAAAATGTGCAGTTCATCGAGCTCTACAATTTAAAAAAAAAATCAGCCAAATCGCACGATTGATACACTTTTTACAGACTGACCCCAAAACAAATGGGTCACACTGTATGTTTGCAGGAAGTGCTTCATATTATCTGGAGCATTAATAATTATGTTGTCCTACGTTGGTCAGTCCTAGTAGGTATGTAGATGTACTACCTCCAACTAACAAACTATTCTATGTTATTATGGTGTTTAGTTATACATTTTGGATAAATTTTATTGCATGGTTTTATATTTTCTCATTTTACTTACATATTACTGAAATATCGTATATTGTCGTGAAAACAGTTCAAAATGTTTAAAATGTCGAAATTCAAAGCAAAAACACATGCACGCATGCACGTATGTGTGACTGGGTAGCGATTCTAGCGAAGTAGCGAGTGGTTATTGGATTTGCAAAAATTCCGTGAAATGATGATAATTTTATACAGTATATCCACGGTTGAAGTGAATAAGAGGGAAAACTATTTTTATATTGTAAAGAAACAGTACATGTGACAAAAAATTTTGTTGTGTTTAAAATGAAGGTTACCAAAAAATTAGATTTATGAGCTTAGAATACCAGTTCGTTATTGAATATTGTACATAACTGTATATTGTATAATACCTAATGACGGGGTGTAATTTAAAAAAAAACCTAATATTAAAAACACAAATGCCCAATTTTAAAATCCCATTAATAACCATTTATTCTGGGACACCCTGTGATAAAGCTCAATAGAAAATACACGGAACATAAAGGAAATAAATTAAAAGTAAAAAAATATTTTTAAAAAAAGCTTTTATTTAAATGCGCTAAAAAGAATAAAATAATCTTTTCTTTTAAAACTTTTACTATCAACTTATAACGTCATTCCACAATTTATATGATATAAAAGCTTGTCGCGAGATTTAAGTAGTGGTATTTACTTAGTTTGAAAACTTAAATCTCGCGACAAGCTTTTATATCATATAAATTGTGGAATGACGTTATAAGTTGATAGTAAAAGTTTTAAAAGAAAAGATTATTTTATTCTTTTTAGCGCATTTAAATAAAAGCTTTTTTTAAAAATATTTTTTTACTTTTAATTTATTTTGTAATTTTTAGTTTGGCCAGGTGTCTGAGTCTATTCATCTCAGTTAACGCATCATTGTTGCAAGGTCGTTTGCCGGTTAGTTTAGAACAGTCTAGCTCTTCAATGAGGAGACCTTCTAATGACCATCTTGGGTGTTCCGCCATGTTGGATTTAGAATGACGTCACACATATAATCATGCATTGTCATCCAAATTAAACGTGTGTACAAAATTTCAGCTCGATCGGTTGAAATTTAACTAGTCCGCCATCTTGAGTGTTCCGCCATGTTGGATTTAGAATGACGTCACACATATAATCATGCATTGTCATCCAAATTAAACGTGTGTACAAAATTTCAGCTCGATCGGTTGAAATTTAACTAGTCCGCCATCTTGAGTGTTCCGCCATGTTGGATTTAGAATGACGTCACACATATAATCATGCATTGTCATCCAAATTAAACGTGTGTACAAAATTTCAGCTCGATCGGTTGAAATTTAACTAGTCCGCCATCTTGGGTGATCCGCCATGTTGGATTTAGAATGACGTCACACATATAATCATGCATTGTCATCCAAATTAAACGTGTGTACAAAATTTCAGCTCGATCGGTTGAAGATATCTGCTTCAAAATTGAGTTGCAAGATTCCACCCGAACAAATTACATACATACATACATACATACATACATACATACATACATTGCAAGTTAAATAAAAGCTTTTAAAAATAGTAGGTAGTCTGGTTTTCTGTGAAAGATCTTTTGGCCGACCGTTACCTATACATCTTTTGTAGTAGTAGTATGTAGTAGTAGTATGTCATATGAAACTTTTTTTTTCTGGGAGCGAAATATAATAAACAGAGGGGTGCCATTTATAACCAATACCCCACACGCACACAACCGTGATACAAACGATAATAGTGGCGGTTGGCGGTGGCGGATCCACGACGTCTATAGGATTTTTGTGCGTTCTCCGGAACGTGCCATTATGGCTTATGGCTCTGGTCATCGATCGACCCTGTGTGCTGAAATTCAAGCGGGCATATTCAAAGTGCGAAGCATCGGAGCCCATTTTTATTTATATCTTCTTTTTATCGATTCATCGCTCAGCGGCGTTGAGCTGGTGGTACATGGAGAGATGACCAGCTACACGCGGCGAAGGGCTAAATGGAGTAGCGATTACATCAAGAATATTATGTGGTAATCTCCGTAATCATTCTTGTGAATGTTTTCGTTTCGAGAACAAAATATAGAGGTAATATTCCGGAAACGTTCTGTCTGAATGTCGATGAATCTACTTAATAACACACTAACAACTTATACGGGGTGAGTCATTAATAATGGCACATAGTGCAACCGCATATATTTT
Source organism: Pseudeuparius sepicola (assembly GCA_963920635.1). Classification (NCBI taxonomy): domain Eukaryota; kingdom Metazoa; phylum Arthropoda; class Insecta; order Coleoptera; family Anthribidae; genus Pseudeuparius; species Pseudeuparius sepicola. The sequence goes on along the minus strand of OY987300.1, from coordinate 68,608,385 downwards.
GGGCCAAACATTACGATTGAGGCAAATATGCCTGATAGAAATTTTCTTTGTTTAATAGATACAGGGCGTTAAAGTTCATTTTTAAAATAATAAAATAATCAACCTGATGAACTTACATTTGGCACCGCTATGTTTTTGCGGGGATGGAGAATAAGCGGAAAATGCCAATTTCTATGTATCTCACAGAGGGCGCCACTTGCGCTGTTTTTGGATCGTGCTTTTACTCGTAACATTTTAGTGCATCTTTTCATTCTGCAATAAAGCGGTACTCTTGTTTCATAACGATCAGATCAACCGTTTGCGTTGCAATTGCCAAAGCATGCCCCAAAACACCTGTTGACGTTAATATTCGAAAAATAAAATAAATTTTCACCTACTGCTTTCAAATATTACAGATCAACGTTAGATTGAAAATGAAGAAAAAATGCCAAATGGACATTGGTCGAAACACTTTCGTTTTCTTGAAATAGGGTGTCCAAATTTTGTCGAGTTTCAATCCGTTCCATTTTGAAAGTGAACATTTTTTGGGACATTTTTCATATGGGTTTTTTCTCGCTTTAAATGGTACAGTCGTTGTGCAATATTTGAAAGCAGTAGTACAGTGAGTATTTTATTTTTCGAATTTGGAAGTCAACAGGTGTTTTGGGGCACGTTTTGGCAATTTGACTAGCATTTGCATCGTAAATTTAAGGTTAGTCATAGACTGGATCCTAGTTAAGCGTTCGGGTATGAACCGCACACAAGCAAAACGGAGTCTCAAACACACAGAGCTTGACACATCATACCCGAAAGCGCCTCTTGTATACCTATAAACTAACCTAACTTCCTAATTAGAAAATTATTATAACCTATTTTGAAACTAGTCTATTTTTTTTTAGTCTAAAGTGGTCGAAATCAATGTCCACAATTACAAATTTTATAGGGTGTTATGGTTTTAAGTGGGCCACACTGTATATAATATAATTAATTGATTTTATCACTTTAAAAAAATGTATGTAAACATACATAAATTACTAACGCTGAACTGTCATTCAGCAGCGCCCGCGTATAGTCGCGGTTGTTTTGCATGGCCTCCTACTACTTTACTCAAATTTGAATAGCGGACCTGTGCACTATATTTCTGCACTGGTTGCAAAAAAGCGTAGGTATACAATGTGGTACATTTCCCACCTAAAAACGAATATCGAACATACAATGATGCTATTTATTTGTTTAAGATCGTAGAAAAAACCTTTAATTGCATTTGGACAATGGAAACTATCAGATGGTTTTGAAGGTTTCTCCTATAGGTATTCCCCGAAGAGAGAGACAAAAAGCGGCTAAGGTGTTCCGTACATAATAATTCAAGAAATTATTAGGAAAAGTGATAAAATAAGTAAAAATAGGTACGTTAGGTAAATGATTAATTCGATTTTTTCGTAAAAATTTGGAAATCAATTCTAATGTTTTGAAGCTTTATTTGCTCGGAAAGTAGCAATCAATTTTGAATAAAATCCTAGAAAATTTAGCTTGGTGGGGTGGTTGGAAGAGCCCTTAATGCTGATCACGGCCACGATTGTGCTCCGGGCCCTGGTTGAAGCTGGTCTATGCAAAATATAAAATAAACTAATTTTAAATTCATAAAACATCAATTTTCTTGAAAGATTCCTTATGTATATTTGATAAAAATTTTAACGTGCTGTATGCGGATAAATATTATGCTGTATGCAATACATGCATGACGTCACATTAGGAAGAGTGATGATGTCACAAATGCGAGTACCACATCAAAAGATTCAAAAAAATTGTCATTTGCCAGGATTACTAGTGCAGATTTACTAATAGTTTTGTTTTTATTGCAAAACTGGTCTAGATAATGTCCTCAGCATCACTACGTCCGTACCTGTCGAACAAAACATGCATTTTCTATTCGAACCAGAAAATTCCCACTTATCGCGTTTGAGTATGCATTGGTTGATCAATTATTCTCCGGGCGAACCGCCTTTAAATTCAATTTGTAGTCGGGGTAGCTTTCCGGAGATGATCACCCGATGCAGAATGGGATTGCTTGTCTGAGATGCACCGCCTCGCGGGTAATCGAAAATGGACTCCGATTTCCAAATGAAAAATATAATATGACAACGGAGGTATACAGGGTGGCCCGCCACGAACTGCATCGATCTATATATGGAAAACTAAAAGTAGTAAAATTTTGAAAATTTGGCACCTCAACAATGCCGATGGGCGCTGCTCAACTAAAATATTTTGGTGAATCTGGCACTTCCGGTTATACCGGAAGTCGATATGAACTTTCTTATCTCAAATGGAACACCCTGTATATTATTGCATTTTTTGATTCTAGGCATCATTTTGGAACAAAAACATGCAACATGTCCTATGTCTAAATCCAACCGTTTTTGAGATATTTGCATTTTTCCGAAAAAAATTACAGGTGCAGACCTAAAGTCAATTAGCAATTTATACGAGGAAACCGCGAAATTTCAAAACAAATTTTTGGCATCGTGTGCCAGAAGCCCTGACCTAGTGATCTCAGCTGAGAAATAAATCCGTTCTTATACATACATTCAAAATGTGCTTAATCTCGAAATTTTCAAATGGAAACCCCCATTTTTTTAATGCGATCTTATTCACCACTAAAAATGATGAACACTTTGTATAAGGTTTCCTGTACCTAAATGCAGTAATTTTCGATTAATTTACGAAAAAAACACTTTTCGCCCATAAAATGCGGGGTTTGCTTAACGCTTGGAAAATCATATCAGCCGTGGACGTTGAAAAGACAATCGCGGCTGAGGAAATGTCACTTGGTTTATAAATTATTGTCAACAATAATGCCGGCGCGCTTAAATTACACAAACAAAGATTATTTAATTTGTTTATTATCTACGGAGAATGCAACAAAGTAATATCAAGAACGTGGGATACATTTGGGGCTCGCTATCCACAAAAAACAAAACCATCGCCAAACGTGATTTTTCTCTGACACATCCATACTGTTTAAAATTTTGTATTATTTTTTTAAATGTGTTTGGCGATGGTTTTGTTTTTTGTGGATAGCGAGCCCCAAATGTATGGCACGTTCTTGATATTACTTTGTTGCATTCTCCGTAGATAATAAACAAATTTAAATAATCTTCATTTGTGTAATTTAAGCGCGCCGGCATTATTGTTGACAATAATTTATTAACCAAGTGAAATTTCCTCAGCCGCGATTGTCTTTTCAACGTCCAGGGCTAATATGATTTTCCAAGCGTTAAGCAAACCCCGCATTTTATGGGCGAAAAGTGGGTTTTTCGTAAATTAATCGAAAATTACTGCATTTAGGTATAGGAGACCTTACACAAAGTTGTCATAATTTTTAGTGGTGAATAAGATCGCATTAAAAAAATGGGGGTTTCCATTTGAAAATTTCGAGATTTAAGCATATTTTGAATGTAATTTTTATTCATATTTTGTGAACACCCTGTATAAGAACGGATTTATTTCTCAGCAGAGATCACTAGGTCAAGGCTTCTATTACAAGGTGCCAAAAATTCGTTTTGAAATTTCGCGGTTTCCTCGTATAAATTGTTAATTGACTTAGGTCTGCACCTGTAATTTTTTTCGGAAAAATGCAAATATCTCAAAAACGGTTGGATTTAGACATAGGACATGTTGCATGTTTTTGTTCCAAAATGATGCCTAGAATCCAAAAATGCAATAATATATAGGGTGTTCCATTTGAGATAAGAAAGTTGATATCGACTTCCGGTATAACCGGAAGTGCCAGATTCACCAAAATATTTTAGTTGAGCAGCGCCCATCGATATTGGTGAGGTGACAAATTTTCAGAATTTTCCTACTTTTAGTTTTCCATATATAGATCGATGCAGTTCGTGGTGGGCCACCCTGTATAGACTTGGAGGCTAGGAATACATCGAAGGAGTTTAGAGAATTGGAAAACTTCAGAGAAAATTTATTTTCTCGTTGGAAAGCCAAATAATTTCACTTTGTTACTGAAGTATGGTACTCATCATATATCAATCTTAGGTATATAATATGAACAGCTATTATGGAGGAATAAAAAATACAAAATTTTAGACATATAAGGTGAGTTTCCATAAAAATAAGAATAATAATAGTATTAAGTAATAAGGAGTGACTTTGTCGTTGATTAATCTTAATATTATTTTTTATTTTTAGTAGATCTAAAATCCAGCGATTATTATTCTTAAATTCAAAATCCAGCGCTCAATTCTTGTTATTTACAGAGTGTCTCACTTAAGAGTGGAACAACGTTATAACTTCTTTAATTTTTAACCGATCAGAACGAAATTTTTACCAAAGGTAGACGGCATTGTTGCCTAACTTACTTCCAAAAAATTAGTTGCCTACTCCAAAGCCAAAGCCACCTGCGATCCCACAATCGAGGCTAAAAATACGAAAATCATATTAGGCATTTTTTTTCAAAAAAAAAAAAAATACTAAAAAAAGTTGTTCAGAATCGATCCAGGACCCTAAGTCCAAAATTTGGACAAAATAAAAAAATATTAAATAAAAAAGTTAAAGTCCAAAAATAGCAATTTGCGTTTAGAAAATTGTGCCATGGAAGTTTTGATGGCAAGTTGTTTTCAAAAAGTAATCATTTTAAAATAAAATTAAAAGCTACAAAACAAATTTTATTTCTTAAAATTTTTACTTAATTTTTTATTTAATATTTTTTGATTTTGACAAAATTTTGGTTTTAGGGTTCTGGATCGATTCTAAACAACTTTTTTTAAATAATTTTTAAAAACAACTAATTTTTTGGAAATAAGTAGGCAACAATGACATCAACCTTTTGTAAAAATTTTGTTCTGGTTGGATAAAAATTAAAAAAGTTTATGGTTGTTTCACTCTTAAGTGAGCTACTCTGTATAAAAACATAACCATAAAATGCATAAACTAGTCTTAAGGTCGGCATTTGTTTAGTTCGAAAGGACATGTCAAATTATAACAATAATAATACGACAAACAACAAAAAGCAGTATACAAAATTAGAAAAGAGGTTTACTTTTGATCTCTGATGCGAAGTTTCGATATTTTTCACTCCCCAATTTATACAGAAATGGAATTACACTAACGAGGTCAAATATTCACTTTTTTCTGATCCACCGGGAAAAAGTTCATATGATGAGGATTTAGATGCAGAGAGTTTTTACAATATTATTTCCAATGCTTGATGATAGAAATGAAAGATTGCGATGTCATTTGTGATTGCAATATTCAAATTCGATTTTATTGAAACTTTGTAGCTATAGAATTATTGGACCAATGAAAAAAGAGACTAATAAAGAACAACACTGCCGCAGCGTCATCACCTGTCATCAGCGAAAAACTGGGTTTCTATTGGTCGGTAGGTCGGTCGAAAACTCGTGCTGGACTTACTAAATAATTTTTTTGACGTGGCTTAATAATTATAAAATTTCAACCCCGCAGAGACAGAGGGTGCAGATAAAAATGTGGCACCTCCAACAATAGAAAATAAGTCCAATTGGTCCTCCGCGCGCTCCCTAACGCGGCCATGTGCAATTCAGCCGTTTGCGTGATTTTGTTTACACTTACTGGCTCTTTATTAAAACAAATTGATTATAAATAAGTTTTCCCCTTCAAAGAATAAATAACGCTATTGTACTTAGTTGCGCTTCGCCCCGATAAAGTCATGCCAAACTAAATTCATCGGAATAACACCGCCTTGTGCTGACATGATCTCTTATGTAGCGGGATCTTCTTACTTATGTAACGTACTTTGGGGAAACTCGGATTCAACCAACTTTGCTAACAAATTGGATTATGTCGGAGTTCGCGAAACTTCGTTGAGCCGTTATTTTTGTTCAGCTTCAAAATTCACTCTATACTACGTTTTACGGCAAAGACGGATTGCCTGTTATTTCAATTTGGACACATGGATGTATTTAATGCTGATCGATATCGGAATTCGGCTTTGTTCAGATCTTGTTTGTGTTCCGCTTTAATCAATCAATTGTCTCTAATTTATGTCCTCTTGTTGAACATATATCTAAACTAAGACCGATGCCGACAAAATCAGTGTTGTATATAGTTTTCTATATGTTAAACAATTATATAATGAACTCCAAGACCCCAATAATATAGCGAATTTTTGTTTGTGATCAACCAAACTGGATACATTCGGAATTTGGTAAAAGGATGCAAGTTTCTGAAGCAAGAATTAATCAATGCAATTGAGTTCCAATATAGCACAAATGATTGGTAGGTACTTCAGAAGATCTACCAGTTTAATCCAAGCTTTCAAACATTGTAACTTGTTAAAATCGATAGTATTTTAACAGAGTGTGCTAAGCAGTAAGCAATATTCAATACAGATGAAATTGTGTCGGGCAAAAGTATGTACAAAAGTATGAGACGTGATGGGATGTAGTACACAATAAAAAATATGCACGTATGTAAGAATTGTAACAAATTGCTGGTAAACTTTCTCGTGTTAATTTATAGATTATTTTTACCAACTTGCTTGTGGTAAATAAGTTTTTTTCAAGAAAAAATGCCTTGTGTTGTAAAATACACGATTTGTGTTTCTAATAACACATAATTATCTTAAAATTTCATTGCTAATCATGGATGCTTTTTTAACACTTCTCGTGTTTTTATTAACACCGCTCGTATTTCATTTACACTGTTTGTGTTTTTTAAACACTGTCCGTGTTGTGGTTTGTGGTCAAGATCCAAATAACGGAATATTTGGATATTCTCCTCCCTCGGTCAGTCTCCTAGCTGGATTTCTGCACGTGGTGTTCTGTCTGCAGGTCGGAAAGAAAATTATAGTTCCATTCTCTGGAAACGGAGAGCAGGTATACTTAGAATAGCAAAATCATCATGTTTACTTTTCTTTGAAATTTCCATGAAAACAAAAGTACCATTTAGCTTTGAAACTTCCAAACTGTAACTTAAGAGGATATTAAACTTAACCGAGCTGTTGAATTGGCTTTTCCTACGAATTCGCGAGAATAAGAAAATTCTACGTGGAACAAATTCTAAAGAAAAGTTATAAGGGACACATTTTCTCAAAAATAATTTATCTGAAATAGCAGATTATTACTTATAACTTTTTCTTTTCTTTGAATTTCTATTTATATAAACTGGCAGACGAAAGTACGAACATTGTAGTCCAGGTGCGCGCATATTTGCTTATGCTGGCTCTTCGTTTGCAGACGAGACGCATATTAATATAATGTACCAATTAGTGGCTTCTAAATATAACTTCTTTCATGATGTATAGATTCACTCGGTAAGTGTTCTGTACTTGGTTTAAGATAATTCTTGAGTAAGCTCCAAGTTATCATGATTAAGTAAGTATTATGGATTTGGTAGGTCTAAGCATTTTTCAACAAGTAGGTATATAGGTAGTAGTAATAGCTTTAAAAATGTACTGCATCCTAGAAGGTTTTAATAATAATATAGCATTTATGGAAAAACAGGTAACCCCCATTTCCAGGACAATAATTGTACAATAACAAATAATGATAATAACATTTGAATTTTGGGTGGATACTAGTAACATAAAAAAGCCGAACTGGAAACCAGGATATAAGTAACAAACAGTGAACGAAGGCAAATAAAATTTATATTTATAATTCAAAAAGTGAAATCTTCTAGATGAGCACCAGCCGCTCTTAAAATTACATTAAGATTATCAGAATTAATATCACAGTGTTTGTTCAGCTTATGACACATTAGATAATTTTTAAACTTTTCTCATTTTATTGTCTTCATTGATTTGTCTAATGTCCACTAGACCACACTCTTCGAACAAGTTGTCACTGGGGTAAGTACGTTTCTTATACAACATTATTGTAATAAATATTTTTTGGTATTTTTTTTATCGCATTATTATATGCTCCTCCCCATGTATTGATTCCATATTTTAAATGTAAGTACGCTAGTGAAAAATATATGGTTTTAAATGAGATAATCCCAAAATGTTTCAAAGTATTTTAAATTTATATACCATACATCTCAATGTTTTTATTAAAAAGTTAGCGTGCTCATCCCACTTCAAAAAACGATCTACATACACACCTAGATATTTGCAAGATGAAGTTTCCTCTATAAATAGCCGTTTCCTGTTAAATATTAGATTTCATTTTTTAAAATGCGGCCCATTGCTCTTATTACAGGAAAAAGCCACAAAATTGGTTTTCTCGAAATTTATTGTTACTGCCAGATTAATAACTTCCTGAATTATTTTTGGCATCTCTTTTTCGGCTGATACCGATCCATATATGTACGCATTCGCAAAACACGATCAAAGTATGCCTGAAACAGAACTGGGCCGAGAACAGTACTTTGTGGCACCCCACAACCAACACGTTCCTGCTCACTTAGCCAATCATCGATATTAACTAACTGGGTGCGATCCGAAAGATATGATCTCAACATCAACTTGGTTTTGTTTGTTAAGACAGTTTGCTTCAAATTGAGTAAAGCATGTTAATGCAAACGAATTGAAATGATTTATTGTCCTGAATAGGGGTATTAATATTTAAAACTACTAAGTGGATGTTTTGTTTTTATTGTATGCTAACATAAATCAAGTCCTTTAATATGGCTGCATGTAAAATGCATAAAGAATCTAAATATTTTCTAAAGCCGGCCAGCGCAGAATATCACGATTAAATGGATTTCTCTTTTAAACCCGCCTATATTTTTTTATGTTCTTACTAAAATGGCTACCCATGTGCAGAAACGATCGAGCAAAAATAAATACCCACTGAAAGAAACTCGCCATTAATATTCCTTATTCGAGTGTTAAAGAGAAGTTTTTGCTTCCCATTGGTAAAAGTTCTCTATACTTATTTGGAGGGAAAATATTCCAAGTTTGGGTTCGCAATTTAGTAGTCGAAGATATAATTAAAAACAAAAGCTGAGGCTTTAGGAGATATTTAAATCTCAAACGCAGTGCGTCATAAATTTCCAAAGAGGGAAGGGGGAATTTATTTCCACCGCATTTATTATTCCAAATGAGTATTAATTGATTCATAATAAACGCTTTATGATAATTCGTAATGCTATATCAGTATTGTTATATCTAGCAACCGTGCGCAAATTGACATTATAAAGGTAGACCTGTTTTAAAAAAGAATTGAACCACTTAACAAGTATAAAATTCCAGTAGTATACCTATTACATGACCGTTTCATGCATTTTAAGCAGCTTCTCATTTTCAGTCTTGCAGAGGCCAGTCTAGAATAATAATAGATTATTAAATTCTGCAAATCAAGTTACCAGAACAGTGTATCTAGTTGCATACATTTAAAATACATTTTTAGAATTTGAAAACCACAAAACCCATATACCTACAGCTTTTATTTCCACTGAGGGAAAATTAGGTACCTACTGGGCAGTTCAAATTGATGTACTACTTATTTATAAAGTTTTTTTTATTTGGTTATATATTTACAAACCAAAAAAATTCTATACGGCTAATCAGCGACATTAGACACTTTATCTACAGTGACCGGCAGAAAGTTGGACACAAAAATTTAATATTTTTAAACTCTGATTTCGATTAATTTAAATTTCTAGCTGCTAATCGAACAAAATTAAAGTTTAGTAGCAAATTCATTTGTTATTCGATGATAAGTTGCGCTTGCGGTATTTTGTTTTTTTTTTGTAATACACAGGGTGGTCGAAAAAAAAAGTTTAATTTCTTTTTTTGACTAGGTGGCTGTGACTTTAAATCTGACATCCACCTTTGATAACAAACAATTTTTGTAAGTAACTTTTTACCGTATTTTAAAAAATAAGGGTACTTTACACTTGAATTATTTTGACATTTTTGAATCTACCTCGTATCCAAAAAGATATATTTAAACTTTGATATGTGCGTTTTGAATTTGAAATGATGCACCAACTTTTATCAAGAATAAAATTTTCTGAGAAATTAATAATAAAAAAGTTTTCCATTTGTGTCCAACTTTCTGCCGGTCACTATATATAATATATTCTCTTTCGTACGCTTCACCTTGACTGTAATATAATAAATATTATATATTTTACAACTTGAGTGGAATTTTGCATATTTCGGAATATTCTGGATGATTTAAGATCTAACAACACCCCACCGGAAAAATGTCCTATGGCACGCTTGAAATATTGTTCTCCTTCTATTTAAAATTCATATTGCTTGCCATATCTAGGAAATTGCACGAATCTTCGCTTAGCATAGAACCAGACACAATTATTATACAACTGAATCTTGGAAACCCCGCAAGTGCCTCAAATAATTGGAAATAGATTTGCCCTAGAATTCTTGTTCCATCTCTTCGTGCATTCTCGTCGAAAACTCGAAATCTACGAGCGGCTTTGAAATTAGTGGGACGAAAATAGTTTGTCGCCGTGTTTATTGTGGACACCCACGAGTTGTTGATTTTATTTTTGAACCGCGTTTCTGCCTCTAATTTAGCCGGAAGTCGGGCGAACGCATCCTGAAATAATTCGTGATTTATTATTTTGTTGGTGTGGTTGTTCCCGATTCAACAAATCATGTTTTCCCATGATATTCATGTCGTAACGATTAATAACAATACGTAATTTGTTAAGCAACCTAAAGGAACCAAAAAATATACATGGTGTAACTGAACTGATGCTCAAAAATGAAACCACGTATTCTTGGAGTCAAAACAAGGCCACTTTTTCATATATTTTTTTCTCCTACGGGCCATAGTTTTTTTTATACAGAGCGTAGAAAGTTTGGAGAAAAATACATATTTATATTTCTTAGTATCTCTAGAAGTATACTAGATATTTTCTTCAAACTTGGCGTGTCATATGAGCAGATGAGCCGTCAAACTTAAGGTTGACATGAAGCTTCTGAAGCTCCCATTTGCGGAGATACAGGGTGTTATTAAAATTAATTAGTTCAGAAAAGTATGAATACCCTGTATAATCGCTTTTTTTAATTTGTTTTGAGTGGTGAATAGAATAGTTAACAAAAAGTACCTATGTCTTAGTATTTTTTTCATATTCGCAGCCGTTTCTTAATTATTTTCAAAGAACAATAGTCACTTTAAGAATAAATCTAGCAATCTGTGGATGTCAATAATTAAACTTTATTTAACAAAATACAAAAGTAAAAACGATAATTAAAGAAACGTAATTCTATTAGAAAATTAAATTATTAAATGTTCGAAATGACGGCCGTCTCTTTCAATACACGCAACTATGCGTTTCCGCATGTCTATTATTGCGATTGGCAAGTCCATAGCAAAAGTGTATATCAGTCAATTCTTCGAATCAAAATATCATTTTTCAAAATATTGATACTAAAGTGCAAGTTTTTGTTTTGTTTATTGCAGGATTGTCCTTCTTTGAAAATAATTAAGAAACGGCTGAGAATATGAAAAAATACTAAGAGATACTTTTTGTTAACCATTGAATTTATCACTGAAAACAAATTTAAAAAAATGCGATTATACAGGGTATTCATATTTTTCTGAACTAATTAATTTTAATGACACCTTGTATCTCTGCAACTGGGGGCCTCAGAAGCTTCATATTAACCTTTAATTTGACAGCTCATCCTCTCATGTGGCACGCCCATTTTGAAGAAAATATCTCGTATACTTCTAGAGATACTAAGAAATATGTGTAATTTTTCTCAAAATTTCCTACGCTCTGTATAAAAAAACTATGGCCCGTATAAGAAAAAAATATAATTGGACTCAAAAAATACGTGGTTTCATTTTTGATCATTAGTTCAGTTACACCCTGTATATACAGGATGATTCACCTTCATATCTCAGCAACGAAATGAAATATTTTAGTTCCGTAAAAAGAGACAGAAAGAGCTCGTCGAAGGTTCTATTCGTGAGCTTAAATCGAATTTTTCTATTGCAAATTGTAGATGGCGCTGTAGTCGAAAGAAATTTCTAGTTCGTTTTTGTAGCAGGTTAGTTTTAGATGAATCACCCTGTATGTATATCAAAGGGAAAATTTATGATTCATAAGCTTGAAAGATGCTTGACGTGCCAGATCTTTTGGTGATAATAATAATTATAAAATTGTTTATAACGGATTTAGTGTTTAATTTATTAGGCGAGTGGCGAGTAGCGAGGAATTTCTATTTGATAATGACGTGGAGGTTAGTTATCTATTCCATTGACAGCAGTCTCTTTAGAAGGCTTTGGGACACAACAAAATGAATAGGATGTGATGTTATTTACAAAATAACTATACCCTCAAAATACCACCAACCCCTTCTATCCGCGAGTAATTATGCTTAACTTAAATCCTTCCCAGGATATGTCTAATACCTCCTTAGGTTGAAAACAATATCGTAACCCTATTTCTTCCGCAGGCTTATCGCTCAGCCGCGATTTCAGCGCTAGTGCGCATTGACGTAGCTAAGGGGGGGCTGGGGGGGGGCTAAGCCCCCCCTGGTATAGAAATAGCCCCCCTGACAAATTCTAGCGTTTATTTTTACAATTTTTTTGACATTATAGGTTTACATTAAAAACCTTACTAAGCTGATTTAATCGCGTTGCGTGTTCGTGTTATTGCGTATAGTAATAGACACTGACTAAAACACTAATAATAAAATAAACCAAACTAAACAGCGGCAACACTGAACACTGGCAACATCGCCGTCACGCACTCACCCCGCACCCGTCCCCGTCAGTCCGCCACACGCCACACTCACAGCATTAGCATCACTCAGGGACTCTTTAAAATAAGGGGACCCAGCATTTCACAGTCTATCACATAGGAAAAGTGAAGCCTTTAGGGGAAGTTTGTTTTCTGTAGACTCCAAGAAGACCATATAAGTGGGCTGGTACAAGGTTATGTTATATGTCAGTGTGTCCAATTGCCATCAGATTTTATGTGATAAGATAGTGCCATAGATTCTACAGGAGGCAAAAAATTTCCCATCATAATTCACATTTTTTAAGTTTTCTAACTTTCAGATACTCAGATGTGACAATGAAAGAATTTCAACTATGCAATAAATTTGTTTCATTTCACAGTTGCCATATTCTGTATTTGTAGACACAACATTGTCAACTCTAATTTTTAGAAATCATGGAAACCAACCATTATTAATTTTTACTAACAATCAAAGTACCTGTATTATTAATAGATTCTCCAATAAAATGGCATACTTGGCATCACTGATACCATTAGAATGTGGAAAGAATAGGCCTCACTTTGAAAAGTATAATGCTGGGTCCCCTTAATTACTTTAAAGAGTCCCTGGCATCACTGCGAACCTGGACGGCGGGACGTGACTGCTTACTGTGATTGATATGTAATACTGCGAAGACGCCAATGTACATCAATATTTATACTTATGCAGTATCAGTATACAGTTTGTTTAGTTCAGTTTTTTCGATGTCCACTATCGGGATCTCGGAAACTAGCAGAGCTAGAACAACGGTTAAATGGGGAAATAATTGCAGTTTTGAATGCTCAATCTAATGCCTTTTTTGTATTTTTAAAAAAGTTCATGGCTCACTAGATATTTCGAAAAGAGTGATTTTTTGCTATTTCTTCAGATCTCTGTAGCTCCGTTATTTCTGATTATACAAAAAAAAAACTGTAGAGACAAAAATTGTAGATAATTTTGGGCTTAATAAGATAATCTAATCCAATTTTTTATGTTGTTTGTGATTTTTTAGGTATGACATAAACTTGTGTTTTTTAAATGTAAATCGTAGTTGGCTGTGGCCTTATAAAATCGGCCATTTTCTGAGCTTTCCAAAGTCAGTCAGCCATAGAATATTTTCATAATTACGTCCTATTTTATAATTAGACATACTTCAAATTTTCTAATATTTTGTTTTTAGCTGGTAACAAAATGTAACAAATAAAACAAAAAATAAAAAAACTCAAATTCAAATTATTATTATTTTAAAAGGTCACCTTTTAAAATAAAAAGGTGTTCAAACAATCCACCATTATTATTTATGCAAATATTGCATCTTTTTAAAATTGAATTTGTCGCCTTTCTTAGAGAGCGCCTGTCAATACTGGTAATCGCTTCTAAAACAGCTGCTCTTAATTCAACAATTGTCTCGTACTTTATTTTGTACTGTTCCCTACAAAAAGAAATCCAAAACATACAATCGGGGGATCGGAGCTGCCAGGAAATAGGTCTATTTCTCCCTATCCAACTATTTGGATAGAGCTGGTTGGTCTAGGTAATTTTTTACGGGCAAATAATTATGTGGTGGAGCTTCATCATGATAATTTTTGTTTTATTTTTTACATTTTGTTACCAGCTAAAAATAAAATATTTGAAAGTTTAAAGTATGTCTTATTAACAATAGAACGTAATTATGAAAATATTCCATGGCTGACTTTGGAAAGTTCAAAAAATGGCCGATTTGATAAGGCCACAGCCAACTATGATTTACATTTAAAAAACACAAATTTATGTCATATCTCAAAAGTTACAAACAACATAAAAAATTGGATAAGATTACCTTATTAAGCCCAAAATTATCTACAATTTTGGTCTCAACAGTTTTTCTGTATAATCAGAAATAACGGAGCTACAGAGATCTAACGAAATAGCAAAAAAAATCACTCTTTTCAAAGTATCTAGTGAGCCATGAACTTTTTTAAAAATCCAAAAGGGGCATTAGATTAAGCATTCAAAACTACAAATTCTTTCCTCATTTAACCTTTGTTCTAGCTCTGCTAGTTTCCGAGATCCCCATAGTGGGCATCGAAAAAAACTCACCCTGTATGTAGTAAAGTTGTGTGTATTTAAATTAATAACGTTGTGCCGATTAATAAGTAAATAAGCTCTACTATAGTTTGCCTAAGTACTTTAATTTTCTTCATTTAGTTCAGTAAGTTCATTTACAAATAAGTACCTATCTAATTAATTCACAATTGACTATTCATTCATCCGAGCAATAACCCACGATACACAGAAAACGGTATGCCCGCGCGCAGGTGCTGTGACGTAAACGGTGACGCTTATTCGACAAACTCATGGCTTACTTTTATTTTTAAACGGGAATTTGAGTCGTTTTGTAGTGAGTTAGGTAAACACATATACACCAAAGTGTTTATATGCGGCGCTCCAGCGCTTTTGTGGCTTTTGCGGGTCACTGAATCTCATCTCCTTCAGGGGCTTAAGCCCCCCCCGGAGAAAAAAGGCTAGCTACGCCTATGCTAGTGCGTAACATTAAACCGAAACCATATATCATGCGGCGCGGGACAGGGATTTGGCATATCCAACCCTTGTTGGAAATTTAATATTAATTTCTCCCTTCCCAGTCAGCATTGCCGTGCGGCAACCCGATGTTTTTTCATCGCTTTATCCTGGCACGCACGGTGCGATAATCGGTTGGAGAGTTATGGCGGATTTGGTGGGTGTGCGAGCGTAACTTTTCGAGTTAAACTTCTGCGGTGTTAACGGCATAGTTAACGTGGTGACGTGTAGTTTGGTTCTAATTTGAGTTTAAATTGAGAAAATACTTTGCGGGATTCGCGGCTTATAGTCAGTATGAGTAGGTATTATTTATTAATCAGATTGCCATTCATACCAGCGCATACTTACTTATCTTATGCTTAAACCCTGTATACAGGGTGGTTCATTATAAATTGACACCCCCCCTTACCTTGTTAGTGTTTGAGGTTAGAAAAAAAGTTTTTGACAAAAGTTTTAGATACAATTACCAAGGTTGTTGGAGTGTGGACAAAACTTATGTTTTTTTAAATGGAACACCCTATATATTTTTGCATTTTTGAAATCTGCTCGTCAGGGCAATCAAAATGATATAAACTTTGTGGCATTATCTTTTTCCGTTTTTGAAAAATAAATATTTAACTCGAATTTGTGGATCCCGTGATAAAGATAGAGGATCAATGTGATAACAAAAAAATGTTTGTTTTAAACAAGAGAATAACATAGTGAAACTCCAAAATGTTTAGGAGCTTTTACGATTTTCCTGAAATTCTTCATTTCGAGAATATAATCAGTAAAATTTGAAAAGGCTCCTAAATATTTTGGAGTTTCACTATATTGCTCTCTTGTTTAAAACAAATATTTTTTGTTATTACATCGACCATCTATCTTTATCACGAGATTCACAAATTCGAGTTAAATAAATTTAGTAAAAAATTTGAAAACGGAATTTTTCAAAAACGGAAAAAGATAATGCCACAAAGTTTAATATCATTTTAATTGCCTTGATGAGCAGATTTCAAAAATGCAAAAATATATACGGTGTTCCATTTAAAAAAACATAAGTTTTGTCCGCCACGGCTTTCTAGAACACACTGTACAAGTGTACAAGGTCCAATAACGTCACAAAAAACTTTGTGTTAGTATCTAAAACTTTTGTAAAAAAACTTTTTTCTAACCTCAAAAACTAGCAAGTTAAGGGGGATGTCAATTTATAATGAACCACCCTGTACATCCGATTTGGTAAGAAATATATTACTGAATAAAACCTATTCTGTTGAGGAAATTATTACGTTGAATATTTCTTCGCGTGCTCATATACTCAGGTCTTTTCAGTTATTCTAGTCCTACATTATGCGAGTTACACAATACTTAGATAAATTATGTAGGTACATACATACTAGTAGTTATTTGTAATTTGAAGTTTAGTATGTGATTGTCCTGATACATCGATATAAAACATTTAAAGATTTTCCAGTTGTTATGCCCACGTATTACACTGTAAGTTATTTTAACATCATAATATTACTTAAAACAACTACAGATATTCTTTTAGAAATCACGACTTGTAGATATGTTAAGTGTAATGAATATCACGGGTTCAAAGCCACAGACTTTATTTAACTTCTTTTAAAATAAGCCAAGCTTTCATCTCTATTTTGGAACTTCTTCAGGACTAAAAAGTTATTTGTAATAATATAAATATTTAAAAAAATTAAGTTATAAAAATTACCTATTTTTGTTCCCTCCCCATAATAGTTTTTTAAGGTTAAAAAGATTATAAATATAAAAATTAGGTATAATGTTTCAAGATATTAAAAAGTTGTTATAAAAATTTCAATAGAAAATTGGTGATATTATTTTAGATAATAAACAACAAAATGTGAGATTTAACGTCAAAAGACAAACAATTAATTATTAAGGTTATAGTTGACAGAAAAGAAAATTTGTCATTTTTTGACAATTATAAATAAGGTTATATAGTATTAATTGTCAGTAGGTTCAGTGAGTTTTAATAATTTTTTGTCAAAAAATCAAACATAAGAAAAATATTACTCAATACTTTTATTCATACTATTGTCCTCTCTATTAATTACCATTTCCAAAAAAATTATCTTAAATAAATATTTTCCTATATGCAAAATTTTGATGTTAAAATTAGAAAAATGACTTGTATTATTGATGTGCTCCGCTAGTGCTGAAATTTTGTTATTAATCCTAGCATCACTTTAATGCCCTGATATTCTATTTTTTAAATTTTGTGATTTTTGGCCTATATATTTTTTATTACCAGTTAGGCCAATCAAATTAATATATTTTGAGGAATTAATTTCCAGCAAGCTGGAAATCGCTTTAATACCCCTATTTGGTCCTAAATGCATGTAATCTGAGTTTGCACCATCCCAGGTGGTGAGCTTAACTTTTGGTAGCCAAAAAACCGCCAAATGTTTGCACCTTTTTTAGTTTTTTGCTTGTAGCTGGAAAACGGTGCGTAGGACGGAAAATGTAATTCCATTCAATAATACAGAGGACTAAATTTTTAGTTTAGTGGTATAGCCGAAATCCAATGTTAAAAACGAAGAAAATTTCGTATTTTGGTGCAAACTTACATTTTGCGACTATCTAAGACTACTTATCTTTAAAACAAATACTTTTATTGAAATACCCATAGAATAAAAGTAGTAGTAAAAGAACGAGGAATAGAAACATTGATAAAAAGAAGTATAGCACGGAAGGATGAGAAGCACCTTCAACTTCAAGGTCTTAGTTCAGTTGTGATTCACGAAAGATGCAGGAAAATATATTCAAAGGAGAAAAGAAGTGACGAAGAAAACTCCAAGAGGCGTAGAGAGAGGGTCCCGACTTTTGATTTTAAGAAGAGATGTGTGATCTGTGGAAGACGCCTCACAGGAATTTGCGGCCAGATAAAGCAAGAAGCCTCTGAAGAGGCGAGTTACCGTGCAGTATGTGTCAACAATTGAGTTTAAAAATTCCCTCTTGACTGCAGCTGAATGGTGGCAGGATGAAGAGGTACTTGAAAGAATTCGCCTTGAAAATGATCTGGTTGCAGTAGAGGCCAGGTATCACCGCTCCTGCAGTATCAAGTTCCTGAGAAAAGATGCAAAAACTTGATCGTCAGTTGGCCGACCTGAAGATGAAGATGGGTCTCTGGCATTTAACTATATTTTCAAATACATCGAAGAAAATGAAGACCAAAGACGAAAGCATATTACAGGTGGTTTATTTTTACCCCTTCCGCTAGTGATAATAATGTCGTCTTCATACTTCCTTTTCAGCCTTTTCAACAGCGCTTTATGAGTTAGGGCAAAGCCTCCGAAGTCTTCCAAAATTTCTGATAAAGTAAATTGACATTGGTCTTCATTTTCTTCGATGTATTTGCAAATATAGTTAAATGCTAGAAACACATCTTCATCTTCAGGTCGGCCAACTGACGATCCACTTTTTGCATCTTTTTTCAGGAACTTGACACTGCAGGAGCGGTGATACCTGGCCTCTACTGCAACCAGATCATTTTCAAGGCGAATTCTTTCAAGTACCTCTTCATCCTTCCACCATTCAGCTGCAGTCAAGAGGGAATTTTTAAACTCAATTGTTGACACATACTGCACGGTAACTCGCGTCTTCAGAGGCTTCTTGCTTTCTCTGGCCACAAATTCCTGTGATGCGTCTTCCCCACAGATCACACATCTCTTCTTAAAATCAAAAGTCGGGACCCTCTCTCTACGCCTCTTGGGGTTTTCTTCGTCACTTCTTTTGTCCTTTGAATATATTTTCCTGCATCTTTCGTGAATCACAACTGAACCAAGACCTTGAAGTTGAAGGTGCTTCTCATCCTTCCTTGCTATACTTCTTTTTATAAGTGTTTCTATTCCTCGTTCTTTTAATACAGTTGAGGCCTCATCATGTAATGGTTTGTCACAAATTACACCCTTCGGGTCATTCATGTTTGTAGATTTTGAAGACGCCAGATAATCTCTGAAACAATAGAACATGATATTATAACACTTTCTTTCAAGTATATAATTTTCACTCCGTAATTATCAAAAGAAAGACATGAACTTAAAAGTTAAAAAAAAAACAGACTTTAAATTGATACAAAATTTGGTATTTCAAAATGACTAAATTTAAAAACTGAGGTATCTATATAACGTAAAATTTTATTCCCTACAACTTTTATTCCATGGGTATTTCAATAAAAGTATATGTTTTAAAGATAAGTAGTCTTAGATACTCGCAAAATGTAAGTTTGCACCAAAATACGAAATTTTCTATACTACTAAACCAAATTTGATGTTTGGAATGTCATTCGACGCAGAATTTAGTCCTCTGTATTATTGAATGGAATTACATTTTCCGTCCGACGCACCGTTTTCCAGCTACAAGCAAAAAACTAAAAAAGGTGCAAACATTTGGCGGTTTTTTGGCTACAAAAAGTTAAGCTCACCACCTGGGATGGTGCAAACTCAGATTACATGCATTTAGAACCACATAGAGGTATTAAAGGGATTTCCAGCTTGCTGGAAATTAATTCCTAAAAACGTTTTTTTTTGTCGATTTAATTTGATTGGCCTAAGTTGGAACTCCAACGTGATAATAATTAAAATGATAATTTAAAATTTTTAAAATATTTATATTACTACAAATAACTTTTTAGTCCTGAAGAAGTTCCAAAATAGGAACGAAAGCTTGGCTTATTTTAAAAGAAGTTAAATAAAGTATTTGGCTTTGAACCCGTGATATTCATTACAGTTAATTATTTAAAACTTTGTCAATATTACACAAAGATCAACTCAGTTATGTAATCTAAATCTATCAGATTCCATGTATCCAATGCAATAATAAATCCTATGTGGAACAAACAGGAAGGTATGTATGTAAGTGAAAGATTGGCTGAACACCATAGGGATGTTAAATCCTAGTGCTTTGGTACAACATTGTAGAGAATTTGGACATTCCTTCGATTTTGGCAATATTAAGATAAGATATTATCAACCCAAAAGAAACTACAAAAAAGATCGACAGATGAAATGATATGCTTCAAAAAATATAACACCGTCAACACAAGACGCGATATCGGTGGTCATATTATAATTTAAGCTATATCATCTGAACAATGAATTCGTGTGTGTGTATCTTTCTTGTTAGTTTTAGCCGCTTTGTATTTTTATTTTATTTTATATTTTATATATGTGTTTATGTGTGTAAATGTTCAAATTTTTACAAAAAAATAATAATTTGTTCTTTGTATCCATATTTTAGAGCCCTGAAGAAGGTTTTAAATAAACCGAAACGTTGACGTAAAGAATACAAATTCTTTTCCTGAGATAACACTTTAGCCCCTATTCCAACTAGCATCACCTCTACATTATTTTGGGCTAAAAAAAGCTTTTTCTAATTTGTCTATATTACCAAATATAGGAATATTATAGGTATATGTATTTATGTTTGTCTTTTAAATTGGCAACTAATACAGTTTAGAGAATTCTATCAAATATCATAATATTCAATCATGATCTTTGATCATCAGTTTTTATTAAGCATATTGTATAGTGATCAAGTAAGCATTTAATTGTCTCTCTTATTGTTGTCATAATAAATTTTACAGTAGATACTTCAGAGGGGGTTGCCGACAGCGAAAGTGACGTTAGATTTCGTATTTTTTTTAAGTTGTGTCTACCTATAGCTTAAAATCTAATAACATTTTACCTTGCAAATTTAGTATAAACATCTCTGTCTTGATTTTAATCATAAGATCTTACAAGCACTGTTTTGTTTTATAGGTTATGAAAACCTTGGGAAAAATAATAATTCCAGTGCATATGCTTTTAAGATCTTATGATTAAAATGAAGACAGAGATGTTTGTACTAAATTTTTGCCAGGTAAAATGTTATTAGATTTTATGCTATACAACTTAAAAAATACGAAATCTAACGTCACTTTCGCTGTCGGCAACCCCCTCTTCATTTATTTGAAAACGTTGAAAAATTTTGTAGGCAAACATGCATTTTCCCGGCTTCTCTTTTTATACATAAATAAATACTATTCTAAACTTACAGAACGGGTTGATTAGGTACCTATTTAGAGAGGTAATAAAACGTCGTTTTTTTGTAAAGACGTTCCTTATTTGTATGCGCTACCTAGAAAAGTGCTCTAATTGGAACTGCACGTGTTTCAATTGGGTAATGTTTCAGCAGGTTCTCAGGCGGCTTCGCGTACATCAAAGCATTGCCAATTACAACAACAACGAGAACAAAATATTTGCACCCCGCGGAAGAAGCCCACGATTGAAATAAATTCGTTCTGTGTTTTTAATGCTAAGCGCAAAACCGTTGCATGTCACACATGCAGAAAACGCATTAGCAGCCCTTAACTCATCAGCCTAGAGATGGATACAAAAGTTCCACTTTTTGCATGATTAGAGAAAAAATAACACCTCTAAAGTAACAGAGCCAAAAACTAAACTTCACGTTTTAGATTAGATTTTTTTTAGAAAATAATTTAATTTATATTATTTTGTCTAAAGCTATAATTAATATCGAGATCCCTGCGACACAGCGGTCGACAATGCAATTCCATTGTTGGCCATTGTGCCGCAGAGATCAAGATTCGTGGTATCCACGATACATACTATCTCTCTCCAAATTGTTATGAACTTGCATTCTCTTGAAGGGAAAAATAAAAAAAAAACGTAAGAACCAATTAATGGGCCTTGTTCACTCAATCTAATTTCGATATTTCTTACTACTAGAATGAAAATTATCACATAACTCTTTAACAAAATCCCCCTCAGCATCTTTCTCGTCAATACCTAATTTTGTTATTAACTAAAAAAATATATAACAATTTTAAACTGCGCGCCTTAATTTGGAACAATGAAATTGCGTTTGCGACGTTGCCGGTTATACTAGTAATCGAAGCCCCAAAAATTCGATCTCCGTTCTAATCTCAGACGTGCACATTGAATCGAAATCGATTCTCTAGAGAAAGACTGTTGACTAAACGGTTGTCCGAACTCGACCGTACAGACACAGGTTAGTTGTTTTGTGGGTCGTGCGTCGTGTCTATAACAATCTGTGGGCTGATCATGTCATTCTGTTATTCTTCAATGTAAACCTAGCTAAAATGTTTTTCTGAAAACCAGCAAACGTTAAAAGTTAAAGTGAATACCGTGTGCTGATTTGAAATCAAATTTAATTGGTCTTGTAATAAGGATGGTGCTAGGCACTTATTTAGCATTATCAGTATCGTTACCTTTCTGAAGAACTGAAAAATGTGATGTATCCCGAAATTGAGAGAAAGGAGAAAGGAATATTTGGTTATCCGGAAAACCTTTTGATAGCCATTTTAGGGGATGATAGAAAATACATTCGAGAGTTAGCTTTAAGAATAATTGCAAAATGAAGATCAAAGGCAAAAAACAACGATGTCAGAATATTTTAAGTTAATAAATTAAATTTTGATTGTCAACATTATTATGTATAGCTGACTGACAAAATGTTAGGTTTGGACAACATACAAGTTGGTGATCATTCTGCAAGTAACTTTTAACTCAAAAAAGGGAAAAACATTGCGATTTTGGTGTATTATTAAATTAATTGATATTGATGTAATTTTTTTATTTCTTTTCGAGCAATCTAGCCACTATGGGGCGACGTACGGTGCCAAGGCGTGGGGTACCATGAAAGACCCACCCACTCGAGCACCGCCGCGCCGCCCCATGATATTGAGGTCATGTGTTATGTCTATGTCTTATGTCTTTTGCCACAAAATATAAGTTAGGTAAATTTTCTTCTTCTTCAGTGTTCACAAATCTCAAATAGAAACATATCGATATTGCCGTAAATCGTGTTAACGTCGCAAAACAGTAGCCAATCAGCTTTTTGGTCTCGTGACGTCACGGGCCCAAGGAATTTGAAATTCAAAAACGTTTTTGAGGCATTTCGCGGCCGAAAAAAAATATTTTCGTGTTTTATTTACTATTAAGATTCATAATAAAAAAAAAGTGTGAAACAGGCCCATTACCTATTGTAGCATGACAAGTTGCATTCTCAGTCGAACAAGCCCAAAAAACGTTTTCACCTACCCTCAGAATGAAGTTGATATATTTCTTCAGTAGAATTCATTTTGCTCCTTTTCCCATATTATGCGGACTTCTTTCACTAAGTGGCTTTTGTTGACGCGTCGAAGTGGCTTAGGCTTGCAAAAAGATCCTTTTGCCCTTTCCCGAGTAAAGCTGTAAAGGAACTTCCATATATAAATCCTTTATCTATGCCATGTAGATATACCCTGGTCTGCCCTGGCATATTAAAGTAAGCATTAGATGGATGGAATTTAAAGCTATTGATAACAACGCTAACTTCAGACTGGGAATCTGTCAAACGATATTTTCGATATTTAAAGGGTAAATCGTGAGCCAAGATTTTAGTATCTATGATGAGTATATGAATTGCGATAATTAAACTGTATTTTACCTTAGTTTGATAGTTTGGACACAGAATATAATATTGTTGATACTTCGCCATTACCCCATCTCTATACTAACCTAACGAATTTTAAAATAATTTACATTTTTTATCAGTATGCTTGTGTCAAGTAAATTATTATTGACTAGTCGCAAAAGCAAAGTATAGGCAAAGATCCATGATCTTTGGTATAGGCATAATAGTTATTTTATGTACCAAGGCACTGATGTTCAACTTTATATGACTCATGTGGAATTTAGTTGCCGAGGCCTCTGAACGAGGCAAATAAACCACATGAGTCATAAAAATAACTTCAGTGCTGAAGTACATATTATAATTTTTTTTGAAATCGAAAAATAAAATGTTTTGTTAGGCAAAAAACAATCATAAAAGATCACCCGTCCATGAATCGACTTTGCTTTGCTTGACTTGACGATCGCTCTACCTAGGTCAAGTATGACGAGACACGGCGCTCTCCTAGTCTCCGAGAGAAAATCCAATCTGCTGCCTGTTATGCAGCCTCCATGCAAAATAGATTCATATCCAAATCTACTAAAATATTTATACTGAAACATTGCGCTGCTATAGGAAACAATTTTGCAATGTGTACAAAAAGTTGGGCCTTTATTGGCCGGGTTTTGAATATTTGGTCACTGTTGACGGGCGATGGCCCCGCGTCTGACGTTTGATGTTTACATCTCGTCAAGGCCTACTTATTGAAAAAATCTTACAGTAATTTGCTACTTCACTGCCGATTTCTGAGCTTTTAATGACGATCTTGAGACACTTGACTGCCGATTTCAAGAAAACAATTTTTTCAAATATTAAATATTAAATTGCAGGTGGTGCACAAAACATGGTGTAATTCTAAACTATTATATTTAAATTCCCAACATAAAGGCGCTTTAATGATGTTTTAGTAAGAAACTTATTAGATTCGAAATTCGAACACCTTGTGTATTCAAGAAATGTATCGTAAATAAAAAATATGTATTTCGTATAGGTAGTTATTTTTTATAGCACTCTGGTAATATTTGCCTTTGGTTCCACACAAATATTAAAAGCAAAGCAAAATATGGAAATCAATACTATAATATATTGCTTAATTTATTACACCGATAAAATGAACGACAGTATTTTCACAATGATTTATATTCACTCTGCACATATATTTTTTTCAGCAGATTTTTGATATTCTAGTCTATACAAATCAAAGCGGTTTTACAGAAACTCTCCGTATAACTATTGAAAGGGTGCATACAGGATGAGTAGTTTTTTGTAGCACGACCTTAATATTAGATGAAAAATGAAATTATAAAACGAAAATTTCATATCAATATAGGTCTACAAACGCTTCATCTTCAAGATAAAGGGCATTACAGTTTTAAAGTTCAAATTACAGGTTTTCATTCCTTGTACTTTTGCAATTAGTGTTAGAATGTTGTGGAGGTCTTTAACATAATTAATTTTAATCTATTGCATATTCCACACTTTTTGGAAAAAAATAATTTGGGTTGATTTTTAAATTTTGAGTTCTAATTTTACACAGGGCCCTATCATATTTTTTGTTGAATTAATATCACCGGACTCCGTACCTCCGCCACTGGTTGCATGGAAATATGGAAATTAACCCTAACAATTTTGCTGTATTCCTGAACATTAGTCGATATCAAAATTCACTTAAATAGTTCCATTTGTTTGGAAGATATATCAAACACATTCCATATATTTTTTGAAATTTTAACGCTCTGCAACTTGAAAATTAAGCGTTTGTGGACCTATATTGATATGAAATTTTCTTTCTTATAAAGTGTCATTTTCTTTCCAACGTGCTGCGTGCTACAAAAAACTGACTCACCCTCTATAACTATAATATTATTTGTTTTAATAGGAGATTTAGATTTTTATTTGCGTCAATTTTATTCTCACATTACCAAATAATGATCAGATTATATTTTGAAACATTTGAAGATTTTCTCAATGTAAGTAACAAAGTTGCACTGCATTCTTATGCCGCATGTGACTGTTATCCGGTACAATACCTACACAGGAACATCCGCATTGATAACCGATTATAAGCTCGCCATTTAAAAATATTTTTGTTCAGTCCCGTATCTGCAGCACGTCCAGAAGTATCCGGCCTGGGAACGAGCCGAAATGTGCTTTCAGTGCTGCCTGCGATTGTGGTGAGTTTCCCGGTGCAACGCACAATAAATCTTAATTTTCCGTCCCGGTTATTCATTATTCTTGATTTATGGGCGCTGGTAGCTGCTAATAAGCTTTCATCAGCGTTTTGGCAGGGAACTCGAATGGAAATATTTGAGTAGCCGGATAGCCGAAATGCCAAACCCGAGCATTATTAGACGCAAATAACGTCAAGGATCGATTTGTCGCTGTCGGTTGGATTTCCTTATTAGGATAGTAGATTATTTCCCTCATAGTACTTATATCCAATAAGGTAGCTCCTTTTTTGAAGAAACAACTAATCATGTGCCCTTGCTAGGGATAAACGCTCTTGGGAATTTATCACTTCGTTGCTAGGCATCCGGGGATTTGCTCAATACACACACCGACTTGCCAAAAGTGGTCTGTTTTGCACTGTTCTAAATAAATATGTAGGTAGGTGAAAAATGCTTTGCAGTATTACCAGGCAGTGTATATAAATGAATTTACTCGTGAAGTTATATAATTTACGCATTGTTAAACTGTTTATCTATAATGTCTAAATGTTGACACACGTTCACTAATTAAATCAGTGTTAAAAGGGCGAGAAAATCGTGCCCGACTTAGATTTCATGTTGTTTATTTATTCGGGCGCCGCAGTCGAAGCTGTCACTTTGGCAATTATTCAAAACAGTAAACTCGTTCGAAATTGATCGTTTTGGAGAATATATAAAACGATTAATGAAGGAATCGTATTTGTGAAATATTCTCAAGAAAATAGAGATCAATTCTAGAAGCAATAGCGCTTTCGAAAAATTTATCGATATAATTTCCGGCACTTGTGACTTTTATTACGATTATTATTATATAGAGCTTTTCGAATGTAGAAAAGAGGTATTGACAGATCTGTTTTTTTAATTTAAAAAAAGAGTGAATTTGCAAAGTGCTTTTTAGGTTACTTTTTTCTAGTTGTTTATAAAAGATTATGTGATTTTGCCTGCATATTTTTGAAAAATATACCTCTCTACTTTAGTTGAACTATTGGTATACAGGGTGTCCGGTAATTATGCGGCAATCTCACGTGAGCAGGTAGAGGACGTCAAAATATTACGATTGAGTTAACAACTATGGGTCAAATCTTAATAGTTAGTTGTAGTTCTTTTATGAAATTGAATTCTGGCAATATCTCTCAAAATAATCAAGCTGCTGAACTGAAATATAGTACTATTATGTTTTTGGGGATGGAAAATAAGATGAAAATGTCAATTTCTACGTATCTCACAGATGGCGCTACTTGCGCTGTTTTGGATCGTGCTTTTACTCGTAACTTTTTTTGAGGTTATCTTTTTGGTCTTGCAGATCCATCATTTTAGTGCACCTTTTTATTTTGCAACAAAAAGGTACTCTTGCTTCATACGGATAAAATTAAACATTTGCGTTGAAATTGGCAAAATGTGCCCCAAAACACCTGTTGACTCCAATGTTCGAAACATAAAATTTTCACCGACCGCTTTCAAATGCTACAGATCAACTGTACCTTCAAAATGAAGAAAAAACTCTCTATGAACAATGCACCAAAAATTATTCGCTTTCAAAATGGAAAGGATTGAATTTGACAAAATTGGAACACCCTATTTCAAGAAAACCAATGGTGTTTTGACTTTGACCAATATCCATTTAGCATTTTTTTCTTCATTTTGAATGTACAGTCGGTCTGTAACGTTTGAAAGCGGTCGTTGAAAATTTTATGTTTCGAATATTGGAGTCAACAGGTGTTTTGGGGCACATTTTGCCAATTTAAATGTAAACGGTTGATTTTAACCGTATTAAGCAAGAGTACCGTTTTGTTGCAAAATAAAAAGGTGCACTAAAATGATGGATCTGCAAGACCAAAAAGAAAACCTCAAAAAAGTTACGAGTAAAAGTACCACCCGAAAGTAGCGCAAGTGGCGCCATCTGTGAGATACGTAGAAATTGACATTTTCATCTTATTTTTCATCCCCAAAAACATAATAGTACTATATTTCAGTTCAGCAGCTTGATTATTTTGGGAGATATTGCCATAATTCAATTTCAAAATAAATTAAAAGTAAAAAAATATTTTTAAAAAAAGCTTTTATTTAAATGCGCTAAAAAGAATAAAATAATCTTTTCTTTTAAAACTTTTACTATCAACTTATAACGTCATTCCACAATTTATATGATATAAAAGCTTGTCGCGAGATTTAAGTAGTGGTATTTACTTAGTTTGAAAACCTAAATCTCGCGACAAGCTTTTATATCATATAAATTGTGGAATGACGTTATAAGTTGATAGTAAAAGTTTTAAAAGAAAAGATTATTTTATTCTTTTTAGCGCATTTAAATAAAAGCTTTTTTTAAAAATATTTTTTTACTTTTAATTTATTTTGTAATTTTTAGTTTGGCCAGGTGTCTGAGTCTATTCATCTCAGTTAACGCATCATTGTTGCAAGGTCGTTTGCCGGTTAGTTTAGAACAGTCTAGCTCTTCAATGAGGAGACCTTCTAATGACCATCTTGGGTGTTCCGCCATGTTGGATTTAGAATGACGTCACACATATAATCATGCATTGTCATCCAAATTAAACGTGTGTACAAAATTTCAGCTCGATCGGTTGAAATTTAACTAGTCCGCCATCTTGAGTGTTCCGCCATGTTGGATTTAGAATGACGTCACACATATAATCATGCATTGTCATCCAAATTAAACGTGTGTACAAAATTTCAGCTCGATCGGTTGAAATTTAACTAGTCCGCCATCTTGAGTGTTCCGCCATGTTGGATTTAGAATGACGTCACACATATAATCATGCATTGTCATCCAAATTAAACGTGTGTACAAAATTTCAGCTCGATCGGTTGAAATTTAACTAGTCCGCCATCTTGGGTGATCCGCCATGTTGGATTTAGAATGACGTCACACATATAATCATGCATTGTCATCCAAATTAAACGTGTGTACAAAATTTCAGCTCGATCGGTTGAAGATATCTGCTTCAAAATTGAGTTGCAAGATTCCACCCGAACAAATTACATACATACATACATACATACATACATACATTGCAAGTTAAATAAAAGCTTTTAAAAAGAACAACAACGCCCTGTGTAATTATTAAGATTTGACCCATAGTTGTTGAGCTCAATCATAATATTTTGATGTCCTCTACCTGTTCACACGAGATTGCCGCATAATTACCGGACACCCATATAAAGTAACTGAAAGTACCTAATATATGGTATTTTTTTATTGTTGTAGTCACCCTCCATTTTGAGTTATTATTTAATTTGTACCTATAATAATTAGGTATTTGCCTATGCGCAGGTTCCCTCTGAATAAAAATAATGAAATAATATTTCCACCAGATTTTACTGTAGCTTAAAAAAGGGGGTATAATAATTATTATATAGTTTTCATTCCAGCCTATATTTAGATGTCGCTAGATAGAGCAATAATACAAACCTGATTATTTTATAAATACAGGGTGTAACTTTGATTAGTACATTTTTAACTGGCGCGGCGGTAGGTTCTGACCACAAAGCACGCCCATGAAAGTGTTTTTTTAATGCGCAAAAAATAAAAAGTTCCCTATGCCCTTTCAAAAATTTTTCCGAATTTTAGAGACAGTTTTAGAGCCACTGGTCGCAAGGTCGCTTCATTATTGAAGCGTTGGCTTCCTACAACAGCGTTGTCCAGTTGCCATACCGTCAGATAATTTGTTGAAATAACATTTACCACTGCTCACCACTTCTTAACGACGTAACTTTTTCATAGAAGCTGTTCGAAATGTTGTCCTCCATTCCTAATACAAGCTTCAACTCTTCGCTGCATAGATTCTTTTATTTTACCTAATGTATCGTGTTTTTCTATTTCATTCGCAGCGGCTTCTACACCAGCTTGTAGCTCTTGTAATGAAATTGTCGGAGCCGAGTAAGCAATTTGTTTCATGTGACAAGAAAAAATCCCATTAATTTAAGTCCGGTGACCTTGATGGCGAGTGCTGTATCCACAAATTTCTAATCAAATATAATGGCAAATCGTCCAAAAAATATTGGTCAAAAATATGTGCGGTTCGACAAGATTGTCATTAACAATTCCTGCCAATACTTCATGCGCATTTCCATATGCCCATACATGAGTATTGTGCACAATGAGGTAAATGCGGCCTCACCTGTGCTCATAAGACATTTTTGTCGAAATGATCATTTGCAGTGCACTTTTCCCTATACCATTCACAAAACGCTACTCTTGCTCTTTGAGATCCTGAGCTTTTTGTACATGATAAATATGTAAACCTTGAACTTTCAAAGTGCAGAAAACAGTCACGGCCTTTATCTTGCCTTTGGAGTCCAAATCTCTTAATCTCCGAACAAAAGTTCGCACATTTGGAGTGTTCCTTTCTGGAAACGCTTTATGATACATTCTGTGTACGGCCATTGCCACCTTTCCAGCGCGTAGCGTCTACCTAGTTGACGACCGCCTGACCAATACGAGCGCAGTTTGTCGCTGATGACGGGCCGGCCACGCTGTGGCCAGATTTCTCTGCTTAAATTGACATGGTGCGAACTGCCGCAAGTGGCACGGAAAGTCTCTAAAGCCGTCCTAACCCCCGAACAAGTGTTTCCAGAGACGGGGGATGAGTCGCTTCTTTTTTTTCGGCGACGCAATGAATGAATGTCCTCGATAAAACGATAAATCATCTCGTGACCCGCACGCCCACCTCTCGTCACGATCGCCGCGCGCCGCGCTGGCGCCCCGTCCGCCCGTGCGCGTCCGGCACCGTCGCAATGATAAAGGCCTGCCAGCTGGCGACGCGAAACGTCAATACGTCATCACAGGGAGGTCGGGAGGTAGCTTTTCGTAGTTGCTTACGTTTACTTGTCTGGCGATTTTCCTGTTTTAAAGAACGTTTGTTGTGTGTTGGACTGTGTTTTTTTAGTAATATCGGACGTGGAGTTTTATTAATAAGGTGGTAAAAGAGCAGTGGTTCAGAATAAAGTGATTAAAGTTCAATTTTAGTTTATAGGTTTTAGGTTGTGTCTATAGTTTCGGACTAATTTAAATCATGCCGTGGACGTGTTCCGGTCCCAACTGCAAGGGAAACTACAAAGGCGGTCCTAATGTGTCCGCTTTTTCCTCCATAAAGACATTTTAAGGGAAAAATGGGTTAAGGCCATCAAAAGAGATTTTGTTTCTACACAGTTTTCCAGGGTTTTGTTTTGGACTGTCGGAGAGTGTTATACCTAACAATTTTACGTGATTAAACGTAACCAGCTTGAAATCAGTAAGTTTTATGGTTTTATTTATTCGAATTTAGTTGTATCTATGCGGGCAAATAAGAAATAATTGGCATTTACGAAAATTTTACCTATAGATATCTAAATGCACCTAAAGCCCTTGAAAATGTGACTTTCACTCTCGTAGATTATTATCCGTGTTGTAAAACCATGAGCTATATATGTAAACAATCATTTTAAAGTGTTTTTTTACCAAATTGACCAAGTTGACATCTTGAAATTTGAATTTGGCGCCTTGGGCTGACCTCCCTTGGATGACTCATCGCTTTCAGCTGGCGGGCCTTGTTATTGCGACGGTGCCGGCACGTCCCGCCGGTCGCCGGCCATTATGATCCGATTGCAATTAACGCAACTTCCGCAGGGCGATGCTTTGCCGATTTCCGCCGGCCGCACTCGTATGTACATCGCGACCCCGCGGGTCACCGTCGCATGGGCGTCGTTGCAATGTTTTTCAGGGAGGGGGTCAAGAACACAGCCATTTCAAAATTCATATTTATTAAAAGAAAAACAGGTACAGAACGCGAATAGCGAATATAATAATAATCATTATATAATACTGCCGTTAGCTTAATCTGCTATATGTTATGCTAGAAACACATAGATATAATATTATATGTACAGTGTGTCCCTCTTAAGGACTGACCACCCCTGTAAAATTTTTATTTATAGCTCGATTTTCAGAAACTTTTTTTGTTGGATAGAGCTTTAAAAATGGCACTAAATGCATAATTCATGTGACTCCTGCGTTAAGTTCATGGCTCACTGAGACGGTGTTTTAGTGCTGAAATTTCGAGAAGTACTATTAGGGATTTTTTTAGAGGAAAATTAATATCGAATTCTTATTCAGCGTTGTTCGAAACCCAAACGTACCAATTTACATTACCTTAGTTCTACAGGGTGCTTCAAAAATTTTAATACCCCACTTAAGGCCTGACCAACCCTGTAAAATTTTTATTTATAGTTCGATTTTCATAAACTTTTTTTTGTTGGATAGAGCTTCAAAAATGCCATTAAATGCATAATTCAGGTGCCTCGTGCGTTAAATTCGTGGCCCACCGAGACGGTGTTTTAGTGCTGAAATTTCGAGAAGTATTATTAGGGATTTTCTTAGAGGAAAATTAATGCCGGATTCTTATTCAGCGTTGTTCGAAACCCAAACGTACCAATTTACATTACCTTAGTTCTACAGAGTACTTCAAAAATTTTAATACCCCACTTAAGGACTGACCAACCCTGTAAAATTTTTATTTATAGTTCGATTTTCATAAACTTTTTTTTGTTAAATATAGCTTCAAAAATGCCATTAAATGCATAATTCAGGTGCCTCGTGCGTTAAATTCGTGGCCCACCGAGACGGTGTTTTAGTGCTGAAATTTCGAGAAGTATTATTAGGGATTTTCTTAGAGGAAAATTAATGCCGGATTCTTATTTAGCGTTGTTCGAAACCCATACTTACCAATTTGCATTACCATATCTTTACAGGGTGTTTCAAAATTTTTAGTGCCCCACTTAAGGGGCTCGATTTTCATAAACTTTTTTTGTTGGATAGAGCTTTAATAATGGCATTAAATGCATAATTCAGATGCCTCGTGCGATAAATTCATGGCCCACTGAGACTGTGTTTTAGTGCTGAAATTTCGAGAAGTACCGTTAGGGATTTTTTACAGGAAAATTAATGCCGGATTCTTATTAAACGTTGTTGGAAACCCAAACGTACCAATTTGTATTACAAAATGGAGGACTAATTGAAATGACTGAAATTTGAGTTTATCTTATGTTGTGTTGTTTGTTCATATAAATGGCAACGAAAACAAAGTAATAGTAATTGCCCCCCTCCTTCGCACAAGCATGTGGTTGCTTCTGGGGTACTCCTAGTTTGGAGTATTGGGAGCGTGAGAATTATTATTATTATTATTATTATTATTATTATTATATTTGTCGATGTTAATAATTGAAAAATAATAATTTTGTTTTTAATACATTTTTAAAAGAATATGAGTTCCTCATGAATATTTTAGTGTAAAACATTACCAGAAATTAAGAAAATTAATTACAAATTGTTACGTTTTTGTTTCTAACATCTCACTGAGTATAAGAATCAGGCTTTACTTTTCCTTTTAAATTTTTTGGAACACCGTGTAGAGCTACGGTAATGCAAATTGGTACGTTTCGGTTTCCAACAACGCCAAATAAGAATCCAGCATTAATTTTCCTATAAAAGATCCCTAATAGTACTTCTCGAAATTTCAGCACTAAACCACCGTTTCACAATGGGCCACGAATTTAACGCACGAGGCACCTGAATTATGCATTTAATGCCATTTTTGAAGCTCTATCCAGCAGAAAAAGAAGTTTATGAAAATCGAGCTAAAAATAAAAATTTTACAGGGGTGATCAGTCCTTAAGTGGAGCACTAAAAATTTTGAAACACCTTGTAGAGCTACGGTAATGCAAATTGGTACGTTTGGGTTTCGAAAAACGCTGAATAAGACTCCGGTATTAATTTTCCTCTAAAAAATCCCTAATAGTACTTTTCGAAATTTCAGCATTAAAACACCGCCTCAGTGGGCCATGAACTTAACGCACGAGGCACCTGAATTATGCATTTAATGCCATTTGTTAAGCTCTAACCAACAAAAAAAAAGTTTATGAAAATCGAGCTATAAATAAAAATTTTACAGGGGTGATTAGTCCTAAGTGGGGCACTAAAAATTTTGAAACACCTTGTAGAGCTACGGTAATGCAAATTGGTACGTTTGGGTTTCGAACAACGCCGAATAAGAATCTATTATTAATTTTCCTCTAAAAAAATGCCTAATAGTACTTCTCGAAATTTCAGCACTAAAACACCGTCTTAGTGGGCCATGGAATTAACGCACGAGGCACCTGAATTATGCATTTAATGCCATTTGTGAAGCTCTATCCAACAAAAAAAAGTTTATGAAAATCGAGCTATAAATAAAAAATTTACAGGGGTGGTCAGTCCTTAAGTGGGACACACTGTAGATGGGAGGCTCTATAGTTAGAGGTAAGAGCTAAGAGCCAAATAGAATATAGACGAGGAAATTGAGGAGCAGAGTTTAGTTGACAAAAAATGAATTTGTGACAACTTACAGGGGGGCAAATGACCCACCATGCCCCTCTCCCCAAACGACGCCCATGCCATGGAACAGCATCGTAGCAAGACTCGAATATCATGATCTTTGGCAAGAGGCTAACGGGCCCCGATTCGACGCCATCTACACTGGCCCCTGTGCGTTTTTTATTGTTGAAAATTATTTTCTAATTAATTTTTTATTTGGGAGAAGTCAACAATCTAAATACTAACTTCCATCTGCAGTCTTGTTCGCATAGAGGGAGGCCTACTCTCAAACATACACAAATCCATAAAATCTTTATTTTTAGAAATAATCCACTGAACTTTTATTTGTTTGAAAAGCCTTCAAAAGCCGCTAGGGCCGGCTGCGATTTTTTTATACCCCCGATTTTCACAAAAAACATTTAGCGATTTTTTTTATTTAAAATCTGACCCCACAGCGTTAATTAGGACACCCCAAAACCAAAACCCCCCATATACCAAATTTGAACCAATAGATATACAAGTAGTTCCATTCTGCAGGGTGTGAAAGTTGCGAAAAATATTAATTTTAAAAGCATCTGCCATACAATATTATACGGGATGTTTGTCTCTGGCTCATCTCAAAATACAGATTTTTTTAAACCTTTATCGTGGTACAGAACGTACTGCAATTATTGAAAAACTGCTAATAAACACGAAAGTAATTTATTTTTATTTTACAAAATATCAACCAACCTGTAAAAAAGATTTTACATTATTGGACCCTTCTCGACAAATCCACCCTCTAAGATGATAATTTTTTTATATGTGTATATGACTTTTTTTTTTGCATTACAAACACATTTTTTTGTATTCTGCTCTTGCTTCACCCAAAAACTATTTTTAGTATCTTTGACTTTAAAAAATTTATAAAATGCGCTGGTAGCAGCTTAAAAATAAAAATCGCATGGGGTAAAGTGCCTTTTTTTTATTTTTATAATCTAAAAATATGACGTATCAAATTACATAAATAAATATTTTTTTTATTTATATACATTTTTTAATATTATAAATTTAATTATTATTTAAATTTATTTATTCTACCCATGTTCCTCCATTTTCAGCACACATCTCAACTCTGTTCTTAAATTCTTCCTAGCTATTTTGAATGGCTTGAAGGTTAATAATTGAATTTATAGCATTTGTAATTTTAATGTTTTAAGAGGAGTATGCCATGGAAACAAAAATAAGTGTTCCGTCTTTTTGTCAGAATAATTTGTTGTTGGAGGAACATGGGTAGAATAAATAAATTTAAATTATGATTACATTT
This sequence comes from Pseudeuparius sepicola, assembly GCA_963920635.1. Classification (NCBI taxonomy): domain Eukaryota; kingdom Metazoa; phylum Arthropoda; class Insecta; order Coleoptera; family Anthribidae; genus Pseudeuparius; species Pseudeuparius sepicola. The sequence continues at coordinate 68,572,836 of OY987300.1, read as the reverse complement.
ATAATATTTAAAAAAGTATATATATAAAAAAATATTTAGTTCTATAATTTGATACAACGTCATATTTTTTAATTCTAAGCAAGTTTTTCTAAATTTTTCTTTTCAATATTTAGCACAAAAATGGCACTTTACCTATGCAATTTTCATTTTTAAGCTGCTTCCAGCGCCCTCTATAATTTTTTTAAAGTCCAAGATACTAAAAATATTTTTTGGGTGAAGCAAGAGCAGAATACCTATATTTCCTGTTACAGAACACTACTCAACTCATTGAAAGCAATACCTGAAAATTTTATATTTCGAATGTTGGATGTTGGAGTCAACACGTGTTTTGGGGCAAGTTTTGACAAATGTCAACCCAAACGGTTGATTTTATGGTTATGAAACAAGAGTGCTTCTTTTATGGCAAATTTTAGGGGTTCCGTCGGCTTCCATTACATTTAACCGATTATTAGTCAGTAGCGGTGAGATGCAATAGGAGACTCCGTCGTATTCTACAGCTACTAGAAGGGGTTAGAGGGTGTAGGACAAAGACATCGAAACCTATACACCTGGTGCCCCATTGTCAAAATGCCCTTAATTTGACTCCAAGATTAAATATATCCATACCACTCTAAAAACATGCTACAAACAAAGACAGAAAGTCAACTATCAACCAACTATATACACCCGGTGATTCCCGGTTATAGTTCCTCCAGAATCACACTTAGATATCGCATGTTTTTTCTTGTTTGGGGGCGCCGGAAGCATCGGAACCTCACCTGAAGATTCGGAGGATGGTCTAACCAAAGTCTAGAGAAGTATTCTCTAGACTTTGGTCTAACCACGCCAGCCTCCGAGCCCAGAGTCGAAATAAGTTCGCTACGGCTCGACAAAAAGGTGCAATTTCTGACAATCTCGCGACATTTTCGGAATAATTTAATGGAGCGCTTCGATTGTGATTAGTTCTGGGCGTCAAGCGTTTATCAAAACAAACCTGTCTATAGATTCTGACGTCATTGGTGTAGTATTAATCATTCATGATTTTTGTTTATGTGGATTTCCTATTTTGTTCATCTACCCACAATATCGACATACAGTGTGTCCCAATTTGATACTGGACACCGGACACCTCAGAACTATATGAAGGACAATGAAAACAAATGGTATCTCTATTTTTTTATTGGTAGTCCCAAGGGAGAATATCTCATAGTCGGTGGTAGTTGGATGGGGTAATTATGCAAATCTACTCAGTTTTTCATTCTGAACAAGTTCTTTTAATAACATTTTGTTGTAAAAAAATCCCTAATGGTGTTTCCTGAAAATTTGCTATTTTAAAAAATCATAGCACGCCATGAAATAAATACCCCATCCAAATACCACCGCCTATGAGATACTCTCCCTTCGTACTACCAATAAAAAAATAGTAACCATTTGTGTTCCTTGCCCTTCATATATATTTCTGAGGTGTCCAGTATCAAATCATGACACACTGTATAGCGATTAAATGCAAGTATCGAATGTGGAAATTCTAACCTACAATGTCAAGCCAAGAATAAACAAATGAGGATGTTTTTTGTACCTGTGAAATATTAGTCAAGAAGGATGTTTTTGTGGCATACCAGGTAAAGGCTAATCAGTTGAAAAAATGCATTCCAACCGGGACTCGAATCCGGGATTCCTACTGAGGCCGTAGCCTTTACCTAGTTTGCCACAAAAACATCCTTCTTGATTAAAACGTACACTTCAAAAATTTCCCGTATAACCAGTAACTTTCTTCGTAATTCTGTAAATAATAAGGACTCTTATAGTTGTATCTACGATGTTTCCTATTTGACCTGTTTTTTTTAAACGAAGCGAAAAAGTAATTAACTGACTTAAGTAAAAGTTATGGAAACAAACAGAAATATCTAAAAATTCAAATTATCCCATAAAGCAGAACACAAGAGCCTATATCCAACCGATCAGCAAATGTGTATAGACAAAGCATAGAACTTTAAATTTTTGGTTTCTACTTTGAAAGCTATTTATTCTAAAACGGATAGAGCTACGATTTTGTTTCCTACGGCAATCAAAGCAGGATCTAGACATGTACAAGATAATGTGTGACGAAAATTTTACTGAGACTTTTGACAACTAAAAATTGGCGATTGAAAAAAGAGCGAAACATACCTACCAATCCGACACAGTTTGGCCTGTATAGAATACGAATACTAAAAAGTTCTATTTGGAAGTTAGCAAGCGACCGGCCAGCGCACTTTTTAAAAATACGAAAAAAAATCTTTCGGAGATGAGGTTTTCCGACGTAGTTCGATCCGTAAATATCTGAAATTGGCTCTTAAATTCAACTGCATCCAATCATTTTCGAGGATTCCGCATTTAAACTCCTCAAACTTGTGCAAACCCTCCAAAGTTTTTCACCATCGAAATTAAATTCATTCTTCATAGTCATTCTATGTCCACGTCCACAACACAAAAGACTATAATTATGTATATGTATATCTTCCTTGTTTCATATGAGATATTCATAAAAATCTTATAAAAATCCCATTATTGTACGATTTTCTCAATAAGTAGGCCTTGGCGGGATGTAGAACATCAAATGTCAGACGCGGAGCCATCGCCCGTCAAAAGTGACCAAATATTCAAAACCCGGCCAATACAGGCCCATTTAAATTTTCGTATACACATTGCGAAATGGTTACCTATCGCAGTGCAATCTTTCAGTATAAATATTTTAGTAGGTTTGAATATCAATATATTTTTCATGGAGTGCGTTCATGGACGGGTGATACCATATGATTATATTTTTGTCTAATAAAACATTTTTTCGATTTCAAAAAAATATATGATATTATGATATGTACAGGGTGACCCCCAAAGAGTACCACCCCCCTTTATTTTTTTAAATTTTAGGGTATTTTAACCGGAGGAAAGGCATTTCTTTACTAATTTTGTCCAAATTTTCAGAATCTGCTGTCAAAAAACAATTGAGCATCAAACAAAAAAGTTACGGACCTAACCTCACTTTTTTGGAAATTGAAGCCCAACTCTTTTTTCCATAGTTGGATAGGCAATTGAAATCTCTATACGACGGTATATATACAGAGTGTCTCACTTAAGAGTGAAACAACCTTATAACTTCTTTAATTTTTAACCGACCACAACGAAATTTTTACCAAAGGTAGATGGCATTGTAGCATACTTATTTCCAAAAAATTAGTTATCTTCATCAAAGTCAAAGCCACCTGCGATGCCACAATCTAAGCTAAAAATCCGAAAGTCCTATTAGGCATTTTTTGTAATAAAAAAAAAGTTGTTCAGAATCGATCCAGAACCCTAAATCTAAAATTTTGTCAAAATCAAAAATATTAAATAAAAGTAAGTAAAAATTCGAAAAAATTAACATAATTTGTTTTGTAGCGTTTAATTTTATTCTGAAATGATTACTTTTTGAAAACAATTAGCCTTCAACACTTCCATGGCACACTTTTCTAAACGCAGAAAATTCTTAAATTGCTATTTTTGGACTTTAAATTTGTTTTATTTAATATTTTTTGATTTTGACAAAATTTTGGATTTAGGGTCCTGGATCGATTCTGAACAACTACTTTTAGTAATTTTTTTTGAAAAAAAAATGCCCAATATAATTTTCGGATTTTTAGCCTCGATTGTGACATCGCAGGTGGCACTTTGGAGTAGGCAACTAATTTTTTGTAAATAAGTAGGCCACAATGCCATCTACCTTTGGTAAAAATTTCGTTCTGGTCGGTTAAAAATTAAAGAAGTTATAAGGTTTTTTATTGGGTTTTTCGCCACCAAACTGATTGAAAGACAACTTTTTCAAGTTGCCTTGAAAATTCATAAATTCTTAACACTGAATGAACGAAACTTCATTCAGTGTTAAGAATTTATGAATTTTCAAGGCAACTTGAAAAAGTTGTCTTTCAATCAGTTTGGTGGCGAAAAACCCAATTAAAAATTAAATGGATCTGTTTGCGCCACAAATAAATTTTAGAAAATAAGTTATAAGGTTGTTTCACTCTTAAGTGAGACACTCTGTATATAATATATCGTCGTATAGAGATTTCAATTGCCTATCCAAATATGGAAAAAAGAGTTGGGCTTCAATTTCAAAAAAAGTGAGGTCAGGTCCGTAACTTTTTTGTTTGATTCAGATTCTGAAAAATTGGACAAAATTAGTAAAGAAATGTCTGTTCTCAGGTTAAAATACCCTAAATACCCCGCACTGAAGTTCTTTTTATGACTCATGTGGTTTATTTGCCTCGGCCAGAGGGCTCGGCAACTAAATTCCAAATGAGTAATAAAAAGTTTAACTTCAGTGCCTTGGTACACAAATAACTATCTTTCCCGATACCAATTATTTTTCGTAGAATCGCATCTCCTAAAATAAAAAATTGGATAGCTTGAGCCGGGTGGAATTCGATAGGCGATTCTGTACTGATGACTATTATTACACCAGCTATTAATATTGCTAGGTTGGATAAGCCAGACAAACCATATTTTTATAAATTATTTTGAATTTGTTAACGTATTTTCTCCGTTTTTATACGTTCTTTATTTTGTCGGCCAATACGGCCAATGGACATCGTTTCAATTTTCCAAACAGGCACTTTACTTTTAACTTCTACATTATGTAACCTCTTCAAACGGTCGAGGAAAATTAAAATCCAGAAGAAAAAGTAACTCAATATTTTCAGTTACGTCGAGGCTTCAAATTGGAGTAGTTGACTCCAAGACAGTGGCACGGCACAGAGTTAGTATTTTTAGCAGAATCGACTTAGTTGGTATCGATCTGCTGTTGCATCACCTGTCGTGTATCATTTACTCCATTTATAATTTACCGTTTCAATCTAAGTTGACGTCCCTAGCGACCAGCGTCCGTTTTAACTTCTGTCTATCGCAAATTGCAACATATAGTGAAGATCTAAAGGCTTAATATTACCTTGGCACATAACACCGCAAGCTATTCCTGCACACCGTTCATTTCCTTAGCAGCCCGGTAAATGAGAGATGAGACGGTGCCATTATATGCTAATTTACCAACTAATATAGCATCGAGCATACTCTTAATTAAAATGGTTTCCTAACTCGAAGCGGTTATAAGCGTATATTGCAAGTTGGTGGCGAGTTTTTATGGTACAGGAAGGCAGCGCCAAGGAATTTCTCACAATTATATTCAGCGAGCTTCTAATGTGGTCTAAAACGGTTAGTTTCTGTGTTCTGTGTATAACAGTTCCTTCTCACAGTGCAAAATAGTAATAGTAATAAGCAATTTATTTATGGAAGATTTCGAATATTATGAGTTGACTAGATACTAGATATTATGTTCACCAACCTAATGTTCGGTGGAGATCTGTAGATGACATATTTGTTATATAGGAACATGGAGTAGATGATTTAAATTGATTACTAAATGTTATAAACTCACAAGAAACTTCTATTAAGTTTACCTTAGAAATTGAAAGTAATAATCAATTACCTTTCTTAGATGTTTCTATAATGAAATCAGATAGTAGAGAAACTAGTGTCTATAGAAAACCAACACAAATTAATAGATATATCCATTTTAATTTCAATCATCATATTAGTGATAAAAAAGGAGTAATTAAAAGTTTGTGTGACAGGGCAAAAACGATTGGTTCTAATAACACAAAATTTGAGAAGGAAATTAAACATATAAAACATGTTCTTGAGAAGAATAGTTATCGTATTGAATTTGTTGAGCAAGTTTTTTAGAATTTCCAAGAAAATAACAATGCTAATAGAATTAGAAAAATAAATTTAATTATTCCTTACATTCCTGCACTACCAGATAAGCTGAAACGCATAGGCAATCGTTTTAATGTCAGAATAGTCTTTAAAACCAAAAATACATTAAGATGGTTGCTAATTAAAACGAAACCATTTAATGAATTACAAAGTTCAAAAAATTGCATTTATAAAATTCCTTGCGAATGTGGAAAGTTCTATGTTGGGACACTTGTAGCTTGTAGGCCATTTAACGTTCGTTTATAAAAGAACATAAAAACTATATCAGGCAAAATCAAATTTCGAAGTCGAAAATATGTGAACACACTTTTAGTAACAATCAAAGGATTTTGTGGGATAGGTCCAAACCAATTCTCAAAGAAGAAGTAGGAAATAGACGAAAAATTAAAGAATCACCATTTAATCTAGGAAATACAGACAACTGTGTTGCTTAATGTTCAGTGGAATTCAGTAATAGTAGATTCTGTAATGAGGTTAGAATGAAAATATTCGATACGAGTGGAAGATTAATACTAAGAAGTTTTCAAAACTATAAATTTCGACGCGCACGCCTAGGGATAATCAGTCCTCTGAACCTCGCCTTGGTTCTATTTTTAATTGCGAATACGAAAGCGCGGTGCATTGTTTGCACTGTTGCAGTCGGCCAATAGCGACAAATCGTTCTCCGCGCTCCCCGCTTCCCCGCGGACGCAATCTCTCAGTGCGCCTACAATATATTCATTCATTAATTGTCTTGTTACGGGATAAAAATATATAAAATAATGCAACGATTTATTATTATTAGTACAAAATATTAGTATCCCTATTATTATGTTGTTTATTTATGTGCAATAGATTTAAAAAATTATATTAAGATCCTGGGAATACATGCAAAACACTCGAGAAGCAAGTATTTAAGAATAAATCATCTCCCTCTAGAGTGAGAATTTTTAAGTTCTATTATTAATAATGATTTTAGAATACTTACATTCACGAATGGTCGTGGAGAAAATATTATTGCTACTTATTCAAAGAGAAGTTAGTATAGATAATTGAACAGGTTAACCTGAAATTTATCAATCTGTCACTTCATTTTGACGTGACATGATCTTTGAGAAAGGAGGAAGATTTATTCTCCGAAAGCTCAGAAAACAAATTTGTTAAAGTTATTTTTTGAGTTACACGCTCATTTACTGTTAAGAATTTATTAATTTTCCAGCCAACTTGAAAAAGTTGTCTTTTAACTAGTTTGGTGGCGAAAAACTCAATTAAAAAATCCAATGGATAGTAATAGTTTAGTTTCGTTTGGTTCAACATCTATTCCACTAGAAATAAAGAATCCAATATTATAATAATTTTTTATAAATCGAAACTTAGATATAATGTGCTGTTCTTATATTTATAACCGGAACTTTTTATAGGTACATAATCTTAGACGAGCTTGACTATGTAGTGTTGTGCAGATAGCAAACACTGTAATGATTGACCTTGTTGTAATAGATTATTCTATGATATAGTCTCGTAAGCATAAGAATCAGTTCGAAAAATGTCATATTAAACGTATAGAGAACAAACTAACAACTATATAGGGTTACAATCTGAAATGCACCGTTTTCTTCTCCGCCTTTTTAAACTTCTGTCTATATGATAAAATCAAAATAAATGGCCGTTCAGATAACAGTCAAGCCCCAAATGGTCAGCCCCTGCGGTATTCACGGCTGTATCAAATGAACTGCGAAGCGCCCACAGAGCAACAAAGTAACACGGAAAATGTTACGCAGGGGGCGAAGAGCCGTTGAGTGGCGGATAACCCTCTTGACAAATCAGCTGTGAAATCCTGTAACCAGTGTTGCCACACAGTTAAATTGAAAACCTTCGACTTTCGCCGTTTTTATTTATAGAAGAATACACAAACTAAAAATAGTTTTAACATGGAAAATCAATTTGTAAAACTATAAAATAATATAGTAATAATATAAAATTCAGTGGGTGACTAAAAAAGACTAGACGTTAAAAAATACAAGATGTTAAAGTCTAAATTTTCTTTTTCTTTTTTTAATAACTTCATCAAGAAATACACATTTATGTGCTTCAGATAGTTCCATTCTGGTCTTTTTTTACAAAGCAATCATTAATTAATACATATTCTAATAATGTCGCCAATCAAATAGCGTTAAGTATTAAGAAACAAATTATGGGTTTGGTCGCACATTCTACTCACTTCTCTCGTTCAAAAAAAACGTTTTTTTACGCACTTTTTACATAAATACTACTAGGCAATTTTTAACGGTATTTTTGGCAGATAGCGAAAGTCACGTAATCGCGTTTGCGTGAGAGTGGGTCATTTTAAGGCAAAAGTTAACGCCAAAGTTAAATTTCAAATCCCTCGGGATGCGAACCGTTTGAAGGGTTAATAGTTAAATCATTAATAATTTTCTGATATTAATTTCAAACGTTGTAATACAACTAACGAATTTATGGTAGCAGGGGCAGCACTGTTCGACACAGACTGGACGAATATAGAGCCTGGTCTACTGAGACTGGCTGATATATTTCTCCTTACAATTGACTGTCCGGATGGGAAGGCTCCGGGAGCTCGGCTATAGTGGAATTTTATGTCCCGCCTCTCGTGGATACCAGTCTGGTGAAGAGCTTAATGGGATTAGCTTTCGAACAGCGGTTTTTAATTTACTTAGAGTCTTTACTGGCGTGGCTAAAAGGGATTCTTGATGGACTTTTCAAAGCAGAGAGAGAGAAAGTTTAAATCGTAGTGCTGGTCACGCAATAGGGTTAGATGAATACTATGAGTACAGATCTTTAGACGTTTCAAGAACGATCTGTTTTGGGTAACTAATGTTGGCTTAAGCACTTTGAAAGCGTTTATCGCACCAAAAGCACAAATAAACTTTTAACCATATTATCTATATTTTATTATTCGCTATCTAAAAACAACTTAAAATCAATAAACTTGTATGATCAATATAATATTGTCCTAATAAGACATACAACGTAAAATCTCAGATTTGTCAAGTATGAACAACAGAAATACACAGCTGACATTAAAAATGTGAAAAACATATTACAAATACAAAATGTAGACAAGTTTAATTTAACAATCAAATATTTCATGTTTAGGTCGGTTTATTCGCAATATTAGCATATACATCAAAATCCTCTAATAATTTATTGTTATAGACCGGGAGATAGTGACAAATTTTTTGACATGATTTTACTAAGTATGCCTTTCAAAGCCCATTATGTTACTTATATTCTCACAATAATACGGTATGAATCAGGGTCATCCTGGGTTCTTCATATGGAAAACTGGCTGCCTTGTGTTTTATAATGAAGTTCAAAATAGAAAATTCCTCGGAAAACCAGAGGCGAGGGCCCAAAGGGCTATTATTGCCACATGAAGTTGTATTTTAATAATTATTTTTTCCACGTTTCTGAACAGATTTATCTGTCACTATCCCCCGGTCTATTATTGACTTATATCACCGCCACCTCTGGGTTTGCATATTTATTTGGTAATTAGGTATGATCGGACTGTTAACTTTGAGTACCAAACTGCTAAAACTTAATTTACGATAATGTCTATTTCGGATCTAGGCGGACTGATTAGAGAGGGAAGAGCGTATACCTTTGATGACATATCAAATAGGTAACTGCTACTCACGTGAAGGTAATAAATATGCCGCAATAATTTGATAGTTAATATTTGGGACAGGGCACTACATCCTCTACACTACATCCTCTCCTAAATTTTTGTTAAGCAATGATTGACTCCGATTTCTTAATTAGAACTAAAAATGTAGAACTATAATTTTCCCCATTTATATATTCTTTATATGTAGGTAGGTATCTAGTATTATAAGGTGTACTTTTTATCATTGTATGTATTAATTTGCTGTGTAATACCTAGTTTTCAGACCAATTAAATGGTGTGCCGACTTCAAGGGTAGAATTAATGAAATTTGAATTATTGAATTAAATGAATTTGGAGGGCGGCTTTCAATCTGCATTCGCTTTGTTGTAGATATTAGTTGTCGTTTATCCCGTATTTTATTCAATTTATATTGCAGTTATTTCTTAATTACAATCAAATCAGCCGGTTGCCGGTTCACAGAAGTGCACCAGTTGATTTATATTTAGTATTACGGCAATTTACAGTAGGCACTGAAGCTTCTGGACTCTCATTTGACGATTTGACAAGGTGAGTTCATATCTTGGCTTATACTCTTATTCGATTAATGACATTCCCAATTATCCAAAGTCTATAGACTATACCTAGCCTAAAGTCACAAATAAAATGCGGTCGTTTAAGGTATATATAGGCACAGGATAAACAGTCAAAACAAAGAGAAATATAGAGGGCACATATAGGTATAGGTATATATAGATACTTATTTTTTTATGATATTGTAGTCATCATGTGCAAATAAAAAGGTAAATAGTACTGCAGTTGTTGTAACAAAGTATAAAGTAGATTCGGTAATGTGAGTAGGTATAAAATTTCATTGGTATAAAATAAGTGGAGACTGCTATCCATAATGGATATCTGACAACCAGTTACAATAGATAACGCAAGATTTTAATTTCAGATCATTCGCATACCATTTCCCAAATAAGCAACACCTAAATAATTTAACTATAATCAGCATGTTATCTCCTGTATTTAGAAAACTTGTGCAGCTATAAATCTCTTGTGGGTAATGCTCCAGAATGCCGGCGTCTCAGCTAAAGGTGCATTCACACGATACAAATTGTCAGGCAGTTACCAGCCATCTAATAGCAGGTACCTATTACTTGGACAATGAAAATAGACACCTCGAGAAGAGTATAATTTCCAGGGGTAATATAACAAGTGGTGTGCCTATTATCGAGAGTGCCTTTCGCTAATTTTACGAATTATCATCCCAAAACTGAAAATACCAGGATTGCGCAGCAGGAGTGGTATTTTGGTATTGGGATTGTAATAAGTTAATAAATTAACGAAAGGTATTATTTATTATTAGGCATACTACGAGTTATATTTAGGAAGAGAATTTAACAAATTTAATTATAATAATTTTAATAAATAATTTAATTATTATTCGGTGGGTAGGAAGGAATAAATTAACAACCAAACTTCTTATGAATAAATTGAAGTCCATTTGACAGCTGTCATTTAGGAGCCTTAGGTTTCTCTACAAATAGATACCTATTCAATGATCAAGTGTTAACTGAAAGCATATAAGCGTTGACTGACATATAATTTAAGACTGCTCACGGCTGTCACGTCTGACACATTTTTGGCTCACCATGCGGTTTCCAAAGATAAAATACAATGCAGAATACATTGTTAGCCATCAGAGCCGGACATAAAACTATAGCCGTGAGAAGTCTTTATAAATACGTCAGTCAACGATATAAGAATCTACTACGTAACTTTTTTGACATTTAGGTACCTCATATCTGGGTAACGCGATATCTATAATAGTATTTGTTGAGAATATATAAAATAATATATCCTAACATGTATTAACCCATTCCAATGCTTCTATAAAAGAAATGAACATGGAAAATTATTGTCTCCTTTTAGAGATATCTTGTACTGAAAATGACGTATGACTCTGACACCGCTGTACCAACACTCTTTGTCTAGATTAGCAGAAAAGCAGCTATACTTATCTAAATGTTAATTTAGAGAAAAATATATGTGTGATTAAAAATGTTTAGAATCATTTTAGTACTTAAAAGGCCGTACTCTATTGCAGACAGCGGCATAGTGTAGACGCGACCTTACCCGTGGGGAAGGTAACCGTAATCGCCGCACTGTCTGTTCCGCATAGCACCTGTTAATTGAACACTTTAAACAGGGCTTCGCCCCCACCATCCATTCACATCAAGGGGTACGTCGCGCGGGAAAGTTTCCAACGCGAAACTTTGGGCCAAATTGCCGTCGGGAATAGTTCTGTTCACAATAATGCAATCACCCTACATCCACTTAACAGTGATGTTTATACGTTTTCGGCTCTCGCGCAGTAAAAATATGCCGGCTGTTGTATTTAATAGAGGATTATGGTGCAAACTAATGAATATTTTGTTTTTGTGACTGTATTATTTGTATATTATTGTTTTGTTATTAATACATGAAAAACGATAATTTGTTAAACATGATACAGGGTATGATACGCTTCTTATGCAAACATTCACAACAATCACAACATAGGTAATTTTGTAGACATTATTAATAATTCATGCAGATTTTGATGCACTTGGAAATACCAAATGTCTAAAAATAAGAAATTCTTGCCTTATAAATTATTTGAAAAGGAATTTTTATTGTAAGAAAAGGTGGTTATGAAAAATCTGTTTTGAATATACAGCAAAAACTGCAACACTCATGTTTAGATATTATTTTTTATAGGCATTTATAGAACTTTTCATTAGAAAACAACAAGCTAGCACATATAATAAAAAATGCGTCTTGGGTAAACATTTTCCATTTTCTCCTCAGGTATTGTTGCAAATTTCTCAAATGTTTTTCTGACGAATATTGATTCCATTTAATAAATTTGCCGGTGCTGGGGATCCATTAACCGTTTTTAATTGCTTTCAGTTTAACATTCTTGTTAATTTTCGAAGCTCGTGACTATTGGGCAAATTAAGGTGAAATCAAATTAACTGCCTCCCTTCTTTAGAACGTTTAGCTACGGCTGAAATTTAATTGGGGATTTTCTGGCTGGAAACCCGGATACTACAGAAAGTAGAGCAAAAAGAAAAATATCTGACTGAGATTCTAAAATTATCAGTAACTACTGGTATTGCGAAAACGCTTCTGTGAAAAATAAAACCGTAATAAAACCTAAAGAAATTCATCTGAAGATATGTATTTCTAGATATCAAAATAGAAGTGTAGCCATAGGTATTCTATTTACGTTAACGAGTCTGTAGATAACAACGTGCTGAATACATGGAAGTAAGCGATTAGTCTTGTTTTTGATTTTTATATCGGTTTTTGGAAGTGCCAGACATTACAAGGAGAATTCAACGCCTGCCAATATGAACCAATAATAATAATAATTCTCACCCTCACAATACTCCAAACCATAGAAAACTGTAGTAATCCCAGTGAGTGTAGGACAATTAGTGAATCACACGGATAAAGCTATTTAGGAGCAATACCGTGAACCCACATTTGTCCAGCGATCTTGGCCATACCGGTGTTTTTCTTTAAAGACATGTGCATGCGCCTGCCTCGAACCAAGGTCGATCGAGGGCAGAAAAACATGCAGTCTAAAAAGTCAGCGCCGGTACGAGCCACGCCACCGCGGCCCAATGAAATGACATAATTTTTGAAATATTAACAAGTCAGGTGATGATTTCAGCGATTATTTATCTCATACTGCTTGCATCCAATAAAGTAGCTCCTTCCATAAAAATCCAACCAATTATATGCCTCGGCTAGCAATAATTAGCAAATTATCAGGGGTAATATAACAAGTGCACAAGTGGTGTGCCTATTATCGATAATACCTTTCGTTAATTTTACGAATTATAATCTCAAAGCTGAAAATACCATGACTGCGCATCAGGAGTGGTATTTTCTTAGCATTGGGATTATAATGAGTTATAAATTAACGAAAGGTATTATCTATTATTAGGCATACCACGAGTTGTATTTAAAAAGAGAATTTAACAACTGTAAATAGTTTAGGAATTGGTAAATGGACTCGCACGGAGTAACAGAAATATTAGTTTAGGAATTATTCAGTGTGTATGTATAGCCATAATTTAACAACCCAAATTCTTAGGAATAAATTAACTTTAAGAATGATAAATATTTCAAAAATGTAATTTAAAAAAATAAAAATAAAAAACGAGCCACAACCGTAATTTGAACACGCGTTATATCGTACGCAAAACGAGAATCATGCACCTAGTCCATTGAGTCAGATGGATGTTTTACTTAACTAGCCGTATATAAATTGAACTACCATGGTTAAAGTTAGTTCATTTGACAGCTGTCATTTAGGTTGAACTTTCGGTTCTGAAAATGATTTTTGTGCTAATAGATATTTAAAGATCAATGTGTTAACTGATAACATATCTTCTAGTCCTATATTAAATTTGGTAATGTGAAGAAGTTATCGGGTTATCAGTTTCAGCTACCACAATATTGGTTTAGCGTAACTATATGCCTTGTTTAACCTCCATAAACAAGGCTATAGGACGTAACTAAGATAGTAGGATTTCAGCGAAAATACCACTTGTGGTAGTGATTAGTTAATATTTCAATATTTTAAAAATCATGTCATTTCATTGGTTCATATTGGCAGGCGTTGAATTCTCGCGGTAATACCATTAGTGCAATTACCACTTCGTTGCTTACCAACCGCGAATCTGTTCGATACAGTCACGTACTTCTTAAAATTGGTGTTTTACACTGTTCTAAATTATGCAGCTTATAAATTTTGTTGCGGTATTATTAAGCATTGTATATCAATGAATTTATATAACTTTTACACTGCTAAAATTGTTCTTATTAGACCTCTGTATTCGTTTAAATTTATGACACACATTCAGAAAATAAACCAACGCTAACAGAGTGTATGTATAATCAATCGCATTTGCCTTGGATATCCAAGCGTCATGTTGTTTGTTTACTCGAACGCTACAGTCGAAGCTGTCAATAAACTCGTTCAAAATGAGTCGTTTTGGAAATGTAAACATAGAAAAAAATCAATACAGAAATTATTAAATCGTATTCGTGAAATAATCTCGACAAATACTACTCGTGCCGGAAATTTTTCTAGATAATTTCATTCTCAAGCCCTATTTTGCCCCTTAGCACAACCACTCGTACAAATTGGGCTTTTGTTTTCTGATTTTATCTCTGATATTCGTGATACTCGTGATCTTTCTAGGCAAAATAGCGCTTTCGAAAAAATTATCGATAAAATTTCTGGCACTAGTGATATTACATACGATAATAGGCACACCACCTGTTATATTACCCCTGAGAATATGTTTGATAAGAAAGTAGGATATCTAGAAGGTCTTTTTTCTTTTGCCTAATATATCTTTGCAGAGTGAGTTTCATACAGTTTATCATAGAATTGTTTTTTTATAATAACCCTGTTATAATTTTCCTGGTATTTTCTTTTTGGACCAATATCATCTTAGAATCTTTCGGGCAAATTCTGCATTTTCCAACTTTTCTGGTGCCTAAGGTGGACCAACTTTTATTTTAGTTTTTAAATTTACAGTTCGCACAAGCATCACGGGCTCCAGCAAACTGCAGAATAAGAATAACATTTCCACGACGATGACGAATAATATGTCAGGATATTCCGCAAATCCTCATCCCCAACACACATTTGAGTTCCCCAGTTTTATTTATACAGTGTGTGTGGTCCAAACAGTTCGCAACAATTGGAAATTTTGTTATTGTTGAGATATTTAAAATAGTACTCCGGGAATTATTTTCTGCATGTCCAATAACCTAAGAATCGATTTTGACATATGTCAAATCACCACCAATATGGAATATGGCGGCAGTTTAAAAAGAAACTACCATTAAGTTGAGAAAAGTGAGGTTAAATAATAAGGTATCACAAAAAGTCATTTGAACTAGTTGCTTATAATGTAAGGTTAGATCAAAATTTGAGGTAGTTACCCAAAAAATGACAAAAATATTTTTCGTTTTCCAGAAAATTTTTACCTTCTTTTTTAATTAATTAGAACCAGAGCGCCTAATGTATTTTTAGCTGTGACGTAAGGAGGCATTGCAACATCGGGGATGGTAAATAAAAGGTTATTTTTCAATTAAGTCTAGTTATTTGTTGAAAACCAGAAAAATCCATATTTTTTGCGACAAATAGATATATACATTAGGGCTTAGCCTTCTGATTGTATTTAATGAAAAAAATTAAAAAAAAATTGAACAAGAAAATTATTTTTGAAAAACTGTAATATTAATTTTTTTGGTACCTAATTCAAATTTTGCAGAAGTATGTAAAATTACATTCTAAACGACTTTTTCAAATAACTTTTTGTGATAACTCGTCATTTAACCTCACTTTTATTAACTTAATTGTAGTTTTATTGAAATTGCCGCCGTAATGGTGTTGATTTGACATGATATGTCAAAATCGATTCTTAGGTTCTTGGACATGCAGAGAAGATTCCCTAAAATACTTTTTTAATACCTCAACAATAAAAAATTCCATTTGTTGCGAACTCTGAACCACCCTCTATAACCTAGTAGTGGCTGGATGTGGGCTATAGCTGAACGGAATATCGCTATAATAGAAACATCTTTACCTATAATAATTGATGAAGCCTGTATCCTGATTCTTAACAAACCCAGCGTAAATCCATATAAATATTGGATCTCGTTCGTGAGAAATGATGTGAGAAATAGGGTGCTTCGAAGCCTTTTTAAAAATTGATTGGTGTAGGAATATTTTTCATAAGGGCGAATATTCTTTCATCTATTTTCATGCTAATTTCGCCAAAGCCCCGCTCTACGTGTGGAAGTATTGATTTGAATAAAATTAAACTGGGAAGTTCAGCCAGGCATTCTTACTCACAATCGATTTAACATTCGTTTTTAATTGTGAAGATCAAAACGAGTAGGTACTGAACAATAATAATTTTACATATTTTACAAAAACAATAATAATTTTACCTACTTTACAAATTATTATTCAGTAATATCAAGTATAGGAACACGTCATCTTTATACATATCTACCTACAAACTTAAAATTTCGTTTCGACTTGTACCACCGTCTTTCAGAATAGAACATCCCCCTATTTTTTATAGCCCTCGAGGGATATATTTTGTCATAAACCAGTGTCACTCGCCTGCTGGCAAAACCTCGGAAACCCGTGTGTGAGATCAGATAGAGAGGTTGCGAGGACTTTAAGGTCGACGATTTTAGAGAGTGTTTCTAGAAAATAAGTAAGGACATGCTGCCATACTGACTGTAACAAGTAAAATAGTCCCAGAACCCCCAGACATGCGTCATTTTAACAAAGCTGAGATTTTCTACAGTGTGTCTCACTGAAAGTTGCTATAAGGCGTCAGCCGATTTTCGAAAACTTTTTTTAATATAGTACTCCAAAGCTATTTTAAGATTCGCCTTTTCCATAGCCTACTATACGATAACAAAAATAAGACCCCAAAAATGATGGAAGCATATTAGATACTTTTTAAGAGACAAAAAAAAAACACAAAAACCTCTATCGATTTAGGTACATCTGGAACCCACAAATCCCAAGTTTGAATATCGTAACTTATACCGACTGTTCACAACTTAAGTACAAAAAATAAAAAAATCGAGCAACCTGTGTAAACGCTACTGAGTATCTTGTAAATATTAGATTGTCAATGGATTAAGAGTCACCTAGTGTATCAGTTCACACAATATCATCGGCATATCTTATACAGAGTGTTCATAATAGATATTGGCCCACCGTTCAACTTTTGACTTTTAACTATTATATTCTTTTTAGAAATTATCCTTCAGATAAAAAAGGATAATGGTAAATTATAAAAATCATTCCGAAAATGTTTCGATTCTGTCAACAATTGCCGTTTTTCGTCGATCTGCAGCGATGTTATATGAACTGTCAACCTCTAGACGCTTCGTCCATGAGTCCATGACATTCTTGATGAAAATAGTAGACGCTACCTTGGAAAATTGCAACGAAGATTTTAGGAATGGAATAGGTATTCATTATGGTGCCAAGGAAATTACTTTACTCATAGAACTTTCTTGTAAAAATAATGTTTAGCGAGGAAGAATAAAAAATCGACTTTTTTTAAAACTTCGTGTCGCATGTAGTAGCAAAACTGCTGGTCCGATTTTTTCGATATTTCCGTAATTATTATGAACACTCTTTAGAAGATATGTGGATGATATTGTGTGAATCTCGGTGTGAATTTATACGCTAGGTGACTCTTAATATTTGCAAGACACTAAGTAGCGTTTACACAGGGCACTTTTAAAAAGTCTTTTTTTTTTTCATTTTTCGCACTTAAGTTGTGAACACTCGGTATAAGTTACAAAATTGGACTTTGGGTATTTGTTTTTTTTTTGTAAAAAGATTCCTATAATATGCTTTCCTCATATTGGGGACTTATTTATTATCGTAGTAGGCTATGGAAAAGGCGAAAAATAATGGATACCAGGATGTAGGTACATACTACATTTTGAAAAAAAAAATCGAAAATTGTCGCCACTTAAAGTGAAACACACTGTATATCGACGTGTTCTATGCAGGTAAGAATGTATTGTGTATTTGTTAGTTGAAACGAGGGGGCATTTGACAGGAAACAGGTACTAAAGGACATAACATGTTGCCTTTCTAGGTTAAAATAATAAATCGGATTTTTGCATAATATATTTCATAGGATGTGGCTAAAAATCTACCTTCACACGCACTTTCCGGGGTCCTAACTTCTGACACACGCTTTAAAGCTCTATAAAAAAATTGAGGAACCTACGTTATAATAATATAGCTGAATTTTGTGCCAGTATATTATATTATTCGGGTGATAATTTCAAGATATTTTGGTTGAAGCCCAAGAAAGAATTCAAAACCAGCTTTTTTTGTGGTGATAATTTGAGCTTCAAATTATTGATTTTATATAAATGTTTGCAGGTATGGTCAAATTCTAGAGAATGGTATTCTCTAGACTTTGGTATCGTATCAATGAAGTCACTTGGAACAGCACAAAAATGCACATTTTAAATTCCAATTGGCCTTTAGTATGTTTTATAAGAGTTTTATGGCTACTTAGAAAAGCCAAAGAGCTTTAAAAAGGCTCTGATAAATGCAAACTTTACTTGAGGCAAAATGGTTTTATGATAAAGTTTTATAGCAGCCCTCAAGAACTATATTATAGAGCTTTTTTTATCTTGAAGTGCTCATGCCATTATAGATGCTTTATCTTTGCCTGACAATAAGAGCTTTATAAAGCCATTTGATCTTAAGACGGTGTTAAATGAAAGACAGTTTTATTAGGGCGGAAATAAGCATTATTGCTTTAATGACTGGTTTTATAGCGTCCTTGTAGTCTTCTATAAAACTACATCACGTCAGGCTTTATGCTTGCTTTTAATGAGAAGCGGAAAGCATCATTAAATCAAATTGGAATATAAACTGTCCCTAATAAAACTATTGTGCTAGCAAGAAGGTAGATTAAAACCTTTTAATCTTGAAATAAATATAAACGCCATCTTGACCATAGACACACCACGGACGAGTGTGCATAGCGCATACATGACGCGATCAGCTAGTGCGAGAGCATTTTAGTAATAATTATTATTATGTTCACTTTTTTGGATAACTGGATGCTTAAGTTATTTTATCCAGGCAGGCACACACCATACCACTCAGGATCACATGAAAATTTGAGGTTATAAATGCGAATGCGGCCACTCAGAACACACGAGTCAAGGGCACTATAAAACTATTTAGCTTTGTGATGTACTTATACAAAGCCAAAAGGTTCTGAAGATCTAAAATAGGACTAAATACTCTTGAACAAATGAAAGTTGGCCTTTTGAATGACTTATGGAAGGCAATATTAAGAATAATTTGTTTTGAAGCGGATTTAGTTATGCACACATAAGGTAATTTGGTTTTATAACATCTTTTATCGCTGCCTAATAGATTTATTGTGAAAGCGGACATATTTTTTGTTTGATTATATGCGTGATGTGTCATATTAAATGTCAACCTTTATGTCACATAACCAAAAATTAATAATTTTTATTTGGGGACGGGGTAGGTCTCGGGGTAGGAATACAAAATGAATATCGCGTTTATCGGTGGAATGAAATTAACTAAGTCGCCGTAAATGGGAAAGCGTTGAAAAATTTAAATTAATTTTTTTATTATATATATAGATTGTATAAATCTAATGTACCTATTTCTGGGGCGCTTTAATTTTCAGTGCGTATTTTGTGCAAATGCATCAGAAAACTTTTTTTCGTTTGCGTATTTGGGTTACGGATCACGCGTATTTCGCGCTTATTAGAACCACAAGTTGGAACGCCATTCCCAATAATACACGCTTTTAAATATGAAATGCCTGAAGACACGCAGAAATATGCATAGAAGGCCAATAAATCTTCTTTGTGGAAAGCTTAAAGCAAATTACCTAGCTCCCAGGATTTCTCAAATCCAGTATAAAACCAAAAGGAATTACACTGCCAATTCAAGACCATTTAGTCTTACTACTCAGTTTAATGAAGGTTTTATAGCAGCTTTATGAACGGTTTTATAGATACCTTGAAGGCTTGGCACATAAGGTAGGGATAAGGCAAAAAGGTTTTATGGCAGTTTTATTATTTTACCCTTAGAACCTTCATAAAGTTCTCCACTTTTGATTTAAGGCCGTTTTATCTTTGCCTTCAGAACGTTCTGAAAGCAAAATAGCTTTAAGGGACACCCTTGAAAACTGGTTTTATAGCTACCTTGCAAACCATAATAAAACTTGAAATGTTACTTGGGGCGTTTACTTTGTAAAACAAAACCGAGTCTTAGGCGGCGCGCGGCCCTTAATAATACTATAAAAAAATATTAAAATGCTCTAAAAAAAAGAATAAAATAATCTTTGAAATAATTCAAACCAAAGAAAACCAATAATTTTGTTTCACACAAAACAACACCACTCAAAAATCTATACACAAAACCAAAATCCGTAAAATAAAGCGCAATCCTTATTTCCGTGCCCGGCACTGGTTATACTGCCCTAACTGGCCTACGTCGATCTCCGAAACGCCGACCAATCAAATCGCTACGCTCGCTTTCTTATTGGCTGCCTCTTTGACTAGGTCGACGTCGACCGCATAAAAACCTTTGAATTTTATATGGGTGATTTCTGCTGATAACAAGTCTGGTATTTTTACCAATAGCGGAGCGTGGTAAATGCTATGAAATAGAGCGCGCCGTATATCACTGTGTTCCAAGTGGCAAAAAAATACGAGACAAAACGCTTTTTTAACCATATTAAACCAAACTTGGTATTAGTAGTAAAAGATATTGTAGTAAAAACAAGTGACTTCATGCTCGCCTAATATAATATCACCAATACTTGCATGGGTTACACTGTTCGACGGCTGGCCACTTGTGCAACGAAATGCGGTGATCTATATGACTTTTTATAGACCTTTATTGACATTATTATATGGTGCATTAATCTTTACGTTGTGTTTGACAACAACCTTAAAAAACCTTAAAAGTGAAATATTATGTTGCTAGTAGAATATGTATATTTTTGAAAACTGCGTGACGATTGTGTAGTTTTTTTATTATGTTTCAAGTGACTTTAGTAATACTATACCTATGCACGCAATGTTAGTAATAAACTAAATGAACTACAGGGATATTAGGAAAGAATTAAATGTTTTAATTTTAATATATATATTTTTTAAATACTGTGGGAATATTTGATGGTATTTTCAAATTTCTAATATTTTGCATACTTACTTTAGACAATTAATTGGCTTGTGGTTTTCCGGCTGACTATACCTATAGTTCGCTATTGCAATGATCAAATCAATTTTAACGTTTTAATCGTACTAGCATATTAGTGATCACGCCTATTACGGTGGAGAACAATGAGGAGGTAGTTACAATTTGTAACTCACACATAAAGCCTATTCATTTAATTTATACCCTGACGTCATCGATACCAGCATAACAGCGTTGCCAAACTTTATGAAAAATTGCAAATACGAAGACTTCAGCTGCCACAATATTTGACTTTTAAACCATTTACAGGTTAGTTAATGTACACTGTGTTTTCTTAATATGAAACCTTAATAGGCCATGTGGATAAAAATGAGGAAAAGCTTAATACCACAGCTATTCTGTGTTAATAGGTACTTAAAAATTAAAAAAAATGAAAAAAATTAACTATTTCCGAATAATTAATTTAAAAAAATTTTTGGACCATCTGATACGCCTTTATGTAAAAATAAAGCAGTGGAAATTTACAAAGAAAATATTTCCCTTAATTCAAAATCTTGGAAAATCTTGGAAAATCCATGTTTCTTCCAAGTAAACAAACTCTCGTGTTTATTCTCTTTTTGCTTGCATATGATTTCTTAAAAATTTAATACGTTTTATAGCAATATTATAGGCACCTCCATAAAGTCCACGTCGAGGATCATCTTTGCGGTACTTAAATCCAATGTTCCTCAATATTTTCCATAAAGATGTTCTACCACCATGAAAAATATCTCTTTCTTCTAATTTTGCTTTTAGGGCGTTCACTGTAAAGTGCTTTTCTAAAAGAATAATTATAAAATTAGACGCATATTGGGGCAAATTGGCAAAATTCTTTAACATACTGTCCCTATATACATTTCATATATCACATTTCGGATTGCTGTCTGTTCGAAATCATCAATGTTGACTAGGTACAGGTTTTTTCTTTCTCTCCTTGCAGTTCGAGTAGCTGGTTCGTTTGAAATAATTGTTTTGACCGTGTCAAAACTAATTCCTAGAGCTGCTGCAACCCTCTTAAATAGAAACAAAAATATGATTTTTTAGAAATTATCGAAATTTATATCAGTGAAATAAAATAAAAAGTACTTACATCTTTTACAGCACAAAGCGGAAGCAGCGGACCCCCGTTTTCCCTTTCCCTCTCAAAATATTCGCCCAAAGCACGCACCATACCCTGCGCGCGTTTATCAAGATTTTGAGAACCTATCTTGCGCGGCATTTTTAAAATTAAGTGACAAACTGTGTCAAAATTTTAACGAAAAATTTAAATATTATTATTGCAACCCAGCCCTATTATGCCAACATGACAGATGAAAATTAACTATTATTTGTGTGGCATTTTTGTAGTGTCACTAGAATTTATATTGGCAGCAAAAAACACCAAACGATGACGTCAGGGTATAAATTAAATGAATAGGCTTTTTATTAGATATTGATGTATGGGATGGCATGGATCGTTACAATCGTGGCAATTTTTAGCTTGTTGGCGCGACCTGCGTGTCAAAATATGTATTGATTAGTGGATTCGAGGGTCTAAGTGGCCCCTCTCACGTGGAAGGCAACATTCGGACCCTCGGGAACAATAAAGGTCGCGTCGGGCTTATCTCCCTGAACCACCTTCGGTTGACAGCGGGCATCAATCTTTTTGGCATTTCCGGCAGGCTCATCGCTCTCCTGACATTTTTTTATTTTCTGCAGGAGCTTTTCTGTCTCTGCGACAACAGATTTTTCAGGGAACACGGGGTGAACAAAATTACAAACCGCTACCAATAAAATCTCCATTTCCACATCATTTTTTAAATAGTAAATTTCAATAGTTTGCACAAATCCTAAACAGTATAATATAGAAACCAACATAAAGACACTTAGCAATGATTCTTAGAGTCTTTAATCCTTGAAAATAATGCTAAAATTAAATTAATTGACCCTTCACACCTTATTTTAAATTTCACCCCATTGCACTTCCTTATTATAATAACGTCAAACATGCTTTATGGAATAAATAAAACAATGTTCTCTTTAAAACATGATTTAACAATGTAAAATACAGTATTGTATCTTCGGGGCAATACATACTCATTTGCTTAATCCTCTTAATAGGATTATTTTATGGTGTCTAATAATATTGAGCACTTTGAATAAAGAACCCCAGGAAAGAGAAACTCTCGACCGAAACAGTCTCTTCATATGGTGGGATGCCGTTTCCGTTTTTACAGTGGCGTGCACCTTTGAGTTGTTTCGACAAACTAATCGAGGCAGAAAACCTAATTTTTCGTGAAATCTGTATCTATATAATACAGGCAAAAATGATCACCTATACCTATTACCGTGTCGGATATCAAAATATTGTGTCAAAACTTGGTTTCTACTCAGGGCGATTTCCGTCTCATTTATAATACAAATAGAGCTTTGACTCCTGGGATTCCTTATTGAAAGATTGAACATAACCTACTTATTTTTCAAACTATGTAAAAAGTTTTCGCCTACAGAATTTCCTTATTTCATCTGATTTCGAAATTCCTTTTACCGGCTTAATGACTAGTTTTCAATTGAACACACTGTTTATGTATATGTTACAGACCGTATATGTAAAACAGGCTGTATACAAAAGGACTAGTCCATATGTAAACGGACTGAAGGTATTAGTCCATATGTATAAGAAGCTTGTCCGTCAACAAACGGTCTAGTCGGTTTGCAAACGGACTAGTCCTATTATGGACCGGGAGATAGTGACAGATTTTTGGACGTGATTTTACTCAGTATGCCTTGCAAAGGGCATTATGTGGCACATATTCTCCCAATAATAAGGTATGAATCAGAGAGTCATCCTGGGTTCTTCATGTGAAAAACTGAGTTTTCAATTATTCGAAAAATATGCGTTTTGATATGATTTTATACAGGCTGCCATGTTTTTTATAATGAAGTTCAAATAGAAAATTCCTCGGAAAATCATAGGCATACCGTTAGGGTGGGTCCAAAGGGCTATTATTGCCACGTGATCTTGTATTTTAATAATTAATTTTTCCACGTTTCTGAACAGGCTGCCATTGAGAAGTATGCAAGTTCTTATTATGAAAATGCTGAAAAAAAGATGGCATACCTTTCGCGCATGTCCAAGTACTGTTTAAATTTAATGTTATTTAATCATTTAAACGAGTTATTCGATGTAAAGTGTACTTGGACATGCGCGAAAGGTATGCCAACTTTTTTTCAGCATTTTCATAATAAGAACTTGTATACTTCTCATTGGCAGCCTGTTAAAAAACGTGGAAAAAATAATTATTAAAATGCAAGATCACGTGGCAATAATAGCCCTTTGGACCCACCCTAACGGTATGCCTATGATTTTCCGAGGAATTTTCTATTTGAACTTCATTATAAAAAACATGGCAGCCTGTATAAAATCATATCAAAACGCATATTTTTCGAATAATTGAAAACTCAGTTTTTCACACATGAAGAACCCAGGATGACTCTCTGATTCATACCTTATTATTGTGAGAATATGTGCCACATAATGCCCTTTGCAAGGCATACTGAGTAAAATCACGTCCAAAAATCTGTCACTATCTCCCAGTCTATTATATACGGTCTATCTGCAACTAGACCGTATATCACAGAGGGATTTAAACAAAGACAGAATGTATGTGCACAGTTGAAAAAAATATGTTAAATTTAACATTTTTTTGATGTTCCATCTGGTCCACACACAAAAATATGTAAAATGTCTGTCAAATTTTACGTTATGCGTTGTGTAGAAAATGATTAACTGAAAGTGTTATATCATCTTGAAGTATTATTGTATGTCAACTTATAACATACAGATTTGTGAAAATAAAAGTTAAATTGACATTAAAGTTTTGTTGTATTTACGATGGTAGTGTGTCATATTGAAACTTTCCATATTCAAATTAACAAGTCAGGTAATGTTAATTAAACATTTGTCATTATTTATATTAACAAAAGCGTGAGTTGAAGTAACATCTAGGCATATGTTAAATAGAGGAAAAACGACAGTGGTTTTTAACATTTGATTTACGTAGTTGTAACATATAGCTATAGTGAAATTAACATTTGATCTAAAGTTAAAAATACACATATAAATAGTAGGTACTTTTAACATAAGATTAATAGTAAATAAATATATTACGTAATAATTACATTAATATATACAGTGTGTCCACATTAAGGACTTACCACCCTTGTAAAATTTTTATTTGTTGATCGATTTTGATAAAAGTTTTTTTATAGGTATAGGTATTCAAAATGCGCATTCAATGAGTATAGGTAACTTTATTCTTGGGTTGTAATCATATAGGTAAGAAAAAAAGTATTATTTTTTATTTCTAGATATTACCTATTGTTTTTTAACATTAGAACAAATGTTTAATATGCCTATTTTTAATATATACCTAACAAAAAAAAGTTTATCAAAATCGGTCAACAAATAAAGATGTTACAGGGGTGGTAAGTAGGTACTTAATGTGGAGAAACTATATATTATATTATATATATATATATACCTATATATGTCTATATATAATAAGTGTCTCGTAATAATACCTTTCTCAATACTTACCTTTTAATAAACTTTATACTTTTACTGTTTCTTACACTGCAAAGGACTGGAACAACACTGCATGACTATAACTTGTTTTATAAACATCTGTTTTATAAACATATTCTTAGCAACTAGCAACTATGTCAAGTAAATGGGTGATACTTGCAAAATGAATACAACAATTTTGATTTGTGATTTTTTTATTTCAAAACAAAAGGGTTACATATTAGGATTAGGCAGATTAATAATAATAATAGAAGATACATCTATGCTATATAAAATAAATATCAAATTTCTGCTAATAACTATGATCACTATAGGTATACCAATATACAAAAGGCAACTTTTTAAATTCATTCAAAACAATTTAATAACAGGTAAAATTAAGAATTATTCAAATAATGTAGGTATAAAATCTAAAGATCTAGGCGGAACAGCATAAAAATGAGAAATAAGGGCATTTGTTAGGTGCCGCAAATTCATAATTAAAGAGCCACCCCTGGTTAACATAATACCTAATACCCATAAAACCCTGGAAGTAGGTACTTATATATAATAATATGTGTAGGAATTTGAAATATCACTTACCTGGATTTTTTGTACACACACTATTACCGTACTATTACTACACAGCAACACACGCTATTAATCGAAAGGAATTTGCCACCTGCCACGCGACGCAATTCTGGACTGACTGAGATGAAAACGACTTGACCAAGTGTGATAGCCGGGAAGCGAAAACAACAGTCCAATCATTCGATTTTAACAAATATTGCGTAGAGACTTACATTTTTATGAGTCGAAATGACACTGAAGTTTATGTTGCGTTGCAAAATGAATAACTTAATATGTTAACTCTACATGCATGAAAGTATTAAATGCACGTATTCTGTTATTCAAAACATATCGAAATAAGTTAAATAGGGAAGCGAAAACAACAGTCCAATCATTCGATTTTAACAAATACTGCGTAGACTTACATTTTTATGAGTCGAAATGACACTGAAGTTTATGTTGCGTTGCAAAGTGAATAACCTAATATGTTAACTCTACATGCATGGAAGTATTAAATGCACGTATTCTGTTATTCAAAACATATCCAAATAAGTTAAATAAAAAATGTTAAACTTAACACAGAAGATAGTTACATCAACACATTGTACATATTCAGTAATATTTTTAACATTTGTGCGAGTTAAAATGTTAGAGGTTTACACATTGACGTATCTAGATGATTCGACATATTGCTCGTGCGCTAATTTAAGTAACAATGTATGTCACTTTTTGACACAAATATATTAACATCCAAAAAAAGTAACATACTTCAATCCGATTTTTAACTGTGTGCAATGTTTTCCGGGCGGTTTCGACGTACGCCAATTTTGAATTGCCCCTTCTTTTTTATATAGGCCCATCAAAGGATATTACTTCTTGCTGGTACGTAGTATTTTGAAGGAAAAAAGGTAATTATTTAGTATAATGTATAGGTACCCTTTTTTTCTGCAAAATACATACTAAAAAGAAGGCATATTCTTCTTTAATGGGCCTATATAAAAAAGAAAGGTAATTCACTACGATTGCACATACAGTCTGAATGCCAATAGTCCGTATGTTAACGGTCTAGTCCGTATATGAAATGCTATGTCATTTACATACGGTCTGCGCCATTTAGGCCTTATAGATACAGCCCAGACCGTATACATAAGGTCTGTTTTCATATACGGGCTGTAACATATATAAAATGAAAATAGCCATTTATGACTTCATAAGGTAAAAATTTCCGGAATTCAATTTGTTCATTTGCCTACAAAATATCACAGGTATGACTGCTATAAATGCAATAATTATTAACTTGCAAAATTGAGAAACAGTATATAGTTTTCAGAGGAAAATTAATTGTTAGTTATAAAGTTTCTTTCAAAATTTAAATAACTGATCAGAATAAACTACACTAATACAAAATATAACTTTTTACAATAAGTACCTGCAAGTCAAATATAAAAACTTCATTGTTTCACGAAGTTTTATACATCTATCGCGCCTATAACTTTGGAGTTTTACAGAATACAATACAAACGTCCATAGTATTATTGGGATTGTGCATAAATATAGTGTAATATATTAGGAACAGAGCCCTTTCTGTAAAATTAGATTTTGTTTATTTCTGTAATTTTTGCACTTTTTATGCGGGTGAATAGTTTCTTACGATTATACCTAAGTAATTTCCGTAGCTGAAGATAAAGCACATAATTAAGATGCTTGAATCCAAAGGTAGATACACAGGGTGAGTTTTTTTCGATGCCCCCTATGGGGATCTCGGAAACTAGCAGAGCTAGAACAAAGATTAAATGGGGAAAGAATTGCAGTTTTGAATGCTCAATCTAATGCCCTTTTTGGATTTTTAAAAAAGTTCATGGCTCCCTAGATATTTTGAAAAAAGTGATTTTTTGCTATTTCTTCAGATCTCTGTAGCTCCGTTATTTCTGATTATACAGAAAAACTGTACAGACCAAAATTGTAGCTAATTTTGGGCTTAATAAGATAATCTGATCCAATTTTTTATGTTGTTTGTGATTTTTGAGATATGACATAAACTTGTGTTTTTTTTTAGTGTAAATCATAGTTGGCTGTGGCCTTATAAAATCGGCCATTTTTTGAGCTTTCCAAAGATATAATACTCGGCATAGTTATTACAAAAAATAAAAGAGCTATTGCTAATTTTCTGTTTTTTTTTATTTTTACATAGTCAGCCATGGAATATTTTCATAATTACGTTCCATGATACAATATCATGATTACGTTCTATTGTATAATAAGACATACTTCAAACTTTCAAATATTTTATTTTTAGCTGGTGACAAAATATAACAAAATAAAACAAAAATTATCATGATGGAGCTCCACCACATAATTACTTGCCCCTAAGAAATTACCTAGATCAGCTCTATCCAAATAGTTGGATAGGGAGAAATAGACCTATTTCCTGGCAGTCCCGATCCCCCGATTTGTCTGTTTTGGATTTCTTTTTGTGGGGAACAGTACAAAATAAAGTGTATGAGACAATTGTTAAATTAAGAGCAGCTGTTTTAGAACCAATTGCCAGTATTGACAGGCGCTCTCTAAGAAAGGCGACAAATTCAGCTTTAAAAAGATGCAATATTTGCATAAATAATAATGGTGGATTGTTTGAACACCTTTTTTATTTTAAAAGGTGACCTTTTAAAATAATAATAATTTGAATTTGAGTTTTTTAATTTTTGTTTTATTTTCTTACATTTTGTTACCAGCTAAAAACAAAATATTAGAAAGTTTTAAGTATGTCTAATTATAAAATAGAACGTAATTATGAAAATATTCCATGACTGACTATGTGAAAATTTAAAAAGATCAGAAAATTAGCCATAGCTCTTTTATTTTTTGTAATAACTATGCCGAGTATTATATCTTTGGAACATTTAAAAACACAAGTTTATGTCATATCTCAAAAATCACAAACAAAATAAAAAATTGGATCAGATTATCTTATTAAGCCCAAAATTATCTACAATTTTTGTTTCTACAGTTTTTCTGTATAATCAGAAATAACGGAGCTACAGAGATCTGAAGAAATAGAAAAAAATCACTATTTTCAAAATATCTAGTGAGCCGTGAACTTTTTTAAAAATCCAAAAGGGACATTACATTGAGCATTCAAAACCGCAATTCCTTCCACATTTAACCTTTGTTCTAGCTCTGCTAGTTTCCGAGATCCCCATAGTGGGCCTGGAAAAAAACTCACCCTGTATGTAATATTTTACGTCAGTCAATATTTGGTATACCTAATAATAAAGCCGCGTCAAAAAGATATTGCTACAAGAGATCCGCTCTGATCGATTACAACTAATTTGTAATGCAAAATATCGAACAAACCTTTTGAACCGGTAATCCATTTCCTACCACAAAAAGCTTTTCCGACAGAGAAAATCCCAGGCATTTAAATGAATTTATCGTCGTGGACTTTTTAGAGACACGGCTAGGTGAAAAGAGCCCAAATTTCCTGGCAGGAACGATGTAACTTTCTGAATTTATTGCCTCGCACAAGGCCTGTCAAAAGCGGCTTGATAAATATTTCTTTTAAGAATGTTTGTTAAATCCCACTGAAATTACAAATTATGTATTTATATGCCTCTCCTGAAATCAGGGTGAGTGTAGCATAAAAAAATAACAAGTTAAAAGTTTAAAAATCTCAGCCATCCATGAATCCATTTAACAAATTGAATTTTTTTTTTGGCTACTTTCACAAAGCGTTCATGTAAATTAAACATATTACGTACATTTTCGCCCAAAATTTAACTAGTACTGTCGTGTTCAAGAGGATATGTGGTAAACGATAATTTATAGTTTGCATGATCAATAGTTTTTAATTCTTGATTGTAATTTACTCCTGCTGAGGTTCTCAAAACTTTCTTATTATATTCCGGCCTCGTCGCTATAAATAATATAGTATATTGTAGTACCCGCTCTCAGAAAAGGTTCGCGTATGCCTATGGTTTTCCGAGGAATTTTCTATTTTGAACTTCATGCAGCCTGACTAAAATCATATCAAAGCGCATATTTTTCGAATAAATGAAAACTTACTTTTCCATATGAAGAACCCAGGATGACTCTCTGATTCATACCTTATTATTATGAGAATATGTGCCACATAATGCCCTTTGAAAGGCATACTGAGTAAAATCTCGTCCAAAAATCTGTCACTATCTCCCGGTCTATAGTAATTCGTTATGTATCAGAAATCCAAAAAAAAAATATGAGGAAAAGTTGTTCATATATCGATCCCTACAATTTTTATTATGCGGTCATTTTGCTCTAAAAAATGTTTAGGAAACCACCCCTATTGTTTAGGAAACCACCCTATAGCGCAAGTCGTACCAGGAGTTTGAGTGTGATATTTTGATTGGACAGTCAGTCCCTAAGCATTCCTGAAAAAATCATATTGTTTGGATTTTTTGCGACCCCTATAAGCCGACCTCAACTTTTTTGAAGTAATAAGGTTAAACGAACTTACTTTAGTGTAGTCCAATCTTGATTATATGAAAGCCTCGCCGAATTAAACATCACCCACCAAAATATGTAATATATAATTTTTTTATAAAGCTAATAATCATCATTTGCCCTAGCCCATTAAATAATACAACAAAACAACATAGTTCGAATAGACTGAGACAGACACCGTATAGAGCAGGCAGAATGGCGATAGTACCTCTTTGTTTATTTGCTTTTAATACGTGCCATCTTAGTACGGAAAAAAAGTACTACAATATACTACTACATCTATTTATTTCGGGGAGGCCATCATATAATCAAGATTGAACTTCACTAAAGAAAGTTCGTTTAAATCTTATGATTAAAAGACTTGGTTTTGTGTATAAGGCGACTTCATATTGCTGGCAGAGTAAATAAATGTTCCCAGGACTTTCGATTTTAACTTTAAATTTCAGATGGTATATATTGTTTATGTATGTTAACAAAAAAATTGCTTAATTTTAGACTTTTTGTTTACTGCTTACTGTATCAACGAAAATTTGTTTTGAACTACCCTCGCCTCCATCATATTTTTATCGTGTTGATTTGGGGGGGATCGATTAATCTTGGCCCGAACAAAACCACTATCCCAACTGTGCCCCAATTCCGGCCCTTGTTACCAAGCTGATATTATCAGAAGACGTTTAGTGGGTTTAGCGAAGTTTACACTGACCGCTACACGGATACTGTTCGTAATACTGTTGGAGTAAATGGTATCTATACGGTAGATATTATTACTACCTACATTTTTAATTGTAACATCAAAAATATTATGTATAGTAAATTCAGGACAGTTTGGATATATACAGAGTGTCTCACTTAAGAGTGAAACAACCTTATAACTTCTTTAATTTTTAACCGACCATAACGAAATTTTTACCAAACGTAGATGGCATTGTGGCCTACTTATTTTCA
The DNA here is from genome assembly GCA_963920635.1 of Pseudeuparius sepicola. Taxonomy (NCBI): domain Eukaryota; kingdom Metazoa; phylum Arthropoda; class Insecta; order Coleoptera; family Anthribidae; genus Pseudeuparius; species Pseudeuparius sepicola. Next base: position 68,541,030 of record OY987300.1, on the reverse strand, counting down.
AAAAATTAGTTGCCTACTCCAAAGTCAAAGCCACCTGCGATGTCACGATCGAGGCTAAAAATCCGAAAATCATTAGGCATTTAAAAAAAATACTAAAAGGAGTTGTTCAGAATCGATCCAGGACCCTAAATCCAAAATTTTGTCAAAATCAAAAAATATTAAATAAAAAAATTTGATGTTCAAAAATAGTAATTTAAGAATTTTCTGCGTTTAGAAAAGTGTGCGATGGAAGTTTTGAAGGCTAGTTGTTTTCAAAATAAAATAAAAGCTACAAAACAATTTTTTTTTAATTTTTACTTATTTTTTTTTATTTAATATATTTTGATTTTGACAAATTTTTATATTTAGGGTCTTAGATCGATTCTGAACAACTTCTTTTAGTAGATAAATTTAAAAAAAGCCTAATATGATTTTCGGATTTTTAGCCTCGATTGTGACATCGCAGGTGGCTTTGACTTTGGAGTAGGCAACTAATTTTTTGGAAATAAGTAGGCCACAATGCCATCTACCTTTTGTAAAAATTTCGTTTTGGTCGGTTAAAAATTAAAGAAGTTATAGGGTTGTTTCACTCTTAAGTGAGACACTCTGTAATATGCTACATATACATTAACTACAATCCAAATTTGAATGGTACGTTCACGAAGTGACAAGAGAACTAATGGCATAGTTTGCGATATAAATAAGTTTACTCGATTTTACTTTCAGTTAGTTAAAACTTACTTCTTAAAAAATCAAATCGATAATAAGGCCATAATTCATTAATTAGATGAGCGTTATCGGAAATTTGCTTCAAGCTCAAACAAACCTTTGGAATAATAGATTATGGGCGCCACTATGCACACAGATTGATGAAATTGGCTGACGTAATCCATCAAATTAATTTAAGCCAACATATTTAGCGAATGCTGCGCCACCAAACAAAGTCATTTTAAAATATGATCAACTAAAAGATTAGTTATCAGAACTTTAATGTAAAATGTAAACTTAATCTATTGCCTTATGATATATTAAAAGCAAAATATCATAATGTCATTGAATATGCTAACTTTATTCATTTATTTAATTTAAATATATTTTGAACTCGCTAGTGGAAATCATTCGTAGATATATTTCCAGTAAATCTAGACAACAATGTTAAGTAATTTATATTAATTGTTCCAGAACAAAAGGTATATATTTGAGGAGCAAATAACGAGTTCCCGCTTAATAGTGTTGCACCAATTAATTCATCTATTTGTTTTCCTCCCAAATTCATGTTGTCATTAAATCAGGCAAATCAGGATGAGAATGTTGTAAACATTTAATATTTGTATTGTAGATATTGAATGGGGGGTTCGTTATGTATTTTTGTCAGTGAATATTAAAAATTTTATATCCAGACTAGCGCTCCATCGTGCATAGATTAACAGTTACATATTTTGCTCTATATACTCGTTTGCAGTTTTCATTGAGACGAATTAATACAAGACCTGGCGAAACCAACCTGTTAAAGTTTTTTCGTTTCAATTATTATAAATATTTTTATTATACATTTGACTGAACTGCCTTTGTCCGGGAGATGGACTAATATCCATTAAATTGTGCCAGTAGACTTATTTTTGCACTCTATATTTGTGTTCAGGGCTCAGAAAACAATAAATGTTGAAGGCAAGCGAAGTTCAATTAAATTAAATTGGAGAATAACTACTAGAATGTGTGAACCTGACTTTTCAACTGAATTTTAAAACGGTTTCAATAATAAAATCAGTATTGAAGGGTTAATTGATAATAGAAATTCATATGCAAATCTTAGATAGTTGCAACACAAATAGTTCTATTTTCATAGTACTTTAATGAAACATAATTCAGAGGTATAGACTTTGCAAACTGAATTTACACTCCAGACCCTCTAATTGAAATCATTCGCAGATAGACTCTCGGTGAATCCAGACAACAATATGATCTAATTTAGATTAATTGCTCAAGAGCGTCAGCTTGCGCAGAATATCCATTTACGGCGATAAAGTAATGAATTGCTGCTCAGTCGTGTTGCACAAATGAATTAATTTGCTTGTTTTATGACAATCTTTGCGAACTATTGTTTATTAAATTCTATCTGACAAATCCACGTATGGGAACGACAAAAAAAGAAAATAGTGAAAAAAATTAAAATCTTGTGTGTTTGCTATCGAATTAGGTGTTGGTACTTATTCCAAAAGTGAAAAATTGTCACTGGCATATGAAATATTTTCGTTCTTAATATTTTTGAGCACTAAATCATTTTCTATCGTGCGGTAAAATGTGATCGATATTTAGAGTTTGACTAGATGCTTAAAGTGTTGAGTGAAGGAGCTCAACACTGCTGCCAATAATAGATACTGGTCCAATTCTGGCAATAAAATTGTTCTTGGAGCAGCCTTGATTGTTGGCATCCAGATTTGACAGGGGTTCTGAATTTTTCCAGAGGTTTATCCTCAGCGCTTAAACTTTATAAAATTTAAATATTTTTGGTGTTTTGCAAAATTTACAAACATAGTCTCAGATTTTATTTGGGAAAATTTCATATACCATAGAACTCGTAAAAATAAAAGTTAATATCAATTTGTATATTTTAAAACTTCGTTTTCGAGATGCCAGGGGGGAGTGTCAAATTTTGTTGTTTATTTTTAAACTTTTGTTGTGGTGGAATTCTTTTGATTGTTGGAATTTGCTGACCAGATATTATAAAAATGTTAAAAAGTGACAAGGCTTATTAAATTTTTATATTCAGGGGTTTCTACATTATGGTGCCAGTGTAATACGACAGGTATAAAATGTCATTTTGAGTACAAAATTTACTATAAACATGGGTGCATAATAAAAAAGTTACTGGGTGATAAATGTACAATTTGAAAAACATTTCTTTCCCATCAACTTTTACAGAAGTTGCGCAATGAGTTTTATATAAAAATAACAATTTTTTTCTAGTCTTGGGTTGTGTTATTAGTTATTACCTTCCATACTCGTTTCCCTATTTTTATTTCCTTTAAACTTATTCTCGGAATTATCCTAATGACATCTAGAAATCAGGTATCTTATTGCAGAAATCACTGTTTTTCTAGAAAATTATGATTTTTAGAACTAATTTTCAATATATAAAAAATAGGGAACATGTGTTTCACCTACCTTAGAAAAAGTTGGGGGAGGGATAAAATATCATCCCTCCCCGTGGTTTTCATTTATTTTTAACTAACAACAAGGATAGGTCGGGCTATATTATCTCAAAAATGAACTATCAATCTTGCTTCCCCTGAAATAACTAGCGGATCCTCTTGCACAGATTATCAGAACGAATTCATTGATCCGGAACTGGAAACACAGCTGATCGCATGATCTACTATATTCTAAGAAACTAGGATACTATTCGTTGTGTAAAAGGAGAGATAAACTTTTTCGCTTGACACAGACGCAATCCAGAAATTTATCACTTGGGACAGCTTTGATAAATATTCATTTAAACTTGCCGAGGAACTTATCTCCGTTCTTTAGGTCTCTGTTCTGCAGCCAATGTAAGTAAAAGCCCAGCAAAATTGAATTAAGTCAAATGGGGGTAACAACGTGCGAACGTGACGTCTTGAAATTCGAGGGTCGCCAGATTTTAATAGTGCAAACAATATTGACGGGGCAAAATTTAACATTTCATCATGAATATTCCACCCGGAGTTGTGCAGCTTGTGGACTCACTTAAAATAATATATTAGGAGAATTGTAAAATAAATCCGTGCTGCTTGGGTGCCAGTTTGGCCTTTATGTGATGTGACTGTTCATTACTTCAAATGTATAGACTCGAGGGCTTTTACCGTAATATTTCAGACTATCAGTTGAAGGCACTAGTCGATACACTTTCAGCAAATCTCGATACAATCCGTTAAAAACAGGAGTTCCCCTTTAAAAGCGTCCCACCCTGTACATACCTTTATATTTTGCTATCGTTTCGTATTGATGGTTCGCCTCGACCATGCCAGTTGAACCATGCACCAATTTCAGTGCAGCATGCATACCTATATACAGTCCTTTTATGTTTAGGATTTTATATTCGTTATAAATTGATTGGCAGCTCTCTCTACTTTATTTAAATATTGTTCTTAAGACATAGCTTTATGTTATCTCCAGTCGGTGAAGGGTTGATTTATACGCTGAATCCCATGCGCTGATGCTATATTTTAGAATAGATTCCACTAAGCTAGACAGTTAATAGTACTTAGTAGATACTTTTATATTCTATATATTTCGTAAAGAATAAAATTTGTAAATTAGTTTCCTAATCCGTTTATTGACTAAGAGACCATTTTAGATGCTAATCGACGTGAATTCCTAGGTATTTTATGGTTGCAGTAACGCCATCTGTCGTCCATTCGATTTTTATTGGGCCTAATAATTCCGGCATTCCAGATTTTGTAAGCGAGAACGTGAGATATTTAGTTTCTAATATATTTAGTTTTAGGGTGTTTTTATCTAGCCCGTTTTTGACACTAATATAAGTATTTTTGTAAGTTTCAGTGCAGTTGCAGCAGTGCAATGAACGGAATAAAATTTTCCAATAAGAATGTATATACATAAAGAAAAATTTCCTTTGGTACCGTTTAGTATCTAAAGAGAGAAATTTGTATTTGTAATAGCGACACAGACGTCATCGGGCCGTAGCAACGCTGGACTGCTTTGATAAATATTCATTTATACGTGCCCGCGGACTTATCCTTGAATTGTAGGTCTGTATTCAACAGCCAGACTATATTAAAGCCCAGCGAAGTTTATTTAAATTAAATTGGCAACTGACATCTGGGTGAACCGTGTCGGTTGATTTTAATGGAATGGTTGACTAATTACGATAAAAAATTCTCTTATTATTGTCTACTGAATAATATAAAATTATTATTTATCAAAGAACAACGTACAAGCAGAAACCCTTGCGCAGATGAACTGTATAAATTTTGTCATACTTCCAGTGCCCTAGGACCTTCTATGGCAATATCCCAATTTCAAATAGTTTAATGCAAATAAAAAACTTTGAACTCTTCCCCTTTGAACAATTATTATTATTTTATAAAAACATTCTTTATGGCAACGATATATAGGAATAGATGACCCTCCTTTTTACAAATAACACGGTTTTATTTTGCTTCTACAATAGCAGGTCAGGGGGAAGAAAACGAGGTAATTTGCTTACATTGGCATTTCTTAAATTCGGTGTTTTCTATTTTGTAATGTATAATAAAAAGTTTGTTGATAGACTTGTATATCATATATATGCTTTCGTATTGATACTTATGTTTACAAAATAACCTAAATCGTATAAAAAAACTGTAAACCTTGAATGTGCCAACAATAGCATCTTTTTAAAATCATGATACAAAACAAGTTGCCTTTGGTAATGTATCTATCCTATACAGGGTGATTCAGTTCCGGTGCTCAACATGGGGATCTCGGAAACCGTAACAGATACGAAGTCGGTCAAATGGAGGCAAACTTGCGCCTTTGGGAGCCTAACAATATGCCGTTGAGAAAGTTAAAATATTTTCATGGGTTGCTGAGATATTTAAGAAAAACCGAATTTTTGAAATTTAGATTTTATTTTTTCTGGCGCCATTTGCGTTAATATTGAGAAATAAATTATACTTTTTCATTGCAACTTTTTCTGGACTACGTCATAGTACTTTTTGATTTTCGGGGCGACGTTTCGTTCGATCGAGGGATCATCTTAATTTTTTTTTCGAAATGAATGGTTGTCTCGAGTACAACTATGTATGATACATACATATTTTTTCTTGTTTTAGCTGCTAAAATGCACATTACTAAGAAAAAAATTAATACGGTCCTGGACTAAGCATTTTTCTCTCTTTTTTTTCAAAGCTATTCCGATTATAACAGGTGATCATTATTTTAATACCTACTGGATTAATTATTCTCCATGTATGTCATATTTTGAAATTCTTTTTTTATACTTTAGTTAAAATGTATCTCACTATTGTTAGTAATTATTGTTGTTATTTACCTAAAGTATAAAAAAATTCAAAATATGACAAACATGTAGTATAATTATTCCAGTAGGTATTAAAATAATGATCACCTGTTATAATCGGAATAGCTTTGAAAAAAAAAGAGAGAAAAATGCTTAGTCCAGGACCGTATTAATTTTTTTCTTAGTAAATGTGCATTTTAGCAGCTAAAACAAGAAAAAAATATGTATGTGTCATACATCGTTGTAGTCAGGACAACGATTCATTTCGAAATATGCAAGAAAAAATCCAGGTCCGTATTTAAAAAAATGAAGATGATCCTTCGATCTCAAAAACGAAACGTAACGAAACGTCGCCCCGAAAATCTAAAAATACTATGACGTAGTCCAGAAAAAGTTGCAATGAAAAAGTATAATTTATTTCTCAATATTAACGCAAATGGCGCCAGAAAAAAAATAAAATCTAAATTTCAAAAATTCGGTTTTTCTTAAATATCTCAGCAACCCATGAAAATATTTTAACTTTCTCAACAGCATATTGTTAGGCTCCCAAAGGGTCAAGTTTGCCTATATTTGACCGACTTCGTATCTGTTACGGTTTCCGAGATCCTCATCTTGCGCACCGGAACTGAAACACCCTGTATATCGTTGCTTTATGATAAAAAACCTCTTTGTAAATTTTAAATTCCATGATGAACTATTTGAAGCTTCTAATCTAAGCATTTTATAAGTTGTCATTGCAAGTGAAAAATAATGGTTTTACAAAATAAAAGTTTGGTAGTTTTTAAGGGCTAGTGGCTTCTCTATAGCTTTAATAAAAGAAAATTTTATGATAATCTGAATATTATCCCGTTGCGTCGGTGTACCCTTTAGATATTAATGTCCCTATTAAATTAGATCCCTATGGTCTTATTTATTAAAAAAAAGAAAGAAACCTTTTCTCTCGCTTCTGAAGCAGCAGACACTTAATCCAGCAATTTATTTCCCGAGTAACGCCGGCCAGCTTTAATAAGTATTCAATTAAACGTGCCTGGAGACTTATCCTTGCACTCTAGGTTTCTATTCACTAACCAATATGAATAAAAGCCAAAGGAAATCGAATTAAATTAAATTGCGAAGTAACAACCGAGAGAAACGTGCGAACGTGATGTTTGGAACTGGTGGGATCGATCGGTTTCAATAGTTTCATTCCATCAAAAGCATACTACTTGTCGTTTGGTCGGGGCGGTGGTTTAACTTTAGAAAGTATTTTCGATTCTTGGGGTTTATTCCACAGAAATTGGAACAAATAAAAGTTAATACATTACTTATTATAGAACTAACTAATGAATGTCAAACCTTGAATGGAATCCGTTTATTTTGGACAGCGCCAGAGAGAATCAATGTACTCGAAAAGCGCACCCTATCGAATATTCCGGAACTATATTTGCAATTTTGGGTTAGACCAGCAAAAAAGCGCGACCCCCCCCATCAGCCCCGATGTGTCACCCATCATTCTGAGACGGGGGCTGGCCTTAAACATGTATACCTCCGAAGCTAAAAGCACGACAAGGTGTAATCAATACACGTCAAGTTCAGAAATTCTGTATAATGTTTTTTTCCAATTTAGGTCCTATAAATAAGAAAGTAATATGAGAATTATATGCTATAATAGAAGGTGTGTCGTCGAATCTTGCTTGCTGGGATTTTTTAGAAAATAAGGTTCTACGGATTTTTATTTAGGATCACTCAAAAACTATCTGTACAGATTTTCATTGTTCTACAATACAAGACACAATTTATTCTTATTGGACTTTTAGAAAGATTAATTAATTAAAATTGCCACTTTTATCTTTTGCATCATTTTCAAAATAACAAATTCCTACAACTTAAGATACATATTTTTTCTTACTTTAGAACAATGAAAATTTGCACAGGTAGGTTTTAGGTAGAATCTGTATTCTGTTTTTTCTACAAAATGCAATTTCAGCTCTTAAAAGTGGTCATTGTTGACATGATAACAACGCAAGATTAAATTTATCCACTCATTGAATATGGATTTTCAATATTTGCCTATCAAAAAGTTTACCAAATGATTCAACCAAATAAAGACTTTCTAAGGGTGGCAGTCCATAACGTGGGCACATTATAGTTTAAAACATTAAATAATTTCTGAAGATATTAATGATTAATAAGACTCATATATAGAAGACGTATTACTACATACCAAGTTTAAAGTTGATATATCTTTTTGTTACAGAGTTAAGAGAATAAAACATGAAAAATAAGGGTTTATACATGCATGTTATAAGAACTTCTTGTCCTAAAATGTCTCTTTCTTCAAAATGGCATAGTTTTTCTACAAAACCTGGGACACCCTGTAGGTATACATATAGGCAACATCGGTTGAATCGTTTTTTTTTTTGAACAAGGTAAATGCTTAGAGCTTTTGAAAAAACAATAGTATCTCTCAATATGAGCTCCCACACAAAAAATAACGCTCAAAATGCGCGTTTGCCAATTTAGTAGGATGGAGATCTTTAGAATTTTAATTATACCGTTTTATTTTCAGCCACGTGACGAGAACTGCTGGGTGGTTGCCACCTGCGGAGGCGTGGAAATCCAGAGATGAGTCGCTGCCTTATGGATGGGAGAGGGCCATTGACGATTCCGGTAGAAGTTATTACATCAAGTGAGTAAAGTTTAGTTATTTTATTTCCAAAGTCATTTCAATGGATCGCGGAAATATGCCCATTACAATCTACTTACCGTTGAAATTATGTGGCGATTATCCTAACCCAAATGAAGCTGGACATTATTATTTCGTTATTATTCAATTATGCAACATCTGCTTTAATACGGAAACACTTAATAACCGAAGATTTTAAAACGATTTTCCACTTGTAACCAATTATGTAACCGCTCGGAATCACAAGGGTAGCCCTTAACTATCCAAAGTGGCTGCCCACTTCACAATTGCTAGCCCTAACACGAAAGTATAGCCGATGTAGAATGTTATGGCTACTTAATAAATTTTATGCATCTATTTCTTTTTATGGGCACATCAAAAATATGTTATGGTAACCTAAAATGGACCAAACTGCCACTACGGCACGTGTAACGTGTAATGCCCACTTTTATAGGATATTACGTTTTCGCATTTTCTGTAGCTTCAGACAAGAATGGATCCCTCATATTTATGACTATTTGATTGACGTCAACATATTGGAAGCAATCGGGATTCTTGAATGATGAACCAAATATTTACTTATACTGTGCGGAGTAGATATTAATTTCAAGGAATGTGGAGTTTTTCGCAGAAAGGGGGTAGGATGCCAAATTACATAATAATTCATCCAAGCATTTCATAATATTCTTTTAGACATTTTTCAGTATTAATAGAAGATTATGCACTCGAACTTCCCTTGATGTTGTATAAAAGATGTCACTCTAAAGTTTACCTGCATAGGTATTATAAGTTCCCAAAATAAATGGAAGTTTTTATTTTAGTTTTATATGTTACTTCTACAACTACTAATTTGTTTTCTTTCAGCCATGTTAACAAAACGACGACCTACGAGACTCCAGTGACCAGGAGTCTGGAACCCGCTCCTAAACCAGAACCAAGGGCTGTGACGTTGGAGAGATCACCAACCTTGGGATTCGGGTTTGTCGCTGGTTCCGAGAAACCCGTAATCGTTCGTTTTGTAACTGAAGGTGGTCCCAGTGTAGAGCAGGTACGATAGAATTCATCCTGTGTTGTTCAATATTTTGGGTATTTGTTAAATCTAGAGAAAAAGGGACAATCACTTACTGTGGAAGAAATATCTTAGATATGAATTTGTTTATGTCGTTATAAGACGCGTATAAGGGTGTGTTGCTTTCCCTGCAGGTATATGCATTTTTTGGACAACATGTATATTAACGCCAGCTGAAAAAAATTGCATGTGTGTAATAGGAACATGGTCGACTAGTTGGAAATTTCTTGTCAGAGTTCTCATTGCCGATCTGCTGCCATCTTCCATGAATAAGAAAATGGAAAGACCCAAAACTCATAACTGCGTTTCATCCCTTTAGACAGTAGGAAGAGGAGAGGCAGCCCGTGAAATTTGCATTTAATTTTCATTTATTGGCATTCACCCTCCTCGAGCCTCGCCTACAACGTCGGAATACCCTATTTGGACTATTTTGGGTGCGATACTAGACGAGACTAAGATACTCTACTGTATACCTATAAAAACAGATAGGCCCATATATTTCTTGATGAAATATTTATTAACATAAGGTTGGCCATCACTCCAAAGTTCGCAGAATCATTTGCAAATTATGTTTGTTTTTAGAGCAATAGCCCCAGATAAAATATAAGTACATAGACCAATAATATCAAAAAATGGCATTGTAAACATTCAACATACACAATAATAAATCAAAACAAATAGCATTTGTTTAGGTGCACGGATTGATTCCGTTGCCAGTGGCGATTTTTCTTACATGCCACGCACATTGTTCAAAATTATTACACTGACACAAGTATTAGGTACCTTTTTAGAGTTAAAACACCGCATTTGCACTCACTTCGTTCTTGATAGAAAACAATATAACTTGAAGTGTGCACCCAGACAAAGGGAGGCACATGAAACAGTGGACGGTGCGGCGGCCGCGGCGTTGCCGGATTGTGCAATCGTTTTTATAGATTTACATACATGTTACGGGCGACGTGAAGACGAAGACTTTTTTAAAAAACTTTTATTCGAGTAACGCGAGTTACAGAGTTCCGGCTTAGACTACAGACAAGACTAGAATTCACACTCTTACTTTACTAGGTCCTATTTATACAGATCTGTTATGCTGAGGTGTTGTGGTTCTCATGGGAAAAGAATATAAAGACAAAGGGAAGATCAAATTCTGCAATTCTTGCAGTAAGCAAGTTTTAACAATACTCAAAAGGAATATGATATGTTCTAGTAATCATTCTAGAACAATATACAATGGAAAATGATATCTTTGTAGTAAGCATCTTGAACAATAGAGAATGAGAACATAATATCCAACAGTAAACAGAATCAAGGGTGAAAACAAGGTTATGATCAAGGTGATGCTTGAGGTCGGATATAACACCTTCCCCCTTATATTAAAAATTTGTGTTAACAAATTTTGACATTAAATTAGGCATATGTTTTAGTATTAGAATTTAGTTCAATTTCTTCTTCTTCGCGAGGTTCGTCCAATCTATACGAAGGTCTTCTTTTGACAGTAACAAATTTTCTTAAATTTTGAAAAACGCGATTTCGTGTTCTAGGAGGTTGTGGAGGATCGTCTCCGTTATTAGTAGTAATAATGCCTATTTTAATGTTCCTAGACTTTTTACATTTAAAATAAAAGTACACAATAATTAAAAGTATGATTAAAGCAATGGATAGATATGTCAATATTGGCGTATACTTATTTACAGTTGGTTCGTTAATAATATTATCAAGATCCTTTGCATATTCGTCTAATTTATGCTTTGCGACATTTAAATCGTCATAATTAAATTTATTTAGTTGTAAAGGTTTTAAGTCAGGATATTTTAGTTTATTTGGAGTTTCTTTGCAACATTCAAATGGTATATTAATTGGGTGAAATTTATAGGTTTGATTAGATTTATTTAAATTTTTCGTTTGAATTTTAGTACTTCCAATATAAGCAATGCATTCAGATTTTAACGTTAAAATTGAAGTTTTGTCTAGCATTATAGTCAAAGGATTTTGATTTTTGCACTTAATAGTTATAGGAAATATTTCACTTAAAATTATTAACCATTGATTCTCTTGAATCAATTGTACATTGTAACTTTCAATTGAAATTGTGACTATGTCACAAGTATTAGGTAAATGGGTTTTTACCTCTAATAATTGAGCTTCACATCTTGAATGTGAGTCAATAGGAGTAGGATATAAATCTTTGCACATTATTAAATCAAATGCTAGTTCTTTACAATTTTTTATATCATAGAGAATTACATAGAGAGTTGGGTCATCGCTTTTTGCTACAAATTTAGTATCAGTGGATACCATGTGATAAAATCCAGTTTTATTGTCGAAAATTGGAATAGGATAAATTCTATAAAGAGTATACCATTGACGTTCTACTAAAGGAATGTCTAATATAAAAACAAGTCTATTTTCTGTTTGAAAAACCTTTAGTTCTATAAAATCAAGATAAGTTGCAACATTTAGAAGTTGAGGAGTTAAGGGCAAATTATTTTTGTTTAAAGTTTGAGCGATTATTTGCAAATGATGAACTAGGTCTTCAGGAGTTATAACTGACGTGTGAATGATATGTAGTTTTGCAAAAGTAATAGAGTTTAGAATGTCATTTAAATTGCTTTCGATAAAGGTATAGGATTCTAGGAGTCTTTCGGCCATCTCTAAAACTTGTAATTTTGCAGTGTAATAATTAAAATCATCAGAAATGTTATAAATGTAATTTTCGATTTGTTTTATGTCATTATTAAAAGTAATTTCATCAATTTGTAATTTGTTGATAGAGTCGTTAAAGTTTTTGATAACTGAAGTAGTTACTAAAATTTGTTTTTTCATTAATTTTTCTAATTCGTGTTCGTCTCTGTTAATTTTGTCGATACAATCGTTATAATACTGTCCGTCTGAAGCGTCTAAATTTCCGGTAATAAATTTCCAAACTGACCCTAAACCATTAATTAAACCTCTTTTATATCTTCTTACATCAATAGCTAATTCTTCAAATTTGAGCGCAATGTTTTCGGAAAGTTGATTTAGTAAAGTGAGATGTGACTTAACTTCGCTTAGAAAGGCGGCCATTCGTACGTCTTTTGGTTGAATTATAAATTGCATATTTTCTAAAATTTTATTATTATTTTCGAATGTTGTTTTTAGAGATGAAATGTCTTTATATACCAATAAACTCCACTTGTCATTAGAAATTTTGAGTCCGGATTGCTCTTGATAGAACACGCCTATGGTGTTATTAATTGGTCGCAGTGTATATTGTGCCATAGCGGTAGCGAACAAAGAAAATCTGTAACGAAGTTTCAGAATTAGGAACTTGGTTCGATATAACAAATTATTTTAATATCAGTATTTTTGAAAATATATTTGATCATAGGGAGAACTGTGTCCCAATGTAATTTGTCTAATCCACAAGCTAACTTGGGTATAGCTATAATTTTATCTTTTTCATCAGTGCTCTCGAGACAATTTGTTCGTAATTCCTTCAAGCAATTAAATAAATTAGCATAAGTTGGTTTATAATAGAAAAATTCTTTAGTTATTAAATAATAAATATTTCTTGTCGGAAGTTGAAGTACTGCTATTTCACCAATTGACTTATTTTGATTTTTTAGTTCATCTACGTGTCCAAATTTATTCTTAAATTCTTTTGCAATTCCTGCATTCATTTCTAAATCTTTAGATACACAGTGAGCTAATGAAATATTTTCAGGGGCATCAAATAAGTTGCCCAGTTCAATGGAAACGTTATTATTTTCAATAGGGATTTTTCGATCTAGAGTATAAAAGAATTCTTTAACCGTTAGTTCTTCTTCCTGTAATTCGTGACATTTCTTTAGCATATCAAAATTCATTTTTGTAGTTTGGTTAGTAATTGGGTTATGTAGCAAAGCTGAATTCGTATAAATTTCTTTAATTTTATAGGGTCCATTAAATTTGTTAGCTAGTTTATTTTTTATTTGGGACTCCTTGACATAAACCTTTTCTCCTACGCGAAATTGTCGCTGCTCCGAAACGTGTGTATCAAATCGCTGTTTCGCCTTTTGTTTGCGCATATCCGTACGCTTTCTTGCCACTTCATAATAATGCTTTATTTTATTGTTTAAATCGCGAACGTACTTAGAGATTAATTCTTGCTGATTATACAAAACTTCTGGAGGTCGAGACGAGGTGTGACCGAATAGCAATTCGTAAGGAGTAAAGCCGTGTGTTTTATTTATAGAATTGTTATATGCTATACAAGCGTAAGGGAGCATTTGAAATGGGTGTTCGTTAGGATTTTCTGTACTACATGCGCGTATCATTTCAGTTAAGGTGGCATGAAATCTTTCTAAGGAGCCATTTGATTGCGGATGACTAACACTAGAGAAAGTTAATTTTATATTGTATAATTTACAAAGATCTTTCATTAATTGATTATTAAATTCTTTACCTACATCGCAATGGATTCTTAAAGGAGTTCCAAAATGTTGAAAATAGAGTAAAAGAGCGTCTACTACAGATCTCGCTGTTTTATTAGGAAGTGCATAAGCTTGGGTAAATTTTGTTAGTTCGTCTCTTATGGTAAGGATATTATTTTTTACTGGGATTTCTAGGATGTCGATATTTATTCTTTCGAAAGGAGTTTTAGGAGTTTCGGTAATAACTAAGGGACTGTCCAAGTTTTGTCTACAAATTTTTGTCTTTTGGCAGATTTCGCACTGTCGAATAAAGGTTTCAACGTCTTTAGTTAGTCCTGTCCAATTATATTTTTGTTTAATACGTCTAATTGTTTCGTTTATTCCTCGATGTAAGTTTGTCTTGCCTGAATGAAATTGATCTATTATTATAGGTATTTGGTCTTCGTCTGGTATAGTCACAATGTTCTGACAAATTGTTAGTTGGAAATTTTTATCTGAGAACAAAAAATTAAACATTTCTAAAATTGGAAAATCTGGATTGTTTTCAATGTAATAAGTTTTATTTTCTTCGAATATATCTTTACTGTAATAAAGAGATATGAAGAGTACTTGTATTGCGGTTTCAAAATTAAAAGGAACAGGAATTATATAATATTTTCTTTTAGCTACGGTTTGACTGGAAAGAACATTTGCTTTATTATAGTTAAAATCAGGATTTAGCTCAAGTAAATCATCAATAACTTTTTCGTGAAGGTCTGTTAATTTGTCTTGTTGAAAAATTAGTACAATGTCCTTGTGTGTTTTGTCTAAAAGTTGATTATTTGTATATTGGATTTTAGAATAGTCGATCATTGAAGTCGTCTTGTATAGATCAAAAAATCTGTCAAATTCATTACAGATTATAGCAATTTCGTCAGTCTCATTATTGTCAATAGGCGGGTCAATGTCTTGAGGATTATCATGGGAAGTAGATGGTTCGTCTAGGGAAGTATGAAAGGAAACAGCTTCTTTTATATGATTGATTTTGATTCGAGATAAAGCGTCGGCATTTCGATTAATTTTTCCAGGTTTATAAATTATTTGATAATTATATTCTTCTAATTTAAGTCGCCAACGTGCTAAACGACTACCGGGATCTTTTATTGAGAAAAGCCAGGTTAAAGGTCTATGATCTGTAACCAATAAGAATTTTCGTCCGAAAAGATAAGGTCTATAGTTTTTTACGGCAGCAATTATTGCCAATAGTTCTTTCTCTATAACGCTATATTTCATTTCTGCTGGACTTAAGGTTCTTGAAAAGTATGCTATGGGAAGATCATTTCCAACAGGTCCTTGCGAAAGTACCGCGCCTACAGCAAAAGCGCTTGCATCTGTAGTTAAAACAAATTCCTTTTCAAAATTAGGATATATTAGAATTGGTGAAGTTATTAATGCATTTTTAAGTTGTTCGAAAGATTCACGACAATCTTTATCAAAAATAAATGGTACGTCTTTTCTTAAAAGTCGAGTTAAAGGCTTTGTCATTTTTGCGAAATTTGGAATAAACTTCCTGTAGTAACCAGTAAGACCCAAAAATTGTTTAATTTGTTTAGTATTGGCAGGTTGAGGAAAATCGATAACAGCTTGTACTTTTTGTGGATTTGGTTTGACCCCTTCAGGTGTAATAACATGTCCTAAATAAATTACTTCTTTTCGTAAGAATTCACACTTATCTGGCTGTATTTTTAGATTTGAATTTCTTAATCTTTGAAAAACTTCAGTAATACGAGAGATATGTTCATTAATTGTGGAAGAATAAATAATAATGTCGTCCATGTAAACTAAGCACTTTTCGTTTTGTATCCCCATTAGTATATTATCCATAACCCTCTGAAAGGTTGAGGGCGCATTACGAAGGCCAAAGGGCATACGTAAATATTCGAAATGTCCATTTTCAACGGAAAAAGCAGTTTTCGAAATGTCTTCTGGATTCATTTCAATTTGTTGAAAACCAGAAGCCAAATCTAAAGTAGTAAAATAATGGCAATTACCCAACTGATCTAATATATCTGAAATATTAGGCAGTGGATACCTGTCATTAACTGTTAATTCATTTAATTTCCGATAATCAATTACGATTCTCCATTTTTGTTTGCCTGAAGCGTCTAATTTTTTTGGAACGACCCATACTGGGGACGACCATGGTGAAACAGAAGGTCTAATTATTCCTTGAGAAAGCATTTTATTAATTTGTGTTTTTACTTCTTCCTTGTGAACTTGTGGATATCGATAAGATTTAGTAAAAATTGGCTTAGCGTCGCCTGTATCGATAGTATGTTTTATTTCATTAGTGAAACTTAGGAAATCTCCGTCAAAGTAAAATATATCTTCAAAATTCAAGCATAAATTAGTAATTAATTCTTTTTCTTCTTCGTTTAAATGTTCTAGCCTTAATGATTCTTTTATTTCTTCTACTCTGCTTTTCGTTTTATTAAAATTACAAATAATATTAGCACTAGCGTTCGTTTCTTTAATGTAAGGCTCAAATTCAAATTCTTCGAAACAAATATCCTTTGTTATGGCATTAGCGTTTAATATTGTCGTATAAAAATTACCGTCTTCGTTTATTTTTACTATAGCATTTGGCACGTATACCTTTTCTACTCGTTGTGCGCATAAAATCATTTCTTTATTCGTATATTTATTCGTATGAAACTTGCATATTTTTTCGCAACGCGGTTCTATCGTAACCTGATTTATATTATAACTCATATTTTCGCTTTCAAAATTATTTATATTTTCCGTGTAATCATCATTATTATTATTATTTCGTTCATAAGCGTTTATATGGAGGCTGTCGTACCTTTCGTCAACATTAACTTGTCTTTTATAAGCGACTCGATTATTATTATCATTATTATTCGTTAACTCGTTTAATTCATCTCCGTCCTTAAGTAATTCGTGTACCTTATAGTACGTAATTAATTGTTTATTCCTAAAATCTACTACTGCACCGTACCTTTCTAAAAAGTCAGCGCCTAAAATTCCGTCGAATCCTATATCTAGATCGCAAATATAAACTTTATGGGGAGAAAGAGGACCCGTAAAAGAAACAAATACCGCTTCAGTAATAGGAATTGATTGGCCAGAAATACCTTTAATTTGAAAATTTTCTGGACATCGATTTAAAAATTGCTGAACCGTCTCTGGTTTGAAAATTGAAATACCAGCTCCTGTGTCAATTAAAATTTTGTACTTATCGGTATTATCTTTAATATAATATAGATTGCTATTGTCAACGGTATTTATGCAAACGTTTGGTCCGTATTGGTCATACCAAGATTTTTGAAGTTGGGAATAGGATTCTGGTCCGAGGCTGTTAATTGAAAATTTTCGCTTTGGCCCAGATAATGTTGTTGGGGAGTTCTATTTTGGTTAATTGGATTTGAATTTGGGAATCTAGGAGTAAAATTTTGATTAGAAGGCTGGAAACCTGAATTATTATTAAAAGTTCTTGGGAAATTGTTTCTAGGAATATTATTAGAAAAATTTCTAAGAGGTTGATTTCTTGGTTGGAAGTTTTGAGGGTGATTCCTAGGTTGGAAAGAAGGAGTTTGAAAATTATTTTGCTGAGGAAAAGATGGTCTTTGATGGAACCTATTTTGGGAGAAATTATTTCTTTGGGAGTTGTTTTGGAAATTGTTATAGTAGCTAGAAGGATTTGGACCATTTCTGTAATAATTATTTTGATTTTTAGTTCGACATTCATTGATAGTATGTCCATTTCTTTTGCAATAATTACAAAATTTTGGAAAATTATTACTGGTTCTTTTGACATTATTATTGAAGACTGGTACACGATTTTGCCTCTGAAATTTTTGATTTTCAAAATAAGAAAGTTGCAATTCTCTCTTAATTAAAGCTATAGCATCCATCATGTTGGGTGGATTGCTAGCACGAATTAGTTGCCCTATTCTTGGTTCTAAACCTGTCAAAACTGTATTTAAACACATGCTATCGATTAATGTAGCTTGCGATTCTTTTTGTTCCCTAGTGAGAAGGCTTTGTTTTCCTATTGCGGCATACATTTTCGAGCAGTGAGTTTGAACTCTGCCTACAAAAGTCAAAGCATTTTCATTTTGGGATTGACACATTCTTTGTAAATCTTGAATTAATGAAGTTAGATCGCGAGGATCTCCGAAATGAACGTTAAGTAATTGTTTGATTTCGCGCCAGGTACTCAAATCTCTTGAATTAATGAGTTGGGCTGCACGTCCCTTTAATTGATTTTTAATTTTTATAACAAGTAAAATGGCTTGGTCGCCAACAGTCATTTGCATGGCCCTATCACATGCAATGATAAAAGTATTTAAATTGATTTGATCCCCATCGTATTCAGGGATGATAGAAAATATTTCGCTTAATTTAAATGGTACTTCGTCGTTATTTGAAGCGTTTGCTTCATTGTTTACATTAGAGTTTATAGCTTCGTTATTAGGCATGTTGAAATGAAAAGGTAATATCGTTATAACGTAGAAAGTTCAATAATAGCAACGTAGAAAGTTCAAAAAAAATCACAAATAAAATTCACTTCAAGTTTTTCACTTACAATAGAAGTAACTTCATGCTCGCTGGATGTCGTTGATGCTGCTGTTGTTGCTGGATGCTGGCCTCAGGAGACTGTCCTTCTTAGTGCCTCCGGATCTCCCTGTCGAAGACCCTTTTCAGCTGGCTCCAATCGTAGTGGTGTGGTGACCCCCGAGGAGACTGTCCTTCTAAGTGCCTCCGGATCTCCCTCGTTGAAGACCCTTTTATCGAGGATCCCACTTCTGACACCAAATTGTTACGGGCGACGTGAAGACGAAGACTTTTTTAAAAAACTTTTATTCGAGTAACGCGAGTTACAGAGTTTCGGCTTAGACTACAGACAAGACTAGAATTCACACTCTTACTTTACTAGGTCCTATTTATACAGATCTGTTATGCTGAGGTGTTGTGGTTCTCATGGGAAAAGAATATAAAGACAAAGGGAAGATCAAATTCTGCAATTCTTGCAGTAAGCAAGTTTTAACAATACTCAAAAGGAATATGATATGTTCTAGTAATCATTCTAGAACAATATACAATGGAAAATGATATCTTTGTAGTAAGCATCTTGAACAATAGAGAATGAGAACATAATATCCAACAGTAAACAGAATCAAGGGTAAAAACAAGGTTATGATCAAGGTGATGCTTGAGGTCGGATATAACATACATATATTTTTTCTTGAAATCGGCAGTGAAGTGTCCCAAAATCGTCAGTAAACGCTCAAAAATCGGCACTGAAGTAGCGGAGCCATCGCCCGTCAAAAGTGACCAAATATTCAAAACCCGGCCAATAAAGGCCCATTTAACTTTTCGTACGCATTGCGAAATTGTTACCTATAGCAGCGCAATCCTTCAGTATACATATTTTAGTAGGTTTGAATATCTATAGATTTGTTATGGAGGCTGCACAACAAGCAGTAGTTTGGTTTTTCTGTTCGAAGGCCCCGTGTCTTGTAATACTTGACCTAGGTAGAGCGATCGTCAAAGTCAAGCAACGCCGCGCGCAGTTGATTCATGGACGGGTAATCCCGTATGATTATTTTCTTGCCTAATAAAACATTTTTTTCCGATTTCAACAAAAATATATAATATGTACCTACCTCGGCACTGAAGATCTTTTTATGACTCATGTGGTTTATTTGCCTCAGCCAGAGGCCCCGGCAACTAAATTCCACATGAGTCATAAAAAGTTGAACTTCAGTGCCTTGGTACATAAATAACTATTATTACTCAAAATTAAAATGCGACATAATCTATCGTATATCTCGTGAATATTACAATTTAGGTCAAACAGTAAAAAGGTTGATGTATTCCACCATTTAATTCGTAAGAAAAAAATGTTTAGTTATACCAATTTTGTCTGGGGGAATAACCAATTCCGAAATAGTTTTCTTTAAGTTGCTGGAGTAACCAATATTTTGAGTAAAAATGCATACTTGCAATTTCACCTTTTGTCTTGGCTTCAATTAATATTAACATATATTCACTGCCACTTTCTATAATACAAAATACAGGGTTACTGTTATTTGAAGTTTGTAGACAATTTCACAATAGAGTTTTTCACAACACGGAAGTCAATTGATATGATTTCGATCTGAAAACACTTTGCAATTTTCTTCATTGGTTTCCTGCACTCTTCCAGCTTTTGCCGGGCGACCAGATCCTCGCGGTCAACGGCGAAGATGTGGCAATGGCGCCGCGTGAACACGTGATCTCATTGGTGCGCGGTTGCGCGCGCACAGTCGATTTGATAGTGTGTCAACCTCCGGAGCGCCAGGGGGCGCGCAAGTCGACGTTGCTGTCCGCAACCAAGCGAGCTCGATTACGAAGCAAACCGTCTCGAGTCAGATTTGCCGAAAGCGTGTGCGTCAATGGAGCACCTTTATTTCCGGTAAGTGGCTACATAGTTCAACGCAAGAAAGAAAACGTTTCTAAAGAATGAGGGCAGCGTTGCGAGATTTCCTATACGAGTAGTCGTTATTTATTGGCGAATACAAGTTTTAACATATTGAAGCCGAATTTCTGAACTCTGTAATACCGAAAAAATAAAGATCGCATCACGCGACTACTTACTCTTTTTTTATCATTTATTTTTAACGCGGTGTAATAAAACACCTATTATATTTTTTTTTCAACATCGTCGCGCCTACCATCGCCTTTGAAATACGTCGATAAAGCACTTCAGCCAGCGAACCGGCCGACAAAACCAGTTAGTCAACGGGTTTTGTGCCTGTTTCTATAGTATGTAAAGTTAACTGCGTATTTGGGCTACCACACAGCGCTCACTTTTTCGGCCGCCGGCAAGCTTGGCAGAGAGCTCAGTGGCGTTTCGTATGTTCGGGAGTTAACGTGCGCAAAATGAGTAAACAGGGAATAACGTTGCATTCTCAAACACGAGAAATAATTGCCAATGTTATAAGGGTTTGCCTTCCTCCATAGTCTAAGGCATCACCGTTAAGAATAATATTAACTATAAACTAAATAACAATTATATGAAAATTAAGTCAGTGAGTTACACAAAATTGAGCTACGCCCCTATAATTTCTCTATAATTTTGAGCGTCTTCCCACCTGCCTATAACATTTTAGTTGTTCAGTTGTAGTCAGGAATACTCTCATAATTTGTATGTTGTACAATATTTGCTACAGCAAAAGTAAAGTTGGATATTATAGTCCTAAATTAGCTCTGTACTATTTATTACTTTAATTTGCGGATCAGCATTTAAATATTTTATGGTAGCGTGACTTTGCACTGGCTGTTGTCCATGATTGCTTGTAATGTAATCGATTTTCTCTATTATTAGCAAATGCGAAATCTTGTATTCAAGTAGTTCTTACAAATCGATAATTTACTCACTTCCGACGTTTACCAACTTTATCTTTTCATTATTTCTCGACAATAATAATTACTGTACCTACTTACCAAAAACCTTTAAATTAAGTTATCTATTTCTCAAACAATTTTACATTTCAGGCATCGGCATTTTCCTTGGGAGACCTCTGCGTTCCGCCGATGGCAAACGTTTTGAAGGTATTCCTGGAGAATGGGCAAACCAAGAGTTTCAAATATGATGCCTGGACAACCGTTCAAGACGTCGTGTCCTCACTTGAATCCAAATTGTGTGTTACGGCATCAGAACATTTCAGTCTCGTTGTAGAACATATCAAGAGTCTGAAAAGAAACAAGCTAACACTTTTGGATCCGCAAGACACACTTGCAAGAGTACGTTAAGTTAATTCTCGCAACATGAAAAAGTACTGAAATTATTATTTTTTGTAGATTGCGTCCAGACCAGGAGCACACAAACTAAGATGTTTGTTCAGAGTAGCATTCGTTCCCCCTTCAGCGGCGGCGCTAGCTCAAAAAGACCTTAACGCTCTTGATTATTTATACACCCAATGTTGTAATGACGTTATTCAGGAGAGATTCGCCCCTGAGCTTCAATACGATACCGCTCTACGATTGGCAGCTCTTCACATTTACCAACACTCACTCGCCAATAATATGCAAGCAGCCAAATTGACTGTGAAGATCATAGAGTAAGTGTCTGTTGGATAAATTATTCAACCGCATATTTAATTATGTATTTTCAGGCGAGAATTTGGCTTCGAACGGTTCGTCCCAGCTTCCCTTCTCGAAAACATGAAGAGAAAAGAAGTTAGGAAACTCCTAGCGCACTTTTTGAAGCTGCACGCTACTATGGCGGGACCAGGAAAGCAACTGACCGCCCTTCAAGCAAAACTTCACTACTTAGACATAGTTAGTCAGCTACCCAGCTATGGTGCTAAATGTTTTTCAGCTGGGCCCAGGGGGGATGCGATGGAAAGGGTGATATTAGTCAGTCCTAAGTTTGGAATTAGTCAGATCACAGGATCCAGGAATTCGGTGGTAAGATGCTTGGTCTTCCTGAAAAACTTTCCTAACATAATTGTAGTTTCAGCCTGTTCCAATTGCGAATATAGAAGATATGCGACGGATAGAGGTGAGAAGTGAAGACGAAATAAATAGGGTTGTTATGATGCGGCTACACAATGAAAAAACTGTTACTATTTCTCTTGAGGATCGAGACGCTAGTGAGTTAGTGTTAGTTTTGCGGGGGTATTTTCGACTAGCCACAGGGCAAAATCTTCCTGTCGATCAAGATGAAGAACCTGCCGTCGAAGACTTGGCTCCTCCATACTTATCACAGCACAAAGTTATACCAGAAAAGTGGAGCTACATCAACCAACATTCTGTGAAGTCTGTTTGCTTTACAATGCAACCAATGTACCAAGGAATTAACAAGAAGACAAACGGATTATACAACACTATGGGCAGACAATCCAAGCCACCACTGATGCTTGGTTACAGCTTAGACAGTAACATGAATAGCTCCTTGTCCAATCGCAACCACCAATTTAGTAACGTTGACCCCAATTCATACGATTTCCAAAGCGTTGTCTCAATGGAAATTTTGGAAAACGGAACTCACGAAGCTAAGAATGACGAGGTGCTCCGAAGGGTTCATGAAATGCAACAGCTCGTTGAAAACTCGGAAAAGTATCTCACCGAGCAACAGAATATTGAAAGGTTGAATTCTTTGTCGGAATGGCAGGAAACAAGCGTAGACATTGACAGCGACAACGATGAACCCGGACAACTTAAGCACAGCGACTCGTTGCTTCTTTTAACGAGAGCAGTTGCCGGACACAACAGCTCAGACAGACGACCTTCACTTTCAAATGCAGCTATAGAGATTCTTCGCCAAGAAACACTGCAGTCTGAGAGCGACAACGATTCTTTATACACACCTCACAGCTCTCCAAAGCACAACTTCAACAAACAAGAAGACGTAAAGAGGAATCGGGTCAGCTTCGGCCTGAGATCGCCCGATAATGGAACACACAAAGAGCAAGAATTTCAAGCTTATTTGCAGCGCATGAGGGAACTGAGGAATAGCGGAACAAATGAGATGGAATCCGTTAACGATATTTACGTGTTTGATCCTGACATTATCGATCTGACCCTTATCCCTCCACCTGTTACGCCAGACGAACTTGATTGTGGGCTGCCCACTCCAATCAACGTCCCTCCAAGGTCATTCGCCGATTCGATAGAAAAACTAGATAGATTAGGTGAGTGCAAACTGTACTTTATTTTGTTTATGCAACCGAATGAATAAAATATTTGCTCTACTGTATATGATTACTTGAGAATAGTATTATAACTGAGATCTTTGATGTTCAGATTAATGATATTTTTTGTTTAGCTAAGTAGCTACTTATAAATGTTGTTTCAGGGGAAATAAACGATAACGAAGATTTAGAAGCATTCCTAGCAAGCGTGACCGTTCCTCCACCAATTCAAAAAGTTACCCCAGCAGTAGAGTTGACTCCTGAAGAAATAATGGCTTATATAATCCCACCACCACCACTAAAAGAAAGTCTGGAGAACTTGACAATAAGCCAAGGAGAGCAACAAACAGAATGTTTAAGTTTGCCTCCAGATATTAACAGCTATACAAATGGAGATGGTGGCGTAAAGAGAAGAAATAGCAATTGCAGTATTAAGTCCAATATTATCGAATATGCCACTGTAGATAGAAAAGGGGCATTCAGCTGTTGTGCGAAAAGCAAAACTGATGCACCTAACAGGCATGACGAATTTCAAGTTATTCAACCATTGCCGAGGAGAAGTTCTGAAGAAAAACCTCCAGAAAGGCCACCAAAAACAATGCATCAGGTAACTTATATGTCAATTTGTTTTCACATTAACAAACCTTATGACTTTAGGATATCCGCCAGAGATCTCAATCACTTACATCAACCGTTAATAAACCTACTCAAATAGCATCATCACTGACAAATACATCAACTGATTTCCCTCCAAAATTGCCCCCTAAAGGAGAAATTGTACAAGCGCCTCACCATTTGTTCCTTCCTCCAAAAAAACCTCCTTTACCGCCAGTCCCTCCAATTGAGGTGTTAAGGCAAAAGAAAAACTTACAACAGTCGAAACCAGTATCTGAGAGGACTGCAAGCATCGGTTCTCCGCATCTACAAAGAAATAGGAATGTTGGAAATGAATTGGATCCAGTTTGTAACGAAAATGGCGACAGGTTCTTGAGACCTGTAACCGCCGCTGTTAGTACACCGACTTCACCACATCTAGGTCCGAGTTTTTGTTTCTGTGCCATTTAAAACATGCTAAATTTTGTCTTATGTTTGTAGGTAGGCATGCTCAACTAGCCACTATTCCAATAGCCACGCCAGGAAGTCCAAACATGTCAGCTGAACGATTTGCCGCAAGCAGATCAGTGTTTGCTCAAAATGAGGCTTCGAACACTTACGAAAATAAAATAAAGTATCCGAGAGTACACAAACAGCTAGAGCAACCCCACATCAATGGGGGAACTTTGAAAAACGGCTCCACTTCTACGTGGGCCGATTTACTGGTCAAGACTGATGGCGCCATGGCTGGCCTATTAGATAGGTTAGATCAAGTAGCTTCCCAGTGTACCGCTGCACAAATGCACGGGGGTGGAAAGTTTATTTCAGAAGAAAACTTTCAGGTAAGAACTGCAATATACGGTGTGTCCACGTCCACATTAAGGAGTTCCCACCTTTGTATTTTTTTATTTGTGAAACGATTTTCAAAGACTTTGTTTTGTTAGATAGGTCTTCAAAGTGCGCATTAGAACGTGGGACAATTTTGTTCTTAAGATGTAACCATAGCCGACTACGGCCATTTTTATGGGCCAAAATTTCGAGAAGATCCTATTAGCGATATTTTTAAAAGAAGGTGATTCTTGTTAGGGTCACTTAAAACCACCTGATACTAATTTTTTTTGAAATATTAGGAAATTCTGAACAGAATTTCATTTTTATTTAATTATTATATAAAATCTGTATGAACAAATTCTAGCTAAAAAAGGTTTTCTTCTCTTTTTTTAATCGTTTCCATATTATCTGACTTTTAGAAATACAATTTAAGTTGTGAAAACAAAATCATTGTTAGTAATCTTAATTACCAGCTGTAAAAGTAAAGTACTTTATTCCCTATTTTGTGCGTTATTCTCACAAACGAAAAAATGTAATACACTTTGAAAGAAAAAAATGAAATAATATGAGTAGTAAAAGACGGAACCCGTAATTTTCGCGAAGCGGCTCAAGAATTTAATGGACGTCATCCGCAACACAATATTAATCATAATATCGTTGCAAAAAATTAACAGATTTTTTGACCATCATGGAACTATTAAACAATTCCAAATCAGCATCGTGAATGGGAGGAAATCAAGTAATTATTCATTATTATTTCAATAACAATCCAAATGACGAAATGACGCTAGTAGGAACTTATACAGTGTGTCCCACTTAAGGACTCACCACCCCTGTAAAATTTTTATTTATAGCTCGATTTTCATAAACTTTTTTTTGTTGGATAGAGCTTCAAAGATGGCATCAAACACATAATTCAGGTGCCTCGTGCGTTAAAGTCATGGCCCACTGAGACGGTGTTTCAGTGCTGAAATTTCGAGAAGTACTATTACGGATTTTTTTTAGAGGAAAATTAATGCCAGTCTCTTATTCAGCATTGTTCGAAACCCAAACGTACCAATTTGCTTTGCCGTAGCTCTACAGGGAGTTTCAAAATTTTTATTGCCACACTTAAGGGCTGACCACCTTCGTAAAATTTTTATTTATAGCTTGATTTTCATAAACTTTTTGTTGGGTAGAGCTTTAAAAATTGCATTAAATGCATATTCAGGTGCCTCGTGCGTTAAATCGGCCCACTTGATAAAATATTATTAAACAATTAACAAAAAAAAATTGTTTTTTTTCGCGCCCTGTATCTCTGTCAATTTTGAGCTTTCAAAAAAAAATGGTATAGGACTTCTTGGTATTAATTTTTCATGTAGAATCGCCCTCCAAAATCCTGACGCATAATTTCCGGACACCCTGTATCTGAAAATTAATGAGTAGGTATTAACTTAAAGTTTTTGCGTCTGTTTCAGAAAGCAAAAGAAGAACTAACCTGCCAGTCATTGCAACTGGTGACCTCTAGTAAAATGTTAGTAATAGCAATGTCGGATCCGAGCCTCCCAGATTTACCAGAAAACCTAGCAATATGCCTTACCCTTCTGCGGCGATTGACAGAACTCTGCCAAGATTTAGCTAACTATACGACAGCTCCTTTGCAAACCAGAAATCTCATACTTAAGGTTCACGACGTTACCAGAGCTTTCCGCCATCTTATCACTTCAAATATTGACCGAAGCTCCCAGAAGGCGATCGAGGAGCATTTGGCAGCTCAGGCAGAAAGCTTGGCTAATGTCTTGGCGACATTACTTAGAAGTTTAAGGGTATTCTCGCCATAGTAGCTGATATTGTTGGTTGTCAGGTAAAAGTATTAGTTTGGCAGAGAAGAAGGATTCGAAAAACCATGTATGTTTTATGGTTGAAGTATTACATTGAACTTTATAGAGAGATAAGTTTACTTATATTATTGGCACAAAGTGAGAAAAAGAGCTACGAGTAAAAGAAGATAAAAAAATATTAGAATGGTAACAGCTTTCAAAATTGTTTCAGATCGCCAATGTTGTTTTGAATTGTTAGATGATTCTACTGATAGTTTATTTATAAAAAAATAATAATATATACCGTGGTTGGTATTCATGCATAAGATATGCATAAAAACTGTGTGTACCTAAGTATCTTTACCACATCTAGTCATTAATACTTAGTTGACATTTTAGAATTTAATTTTTATTTGTGTTATACGACCAAATACGCATTTTGCAAGAGAAAATTAAATATACTCATATTATATCCTGGTATAATGTAAAGTCTGAGAGTCATTATAAAATACTCCAATTCTATGTGATATCTAGAATATCATTTATTTGAGCTATTTAAGAACATTTAGGGGTGCAAATTCGGCTTGTTTTTAAGGACACAGCTGCAATCTATTGAAAATATTATAAAATCAATATATAATGGTTTCCACGGAACATCTTTAAATGAGCTCCTTAAATAACAATTTTTTAAAAGTAACGAATTTTTTAGTATTTCAATCTCGTAAAAACTGAAAAATAAATTATGATAACCCAGGCATTATAATTCTGGAATAATAATTTCCATTATCAATTTCTTTCCGTTTTTCAGATGTTGTGGAAAATATTATAATTAGAACCGTCATTAGTGAAATACAAATATCCCAACTAGAAAGCTGGCGCCAAAAGAGATTTATTATTTAATCAATGTCCTCAAATTTAAAAGTTTATTAATAATTTAACTATTAACTAATTTCAACTATAACAGTTATATCATACCCACTTCATCCTTCCCATAACATATCTCTTGAAGTGACACAATGCTAAGCCATTTCACAAACTTTCAAAAAAAATAGATACCAGTTATAAGTATAAATACTGATATTAGTTGCTCGTTTTTAGTCCTAAGGGCGCTAGACTGCTAGCTGGGAGTACGGTCAATATTGTTTTTATTCCTTAAAATTTTCCGTTTTAAGAAATTCGGGAACAAGTTTCATTGCATCCCTGGAATATTGATGAAATGAAAATTCTGCCCAACATAAAAAATGTAGTTGGCTAGTCAACAAGCAGTACAATAGGCAATTTACCCTGAGTTACCCTTTCAACCATTTATTTGGAATTTGGAACCATATAATAATATATTCATAAAAAAGCATGCGATACGTAAACATATTACATTAAAATGTTTTATAAAATTATTTTCTGTATATAATTGTGAATTGTTAAATTAATTGTTAATTATTTTAATCTTGTTTATCGAATGTTAATAAAATGAAAAATCATATAAATATTGAATTCTTACCTATAATTAAGTTTTATTACTTGAATTAACTTTTATATGTAGATTTAAGGATCATATGTTCTTTTTTTAATTTCAAAGTGTGTACCTATGAATACGAGCAGTTAATGTTACCTACACCCCTAACAACATATCTTACACGTAATAATAAAAAATATAAATAGAAGTAATCCTTTTTAATATTGTATAATTTGGCAACCTCTCCTTACGTGTTAAAAAATAATTCTTAGGAGAGTAAAAACTTCCAAGCGACTGCCTTTGACCTACTGCGCATCCAATTTCTTGGCAAATCACGTGGAAACCATATTGCATGGACATATTGCCATCCTACTTTTAAAATCTGATCAAATATTAGTGCAGATATTATTATATTCTTATATTAGTAACATCTTGGAATTAGGGCAAATCGCGTATGGTGTGTAATATAGTCATCTCAGGATGATAAGATTGTCGTAATCCTGTTTTTCTGAAAACATTCCATATTTTATTTTTATGTGGGTAATTAGGTATCCACGTGATGGCATCAAAAATTGTGGTTAGCGGTTGGAATTAATATAAAAAATATAGATGGATGTCAAAAAGATAGTTTGAGATTTTCTATAATCCAAAAAGAAAGAAGTCCATTCGACGAAAGCCAATTGAATAAATGTAAACGTCAGCATTGCGAACTTATAGCCAATATATTAATAATAAGTATCGAAATTGGACAAAAAGATTTACGTACAGCTCAATTACGGTTGTCAACGTTAATGTCTGTTTTGTGTAGTACCTACGTATTTC
Organism: Pseudeuparius sepicola; assembly: GCA_963920635.1. NCBI lineage: Eukaryota > Metazoa > Arthropoda > Insecta > Coleoptera > Anthribidae > Pseudeuparius > Pseudeuparius sepicola. The sequence continues at coordinate 68,511,746 of OY987300.1, read as the reverse complement.
TATTGCTGCTTATTTTGTGGCCATTTTGTAACAAGGCCTATGGTCCAGCAGGGCCGGTAGGCGATTGTTAACAAGGCAGATAAAAGAAGAAATCATTCGGAAAGCAAAATTTCTTAAGATATATATTTTAATTATCCTCAGTACTAGGTATAAAACAATCGCGCACGCCTCTGGAGATCTGAAACATTGTTATTACTTCGTATTACCTACATTTCTGTCAGAATAGGTTTTGCTTGTATAATGTTTGATTTAATTTTTTTTTCTTACAAAGACCCTATAGTTATGTTATGGAGGTATACATAGTATTATTTATGCATGTTTATATTTTTACTTTTATATATTTTATATTTATATCTGGCCGATACGACAAATTTTACAATGAAATAGTAAAAATAAATGTTATACGATCAAACTCTTACGCCTGGCATAAACAAGAGCACGTGCGTGGAGACATTCTCCAGAGCCGCACTGAGGCACGACCTTTATTTAATTTTACAATTGTTTACATAAAAATAAATTAAAATGGTTCAAAACGTTCAAAATGTCTATAAAATTATTTGTGGCAGTGTCTAAATAGCTGAAAATAACAAGATAAAACCGTGTAAATACACTTTTGCGATCTAGTACGTCCCTGTGGCCAGGCGCGCTGATATTTTGTGGCCAAATATTGACCAATCGCCTTGTTTCACGGAACGTCATCGAACACGAGCTTCTATTTTCGCCGGGCGTAAGAATTGTTCGATTTTAGTATACCTAGTAGCACAGAATAGCCACCGTAAGCTATTATGTGCTAGTAGGTATTTATAATAGAAGGGGACACAAATTCCCGTAAGGCCCCATGGCCTCTAAAACTAAACGAAAATTTCAGTTCCTTTAAATTAAAAACCTACAGCGAGATCCAAAGAAAAGAATGACTTAAATCCTTAAACTTAAATTTTTTACAAAATTTCAAATTTTTCTACACAAAAATGAATTTTAGTGTTTTAACATTCATTTTCATTGCATTTCATATTTTTATTTATGGCATTTCACTTCATTCACACTTTAGCTGCGTGTCTTTGAAAATATTAATAGAAAATCATCTTCAGAGTTCAACTTTTAATACCGAGTACATCGAAAACTAATCATCGACTTAGCACACTCGTAAAATTATGGGACCCGTGTTTTATCTTTTCACGCACATAAATCCGGATTAAGAGAGATATGGGCCCTCAAATATGGACCTAAATTTTTCGGCTATAAATATTTCTAATTATTGGATAGCATAGGTAATTTTGCTCAAGTTTGGTACAGGCAACTACTGTAAAATGGTTACAAGATAGCCATATTATATCCAAGAACCGCAGTGCGTTGTAGATATACGAAAACAATTTAAAATCACCTACAATATAGTTCTTATAATTTAGATAATCAGGAGGTAATATTGCAATTTCATATTATTTCTGACGAAAAGACTAGTCACTGTAACTTTTTTAAAATTAGCAACTAATTCTTCGGAAACTTCTAGGGTTGAGCATTTTTACAGTCTACAGCCTGCTGGCGTGTTTTTTGTCAATCTGGCCATAGAGAAAACCTTTACTCAATGACCTAGCGTTAAAGTTGGGTCTTTCCTGGCACCTTAGGTAAACAAGGTCATAAAGCCCATTATATTATCACTAAATTTAATGGTTGAATATTCAAAGGCGTTCGTGAATTTGTAAGAAGTACGGGGCAACGAATTGTCACAATCAGTGTTCAGCGGGCTCTTGATGCAGTCGCCTATTAAATGTTGAATCAGCAGTATACCTACTTAATAATAACTGCAATATCTGCATATATCTAATTAGCGGCACCTAGCGGATTTCTCCGCTAGTTTCTATAATAATATGGCAGAACAAGAGCAAACCAAGGCAGCCGCCTTGTCGAAGTTAAGAGAGATTGATTGGATAAGAGTGCTTTTCTTGCTTCAAGTTAATGTTTCCTTTTTGTGTGCTCTCAATTATGTTATATTCGACTGCATGTGGAGGACTTTGATATTCTGTAAGTATTTTGCTTTTTTTTTCTTCCGAGATTGCATGCGTTTATTTATTATTCAGCAATTAATCGAAAGTAACCATTATAAGGTCAAGTAAATATATGCAAGTATAAATATTTCATTACTTGGTACAAGACAACTCTAGTAGACTGTGGAAAAATCGCATCCGACTTGAAGTGACAACAACTCCAATATAGGTACTTAGTGGAGTTACAAGAAGAACATACATACCTATATGTTGTAGTTTCAGCTACCTATCTATACCTTACTTTATTAGAAAAATAAACTGGCGAAAATACAATAAATAAAGGGCAAATTTTCTGTCCGCAAATATCGATTTGTCATTTAGAATCATTACAATGCGAAAGCAAGTTGTTAATTACCATACAATATAGATTCTAAAAGCTTCTATTCACACTTGACCATTCCATGACCCCGCCAAAATTCGAAATAGGTAGATAGGAAAAAATATGTTTATCACATAGAAAATCGTAAACTTGTCAATAAACAAAAGACACTTTCCCATAGTAGTTGAGAATTTGCCACAAGTGTTCACTATACTTTTTTCATCTAAAAGTACCTTAGGGACGACGCACCCGCAATATTGGCTATTTTGTCATAGCTGACAGTTACAATAGGTTGCTTTGGCAGTCAACTCGCAATTTAACATTGCATTGCGCACTAGTGAAATTTAAAGCTAAAGTACATTGTGTCAAGACCAGCTAAATCGTTTTTCAAATATTATCCATTTTATTCTACGGCCATTATTTGATTGATTTTTAATCGAAAGTTAAACATAATTTACGTTAAAGTATAAAAGTGACCATTTTTCATTAGGATCTGATTGCAAAAATCCTTCAAGATTTCTTTTAATAAATGACATTGAATTATTTTCTTCGACTATTGGAAAATAGGCCCTATACATTCTCAAACTGATAAACAGTTGCACTAATTACCCGTTAGGAATCAACAGTGTGTGTGTGTGTAGTTATGAACTGAACCACACACCTTTACTCAACACTAAGCTAAATTTTCGATTCAAAGAGTTGGCTGTGGTTGCTATGGCGAAGGTTCTATTCTCGACACAATTAAAACAAACAGCCTGTCAATTTACGATTTAAGTAGAACAAGGTATTCATAATAATAAAAATAATTTGAGATTATTAAAGTGACGACATTTTTGTACACCTCCCTAGATATTTCAGGCAGCAAATATTTTTAAAAATTGTCTGTCAAAAACTATGAACAAACATTCTACGGACATTTTTTATGGAGTGGTGCAGTGGAGTAAGTTAGATGTAAGTTCAGAGTTTATTTAGATATTAAATTTTGTTTTTATTTAGATATACAATGTGTTCCAAGATAACTGCCGGAATATGGGTTGATCACTCTTATTAAACTAACCCCTAAAACTCCTTCTATATTAATCGATTTGACACATTTTACAGAATCTTGGTTTGAGACCAAGCGGGAGTTATTTCCAGAAAATCATGATCCAACTCAAAAAAATTCATTTACGTGTAATCCGACACTTATCCGGGGACACACTGTATAATTAAACATATATCTAATAGTCACAGCACTCAATACACGAGTTATGGCCATTATTCTAACGGATTACTCACCCCGCTCGTTCAAAAATATACAGGGTGTTTACTTTTAATCTTTATTTTTTAAGATAATCGCCTGTGATCGCATTAATCAGGACACCCAAAAACCCGCATATAACAAATATGAACAAAAATATACAGGGAGTTTCATTCTACAGGGTGTCCAAATTGAGCAAAATGGGAATTTTAAAAGCATCTGCCGAGTGTACCATGGGATCCCCTCAAAATAGTTGAATGGTCAACACCACTCAAAATTTTGGTATGCAGAGATCCAATAAAACATATTCAGGGTGTCTTTCTCTGTGCCATCTGAAAGTACTCCAAGTACTACGTCTCTCCATAAACAAGGGTACTACTAAATGGTTTTCGTGGACGGGGATATAAAAAAATTGTAGCCGGCCTGGATTTGCATTTTGAAAATGGTAGGAAGGACAAAAGAAGGGATTTTCCTTTGAAACAAAAAAGTTCAGGGATTATTTCCAAAAATAAAGATTTTATGGATTTGTATATCATTAAAAGTAGACACCCTATATGTACATAATACTATTTCTGTAATCTACTGTGATGTGATGTGATGCTACCACAGAATAAAATACTGCTATAACTGAATACCTTTATAACCTATATGTATAAATGCTATCGGAAGTACCTCACATGTTTTTATGTTTTCTTTTGTTTTTTGTTATACTTACCCACTGTGCCTATCATTAAATAAATATTTGCAATTTTGTTATTTGACAGTTTCGTGAAATTTTTGTTTGTTACCTTGTTAGTAAACCTATAACATACTACGGGTATAATACCTAGGTATTGTTCGTTTTTATTTTACATGAATTATATTTGCTACAATTTTTAGTAGAATTCTTGGATTATATAGCATTTTATTCGAACTAATAAGGCAATTTGCTACTTTTTATTCGGCAAACTATAATACCGATTTACTAAAATTTAAATTACACACGATATTTGATATTTTTCAGCCATTATAGTAGTTACTTTTGGACAGCTAGGAATAACTGCTGGAGCACACAGACTCTGGGCACACAAATCATACTCAGCGACACCTGGCTTAAGACTGTTTTTAGCATTCTGCCAAACGCTCGTAGGAAATGTAAACACCTTACCAAATTGAATATAATCAAAAATAACCTAGATCTTAATTTTCAGGGATCAATCTACGATTGGGTACAGTGGCATAGACTACATCACAAACATTTTGGTACCGAACTTGATCCACACAACCCGACCAGGGGTTTCTGGTATGCCCACGTGAAGAGCTTAATGTTAAGTTTGAGTCCTGCCCAAAAGAAAGCCCTCGAGGAAATCGATATGTCTGATATCGAGCAGGATAAAATTGTGATGTTTCAAAAGAAGTAAGTGTTGGTTATTGGATTTCTTGTGCAATAGTCGTATCCAACTCTCCTCCACAGCGTTGCATTTTTATCGCGGTCTTACGATTCTGTTAGCAAGATGCTTGTGCTGGATATAAATTTTAAATTTCTAATGTAGGAGCATCATAGGAAACGCCAATTTTAGATATATTCCCACAAATTAAGCGAATTTGCTATCGATGTAGGTTACCTATGTATTTAGTTCAGAGCATTCATTGTAGTAGATATTAATTTGAAAAAATATGAAAAAATAGATTCCACAGTCTAAGTTACTACAAATCTTCTTTATTTTGATTAAATTAGGTTACCGGTTTCGCAAAACACTGTTTGCATCATCAGACCATAAACTGCAATGACAGAAAATCTAAACATAGTCATGCATTAAAAAAAATGGAAGGAAGAAAAGAAGGAGAGGAGAAGAAAAAAAGAGGGTGTATATCTTTTTTTAAATGCATGACTATGTTTAGATTTTCTGTCATTGCAGTTTATGGTCTGATGATGCAAACAGTGTTTTGCGAAACCGGTAACCTAATTTAATCAAAATAAAGAAGATTTGTAGTAACTTAGACTGTGGAATCTATTTTTTCATATTTATTAAAACCTACCTATATATTTCTTTGTTATTATGGAATATGATCTACAACTAATATCTATATTTTTTTATTTCTGCTTTAGGTGGTACTGGCCACTGGCAATAATATTTGTTGTACTATTGCCCATCAACACGCCTGCTGAGTATTGGGGTGAAAGCATGGTATCGGCCTCATTTATTGCTTTTTGGTTTAAGTACGCTCTGAGCATGCACCTATCGTGGCTAGTCCACAGTGCAACAAAAATCTGGGGATTGGAACCAGGAGAGAAGTAAGAAACATAGCTAATACCTTCTTAAAAAGTTGCTGGACCCTGCTTTTACGTTATTTCAATTTTATTTGATTTTTTATTTTGACATTTTTGTAGTGTTTGTTGATAAGTTTGCATGTCAAAATTTACCGTTATGCGTAACGCATAACCAACGCATACCTAGCGGTTAGACACACTCTTTTAGACCATTTTCTTTCTAAAATTTAATTTATGGAAAAGTTTATATTTGTTTTATTTTGCAGATATCCAGCAGACACAAATCTAGTCTTTTTACTGACAAAGAGTTACTGGCTCTCATATCACTACCTAGCACCTTGGGACTACCAGACTAGCGAGTTCGGAAAGTATGGAACAGATTGTACTTCGAAGTTCATCAGAGTGTGTGCTGCGCTAGATTTAGCAACAGATTTAAAGACAATTTCCCCACACACTGTCCGGAGTGCTTTAACAAAATCTATTGTTGAAAAAAAGGACATTACAGAATGCCTCATAGAAACTTGTGCAGATCAAGATTTACCTGAGGATCACTATCTCACCCCATCAAAACATTATCAGGTTACAAGAGAATAAATAAATTGTGATTAGTTTTACCGGGTGATTCACGTAAGATTCGCCATTTGTAACTTTTTTGTGAAAAGTTGTAAATTTGTGGCTACATTTTTTGTTGTAAATTTGTGGCTGCATTTTTTTCCACTGCGAATTTTCTGTCAATCACCATGTACAAACTTTAATTTTTAAGTGCTTCATTCTGTTATTCACATTTACTTGTTTAAACGTGTAATCAAATACAATTATTATTTTTTGTAATAATCTTCATTTGAACTTAAAACTCCTTTTTTCGAAAGCCTCCATAAAAAATTTCAGCCTATTAAATGTAGGAAAACCAGTTAAGTTAAACAAATCAATTTTGGCAGGTATTACTTAGGTAAAACTTATGTATTAGATTTAACTATACCAGATTATTATCGTTTTTTCTAGTTTACTACATTGTATAGGAGCTAAGCAGACATAATCAATAAGCGTTTTCCCAAATAATTTCTCACTCGTGCGTAATGAACTAGACAGTAATTAGTCAGCCATTGCATAAAGAAGATGGTCTGTAAGACCAATAAATAACGCACTTTAACTGAGACAAATTTATTAACAGAAGACATATTACTCAATATATTAGAATGAGAACAGGCCAGGGGAAGTGGGAACTCTGACACCTGTTTATAGAATGCCCATTAAATTTCCACCCTAACTTAGACCTGTACCAAGAACTCTCTAAATAAATAAATGCTAGTCCAATATCAATTTATAATATCTGTAATAATACATCTGTAGCTGTAGTTAGACTGGTAAATAAATTTTTGACATTACAAAATATAAAATTCTAAATTCTATACATTGTAGGCAAACATCCTATATTTTATATCCTGGGTTCTCTAACTATCTATCCGAGACACCATTTCGGGGTGTAATGCTCCTCCGGTGTCCGGGAGCGAGAAGAGTCTTATCCTGTGTTGTTTTTGTCAAATACTAATATCTCAACTACCTTATCAAGAGAGAAGATGATCATATAAAATCAAAGAGAAAACAATATATAGAACGGAAATAAAAAACCAAATTCAAGAAGGGTGTAATAGACACCGGACCTGGGGAATGGTTAAACGACCGAACCCAAAAGAAGAAGAAGAAGAAGAACTGAGACAAACCTCACAAGAAATAATAAATGTCAAAGGAAGCCCAAGCGGATAAAAAAATCTTTCTAAAAACGTGGCAGGAAATTCCAGCAAGAATCTTTTGATTTTATTTGTGTTTTGTTTAGTTTTATTAAATAAATACCTTTTCATTCGAATTGCTAATTATTGAAATAATTTGACAATGTGCTCCTTTTGCAGCAAAATATGAATATATTGTTTCTAAAGTAAAACATAGCAAATGTTAATGTTTTTTCGCTCCAAAAATATCGCACTATTGTTTTATTTTGAAGTGTGGTCAATATCAGAGATATTCAGGGTTGCATAGCAAAAAGTATAATCTTAGAATATCGAATTTTGTACCTGTGGGACTCGAAAAACGTATGTAAGATACGTTATCTGTGTGGAAGGTGTCAGGTGTCGATTTTCACGAAATTATTTAAAGTGCTAATATCTCAGAAATTGTAGATCGAGACACGTTTTCTGGGTTTGGCTCTCGACATTTTAGTTCACGGACTTGCAGAACTCACCCACGGTAGGTATTTAATTTGAACTCAACTCAGAAGTAGTAAAAATTAAATATTGTGCACACTTTCTGTTGACCACTGTATACTGTATAGGTAATTCTCAATAACTTATGATTTAGTTGATATTATATACCTATCCATATCCTCTATTCGATGTCAAAATTTGCTTTTGTCCTTCATACCTTTTTGTGTTGTAGGTATCTACTTATATAATATGTTATCCGAATGTAGGTAGGTATGTACTTAGATCTTACCTAGGTACTTTGTCGTTATCGTTAACAAAGGCAAAGTTAAGTGTTAATCTGTGGTTAAGTGGTCAACATCGTATTGCATATTTACAAGAAACGTGTCTTCCTGCTACATTATCTCCATTAGATATTAAGGTACCTACATAGATACTTTTCTTCAATAATTCCTTTATCACCAATTCATGCCAAGTTTAGACTTGATAATTCTCAGAAGTGTTGGCTAAATATATGCAATGAATGACAGGTAGCTAATAAGGTAATTTAAATGTGGCTTGTGACAAAATAACTAACTAAAATGATGGTCCGTCGTCAATATCTTTGGAAAATTTGCATTCCGTGTGTCAATATGGACGATTATTAAAAATTTATAAACAAGCGTAGAGAGATACAAATAGTAAATTCACAATAAAGTATAAATGATAGAAATAATGAACGTGTCAACGTCAACAATAACATCTTTTTAAAATCATGAAACAAAACAAGTTGCCTTTGGTAATGGATCTATTCCTATTATATCGTTGCAATATATCGTCACAATGATAGCCAACAAAAAGCAATAATGACCAGTATTTACTAGAATTGAATCAATAACTGTTGTATGAAACACACCTTGATTCCTCACCTACCATCTGTTGTTACAAGGTGTAAAAAAATACGATTTTAGAACCAATAACCAAAATTATTTGTGCTCATTAACTCAAAGGTACATTACTTGTCTCCAAATATATTGTGAGCAGCAGAGTTGACCAACCAAGTAACGTTCAAAGTGAAGATATTATTATCTAAGGATGTTCATGCCGAAGGAATTGATGAATCTCATTCCAGAGACCCGTCAGGATAAGAGTAGGTATACTACGAAGCAAGCTAATGCCATCAAATATAGGATATATTTGTTTTGGAATGCCAAACCTGGGTCAGCGTAAAAATCCCATATTCTTTTTTATTCTTGACCTCAGATTGTTTCTTCACCAGCAACCAGCCCACATGGGAAAAGAAGATGCTACGTTTTTTTATCGAGAACAAACCAAAGACATCATAGAAAGGCGAAAATGTTAAACCAATTACAAACAAATTTGCTAAGTAGGTGTACTTTGTACAATTCTAGGCGTATACCCATTTTTCATTTGTTTTGTTAGAGGAATTTTAATTTTTGGGGTCATTAGACTTGCGTGCAAACTAACAGCTATAGACTGATAATGTGAACCTAAATATAATTTGACTTCCAAAATTTAACCTGCACGCATCTGTTGTCATAACTGACTAATTTTCAGTTGCCGCTATGATAGTAAAATCCTGACAAAACTAAATCATAGTGAAAGCAAGATGCAGATTCCATGTTGGTATAACAATTATAGTATAGCCCAGGGAACTGAATTTTAAGTCTTGTGATATATATCTGATTTGCAATGATATTTTCAATAGTACCAAAGAATATGAAATATACGTAGTGGTGAAAGAAAATTTTACATTACTTTTTTATGCTTATATGTTGTATTGTATTATTGATTATATTCCTTTGAATGCTGTCGAGGTTCTTCTCTGTAAGAATTTACGAATCGATGAAAATTTTTTAGGTACGTGGAGGGGTAGAAGTTAATCGATATCGATTACTTCGTTAAAAAATTAAACAAATAGAATACCATGATTACTGTGGTGGTTATTAATAGAGGCTAAACCAATCATGCTGATGATGGAGATGATGGTGATGATGAAGATGAAGATGAACAAAAAGTATTTTGTGAAGAAATTGGGCAAGAAGAACTTTAAATAACATGTCCCAGTTAAGCATAAGTTAAGTTTCAGCCAATTCGACAAAAAGCGAAGACGAAGAATTTAAATCAGATTTGTGTCGGTTTATGGTTGAATTGATCGAAATTCCTCTCTATATAAATTAAGTAATACCTATAGTTTTAAAATGTTCATCCAAAAATGGTGTAAAAAAAACAAGCTCCCGATAAAAGTGCTTTGAGAAAGAACACATAATTAGGACCAATATTTGTATAGATCCCCAGGTAATAATATCTTCCCTAAAGTACGCCTTACTTCCGTTGATGCAGAGCGCAGTTTTTCTGCATACAAAAACGTATTAAGCGACAGAAGACAAACTTTGAAGAATTGTAATATAGAAAAACATGTTTGTAATAATTGTTAATTGTACAAAAAATATTAAAATTGCCTTTTTGCTGATATTTTTGACTTTTGCAAATTTTGACTGCCTTTTTACCCAAAATACCTGCCTTTAGAGACAGCTTTTTTGACATTTTTTTTCTGAATCTAAATCCGGGCTTTAGTTATAATGCATCAGTTTTGAGTGAAAATTATTAAGTACTTAAATCAAGTTTCTTAAAAAACGTATATTAGGAACTTTACAGGTACATTACGTATTATTCCTTTACTCAATGGTATTATCTAATATCGATGTCGAATTGTAAAGAAATATTCCACAAAGCTGAAGCTGAAGTTTTATTTACACGAAATTCAGAAATTATCTTCAATGTTTTATGACACCAGTCTCACCCAATCCAATCTGTTGTTGTTAAAGTTACTTTGGTTGGCTTTTTCCAAAAACAGAAAAGGAACGACCATTAGAGTTAACCAAAATGCATCTGCTGACAAAACTTATAAATATAAATTGGAGTTTCCAAAAAGACACCGCTTAAGGTAACCAAATATAATAATTTATTATTACATACATTTGCAGCGCATTTATTTATTTGTAATAGGTAATTGAAAAAACTATGTTAATACTAAAATAAATTAGTCTTCTAATACTAATGCTATATTACAAAAATAACTTATCTAATAAATATCACTTAGGGAAACAAAACAAGGCTACAATCAAGTAGATCCTTTAAAACACTGACTGAAAAACTACCACGTTAAGTAAATACTACTACGAACGAATCGACAATAATTATCTTTTATCACAAAGTCTTGAGTTCACCTGCATTCATCTGCCCTTCATAGAAGCCAGAAATGTTAAGTTTATAGTTGATTCGTTATCAGTCTCTTCAAGGAAACTAGAGTCATTCAGATGCAAAGCAGCGAATGTTAGTTAATTTCACATTTATTTACTTTTCTTGTACGTAACAATAGCATCACTCCTTTCTTGCTTGGGTTGATCCTTGTCTCCCCAGCCCCAAATTTCATGAGTCCCATCTCCCGTTCTCTTAACCCTTTTCTCGATTACCTCTTCAGAGACTGTTTTTAGATCGTACGCCCATCCGATTTTTGCGAAAAAATCGATGAGAGCAGTTGAGAAATTGACCGAATATTGCCCAAGTTCGGCCGTCTTGTAGTCCCATGGGAAGGTATGGTGATAGTTGTGCCATCCCTCGCCCAATGCCAAGATGGATACTGACAAGTTTTCAGCGGGGTTGATGAATCTGAAAGAAGGAAAGCCAAATTTAACTTTTTGCTTACAATATATACCCTTCGTTGTATGTCAACATCGAAATACAAGAGTGTGCAAATAAGATTTAGGTGTATAAAAATACTTACTGGTCATATGGTTTGTCCCCCCACATGTGAGCAGCAGAGTTGACCAACCAAGTAGCGTTCAAAGTCATGGTGTATCTGAAGATGTTGAGGCAGAACGAATTGAAGAAGGTCTCGTCCCAAAGGTACATCGGAATAAGAGTCGGCACTACGAAGCAAGCCAGCGGCATCAAATAATAATAATATTTGTGTTGAAAAGCCAAAATCGGATCAGCATGAAGATCGGACATATCTATCTTCTTTCCCTTGTCTTTGACTTCGGGGTGTTTCTTGACCAACAGCCAGCCCACATGGGAGAAGAAGAAGCCACGTTTGGCGTTGTGCGGATCGGCATCAGTTTCAGAGTATTTGTGGTGGACGCGGTGATCTCTGGACCATTCGATGACAGAGTTCTCGAAGGCCATAGTGTTGAAGATGGTCAAAAGCAGTCTCAGTTGCCACGTGGCCTTGTAAGACCGATGAGCCCAGAGGCGGTGAGCACCAGCGGTAATTCCAAAGCCTCCAAGTTGGTACATTATGATTGCTGTAATTAAAAGGCGGGGTAAGTCATGATATGCAACTGTAAAAACCGTCTGGTACGCAGATAGCAAAATAAACGGATACCTCAAGAGCATTTTTTATAATCTTATTTATATAAGGTAAAGTTTGCAATAGAATAATATAAAAGGTAAGTATGTTTTAAAAATATAATCAATTAAATTAAAAGCTCGTTTAACTGCTTGATTAAAATGCACCATTCAGGTTGAGCATCTAATTATCAAATATTTGGTTATTTTTACCATCTGAATGTCCTTTAAAACTAAAAAAATACAAAGCGTAAAATTTTACCGGTAAGCGGAGACAATAACAACGATAACTGATGGTACATAATTTTGTTATAATTGCAACATATTATATTAATTTCGCAAATAAAATTTCTAGTTTCAAAGTATCAACACAGTTACAAAATTAAGACACCGATGTTTTTTTTTTAGGATATTTTCTTAATGACTACAAGTCTGTAGTGCGGGTTTTGTAGAATATACAGGGTGTCCCGGTTGGAAATGTCATAAATGAAAACAATGGTAGAAAAACTAATTTCAACCATAAAAGTTTATATGTACATATGCCCTAAAATGCATATTAAAAAAGTTACAGGGCGTTAAAGTTTTATAAAAAAATATAGTTTTATTTTTCCCACTTTTTAAAGATAACTAAACGAAATTCGGCAGACATATCACATTGACGGAGAGCCATAAGAGTAAAAAATATTAAGCTCCTAAATTAGCCAGTGGCGGAGATACGGGTAGTTAGTTAGATTAATTTGCTAAGAAAAATTACCACCCTGTACAAAATTAAAACAGATTTTTTCCGAAACGGGCATTTAGTTTCAGACAAAAAATGACTCTTGACAAATTGTCGTAAAATGCTTTGATTTTATGTAAAACAACTAACCCTTCCGAAATAATCTATCGTTTGCTGAACAGCGAAAAATGATAGTTCAAGTAAAAAAAGAGTAAGGCATCTGATTTATAGTTCTCTTATTAATTTAGACGAACTTTTTCAATAATATGCAATATTTGTAAAAAATGCACGAATATAAAAAAAAATTAAAATACCTAAATTGATTTTTGGTTGAATTATCATTTTTCTGCCCTACCTAACCGATAAATCTTTTCGGGAGAGTAAGTTTTACACAAAATCTAAGCATTTTACAATAATTTCTCAAGAGTCATTTTTTGTCTGAAACTAAATGCCCGTTTCGAAAAAAATATCTGTTTTAATTTTGTACAGGGTGGTAATACTTTTCTTAGCAAATTAATCTAACTAATTACCCGTATCTCCGCCACTGGCTAATTTAGGAGCTTAATATTTTTTACCCTTATGGCTCTCCGTCAATGTACCATGTCTGCCGAATTTCATTTAGTTATCTTTAAAACGTGGGAAATAAGAAAATAAAAACTATATTTTTTATAAAATTTTAACGCCCTGTAACTTTTTTAATATGCATTTTAGAGCAAATGTACATATAAACTTTTATGCTTAAAATTAGTTTTTCTACCATTGTTTTCATTTATGACATCTACAACTGAGACACCCTGTATATATTATGTGACAAATTGGTACTAGTCATTACTTAGTTATTATATGGTTTAAGCGACATCTTATGGTCGTCAACAATTTAGTACCTACTAAGATTTTTCTAATGTGTTTCGATAAAATGAATAATTAGTATCTACCTGCATTGATAATTATTTCCTTAGATTATTGGTTTGATTATTTTCCCTATATTGCTTACTGCACCAAAGGTCAAATATTTATCATATTTTAGCACCTAGGAATCTATCCATATTATCATATCACGTGCAATAAAAGGACTGGTTTGGAATCCCATACATTTTCTGATTAATTTATTTTGTTTTGGTATTCGGGATATAAGTAATTAAATAATTAGAATATGGCCTGATAAATAAGTAAATACATCTTGGCATGTTTTTTTAGAACTTTAAATTAAGTAGGTACTTACCGTAAATAGTGGTAATCAATTTAGCAGAAGTGAACATTAGGTAGATACCATAGAGTCCCACTGCGTGAAGATAGGCAAATAGGATTATGTTCATCCAAACATATGTTTTCTTTCTACCCTCTGGCTTGCTGATTTCTGGTGGGAGGATGCTTGCGCAGACTTCATCGTCTTGCTCCTCAAGAACCCCGGTGGGCATCGATATATTGGGAGCCATATCTTATAGTTTTCTGCAACAAATAAAAAATGTTAAATAAATATAATCGGAAACAATAGATGGTAACATAATGACTTTGCAAACTGCACATATTTGCAAACAAATAACAATCATTATCCATTTTTAAGCGCGAGCTCATTTCCAGTTATAGATCAAGGTTAATTTGCGATGCAAACCATTGATTGGCGATTAATATGTAGCTACCTAATTATTATTGTAAACTAGCAGAGAAGCATAGAGAATTTTTTGAAAACGTCCGGATATATGTACAAGTTGTTGCCCCACAATGAAAAACATTTACCGAAAGCCGCGTAGTCATGTCATAATATTATAAATTAACATGATCCCAAACCACACTTCTAAATTTCCACATTTGACATTATAAGAATAATACGCAATTTACCTTTAGGTTTGTTTAACAGGTAAGGGATGTCGTTTTGCCAAGAAAAACAAGATTGTGAAGATTAAAATAGAACATATATAAAAAAACTATTTACAACTTATTAGAACGAAAGTAACGAACTCTGCTCTGGGAGCTAAAAAGACAATAAACAGACTACCTGCTTTTATTCAATCAATCTGATTTTTTCACTAGGAAAAGTACAAAAATAATTACAGATATATGTCGTATCACTAGGAAAAAGAACAAAAATAATTAGAGATATATAAATATGTCGTATCAAGGATAATGAAACTCACCTTAAACTGTTTGGATTAAGTAAAATTTTGATAAAAAACCTGCAGTTTAGTGCCCATGTTTCGCAGATAATTTTATTACAGCAATATTCCGGTGGATAAAAAAAACACTACAATTAATACAAGCACATGGGTTATCCAGCCTCCGACCTGGCCGACCGGTTGCCCTCGACTGACGCGCGTCGCGACGCTCCGGAAAGGTCAAGGGTAAAGGGCGGAGGCGTCGCGGAGTTCCCGTCACGGGCGTCTGTGCCCTCCGCAACACGTTTGTGTTTTCTTAATAATTTTAACCTTTTTCCTGTACAAGAACTATAATATCATGGATTCTAGTTTATTGTTAGATTAAGGATTTGTGACTACTAGGTATGTCAATATCTTACTTACTTAAATAAATCAAAATAAAAACAAAAAGGGAATAAATAATATTCAATATTTATCTATCCATGGTTTATTCCTTAAAAAACTCATATTATAATCTAACTATTAAAAATCTCCCTTAATTGCATGGTTAACTACAATCTTTCAAATAATTTTTTTGTACATTTAAGTCCACATATCTTCCTAAAGGGAAAAGCAAATAATATCAACATATTATATACAATACTTGTAACCAGAAAAATTAGGCCTTTCAAAATATCCACAAATATATAGGGTATTTATCTAGTAGTTAAAACAAAAATGTTTTGTCCCACTTTTACAATTCCTTTCTAAAGTCCGATAGTTACCTTGCAACTTTTATTTAAACCTTTTTCTCTATCTAAATTAGAAAAATAATATAGGGAGGTTGGAGTTTTCCCGTGAAGACTGATTAGAGGAGATTACATCACACATAGCTTGGCTTAACTATTGGTTGACAATAATTGTTGGGTAATGTTAGTCGAGGTGGTAGTGCAATAATGTTTTGCCACATAATTAACATTTCACTTGTTATCATTATTTACGAAATAACTAGTTTTTTTTTGTAAGCTCGAATAAGTATATCGAGCATTATTACATTTTTGATGTAATATGTGTCCAGCAATTTAGTTTTATAATGTTTATTATGCCTCACTTTTATGTTTAAATTTGACGAAAGGAGACTCTCGTTCAAATTACTTGTAGATAAGAAATTGTTTAAGTTATGGTTTATAAAAAATATTTCCAACGGTAAAAAATATTCATACAATTTCCCAGAATATAAATTTAAATTTGAACCCAATTATACCTAATTATTAATGGTTTGCTAAAATTGGTTCGAATAATACCTATCGGGAGATGGGAGGCAACTAAGTCTACTGAAAAAGGTTGAGCAGTGGAGTGTAAAGATTAATCATATTGTTACCTATCAAAATAAAATTATATTGTTACCTACCAAAATAAAATGTTCCTCCAATATTCTGTACCTACCTATCTACCTAGGAACTTACCTACTTACATTAGATTACTAACTGAAAGTTATTTAATGATTTCTCTGAATGTATACCATTAAGGATTCCTCGTCCAATAATTTATTAATAAACGAAAATTGTTCGACTGTAGGAATACAATAAGATGGATATAGGCTAATCGATATTGATTAAATGTTTGATAAATGAACTGGCCAGGTATTTCCACGATATAACAAATAAATAAATAAACATACCCTTCCTTTTGCTGAGAAAAATAATACGATGCAATGCACAACGATGTGGTCGGACTAAAAATGATAAAACCCTGGGTAACCACACGTTTATACCATGACTTAAATCGGGCTAGCTACGTTTAAAAATGAATATTAAAATTTAGGATAATCAGACACACGTACGAATTTGTCTACAAGCGCGTAATAAGAATGCCCTCCTGACGATGGTCTGGCTTTGGAAAGACGTGTTTAATAAACTATAACGACAACGATGAGACCACAAAGAAATGTGCTGTAATTATTTTCTAATTGAAATGAAACAAATTGCCAAATCTCCAGTGTAAATTAATGTTCTCCACTTTCTCTTCGCTATCCCATGATCTTTAGAAATGCGACTTGCGAGTATAACTTGAACTCCAAGGGACCTACCGAAAAAATGACATCTCTCTATACTGCAGATGTACAGTAGTACTAGGTACCTCGGGAGGTACCTACCAAATAAAGATAATCACTATTGAGTATTGTGTTTCCATATTTTTTACATGAGTATACATAGGTATAATAAAATGCTTTTGGTAGATATGAAAGTAAAATAATGATATCAAATAAAATGCATAATTCCAGGCATTATCTTATTAAGAAAAGTTCTTTATTTTAACAGTTTTGCACAATTAGTTATTATTCGCCTACATACAGTACCTATATTCTCGGGTAGGTACATTATAATTTCAGTTTTTACTTCAGATCGTGAAATTAGAGTGCGTTTTCAAAAACTCTATCAATTACCGAAAGTGATTTCATTAGCTATTTGCTTGGCTATGTTTTATTACTAGGGATGAGGAAAGTGCATCGAAGATGGCACATAATTTTTTTTCTGCATCGACATTTAATTTTTAAATATTGTCAATAAATAACACAGTAAAAGAACCCGTTTCATAAATCGTAAGTCGAATAGGTAAGGTAGTAGCACAGAACTACCTAGCTTCGCTAAGCTATATACCTAGGTTTGTGGTATTAGTAATATTAATTTATTTATAACGCATTGTCCATTAAAAATACCGTCATAGGCGAGGTCGTAGGGTACACCGGGGCATATCTATCTAATATTATACGTCACGCAATGTAGGTATGTGAAGAAATATATGAATATGTTTAGTTTCTTATTTATTAATGTAAGTAAATCTTTAGAGGTACAAAAAATTGCACGACAATAATAATTATTATAGTATATGAGCGTGCTCTCTATGGCATAGACACAATAACAATACTTACACATTCTAATTTAATACAAAATTTTGTTATACCTATGAATGTCCAAGATGTCTTAAATAAAGTGTTAAGTACGATTATTTCCCATGTCAACTGGAGAAACATTCAGTAGAATATCTCAAAAACGGTAAGAAACAAACCCTATAATGTTGCATATAATTGAAAAAGTACTTTTAAGGGATATTTAGCTTAACGACCGAGTATAGAGAAAAATGGTATGTGTCTGGAAACCAAAATCAGTTTTCACGATTTTTTGAACTATATGGAAGCCTGGTTCGTGCAGCAACTTTATCTTTATCTTTTAAAAGTTATAATTGTAAAATAACAGAAGCTTCAGGCATCGCTTTTTCTTTATGTTTACTTTTACTTTTATTTAATTGTTGAGAAGATTAAACTTTTTTTATAATCTTTATTATTCTGAAAGCAATTAGAACTGAAATACAAAATTGTTTGCCAAATAAAAGCTTTATCATTATCTATAAACACCGTAAGAAGAATCCCACCGCTCAAGAACTATATTTAGTAGTTAATAAAAAAAAGTCCGTATATGGATACAAATTGGGCATGTCCAAATACGAGTAATCCTTAAAAAGGCTGCCCGAACGTATGCTGTATTTCTTTAATTTAAAGGATACAGAAAAAGCATAAATATAAAGTCGCTACATTTTTTAGAAAAAAAAATACAGCCGTTTATGAAAAAAAAAAACGAAGTGAACATGATAAATAAATCCCTGCACTATTTTAATACCAAAGGAATCGATAATGTAAATTTAATATGTTAACAAATTTATTTGAAGTTCACTAAGCCCAAGCAAATATGGATATAATAATTTGCTGATTTGTTCAGTTGTTGTGTTTGCAGAATTTTTTTATTGGTAGTCAATATTGGTTTTTATTTTTTTTTAATTGTCTAGTTAGATAGTGGGCAATAAAATCCAGAATCCAGTATAGTAACTCCTCACAATATTGCAGCAAAAACGTTTATTTTTATTGTGGTTACCAAATTGCTAATATAATTTCTTTTTCGCAATTAAAAACAACTAAACTGAACATCTATTCTCATGTAATCTACGTAGTTTTACGGAGAAATATTTGGGGGACGGGTGAGATGTCAGTGTGTGCTACAATTTGCTTGCTATTGAATAATTGCTGGTACTTGGTACCTACCTACATATATGTATTTTTTTACAAATTTCATAAATTTTATTAACATTTGTTAATTTTTCTCTGTTGTCGTTACCTACTTGAAAAAATGAAAAATGTAGTAAATATAGAACAGGGTATTTCGTGTCTCGAAATATAGTCTATTTTTCTGCGATTTTTCTCCACAATTGAGGCAGTCACGTCAAGCTCTAACGAAACTTCAGTGAATTCAAAAAACGGATGCAGCTATTTTTCTGCGAAAAATATTGTTGTGTAAACATCCCTATTTAGATGATTTGAATTTATAATTTTTGAAAAATTAGGTAGGTACCTACCTAAATTCAGTTCCAATACCTAATGAAAACGTTCCAACCAAAATATAACGAAAATATGCAAACTATCGAGAAGCTTAATATCTTTTAATGGAAAGACTAGCTGAAAAATTCGTAGGTATTTAAAAAACGTTGGGAATAGTAAGTAATTTATAGTGTAATAAACCGTTGTTTCGGTGTTAGTAGACTGCACATAAGTTTTCGCTTACCTTCAACTCAGCGAATCCAGAAAGTGTCACTGCTAGGTCAGGAGCACACTTAGTATTACGACAAAAAAAAACTCCTCGTCACAAGCTCTCAAATAGAGTTGAACTCGAACTCGGCTGGGTACTGGGCGCCTGAAATTTTTGAAAAGTGTTTTATATCGTTCGTCCAGCCGCGCGGCGCATGGGTCTTATCGGTGGCACCCGGAGCGCTGAAACGCCGGTCCACGTGGGCACCGGCACCGGTGGTGCCTTCGGTTCAAAGGTTGGCCCGCGGCGCGCTGCTCACCGATTCAAGAAGACCGAACGAGGACGAGAACACTACACGCGAGGCGGTCCGCGGGAGCGCTGAAAGGAAGTGGGTGATCCGCGCGCGGTCGGACCAGCGGCGTAGGTGACTGAGATCGGCGAGTGTTATTAGGCAGGCAAAAATGTGACGGGTGGTAGAAGGCATTCTCTTTGACGAAGGCCAAGGTTTTCGCAACGTGAACACGGGAAAAATTCTTTTTGACGAGCAGTCGCACACCCATTTATTGAATAACAGTTTTTCCACAATAGAGTTAATAGATTTTTGCTATTTTCGGTTCAAAATATCAAATAAATTTAAGAAAAAATTTTAAGTTTAGAAATACGACAAAGTGGTGCCTTGGAGTAAGTAGATATCTATCAAAATAAGTGACAGTTGTTGGACAAAGTTATAAGAAAATAAGTATGTTCTATAATCTATAACTATCTAGAACATAAGTATTATTTTCTATAGTTATACAGGGTGAGTCGAAGTTAAACCGCCATACTCAAAATTTGAGTAGTATTTTTAAAAATAAGTAACCCACAATTGTTTTCAAAGCCTACTAAACGTTGAAGCGCTTTTTCTCTGTTTTTGCTAATAAAGTTGTCTTGGTTAAAGTTCTTTTTATTACTAATTTCACAAAAATTGCTAATTTAGGACAATACCTACTGTAAATAAAGAATTCCAAATGAATAAATCCCATTTCCCAGTTCTCAGCCTACTACGAAATTTTAATTGTTTCGAATTCACGCGCACCGCGACACAAAATTGCGTTTTTCATGAAAACGGTTAAGGTTTTCGTATTTTTACAAGAGACATTTTTTGCTCAAAATCGAATATAATTTAATATTCCGCTGTCTAAACTGCAGATTTTTCAACGACAAAAAAGTTTACAACACTTTTGTTCGAAAGTAACGACGTAGCCAACGCCCTCTAGCGGCTAGAAGAAAGTTGATAGAAAATTCATAATCGCCGTCCCAGAAAACATAAAAGTACCAATTTTCAACTCGATAGCATGAATGGAACCGAAAATACTAATTTTTTTCTGTTTTTAAAAGAAAACTTTGACGCCCTGTATGTCGAAAACGAAGCGTTTTTGGACAAAATGTTATATGAAGAACCCCATTTATTTTTAAAAATACTACTCAAATTTTGAGTATGGCGGTTTAACTTCGACTCACCCTGTAGAACATATTTTCTTCTACAGGGTGGTTCACTTTTATGTGGTAGGACTTTAACATTAGATAGAAAAAGATAATCTAAAATGAAAATTTTATATCAACATATATCGGGGAAAGCTTAGTTTCCGAGATACAGGGCGTTGAAGTGTTGGAAAAAATATGAAGTATTTTTTACACTGTCCGAACCAGTGGAGATATTTAAACCAAATTTGATGTGTAGTACCACCTTTTTGACTACGATATTTAGTGATAATATGAAGGTCCTGAAATAACCAGTGGTTGAGTTATGGGTTTTCACTATAACTAAATTTAAAAAGTAATTAGTACGGACCTGTCTCACATCAACGTAAATTTTTTTTTCGTAAAGTTCTTTCAATTCTCTACAAAAAGTGTATCTTGACATTTTTTTGTATCTGCCACGGTTGTGTAGTAAATAAATTATTTCGTTTCCATCTCAGCCTTTTTTGCCTAAAAATGTGTTTTCTAAGATTATTGATAAATATCGCAAATAACAGAAATTAATTATGGAACACACCCTGTATCTCGGAAACTAAGCTTTCCCCGATATATGTTGATATAAAATTTTCATTTTAGATTATCTTTTTCTATCTAATGTTAAAGTCCTACCACATAAAAGTGAACCACCCTGTATAGTTAAACCATTGAATAAGGAATTCGTATCAATGGTTAAACTAACCTTCATACATTACGTATTTTCACGAAAACAAAAAACGACAAACCAGTGAATATTTTGAATTTCATTGTCTCCTCAGTCAACCCCGTTTTATAAAAAAATCATCGCTGAAAACAAACTTACAAGAAAAACCAAATACTTAATACCTCCAATGTGAAAGGCAAAAACAGACTTGAAATTTCATATTCTGAAGGTCAATCCTGCTTTGTTAGAAACTAATTTAAAAAAGTCTCTGAATGTAAGTAAAGTGTCGTAAATGTCTTTAAGAAAAGTTGATCAAAATCAAAAAATATGTTCAAAATCAAAAAATATGCCAGTGCAAAATATTGAAATGGAAATTTCTTTGAACACGAAACAAACTGATGAATAAGAACAACTTTTTCTAGTTTTGCGAGGAAAACCCACTGTTAAAAAAGCTCTGGCGCTTTGTCAGATTCAAATTTGAAAATACATAAATGCTTATGTCACCCAAATCACAAATTAGTTTCAATACAAACAATACTGAAACCTAAAAGATTAACAATTTTTTCATCTCGTTTTTTCATCCTTCTCCGAGTGAACGATTTTGGCTAAGAGCAACACGAACCATCCTATTGTGTGCAAGATATTAGCCGTGTTCTTCCAAATTTGAAATAAATATCTCAACCCGTTCGAATAAGTTATTTTGAACACTCCAATTTCTACTTAAATTTTATTTTTCGACGTTTTAAATAATTCCGATGATGTTATGAAATATGTATAAAATATTTCGATTATTTCAACTTGTAACAACATGTTTCCTAATTTCTAGAGTTACTTTCAATTACCAAAATAGTATCTAGTTGATAATATAATATACACATCTTTGGAAATCCCATATATTTGGGTTTTTGTCTCTTAAAAATACTTACGCCTGATTCAAAGTGACATTTACCTAGTTTTATATTTATATGTGAAACTCAATCTATTATGTGTAGGTAATAAATAATAAAAATTAAGAAATGTTTGTTACCCACTATCTTAATATGTATAAATTTGCTCGAAAATGTTATTAATTAGCTTACTCTCTGGACAAATAAGGGACACACTTTTCGATACTTTCACTGATCTATTGGATCTATTCAATCCCAAGTTTTAGTTCATTTCATTTAGTTCATAGGTATGTAAATAATTCATCAAAGGAAACCGTCAGAATGTCGTATGAACACAACTCTTTTTGTTGTCTAAGTCTTCGTTTGGTTTGATCACTATAAAATAATTTTGCTGACTGGCTACTAATACGTCTAATTTGACTCTTTGCCGAAACATTTTTGCGGAATATAGGTAAAAATAATAACTAGTAACTGTAGTGGATATCACGAATCTTCGCATCTTCATCCCTACGTCACAATGGTCAACAATGCAATTTCCATTGTCGTGATATCCACTGTAACTGTAAGTAGGCACCTAATCCAAGAGAACATAAACTGATGTAAAAATGTGAAAATTGCAATAGTTTCCAAATTGTTTTTTTTTATTAAACTAGCCGAATAGTTGGAAATTGAATAACGGTATTATACACTTTACACTAAAAAAGTACATAATTAGAAATAGGTAGGGTAGGTACCTAAATCGTTTTTTTTTTTAATATGTTTAATAACAATTATTGTAACATCCAGAAGTTATTTCATCTGTGTTTTACTTATTATGAATTTATCAGTACTTACTCATTAGCATAAATTGCAAAATCTTAAATGAACTGAACCTTGACCTAGCGACACACGCCGGAGTCGCGCGCTGTATCATTGTCGAGTACCTACCTACCCATGGACGGAACGTTGCATATTTCATTGTTTTTTGCATAAGAATACGACCGAAGAAAAAGTATTGTTTTCCAATTTGAACAACAAACAAAATATAGAACCGTGGAAATTAGCTTTTTCAGGATAGTAGGTGTCCGGACTCAAATGTGTCGGTTACTATGTAGAGTTGTTTCCGGTTTGAGAATGGATTAAAGTGTGGAAAAGATTTATTGTATCACAAGTAGCAGAAACTGGAATCGAATTTGCCCATGTGCACGGAAACCGCTCCTAAAATATTATTTAAAAATACATTGGTCGGAAGGTACAAACAAGTACGAAGTACCAAGTATACGCACAAGTGCGTATAGGTAATATCTTATAAAAATTTAGAAATTACTGGCTTGTTCAAATGATGTATACCTACTAATACGTCTAATTTGACTCTTTGCCGAAACATTTTTGCGGAATATAGGTAAAAATAATAACTAGTAACTGTAGTGGATATCACGAATCTTCGCATCTTCATCCCTACGTCACAATGGTCAACAATGCAATTTCCATTGTCGTGATATCCACTGTAACTGTAAGTAGGCACCTAATCCAAGAGAACATAAACTGATGTAAAAATGTGACAATTGCAATAGTTTCCAAATTGTTTTTTTTTATTAAACTAGCCGAATAGTTGGAAATTGAATAACGGTATTATACACTTTACACTAAAAAAGTACATAATTAGAAATAGGTAGGGTAGGTACCTAAATCGTTTTTTTTTAAATATGTTTAATAACAATTATTGTAACATCCAGAAGTTATTTCATCTGTGTTTTACTTATTATGAATTTATCAGTACTTACTCATTAGCATAAATTGCAAAATCTTAAATGAACTGAACCTTGACCTAGCGACACACGCCGGAGTCGCGCGCTGTATCATTGTCGAGTACCTACCTACCCATGGACGGAACGTTGCATATTTCATTGTTTTTTGCATAAGAATACGACCGAAGAAAAAGTATTGTTTTCCAATTTGAACAACAAACAAAATATAGAACCGTGGAAATTAGCTTTTTCAGGATAGTAGGTGTCCGGACTCAAATGTGTCGGTTACTAGGTAGAGTTGTTTCCGGTTTGAGAACGGATTAAAGTGTGGAAAAGATTTATTGTATCACAAGTAGCAGAAACTGGAATCGAATTTGCCCATGTGCAAGGAAACCGCTCCTAAAATATTATTTAAAAATACATTGGTCGGAAGGTACAAACAAGTACGAAGTACCAAGTATACGCACAAGTGCGTATAGGTAATATCTTATAAAAATTTAGAAATTACTGGCTTGTTCAAATGATGTATACCTACTAATACGTCTAATTTGACTCTTTGCCGAAACATTTTTGCGGAATATAGGTAAAAATAATAACTAGTAACTGTAGTGGATATCACGAATCTTCGCATCTTCATCCCTACGTCACAATGGTCAACAATGCAATTTCCATTGTCGTGATATCCACGGTAACTGTAAGTAGGCACCTAATCCAAGAGAACATAAACTGATGTAAAAATGTGACAATTGCAATAGTTTCCAAATTGTTTTTTTTATTAAACTAGCCGAATAGTTGGAAATTGAATAACGGTATTATACACTTTACACTAAAAAAGTACATAATTAGAAATAGGTAGGGTAGGTACCTAAATCGTTTTTTTTTTAATATGTTTAATAACAATTATTGTAACATCCAGAAGTTATTTCATCTGTGTTTTACTTATTATGAATTTATCAGTACTTACTCATTAGCATAAATTGCAAAATCTTAAATGAACTGAACCTTGACCTAGCGACACACGCCGGAGTCGCGCGCTGTATCATTGTCGAGTACCTACCTACCCATGGACGGAACGTTGCATATTTCATTGTTTTTTGCATAAGAATACGACCGAAGAAAAAGTATTGTTTTCCAATTTGAACAACAAACAAAATATAGAACCGTGGAAATTAGCTTTTTCAGGATAGTAGGTGTCCGGACTCAAATGTGTCGGTTACTAGAGGTAGAGTTGTTTCCGGTTTGAGAACGGATTAAAGTGTGGAAAAGATTTATTGTATCACAAGTAGCAGAAACTGGAATCGAATTTGCCCATGTGCACGGAAACCGCTCATAACATATTATTTAAAAATACATTGGTCGGAAGGTACAAACAAGTAAGAAGTACCAAGTATACGCACAAGTGCGTATAGGTAATATCTTATAAAAATTTAGAAATTACTGGCTTGTTCAAATGATGTATACCTACTTCAAGCCACTTCAAATATAATAGATTTCCTTGTAATCTATTAATGTTTGTTTAAGTATATGCAGAATCACATCTATTCATATTTGCATTTAAGAGAACGTTAGCTTATTATATTATTATTGACTAAAAAAGAATAATTGATCAGTTCACTGAAGAAGTATATAGTAAACGTTTTTTTCTTATACTTCTTTGAAAACACATCATATTTATATGTTTTAGCAATAATGAAAGATGGGGTTTTTCGGGCTAGCGCACGGAAACAGCGCATGGAAAAACTTTCCGTGCGCTGAATAAAAATACCGAATATATGGCTTTAAAATAGAAATATACAGTAAAGTAAACTAAATTTAAGAAACTCTATATGCTCTCTAATATTTTGTACCTATTATACCTATTTTGTATTTTAACTCGTAAGTGTTTCAATATTTAGATACATTTCTGTAATATTTTTGACGTTTTATTCACCTTATCTGACAATAACTAATTTACAACAAAGCACCTTTGAAATAATTTGAGAGTAACCGTGGAAACGCATCATACATACCAAACACTATATTGTCTGCATTTTTTATTTTTTGTCAATTAAATTTATTATAATATGCCGATAAAATGTTTTAAGTTTCAGTTTTCAAAGAAGTATAATAAAATAGTATATTTCATTACGAGTCTGGAAAAATCTATTTCTGGACGTGTAATGAACGATATTTTTTATTATACTTCTTTGAAAACGGAAACGTAAAACATTTTATCGGCATATTATAATAAATTTAATTGACAAAAAATAAACAATGCAGACAATATAGTGTTTGGTATGTATGATGCGTTTCCATGGTTACTCTCAAATTATTTCAAAGGTGCTTTGTTGTAAATTAGTTATTGTCAGATAAGGTGAATAAAACGTCAAAAAATATTACAGAAATGTATCTAAATATTGAAACACTTACGAATTAAAATACAAAATAGGTACCTACATGTTAAATATCAAAGAGCATATATAGAGTTTCTTAAATTTAGTTTACTTTGCTATATATTTCTATTTTAAAGCCATATACATATTCGGTATTTTTATTCAGCGCACGGAAAGTTTTTCCATGACTTCCCGTGTTCGGCTGCGCCTCACACGGGAATTTGTCACGCGCGCAAGGAAAGATCTTTATTTCCAGACTCGTAATGAAATATACTATTTCAGCACTATTGATATTGTTGTAGTTGTAAGTACCACTGGTAATTTAGGATATACAACAAGACCAGAAAGTAGGTAGTTATTTGCAGGTAGAGCCAAAAAGTAGTTTCCATAGGGCAAACAGCAGGCCAGTCCTGAAAGCTTGTTTTTTTTACTGCCGACTATGAACAAACTCAATTTCTCTTTATAAATTTTAAAGAACCTTTCTAACAAATACCTACTAGAACTTCTAGCATTATTTCTAGCGATAAATTCTCCAGAAAGTGTAAATTTTCTAGTCGGTCCTAAAATATGTTACCGTTGTACCACAGTAAAAATACCTTTTGCCTGGAAGAAAGTGTTGCTATAATAGGATATGGCCAATCAACGATCTCTAAATCCTGGTTTACATTCAAATTAAATGATGTGACTATATTAGTGTCACCTTATAGCACCAGCGTTCTACGTCCTTTGTTTTTATGGGGAACAAAAAGAAAAATAATGCGTTTCAGTTTGTCGAATCATACACATAGTGTGTCTCAGGATAAGTGAACAAAGAGGTGTAAAAGAAATTCCATAATTCAATAATCTCAGGTCTAGGTACTTTGATTTCCTTTTAATTAATAGAAAAAATAAAATTTCATGTCACAAATTAGTTTCTAATCAAGCAGCTCGTATTAATGACCAAATTTCAGCTCAATTTTTTCTTTTCTTTTTTGCACCTGTTTGTTCACTCATCATGGGACTAACTGTAAAATAGCCTGTTTTATTCGGCGTAGAAGTGACTTTTTGTGGCAAGTGTTGACTAAAACAAGAAGTGGCACTCATACTCCCTGTAAACAATATAGTACTCTTTTTATTTTATTGGCTTTTAATTTAAAGTAACATAATTTCAAGGCTCTCTAAGTGCTTCTACGTAAGTGTCAAACGAATAGTTTGAGATTTACAAATATTTACTTCATACCGGCATAATAAAAAATCTTAAAATTTTCCAAAACACAGCACTTATGGTGATATTACACAATATTTACGGGTGACCACTATATTAGTTGAATCATTTTATTAAATGCTTGCCGAAATTTAACTTACCTGAAACTATGCAATTATTTTGAAATGACATGGAAAAATGTAAGTAAAAAACTTTAACTTTTTTATTTAATGTAGATATAAATGTGTACTTTTTAACCATTATGGGGGGTCAAAAATTATACAGTTTTTTTTTTGAAGTGCTCAAAAAGGGCTTTTATTGTATTTAGTATGGGCATTTAAGCGTGCAACATATATGGTATTTTTTTATTAATTGCATAACAAAAAAACAGATATTGCTGAAAGTTGGTACATGTTCAATAATCATATTTAAAGTTTAATTTAATATTTAAGTTAAACAGCATACTTACAGGGAGGGTCAAAAAATATAAAAATTGTACAAGAGTAAAGTACCCTTATTTAAGAAAATTAAGCAAAATGTTATTAAGAAAAGTTGTGTAGAATTAAAAGGTATGCCTAAATACCAAAACATGGCCTCATGGCCTCCTATCAATTAATTTCCAGTTTCTTAATAAACATTTAAAATAAAAAAATTTCACCTTAAATGAGATTTTTTTTATATACACATTATCATTACCAATGTTTTAGCAGAATTTTTGCGAAATTTTAAAGTTTTATTTAATATCGTTGCAACAACATGAATTTGTGATTCCCTAAAAAATTAAAAATTTAAGTTAATTTTACAAATATGCTTGAATTTGAACAAATTTATGCGAAATGGATTTAATTTTGATTAATTTATGAAAGTGTTTAGGGTGAATAATAAAAAAATGAGAAATTATTAGATAATGTTTAAAAAAAATTTCTGAGGAGGCCATGTTTTGCTATTTTGGCATAACATTTAATTCTAGGCAACTTTTCTTAATAACATTTTGCTAAATTTTCTGAAATAAGGGTACTTTACTCTCGAACAATTTATATATTTTTTTACCTACCCTGTATGCTGTTTGACTTGCAACCATTGTAAGTGCGCCTAATATGATTAACGAACATGCACCAACTGTAGGGAATATTTGTATTTTGTTGCACACTTAAATGATCACACTGTATACCTAATAGACTTGCAGTTGTTTAAATATTAATTATTTTAATTTATTTTTCAATAGCATTCTCAGTTGTTGGCCATGAAACAAAATAATGTGTCGTCCCTAACTGTCATAAAACGCTTCTTATTGCCTATTTTGTAGTTTGTGACATGTATCCAATGTTATAGAATTTAACTAAATTGTTTTATTTCAAATTTGAAATATGCGGAAATGCAACCATATTTTAAAGGCTAATGTGTATGGGCATCAAAAGTGCATAATGAAAGGTCGAATATCTTCCAAACAGCTGGACCAAATATATAATGTTTGTATGTAAATCCGTGGAATCGCAAAAATAAGTAGATTTCTAAAATAGAAAAATATGCAAGGTGCTCTATTAAAAAAAAAACTAGTTGCATATTATATCTATATCTCTGTTACTTGATGTCCAATTGTTTTTCTGGCAATGCACAAATAGCTCTGTTGGTATCCTATAACTTTTCTAATTTTTTTCTAGGTTAGAAAATAAAAAAGTTAAGAGAGTGTAAAACATAACTCTGAACTTACTTTATACTCGGTATACCTACATATGGACTCTGTATCTTGATATTGTTTTCTTTTATTTTAGTTTATTTTTTTATCACAAAATGGGACGAGGGTGCGTAGAGCCAAGTTCAATTTAATCAATATACTTACGCAAATTTTTTTAAAGTTTATCCCGATGTACCGATCAGACGATTGTGGCTGATAAGATAATCAACAAAAACATTTGCGATCTGCAATATTTCGCGGCGGAGCGTCGCACTGCCGTTGGTACGCCACTGCGACCGCTCGATCGCTCGACGGCTTGCGAGAATCACGCGAGGACGGGGACCGCTTTCATTTGGCAGCGCGGTGGCGTGATCCGGGGTCCCCCTTGGGACCGACCGCGGACCACAAAACGACTACGGGATTTTCAAGTTCAAGTTCCCACATTACTGGCGCGCGTAGGGGTACACGTACGCCAGTTCCAGATGTTAAAAAAAGATCGTCAAAAGAACGAGCATTTTTTTTAACAATTTTTTATACTTTTGTTCAATACCGATTATGAAAATTAAAAAGGGGATTCTGTATACCTAAGTTAGATAAGAGCCCTTATAGAGCTATCGTTGTGTCCTAAATAATTCTAACTGCGTATAATATTTTTCGAACATTATTGTAAAGTACCTATAACCGCCGAGGTTTCATTTTCCAAATAATGGAAGCGAGGGAGTGCAACATTGAAACTAGTCTAGATGGCATATTTTCTAAATGGCTAGACCCGACAACACAGGGTGAAACCACAGATAGGGGGATTAAAATGTGACGACTGAGATTGAGGAGGTAGGAGGTATATGACCTTATGATTATAAAATATTTACAAAAATCTTATTACTCAAATAAATAAAAACGATATTATCGGAATAGAACAAAATGGAATAAATGGTAAATCTATGTCTAATCTCTTGAACAACAGAGATAAAATAGAAAATTTCGAAAACAAAAGTGAAGAAACAGCAATTTTACAATTAGATATGCAACAAGCTTTTGACAGAGTTCCCTATAGTGTTTTAGAAAAAAATATTACAAAAAAAATAAAAATACCAGAGAAATTAACGCAAATAATAATGCATATACAGTGTGTCCAAGTTAAGGGTAAGCCACCCTTCTAAAATTTTCATTTGTGCGCCGATTTTGAATTTTTTTTGTTGAATAGCTCTCTGAAAATGGCATTCGACACACTATTCATTTTTTTTGAAAACTGAACAAATGGCAATCTGTGATTAGTTTTAATGGTCCAAATTTGGAAAAGTGCTATTGGTGATTTTTTACAACTAAACTGACGACGGATTCTTGTTTTGGACCACTTAAAACATAACTATACAAATTTTCATCTTGTTCCCATGCAGGATGTTTAAAAAATAATTTTTAAAATTTGCAATATATTTTTTTAATAGACAAGGTTATTTTGATCTTCCTCGGCAAAACTATTGATTTTATTCGATTAAAGTAAATATTAGTTTGTTCAATTAGACCACCATTGACAGATATATATTTCTCAATTCGCCGTCTATTGTTTTAAACCACTCGTCTGAGCTGCTCGCTGCTCCTTAGTGATTCCACGACAAGCTTCAATAATGCGATTAAGGAGATCACCTAGCGTTTGTGGCCTCGACACATAACAAACTTTGACAAGTGATTGCCAATCAACAAATTGTATTTTAATTTTAATTAAAAAACAGAATAAATGTAGATTTTATGAAACATTCCTATTCTTTTGACCATATTACATAATAAAATAACGCATGAATTCTCTTAATAACATTTTGTTTCCTAACTGAAAATTCCATTTTGCCAAGAAAGATCAAAATAACCTTGTCTATTAAAAAAATATATAGCAAATTTTAAAAATTATTTTTTGGACATCCTGTATGGGAACTTGATGAAACTTTGTATAGTTACGTTTTAAGTGGTCCTAAACAAGAATCTGTCGTCAGTTTAATCCTAAAAAATCGCTAATAGCGCTTTTCCAAATTTGAACCCTTACAACTAGTCACAGTTGGCCGGTTTTAAAAAAAAATGAATAGTGCGTCGATGCTGTTTTCAGAGAGCTATTGGGTAAAAAAAGTTTTTCAAAATCGGCGCACAAGTGAAAATTTTAGAGGGGTGGCTTACCCTTAAGTGGGACACACTGTATATAGAAATGCCACGTCAAGAGTATTGGTAAATAGGTACCAAACTGTAAGTGTGCCGGTAAAATCTTCGATAAGACAGGGATGTCAATTGTCGATGTTAATGTTTGCTATATACGTGAAGCGATTTATTCGGCTAATTGACTTTACAATAAAAGGCATTAAAATGGAAAACAACAACAATAAAAATTGCAAAATAAGTGCGTATGCCGATGATATTACACATTATACATAAAAGATTAATTAGATATAAAATAAAAATCATAAAAATATTTAAAAATGGGGCCGGTGCAAATCAGCAATATTGCAAGTGGGAAATAAAAATAATAAATACAAATAGGAATTTGAATATAAAGAAAAATATAAAATACTGGGGATCATCTTCACAAGCACAATTGAAAATACAGTCGAAGAAAATTTAAAGAGGGGAAATTTAGACATAATTAAAAAAGTATGGTGTATCAACAATTATATTCTATCAAAAATATGGTACACAGCGAGGTTATTGCCGATAACAAACAAATACAATGCTCAAATTGTTCAAACAATAGGACATTTTCTGCCGAAAGGAAATCTTTTTAAAATATCAAGAGACCAACTATACTTAACGTACGAAAGGGGAGGTTTAGAATTAATTCACCCTAAAATAAAAGCCACAGCACTTTTTATTAAAACTCAATGTAATTCGTGGACAAAAAAATCAATATAGTTTCATAAATAACAAAATATTTAACACTTCTCAACCAAGATCTATCCATAAAATATACAAACCAATAGCAAAAATATTAGAAATAGAAAAATATAAATATACGTATAGCCATGATGGACGATGTATAGGCGTATGTGTATGGGAATGGACAAAAAACATTTCGATATAAACTTAGAAACAAACAAGGAAATAATCAATATTTTGTTACCTCCTATACACAAAAGGCAAATAAAAAAATATATGTGGTATATTGGAGCGTATTTAGAAGTTAAAAATAACAATAAGGAAGAATTTGTAAATATGACGAGGAAAGAAAGATTAAAACTAATAAAACGTAAAAATAAGAAATTAAATAAGGAACTATTTAGTTTTTAATATATTAGATATACAGTGTGTCCCAAATTCGACCTTCACCATTGGGTAACTATACAAGAGATAGAGAGTCGGTTAGAAGGGGGAAGTTTTAGACAATTTTTTGGCCAATCTGATGCCGCTGAGAAATCAAGGTTACTGCGATCGTTTTCGAGTTATTTACAAAAAACTGAATTTTTACATTATCGTTTTTGTTAAATATCTGAGAAACTGATGCTTATATAAAGACAGGGCTTTGAGATTATTAAGGCACTTTTATCCATACCGTTTCACGGTGATGTAAGTTGTCAGTTTTTTGAAAAGGGTTTTCGTTTTCGAGATATGACACACTAATTTTGATTTTCTTATCGACACCATCTTGGAGTTGTAAAAATTTGAAATCTACATAAAATTATCTTTGAAATGATGTTTCACACTGATAATTTTTGTTAGTTGTAACACTTATAAGTGTTATTTTTACCTAACACTAAGTTTACCAAAACAAATGCAACGAACTGTCAGTTGTTGTTTTCTTATATGTGGAACTCAGCTGTTGTATTCCGCGAAAGGTGTAAAAATGTAGTTCACTTAAAGTTAAAAATCGGATATGTACACTCAAATCAAACACGACAGGAATACCACAGTGGTCAGTGGCAGATGGAGCTTATTATACACACTCTGAAGCAGACAATTTTTTACAGTGAATAGGAATTTAGAACAATGTGGGATGATGAACACATCTGACAGTGTTGTTATGTAGCTGTAGCCATAGTGTTGTTATGTAGCAATAGCTAGTTGTGTTCATCGTCCAATATTGTTCGTACTCAATTTCAGAAAAATTTTTGTCCGCCCCAGAGTGTACGAAAGTCGGAAATTAAAATAAAAAATGGTATGGCCTTTCAACGCTTTCGTAAGAGTGTGTATAATAAACTTTTTCTTCTATTGGATTATTCCTGTCGTTTTTTACGTAATTGTAATTATTGTATGTACATATCCGATTGTTCACTAAAAGTTAAAGGCAACTTTTTCAAGTTGCCAAGAAAATTCATGTCTAACATTATAAGAAGGAAACTTTGAACCTTAACTGCTCAAAAAATATCTTTGTTTTTCTGGGCTTTCGGAGAGTAAATCTTCCTACTTTCTTTTATTTATTTTTATGCATTTTCCGAAAGCTTAGAAAAACAAAGTTGTTGAAGTTATTTTTTGAGTTATCGTTTAAAGTTTCATTCTTTTAATGTTAGGAATTTCATAATTTTCCTGGCTATACTCTGTGACGAAAAACCCAATTAAAAATTAAATGGATCTGTTTGCGCCAGAAAGAAATTTCAGACAACAAAAGAAACTCGTATTTTGTAGCCCAATTAATTTAGAAACTTTTTTACAATTATTGTTATTTTCGAGGTTATTGTTTCATTAACTTAAGAGTTTGCCTGAAAAAAATTGCTTTTTTGTTTAGAATTTAAATAACGGTTATTGACACTTTTACATAAATTAAGTACATAAAAACTAGGCGAGTGTCGTTTTTGTACTTTCGTATTTTACTGTTTCTGAGCCCTGTGGGGAATATTTTTTCTAGGACTGTAAAGAAATGGCCTCATTGTATGTTCGTTTTTAATTGAGAAATTTAGTTCATTGTACACGGTTTTTACCAAACGGTGCTTGAATATCATTGCGCGCAGGTTTAGTATGCGGAAATTTGAATCAAGTAGTAGGAGGCCATGGAAAACAAACGCGAATACTGTATACACGCGCTGGTGCGAATATGACAGTTCAGCTTTTTTGATTTACATAATATGTATATTTGGGCATATTTTTAAAGTGAAAAAATTGAATTAGTTAATTACTTATAACAAAAGTTGACAGTCGCAGCGGCAATAAGTTATGATACTAACGCATATTTTGGAAGCTGCAAATGTGACGGCAGAAAATTTAATTCCAGAAATGTTTCCAAAAAATAATTTTTAGAACTGTAAATACCTAATAGTATCAAAGTCTAGAGGTCACTATTCTCTAGACTTTAATAATATATTATTTTTATATTGTAAATAAGTATAAGTAGATAAGCAATGTTTTGTATTTGTCTTAAATTAACACCTCTCTGGTCCGTGTTCAAAATAATTAAATTATGAAAAAACTAAAAAGCCAAAATACCAACTAGAACACTTATAATAACAGTCGTAGAAAAAGTATAGTGTATAACTCGCACGAAATGCTCATTTCCCACTCGCCTGCGGCTTGTGCCGCAAACTGTCATACTCGCGGGAAACGATTGATATTCCGTGCTAGCATAGAAGAAACAGATTCTTCTATGGTGCTAGTTATAGCAACGTACTATTTTCTACAACTCTAAAGAAATGGCCTCATTGTATGTTCGTTTTTAATTGGGAAGTGTACTTCCTTGTACACAGTTTTTCGCAACCGGTGCGGGAATGTTATTGTGCACAGGTTGCCACAGCAAACGGTGCTTCAATATCATTGTGCACGGGTCTATCTAAAATCAAACAACTCTTAGGTCTGGCGTAAACAAGAGCAGGTGCCGCACTGAGGCACGACCATTATTTAATTTTAGTTTTACAATTGTTTACATCAAAATATTTCGGAAAAAATTATTGGCTTAGTTAAAATGGTTCAAAACATCGATAAAATTATTTGTGGCAGTGTCTAAGTCTAAATAGCAAACAAAATAGAAAACAACAAGATAAAACCGCGTAACTACACTTTTGCGATCGAGTACGTTCCTGTTGCCGAGTCGGGTGAAATTTTATAGCCTATACCAACCAATCGTGTAACGTCATTGAACACGTATGGTTTTATTTACGCCAGGCGTAAGGATTGCTCAATTTTAGTATAGCATGCAAATTTTAGTGAAGTAGTAGGAGGCCACGGAAAACGAACGCAACTATCCAGTGTTTGTTGTTTTCCATGTGTATAGTATACAATGAATTTGTAGTTATTTATGTATCACAGAAAATATACACGCGTAGGGCTTTAAACGCGTTATAACGCCAGAGATTCATAGAAAATTTTATTCATTGCCAAAATATTAGACAAACTTTCTTTATTTGCGTAAATAAAGAACTAAATAAATAAAGTCGGGCAACTTGCATGTCAAAAATTAAATCAAGTAAGAATGAGACTGCTTTCCTCCTTCGGTTGCTTAGCAACGAAATCAACAAAGTCATAGTTTCCATGTTCGCCATATTTAATGTTTATTATCAGTGGTAAAGATTACCTTAAATAAAAATGTATGTAAAAATAAATTTTTGTTGTTGTTTACCTTTTGTTAAAAAAATTAATGACCTAATTATTAGTTTTATTATTATTTAAAACGGAGTAAAGGTATCAATTTACGGAAAGTAAGTGTCAATTTAGCGGGCATTAAAGTGCCACTTACGAAGGCAAAACTTACTTAATTGATAAACGTTATTTAAATACGGTACTTTATTCAAACTATTATTTTTTATATATCATTATTCATTATACGTACAAGATAGTTTCATAAAAAAGACGAATAGGTAAAAAGGACGAATAAAAGTATTTCTGGTTTCTACCTTAAAATGTCTTCCATCATGATGGAAGAGTATTCCAAAATAATTAAAGTTTTTAGATTGAACCGTTTTTGAGAAAAAAATAGAGACTAAATTTTTTTGTCGTATTTAAGGCTACAATAACTTTACAAAGGAGGCTTAAATAGAAAAATTTTATGACCTCCCATAAAACCACATCTAGAATCTCTCCTCCAAATATTTGCACATCGTTTCGAAACTCCATGTATATCGGTGGAATCGGAAATATGCTTAGATTTTAAAAATGCAAAAATATACAGGGTGTAAAAAACTTCAGATAAATATTTTTAACTTTGTATGTAACTTTTTTTTTTAAATTAAAAGGTCAGCTATTACTGATATTCTATATTCTCGAAATAAAATAAGAATTTCAGAAAATTCATGAAAGCTCGTAAACATTTTGTGATTTTGTTATGTTATTCTCTAGTTACGTGGGCGAGCGTAACAAATTTGTTTTTAA
Source organism: Pseudeuparius sepicola (assembly GCA_963920635.1). Lineage (NCBI taxonomy): Eukaryota > Metazoa > Arthropoda > Insecta > Coleoptera > Anthribidae > Pseudeuparius > Pseudeuparius sepicola. Next base: position 68,474,714 of record OY987300.1, on the reverse strand, counting down.
AAAGATGTTTATTGGCAAAAGTTACAAGAGAGACTGTCGTAATAGAACATGTTTTAGTATTTATAATATTAAAAGTGTCTTCTCAGCATGTAGCGTCTTCTTTCCAGAAACCTGGCTTATGTGTTCATGTAACTCTCGTGGTTGAAATAAATATTTTCTGTTAGTGAATTGATCGTTTATCTTTATCATGAGATCCACCAATTACAAATTCAACCGAAATAAATTCGGTATACTTATAATTTGAATATTTCAAAAACTGAATAAGATAATGATACCAAGTTTTATATAATTTTGTTTGCACTGACGAACAGATTTCAAAAATCCGAAAATATACAGTGTCCCCCAAAAAGTTCGCACCATAGGGGGAACATTTTTAATTAACGTTTTATTTTGAAATTTAATTTTGGGGTTACCTTTTGCTTTAAAAAAGATGAAAAATGGCCCACTCAAACGTGGTCATGTGGCTTTCGTTATCTGTCAAAAATAACATTTAAAAAATATATCGCCAAAAATGGGTTTAGTTGTTAAAATATCAAAAAGTTTTACTTGAAAAAGTTGTTTGTTTTTCAATTCTACGTAGTTGTCCCAAATTTGAACGCTCTACTAAAATATTTATTTTTTTGCCAATTTTTAATATTTATGAAATTTCTGAAAATTTTAAATACTGGAAACTTCTTAAAAACTATTTTATATCACTAGCTTTATCATTCTATTAACTTTCTATTACTAATTACCGATAAAAATAGGTATTTTTCAAAAGAAAATGATATTAACGCTTTAAAATTCTGTTGTTTGTTGCAAAGTTGACGTACCGTCTATAGCATTTGGGGTATAAATTTAGTTACATTACGTTTCCCAGTTCTAAATTGATGCCAAAATAATAATAAATTAAAATATCATCAAACTATTTTACGCATCTAAGCAAAATTCTTGACTTTTATGGAACAAATAATTATCACCTTTAAGTTTAATTTCACATATTAATCGATATTGATGAGTAGGCCATGGAGAGATTAGAAGCAATTGTTTTATTTGACAGTTGTTTTTATTTGACAGTTATCAATTTGTGAAATAAAAACAATTGCTTCTATTCTTTATTAATGTGAAATTAAACTTAAAGGTAATAATTATTTGTTCCATAAAAGTCAAGAATTTCGCTTAGATACGTAAAATAGTTTGATGATATTTTAACTTGTTATTATTTTGGCATCAATTTAGAACTGGGAAACGTAATGTAACTAAATTTATACCCCAAATGCTAGACGGTACATCAACTTTGCAACAAACATAACAGAATTTTAAAGCGTAAATATAATTTTCTTTTGAAAAGTACCTATTCTTATCGGTAATTAGTAATAAAAAATTAATAGAATGATAAAGTTAGTTATATAAAATAGTTTTTACAAAGTTTCGAGTTTTTAAAATTTTCAGAAATTTCATAAATATTAAAAATTGGCAAAAAACTAAATATTTTAGTAGAGCTTTCAAATTTGGTACACTTACGTAGAATTGAAAAACAAACAACTTAATTAAAAATTTCCCCCTATGGAGCGAACATTTTGGAGGACACTGTATAGGGTGTTCCATTTCTTTTAATATGGGCAAGTTTGGTTCGCCACACTCTGTAGAAAATTTATTACTATACCACTAAACTGCATAATATTATAATATTCCCTACAACTTTTATGTAAAACTCTTTCCTATCACAAAATATTAATAGTGGGAGACTTAGCGTGGACACCCTGTACAACCTATATCCATATTATTATGCAGTATCCAGGCTGAATCTTAATCAAAATACAAAAGTTATTTTACGTGCAAACCACGTTCGCTCCCAACCAAAATCGACAGGTACACTCCAATGGTTAATAGCCTAGTCGGTTATAGCAGAGTCCTAAAGTAATATTTGTTCGGAGAATATTTACTCTAATTTATAGCTGAAAAAAGCGTATTAACGTATACCACGTACGAACATAATAAAGTCTATGAACATTTAAAAATAAGTCTTCGCTGTTTTAGGAGCTATATTAAACTCCAAATCGAAACACCTGAGTCATAGATTCGTTTAAAAAAATTTGGAAACGCAGCACTCAAGTGTATCCGTCAAGTGGTCCAACTGCATAACTTGCAGAATAAGTGAAAACAAATCACAATAAAAAGTTTTTTTCTCTAAACATAATATCTACGATGAATAGTTGAGATATGTATTTTTATTCATTTTCACTTCAGATGCATGGTTTGTAATAGATACAATTTTAATCGAAGTATGCTAATAATTCTTCATTTGCGACTGTCTATGTTCGCTTTTGTCTATGGTTTGTAGAAGAGAAAGTCCGTTCAGCAATCGGCGAATTTTAGTATACAAATTAGCGAATAATGCCCACAGGCTAAATTAACCGTTTCAAGCAAGAGTAAAGGAATAATGCTACTACCTAAATACTTCAGGCATAGATTCAGTTTTGGGAATTCCTTATTCAGTGACTGGCAGAAAGTTGGACACAAAAATTTAATATTTTTAAACTCTGATTTCGCTAAACTTAAATTTCTAGCTGCTAATCGCACAAAATTAAAGTTTAGTAGCAATTTCATGTGTTATTCCATGATAAGTTGCGCTGACGGTATTTTGTTTTTTTTTTGTCAAAAAATTACAAAAAAGTTAAATTTTTTAATTTTTTACTAGGTGGCTGTGACTTTAAATCTGACATCCACTTTTGATTGCAAATAACTTTTCTAAGTAACTTTTTATCGTATTTTAAAAAATAAAGGTACTTTGCTCTTACGCTATTTTGACATTTTTGAATCTACCTCGTATTCAAAAAGAGATATTTAAATTTTGATTTGCGCGTTTTGAGTTTGAAATGATGCACCAACTTTTATCAAGTATAAAATTTTCTGAGAAATAAATAATAAAAAAGTTTTCCATTTGTGTCCGACTTTCTGCCGGTCACTGTACTATATAGGGTGTCCTAGGTTTTTTAATCAGGACTTGTTGTAGAAAAACTCATTGTAAGGTGCCCATATACATATAGGTCCCAAAGTTCTTTTTTCTGACGTACAGGCTGTTGTAGTTGTCTTTTGGAAACTGTATAATTATATGGCAATATCTCTCAAAACAATCAAGCTGCTGAACTGAAATTTGACACTGCTGTGTTTTTGGGGATGGAGAATAAGCTGACAAATTTTAGTTCATCTTTTCCTTTGCAACAAAAGTGTACTTTTGTTTCATAACGATAAAATCAACCGTTTGGGTTGAAATTGCCAAGACGTGGCCAGAAACCCCTGATAACATTCGAAACATACAATTTTAACCTACCGCTTTCAAATGTTACAGATCAACTATACATTTTAAAGTGAGAAAAACAATTCTATGAACAATTAATTAAAAATTATTCGCGTTCAAATATTGGAATAAAAATTCAATTAGACAAAATTGGGAACAATTTTTGAAAACCAATATTGTTTTGACCAATGTCGATTGGAGTTAATAGGTGTTTTGGAGCACGTTTTAGCAACTTAAACCCAAATGTTTGATTTTATCATCATGAAACAAGAATTCACTTTTGTTTCAAATGTGAAGATGCACTAAAATGATGGACCTGCAAGACCAAAAAGTGGCGCCCTCTGTGAGATACGTAGAAATTGACATCTTCGTCTTATTCTCCAAGGCCAAATTTCGGCGCCAAATTTCAGTTCAGGAGCTTGATTATTTTGGGAGATGTAGTAGAAATAACTCAAGTTCAAAAAATGAACTTCTCAGAAACGAAGAACTTTAAGACCTATATTTACACCACCTTATAATGAGTTTTTCTACAAAATGTCAAGGTCCTGATCAAAAAACAGAAAATAAGAGCAGGAGATAGGTAGATCTTGCATCGTGGTTTCCTTCTCAGAAATATTTGCTGGACCTGAAGCCCATCTTCAAATTTCAAAAATCGACACTATACCAGAGTGTTTTCTGGTTATGAACATCACAAAGAGCTCTGATCCGGAGTTATCTTAATAAGGGCAATCTACGTAAAATTCGATCAAGATCAAAACATTTGAATTAACAACAAAAAAAGTTCAAGAAATAAATAATGTGATTTTACCCCCTCCCCTTTAGCCAGAAATTTTACGAAATGCATCAGAACTGCGATAAAGACCATGACTATGAATCATGATTTTGTTTTCCATGTTTCCATTGTTTGCTCTTCTTCTATAATATCAATAACAACATTATCTACCTAATTAGTATTAGCTATATTAGTGCCAATTAACAGTATTTTTGTGTATGGTATTTTTAGTTTGCTCGTTTAACATATTATGCGCATATAAAAATATAGGATATATATAGCCTTATAAATTGGTAATATCATATCGTACATAACAAAATCACCAACACAGTTACTTTATTGCCTTGATAAAATTCACTCCTAATTTTATTTACGGCATTAATATCATTATACTTAGTGGAAAATGTCATTTTGTTTCAGTATTCAACACATTATTATATATAATCTAAAAGTTACAACCCCATAACATATTAAGGAGACCCATATTTTGGAAATACGTCCACAAAGTCATATTTGCTTTTTTTTAACTCGCTCCATGATCCTCATCGATGTTTTTAAAAATGAAATACTCACTCCTTTTGAAAGATAATTTGACCACCCACATCGCGTGGTAGAAAATGACACTTCTCATCCCCAGGAAGAAAAGATAAAAAATAATTTTCTATATTTAACGTGATAATGCGTTTCTTCATTTGTTTCTCGTCGTTAAACAATTCGCGAAACGAAAAGAGGCACTTTCATTCTTTGTACCTAATATAAATAAGTAACTTTTAATAAATTTGGCATTAATATTTTTAAAAACGTTTCCTTTGATCGAAATATTTTTGTATGCTCGATCTTCTTAAATCAATCTCACTGAGATTGAGAACATTTCACAAGACAAGGTTTCTTGTCTTGCTAGCCTTATTCTTGTCTTGTCTTGCAAAGCAAGACAAGAAATTAAATTAATTCTTGTCTTGCCCAACTCTTGCTGGAAAAAATGTTGGCTTGCAAGCAAGACTTCTTCCAACTTCTTGTTCTTGCATTTTTTGTTTAGTGACATCATCGCAGCAAGAGCCTTGCTACCAAGACTCTCGTTAGAAAGACTCTTGATAGCAAGACTCTTGCAAAAAAAAATTTACTGCTGAGGGTGAACCCCTAGCGGTTCGAAACATGTACAATTTTAATTAAAAATTACTTGTGGAGTTTTGACTGAGAGAATTTTGCTTTGTTTAATCTTGCATTATTTATTAATGTGGATAACACTAACGATGTTATTTTGTTATTTGTATATATATTTTTAAATATTAATAATAATTTTGTTTTAATGTTTTCATTATTTACAATTCGAAATACGATTTTCCGTTCTGTTAAAGTTATTTTGATATCTGTGGCTTTCGATATGTGTGGACAAAAACTGAAAAACCCACTCTTCCAAAATGCGCTGATCTGTACTATGTCACTAATATAATATAACGAACCAAAGCATTAGGAAGTACAATGGACGCTGGTACAGATCCCGAGAAACAGCTAGTATATAGGTAGTGTCATTTAAGTATTTTAGCAAAAACATAGTTAAAGAAAACATGAAAAATAAATTAATCCACTGTAGTGGATTAATTGAAGAGTACATATAACTATTAAATTGTCGAATTTATAAGAATTAAAATTAGAATGATTTTGTTTGTCGGGAGTCGGGAGTCGGGAAATACTTATGCCTGTAGTGCTTGGAAACATGGATTAGTATTAGTTACCAGGAGTATCGTAAATAAAATATATTTACTAGATAATATGGTAGTATATTAGATACAGTAATTATTCTTAAATAAATCTTTATATTTATGCTCATTTTTTAAAAATCAATATTATCCTCACCGACATTAATTATTTCGTTTATTTTACAGGCATTATTACAGATAGTGATTTTTGCAAGACTTCTTGCTTTTGGCAAGATTTCTTGCAAAATTGCAAGAGTCTTGCAGAATGATTTCTTGTCTTGTCTTGCAAAGCAAGACAAGAAATTTAAAAGAGTCTTGTCTTGTTCTTGCAGCAAGAACATTTAGTGATAATTTATGTATTAACATTATATGCCATTATTATCATATTTCATGTTTCTGCCTCCTCCTTTCTTCTTCGTAGGTGATAGGTATAAGTTAGTAATAATATTTTTTTACTACTAACCTGAGAAATCACCATTATTTACCTCATTCCTCTAATGGTAAGTAATATTTCTCTACCTAGGTAAATAATGAAACATTTTCTATATGACATTTAAAAATTATTTTCATTTTGTCAGCTTGACAACTGAACTCCCAGGCTAAATCTATTCAAATATGTAAAATATGGCAATAAAAAATTCTATACACACTTCGGTTGAGAAGGCCATTATTTACCTCGAATAAAAATGCACGGTAAATAATGGCTCACTTCTCAACCTAAATGTATAATATACTATTATAATTCCCTGGATCTTCAGCATAATACGCATTATTGTTATTATTATTATTTATTTCATTGTATTTGTAAATATTACTCATTAATAGAGATACCTTGCGTAAACGCATAATATTTAGAAACAGCATATATTATATCAATATATTTATTTATGTAGCTTCAGTATAAATAAGATTCCAATCTAGTGTCTAGTGTGCTTAGCGTAGATCACATGACACCATCGGATCGTACGATAGTACAAAAATACCTACTCGAATTTGAGTCTGATAATTGCGTTGTGTCTATATCAGGCCATCTTTGAAAATTGTTTAGGCAGGAAAATTCATAATTTGGCTCTTGGACAAAAGCGTGACAAGGTGATGGTGAGGGGTGGAAATAGAGACTACAATGTTTATTACTCAGTTTTTCTTGGTACTGTAATTTTTAGTGATGAAAATTAGTACAGAACTGGCATATAGTAGAGTACCTATGTAATTATTATGAATATAGGAAGGGTGCAAGGGCAACAATTTTAAATCGCTGAAGGATTTGGTAGTGGGGTCATGGTGATTCAATATTGGCATTATAGAAAGAATAAAAGAACAGTTATTTGGAAGTCGTTAGTGGAATTTCCATTGACAGTGGTTTTTTGTTTCGGCTCATAATAATATACAGTGTGGTCATTTAAGTGTGCAATATATGGGATTCTTTTTAATTGCACAACGAAAATACAAATATTCCCGAAAGTTGGGGCATGTTGGATAATCATATTAGGAGCACTTAGAATGGTTGCAAGTCAAACAGCATACAGGGTAGGTCACAAAATATAAAAATTGTACAAGAGTAAAGTACCCTTATTTCAGAAAATTCAGCAAAATCTTATTAAGAAAAGTTGTCTAGAATTAAAAGTTATGCCTAAATACCAAAACATGGCCTTCTAAGACAAAAAAATATTTTTACGAAAAACAATAATTTCCTTTAAAAATTTTTTGTTAATATTCATCCTAAACAATTTCATAAATCAATGAAAATTAAATCAATTTTGCATAACTTTGTTCAAACTCAAGCATATTTGTAAAATTAACTTAGATTTTTAATTTTTTAGGGAATCACAAACTGCATGTTTGTTGCAACGATATTAAACAAAACTTTAAAATTTTGCAAAAATTCTTCTGAACAAGGCAAAACATTAGTAATGATAATGTGTATCTTAAGAAACTCTTATTTAAGGTGCAAAATTTTTATTTTAAATGTTTATTAAGAAACTGTGGAAATAAATTGACGAAAATTTTTTTCTTAGGAAGCTATGTTTTCGTATTTAGGCATAGCTTTTAATTTTAAACAACTTTTCTTTATAACCTTTTGCTGAATTTTTGGAAATAAGGGTAATTTACTCTTGTACAATTTTTAAATTTTTTTACCTACCCTGTATGCTGTTTAAATTGCAACCATTCTAAGTGCACCTAATATGATTATTGAATACGCATCAACTTTCGGCAATATCTGTATTTTGGTTGTGCAATTAATAAAAAAAGTCCCATATGTTGCACACTTAAATGGCCACACTGTGTAATGTATGATGACCTACAATCATTTTTTTCTCTAGTAGGTACATCCGACTAGCATTGCCTCCTATGATTAAAATTTAGTCGAAAGAATCCAGGGTTGCTCCCACCATAAAATATTATTTTATAGTTATTTGGTGATCCCATAGGATTTATTCCTAATTCCTAAATGTAAACTGATAAAATATACAGGGTGAGTTTTTTTGATGATCAGTATGTGGATCTCGGAAACTAGTGGAGATAGAAGGAAGGTTAAATGGGGAAATAATTGCAGTTTTGTAGGCCCAATTTAATGCATCTTGTGGATTTTTGAAAAAGTCATGGCTTACTAGATATTTTGAAAAAAACGAAATCTTGGCGATTTATTTTAATCCATCTAACTTCGTTGTTTCTGATTTTAGATAAAAGGTGTAAATACAAAAGTTGGAGGGAATTGTATCCCCAATGCGGTTATCATGTCTCACTTTCCGTGACAACTGCCATTTTCGAGATATGACACAACTTGTTTTTTTTTTTAATGGAAATCATAGAAACCGTATCGAGTATTATATCGTTGGAAAGCTCTAAAAATGCCTGATTTTTTGAGACCATGGCCAAATTTGGTTTCCATTTAAAAAAACAGAAATTTGTGTCATCTTTCGAAAATGGCAGCTGTCACGGAAAGTTCGACAAGATAGCCGCATCGGGGACACAAGTACCTCTAACTTTTGTATTTACACTTCTAGTAAGCCATAACTTTGTTTCAAAAATCCACAAGGTGCATTAAATTGGGCCTACAAAACTGCAATTCTTTCCCCGTTTAACCTTCCTTCTATCTCCGCTAGTTTCCGAGATCCCATACTGATCATAAAAAAAAACTCACCCCGTATTTACTAGTCTATATCTTCAGCTATCACGTACACTGGAATTTACTCAGCTGGCGATTATCAACTAGTGTCTAATAAGATTCATCATGAATTATTACTCTTTCACTATGTCTGGAGATTTGGTGTTTCATTTCATTATTTGTGGAAAATATAGATATTTGAGATAGTATTGAGAAATAAGTGCCTACTAACTATTCCGAATAGCGCTTTTAATTAGACGTTAGATATTTTAAATGAGTTAGAAAGTAGTCATTAATTATCGTTTTGTTTCAGGAGGCAATAATCAAAATAGCAAGAATCGGCTAAAATCTCATTGCAAATATTTAGGATTTGGCGAAAAATTCCCACTAAACTTTTTGACCTGACATAAATTATATGCGTGAGAGGAAAATTTCTAGTTGCAATATTCACTTATCTTGGTCGGATTAGGTAAATAAAAGCCTAATAAAATTCGCCGGTCCTAAAATATCAAATTATGCTCCTCAGTTATAACTGAAGATAATAGGTGTCTCATATTTTTCAGCGGAACGATTTCCAGTGAGGAGATTGCCCAAAGTCCATTTCCTACAGTCAACAGGCGGCGCGTAGGGTATACAATACAATAATGCAATGTCTCTAACCTTGACTTTGAATAACATAATTATTATTGTGGGTTTAAGATTCTTATCACATCCCGCACTTATATCAAAGTCTAAAGAATATTATTCTCTAGACTTTGCTTATATTATAAGGACTGATTTAATTCTGATTTTCTCTTGATCAGATTAAAGGGGCAGATGAGCAGCTATCAAACTTGATGTTGAAGTTTTGTTGTTGTTTGCAGTTTTATATTCGGTTTTATTCTAGGAGACAAACTTGAAATTTGACATGGATTTTGCTTATACGACGTAAATACCTACGCGTTCGCTAAAAAAAGATTTTCCAAAATTCAACCTCTAACTGGATGAAATGGGGGGAAGGAGGAATCTCAAGAACTAGAAAGTCTACATAATATGTTTGAATTTCCTTGCGGACGAAGCCGCTAAAATCAGTTGAAACAGCATAAAAACTCTAATTTGATTCGAACATAATATTTCACTTTTAAGGTTTTTTAAGGATGTCGTCCAAAACATGTAATGGTTAATGCACATCTAATATCGTCAAATAGCCTCTAAAAAGTACGAAGGCCTTATTTATTTTTTCTATATTCCCTCCTAAAATGTCGTACAAGGTGTCTATTTTTTAATCATATACAAATCCTTAAAATCTTTATTTTTGGAGAAAAACCTCTGAACTTTTTTGTTTGAAAGGCCTCCAAAAACCGCCCCTTTTGACCTTCCTACCATTTTCAAAATGCAAATTCAGGGCCGGCTACTTTTTTTATACTCCCGATTTTCACGAAAACCATTTAGCGATTTTTTAATTTAAAATCTGACATCACAGCGTTAATCAGGCCACCGAAAAACCCCCATATACCAAATTTGGGTATACAAAAATCGTAGTCGGCTCGGGATTTGCATTTTGAAAATGGTAGAAAGGTCAAAAAATGCGTTTTTTGAAGGCCTTTTAAACAAAAAAAGTTCGAGTAAGTATCTAAAAAAAAAAAAACAAAGTCATATCGATTATAACTATTTACTTAAGTATATCCTAAGATCTGCAAGTATTGGTAATATTATTTTAGGCGAGCATGCGGTCACTTGTTTTTACTAAAATATCGATCTTCTCTGCCTTCATCTCTTTTTACTACTAAACCAAGTTCGGTTTAATATGGTTAAAAAAGTGTTTTGTCTCGTATTTTATTGCCGAGGCGCCTGTTCTCGAGCTACCCTGCTCAAATATAAATGAACTCACTTATTGGAGCACAGTGATATACGGGGCGCGATCTATTTCATAGCATTTACCACGTTCCCCTACTGGTAAAAATACCAGACTTATCAGCAGAAATCACCCGTATAAGATTCAAAGGTTTTTATGCGGTCGACGTGGATCTAGTCAAGGAGGAAGCCAATAAGAAAGCGAGCGTAGCGATTTGATTAGTCTGCGTTTCGGAGATCCACGGAGCAGGTGTCAACGTAGGCCAGTTAAGCCAGTATAACCAGTGCCGTGCACGGAAATAAGGATTGCGCTTTATTTTACGGATGTTGGTTTTGTCTCGAATAAAAATGTATTTTGTATGAAGTAGTTAAAGTTTGCTGGGGAGGTTCAAAAATAAAAAATAAATTTATTTTTTGTTTTTCAAATTTTCAACGTCAAACAGTTTAAATGAAGGAAAAATTCTAGGAAACCTTATATTAGCAAAAATTATCACTGAAGCAAAATAACGGGATTTTCAGCAAAAATAATTTTCTTTTATTTCATATAGCTATGACGATAAAGATTTAAAAAATCAGAAATTCAGAAATATTTAGAAAATATTATTAATTCCATAATTATTGAACATTGATATTCACGTGGAATCATAACTTATTAATAGTCAATTTAATAGTAAGTATATACAGAAATTTTACTTAAAATAGTTATTTATAATATGTACCAAGGCACTGATGTTCAACTTTTTATGACTCATGTGGAATTTAGTTGCCGAGGCCTCTGGCCGGAAAAAAAATGTTTTATTAGGCAAGAAAATAATAATAAGGGATCACCCGTCCATGAACCGACTACGCGCGGCGTTGCTTGACTTTGACGATCGCTCTACCTAGGTCAAGTAAGACAAGACACGGCACCTTCGTACAGAAAAACCAAACTGCTGCTTCTGGTACACCCTCCACAACAAATCTATTGATATTCAAACTTACTAAAATATGTATATTGAAGGATTGCGCTTCTATAGGAAACAATTTCGCAATGTTAAATGGGCCTTTATCGGCCGGGTTTTGAATATTTGGTCACTTTTGACGGGCGATTTCTCCGCGTCTGACGTTTGATGTTTACATCTCGCCAAGGCCTACTTATTGAAAAAACCGTGCAATAATGTAGCCCATTATTGTACGATTTCTGTGCTTTTAATGACTATTTTGGGACACTTTACTGCCGATTTCAAGAAATAGTTATTTATGTACCAAGGCACTGAAGTTCAACTTTTTATGACTCATGTGGAGTTTAGTTGCTGAGGCCTCTGGCCGAGGCAAATAAACCACATGAGTCATAAAAAGAACTTCAGTGCCGAGGTACATATTATATTTTTTTTGAAATCGGAAAAAAATGTTTTATTAGGCAAGAAAATAATAATAAGGGATCTCCCGTCCACGAACCGACTACGCGCGGCGTTGCTTGACTTTACCGATCGCTCTATCTAGGACAAGTATAATGACGGCACCTTCTGACAGAAAAACCAAACTGCTGCTTCTTGTGCAGCCTACACAAGAAATCTATTGATATTCGAATTTACTAAAATATGTATATTGAAGGATTGCGCTTCTATAGGAAACAATTTCGCAATGTGTACGAAAAGTTAAATGGGCCTTTATCGGCCGGGTTTTGAATATTTGGTCAATTTTGACGGGCGATTTCTCCGCGTCTGACGTTTGATGTTTACATCTCGCCAAGGCCTACTTATTGAAAAAATCGTGCAATAATGTAGCCCATTATTGTACGATTTCTGTGCTTTTAATGACTATTTTGGGACACTTTACTGCCGATTTCAAGAAAAATGTTTTATTAGACAAAAAAATAATCATAAGGGATCACCAGTCCATGAACCGACTGCGCGCTTCGTTGCTTGACTTTGACGATCCCTCTACCTAGTAATTGTAATATATACTGTCTTGCTTTACAAACCATTACAATCACAAGTCATGTTGCAATTGCTTGACGACCGGCGCGGACGCAGCAGGAGAGCCAGATGGTCGGGCCCCGTGTATTCAGCCTCTTTCTCTTCCTATAGGGTGGGGGAGATCTCGTCAGAGACTTAACCCTCCTGATAGATGGTGGCGGCATGGAGTATACTGCGTGGTGGAGTACTAATTAGTGAATAATAATTTTTTATAATTTAGACAGGAAAAACGTTCGTCAGACCACGGCGAACGGTAAAACGCGACACCGCGACCTCCCTGTCAAAACCGCGGACCGCCGCGCGGACGAGTGGCGGCAGAAGAGCCCCCGAGGCGCGCTCCGCGAGGCAACCGAACACATCCATGGTACCCGCGGCTCTACCTAGGTCAAGTATGACGAGGCAGGGCGCTTCCCAACAGACACTCCAAACTGCAGCTTTTGTGCAGCCTCCAAACCAAAATGAGTGCAAGCAATTTTTCAAAAACCAAGAATGCGCTGAATTAGAAGGCTATGCGACCATTATTACAAGTGACTGAGTTTCTCTGTTCACTCATCATAATAGACTACGCCGATTTGCATGTTTGCGATTTTCGTAATACCCAAGTCGGCAATTTTAATTTCCAATACTGACAAACGAGCTCTTTTATACCTAATATTTTACAAGCTTTTATCCTGTTAGTGTGGGTCGAATCTTGCAAGCTGAATTAGAACCACTTCCTGACATCCGATTGAGCTGAAATTTTGCATACACCTTTAGTTCCGGTCAATATTGTAATACTAAATGGCCGCCGCTCCAAGATAGCGGATAATGTATTTTTTGTCAATCCCCGTAATATGGGTATCAAATGAAAGGGCTTGAAGAGTAGAAAACGATAAAGTTAGTGACATCACACTAAATTCAATATGGCCGCCGCTCCAAGATGGCGGATTACCTACTTGATACCCAACATGAGTATCAAATGAAAGGGCTCGATGGGAAGAAAACAATATGGCGGCCGCCCCAAGATGGCGGACTAAATTTCTTTACTACCCTCCTGACATGGGAATCAAATAGGTACTAAAAAGCACAAAATAAAAAAAACCTTTTTAAAAACAAGCTTTTATTTAAGCCATGTACTAAAACGAATAAAATAAGTTTAGGTTTTCGTTAAGATAATTCAATTCCAAATTGCGACAAGTTTTTGCAAATTGAAAAGCTTGTCGAGCGAATTGTAAAGAAAAAAATGCATACTTTGGCAAATAGTTACTTGCTTATCAACCAATCATTGTCCAATAAAATTAATTGGTACCTATTTTCATCAACATTTCGCGCGACCAGCTTTTCAATATGCAAAAACTTGTCGCAATTTGGAATTGAATTATCTTAACGAAAACCTAAACTTATTTTATTCGTTTTAGTACATGGCTTAAATAAAAGCTTGTTTTTAAAAAGTTTTTTTTTATTTTCAATTTTTTCAAAATTAACTTTAATTTACAGTAGAGTTTAGTTCAGCATTGAGTTAGATCACACGTACCAAAGAGGAGAACCTTCCATTAAAGTCGAGAGATACGTAAGATCCAAGGAAGCGCGTATACTCTTTCCATATAAAAATAATGCATTCTGTCGAGGACCCATTTGCACCCACCATTTAATAATATTAGTAATGAGGACCCAGCTTTCCTCACCGGCCCCACGGCTATAAGGTGGTGTGACCAAACATCGAAATACCTTGAAGAATCTTCCGGCCGGTAGTAGATTCGTCTATGGCTAAACTACTCGTGTTAGAAACTAGTTGGTTTTATTTGATTTGAACGTTTGCCCAAATTCTCAAATTGTAAAAATTCACAATACCCATGCTATCGACCCAGATAGGCTGGTAATATGCCAAGAAATAATGGAAATAGAGAACAAGAACTACATAGAAGACCATGCGACCTATTCCTTGCTCACCACGACCCCTGATCTAAATACATTAAACTATTTAGTTTGGGCATTTATTAAATAATAGAAAAGGGGAAAGGGATAGGAAATAATACTAGAGATTCGCCATATTTTACAGCAAAATCCCCAAAATGACTGGAAGAACAGTAAGAACCCCAATTATACTATGTCAGAAATGTTTAGATTCATATTGTCTGCATTTGTTTCTTGTTTGTGTTTATTGTGATTTATATGATTTTATTTAGGGCTAATTATTAATAAACTTTCATAGCTAATTACCTAAAGAGGTATTTAAGCAGACAACCATTCGACTACCAAAACACACCTTTTTACTACGAATGTGAGCGCTAATTTTAAAACAAGTATTCTTTGAAATACTACAGAAATACAGAAATTATGCTTAAAAAGGGACATTGCCTCTGTGTAAAAATCAATAAAAAATCAATTAATCAATAAAAAATCAATACACTCTAGCGAGATAATACATCGAGCCAGATATTAAAAACAGATCTCTTATTGTTTTGGGAAGAAATATAAAAATCAAGAAAAAAAATGGGCCCTCAGTATCTCTGAAACGAAAACTCTGTATAAAAAGTGTATACCAAAAAATTTACTGATTTTAGCTAATCTTCAGATTGTTTCAGTGTTCTCTATTAAAACTAAAGCAACCTGTGTATTATTAAGAAGCATATTGAGTTACTTGTAGATATAAGTAGGTAGGTATTTATTATGGACTCGGTTTGAACTAAGTAATAATAATTTGTAACAGAATAATAATTATTATTGATCTGCCAAACAATTTTGTGGATTTCCCGAACAGTAGTTGTCCTAGATACAGGCCGATTTTATGAAGAAAGCTTCCTATAGGTAAATGTGCGGCCTAAAATGCTTTGTAGCCGACATGGTGTTAAATATTATTTAACAAACTTTTTATGCATTACAATGCAAAATTAAAGTTAAAGACCAAAAATAATGAGAGGTGGGCTCAATCGCGGGGCTGTGACTATTTTTTCAATGGTTCATAACAACCTTTGAAATCTCAAAGTGTTCTGCACATAAATGGATCTTATTGTCATATGGCACCGTTTTTATTGTTATCTAAACTAAAGTGTTTTAATCTAGAGAATGATTAAGAGTCACTTTAGTCCCGTGGTACATACGCAATTTTTTGTACCGTAGGAACTAAAATTTAAAAATTCACAAGATACCTATTCCTAAGTTAAAAAAAACATTCGACATTGCCAATTTACTACTTTGCACCATTGTAGCGAGGAAACTGTTTTAGATGGATGAAAATGAATTCCACATTTCTATCGGCTACCGTTGAGTGAGGAATAATTTCTTTCAACGGGGCTACCTAATGGTTGTGGCATCAATTGGTACCATGGTGCCAAAATTGGTACCAACCATCAGTTACACTATCGAATAGCTCTTGAAAAGTTAAGCTAGGAATGTGAATTCACTTTGTTCCATCTCAACCAGTTTGTCGCTACAACGGTGCAAAGTAGTCAAAGTATATAGTCAAACTTAACTGTTCATAGCTCGGAATCTTCTAATTTTTAAAAAATGAATTTTTCGTAGATTCCTAATTTGTTTATATACTTACTGCGTTTCGTTACTGTTCATTTATATAATGTTATTGAGTAATAACATAGCTGGTCATAGTTTCTATTGTTTGTGTTAAGCAACCTTTTTTTATTTGAAAAAAATTAAAAATTGATTGGTATCCGCGAATCTAGGGTACTCTTTATTGAAAATACTTTCTAAAATTTAATATTGCTTATGTGTTTTAATAGAAAAAATGTAGAAAAAATGTAAAAAAACACCAAGAGGAAAATCGCTTTTTTCGATTTTTGTATTTTTAATGCGAATGCCCTGTCTAAGGCAGGGCCATCAAATCGTGGGAATTGATGGCTTATGTGAGCCCTAATCAAACTGCAAAGAAATAGTTTTAAAATACCTCTCGATGTTTGTACAGAGTACTCCGAAAAACCGTATTTTTGCTATGTTTGAAGCAATTTTGTGAACGCCTTGTATAAGCTATGACCGTGAAACTTGGTATGTGGGGTTTTCGAGTATGGCCAATTACCATTGTGCAATTTATTTTTTTCCTAAAAAAATGCCTAATGTAGGTACTTTTGCAGTTTTTGGGGGTATAATTTTAATCGTATTATATTTTTAAGAAAAGGTTTTCGAAAATCGGTCAACCCGTAAAAAAATAATGAATTGTCTCGACTTGAAGTGAAACACACTGTATATGAGTATTTTAAAAATACCCGTATTTTTTTGTAAAAATTTCTAATTCGTTAGTTTTGCCAGTTGTAAATAAAATTTTATTGATACAGGCTACCGAACATGCTTTTGATGACGTTTGATTTCCTTCCCTAATTAAATCTAGTACCCTTGTTTATGGAATCCCTAGTTAGCCAATGTGCGACAGAGTCATAAGGATACGAGAGCAATATTGGATACAAGCAACAGATGGCGCCAAAAATTAAAGTGGCCCAGTCATTTTCTACTAATTTTCTACTATTAAAATCTACCAAAAAACCTCTGGCCAACTTTATTTTTTGCAAAATCTGTCCCCTGTATCTACTATATTTCTGTCATATCCATATGTCAGTGTCACACATTGGCTAACTAGAATACCCATAAACAAGGCTAGTACCCCGATCTTGATCGGAGGCTAGTACCTACGTTTTGACATTGAATTGACATTTCGTAGCTGTGGCACTCCAAAAACTGATGCGAGATGTCGATTTTCACGAAATTATTAAAAGTGCACACAACTCGAAAATTACGATTTTTTACTAAGATCATATTTTGCTTTTCTTGTCAGTCATCATGACCTAGCTTATAAATCAGCACTCAGCACTCCATGGGATTACGTTGTCTTTTGGGACAACCTGTACGTATAAATAAACAGGGGCTCCGTTTATATGAAAACAAAGTTTAAATTCCTAAACATATAGTTTATTGTAATAAATTACACTGACATGCGTCAAATTTAGGCGCCTCGGTACGTAATATGCTATTGTACATATATTGCCGAAAACCTTGCATTATAGGTCAGGAATACGTTAGATATTGACCGAAGTGCACAGCGCCCAGGCCAACTATAATCCCGAGATTGCAATGAAACTTCCACCGAGTTAGGTATCTATATGTATACTAAGTATTTTATTCACAATAATAGATTTTGTAGTAAAAGTATTCATTGAAAAGTTATTTGTTATATTTTTCTATATGTATAAGTACTTACCGTTCTCTTTACAATTTTACAATCTATATAACTGAATTGATAAGATTTCGTTTTTATACTATAGGACGGATATGAAATCTAAATCAGCCAATTACAGTCAATAAGCTTTATCCGGCGAATGTTGTGAATGTGTTGCATTTATTTCATTTTAAAACATTAATTAGTGTGTTGTTTCAAATTATTTCACCGTTTTTAGAAATATTCCTCTGACAGTTCCTTACGCAAGAGTACCTACACTTAACTTGCTCTATTAGTGTGTATGTAGTGAAATTTTTGCAACTCAATTTTAAACCACCTCCACCCAACCAATTGAGCTGAAATTTTGCACACACTTTTGGTTCTGGTGACAATGCAATCTGTTATAATCAGTATTGTGATTTTTTCAAAACGGCTTTCACTCCAAGATGGCGGATTACCTACTTATTCACAATATCCTCGACATGGGTATCAAATGAAAGGATTTGACGGCGTACGAAATCAAAGATGGCGGCCGCCCCAAAATGGCGGATTACCTATTTCTTTACAACCTACTTGACGTGGGTATCAAATGAAAGAGTTTGACGAGTACAAAATGCTAAGGTATGTGACGTCATACTCAGTCCAATATAACGGATGCCCCAAAATGGCGGATTAACTTTCTTTACCACCTTCCTGACATGGGAATCAAATATGTAGGTACTAAAAAGCGCAAAATAAAGTAAACTTATATCTACTTAATTGAATAACACAAATTCAGGTTTTCGTTAAGATAATTCAATGCCAAATTACAAGTTTTTGTAAATCAAAAAGCTCGTCGCGCGAAACACTATTAGCGAAAATTAAAATTTGATAATATAGATACAGGACGCCCAGAAAATTGACAAATAATGTGAAATTTGCCTAGAGAAAATATACCTTTTTGTAAGTTATAGCAAAGTTCGTCTTAGAGGCTCATTTTAGAGGTTATTAAGTATGCCGTAAAATGCTTTTCTGAAAATTCCAGGAAACGTTCCTAAAATGTTGCAAGAATATTCTTAAAGTGTTTTACTTTTAACTTGCAATGCGCTTGTGTCTTGTATAAATGTCAGTGAAAGGCCAGTAACAATAATGATAAGGAATGAGAGTTTGGGTCGAATAATCTATACTCGAAAATTGGGCATTTGTATTGCTAGAACATTAAAGAAACTTTGTTCGCTTATCAAACAATTTAACAAAGAAAAATTACATGATATAGGAACCAATTTGAAAGTAAAATATGTACTTACCTACTTCCTGTCGAAGTACGTGCAATACATAATAACAATAATAGTAGGCATAATAACTATGATACTAAAAAGTAAAATATAGCTTGGCACTGGCACTTGTCTCCCAGACTCAAGGTTCTCCGTTTCATTGTCAGGGGCAAATTCGTTAAAAAAACACAACGCAAGTGACTTTTTGTCGTGGACTTCGGACATAATAAATATTTATAAAATATGCCATTATAAAGCTGTAATAAAACTACTTTCATACAAATTATTTACTAACTTAGTCTAAGTACCTAACGAATGGAGCCCGAAGCAATTTGCTTGATTTGTGTTAAACCGTGCGTGTCCCTCTTTTGAATTGCAGATTTCAAGAACAAAAAAAATTATCGATATTATAACATAAAGAGGACATGCAGAGGTATGACTATCATTTAGAAGCAAATATATTATACTTGATACTTGGACGTACATACAGTGTGTCCCACTTAAGGACTGACCACCCCTGTAAAATTTGTATTTATAGCTCGATTTTAATAAACTTTTTGTTGTTGGATAAAGCTTCAAAAATGGCATCAGACACTTAGTTCAGATGCCTTGTGCGTTAAAGTCATGGCCCACTGAGACGGTGTTTTAGTGCTGAAATTTCGAGAAGTAGTATTAGGGATTTTTTTAGAGGAAAATTAATGACAGACTCTTATTCAGCATTGTTCGAAACCCAAACGTACCCACTTGCATTGCCGTAGCTCTACAGGGAGTTTCAAAATTTTGATTGCCACACTTAAGGCCTGACCACCCCCGTAAAATTTTTATTTATAGCTCGATTTTCATAAACTTTTTTTTTGTTGGGTAGAGCTTTAAAAATGGCATTAAATTCATAATTCAGGTGCCTCGTGCGTTAAATTCATGGCCCACTGAGACGGTGTTTTAGTGTTGAAATTTCGAGAAGTACTATTAGGAATTTTTTTGAGGAAAATTAATGCCAATTTCTTGTTCAGCGTTGTTGGAAACCCAAACTTACCAATTTGCATTACCATAGCTCCACAGGGTGTTCCAAAAAAAATTAAAAGGAAAAGTAAGGCCGGATTATTATATGCAGTGAGAGGTTCCAAACAAAAACGTACTAATTTGTAATTATTTTTCTTAATTTCTGATAAGTTGGTCACTAAAATATTCATGGAACTCATATTCTTTCAAAAATTTATTAGCGAACAATTTTTTTATTTAATTTAATATCATCAAATACATGAATAAACAACACAACATAACATAAACACAAATTTCAGTCAACGTTGAATAAAAATCTAGCATTAATTTTTCTCTAAAAAGTCCCTAATAGTACTTCTCGAAATTTCAGCACTAAAACTTCGTCTCAGTGGGCCATGAATGTAACGCACGAGGCACCTGAATTATGCATTTAATGCCATTATTGAAGCTCTATCCAACAAAAAAAAAAGTTTATGAAATCATGCTTAAAATAATAATTTTACAGGGGTGGTCACTAATTAAGTGGGACACTAAAAATTTTGAAACACCCTGTAGAGCTATGGTAATGCAAATTGGTACGTTTGGGTTTCAAACAACGCTGAATAAGAGTCCGTCATTGATTTTCCTCTACAAAAATCCCTAATAGTACTTTTCGAAATTTCGGCACTAAAACACCGTCTTAGTGGAATTTAATTTAATTTAAGGCACGAGGTACCTGAATTATACATTTAATGCCATTTTTGAAGCTCTATCCAATAAAAAAAGTTTATGGAAATCGAGCCATGAATAAAAATTTTACAGGGATGGTCAGTCCTTAAGTGGGACACACTTTATATAACACGTTAGGACATATGATTTGGCGAATTACTCTATAGAAGCAACTGAATGCTGGATAATTACTATTATTTTGTCTTCGTTGCCATTTGCGGCTAGGGCCGACTTTTCCCGATAGAATTTGAATAGCATTAGCACAAGTATACTACGGAAAACAGTAGTAATCTCAGTGAGTGTATGACAATTAGTAAAGCACACAGATAAAACTATTAAGGAGCAATACCGTGAATCCACATTTTCGTCCAGCGTTCTTGGCCATCAGCGGTGTTTTTCTATAAAAACATGTGCAGGACAGTCTGCCTCGACCTTGATTCGAACCAAGATCGATCGAAGGCAGAAAAACATGCATTCTAAATAGTTAACAATGGTCCGAACATCGCCACCGCGGCCCCACGAAATTTGCCGCGACGAAGTCTTGTGCGTCAAATTCGCCATCAAACTTTTAATAACATTTAATAAGTTCTATAGTCGCCAATATATGGCGTTGCATATACATTTATTCTAACTTTTTTGGGTAAAAAAATACAGCTACCTTCTCGGCAACTTTAGGTAATAGTTCAGTCAAATGGTACACACGGAGGGCTCGAAGTGGAAAGTTCCGGTGTAATTGCTTTTAGTGGTTTATTTTATGTTATTCGGGGTGCTGAACACGAACCTAAAGTTGTCCAACAAAAATTTTTGCGGCAAATAATATGAGAAATCATTAAAAAAAAACACTAAAAATATTTAGTGATTTGCAGCTTATAACTTGCAAAGCAAGCTATTTATGCAAAAAGTTGTCCTGTAGTAAAATAAAGAGGAGAAAATTATGTACAATTTATGTATCTTAATATTTTTTTACGTCATATGGTTTCTACGCAAAAGAGTGTTGAAATATCAGGGAAATGGGTAGTTTTGGCAAATAGCAAAAAAAATTATGTGAAAATTTCCTTTAACTGAATTATTTTATCTGTACTTCCTTGCCTTTCAACATACAGAACAATATCACATTTGGCGTCCCTACCTCCTACCGATTCTGCAAAACAGTAGCAACATTCTTTGAGAGTAGATATACTTTCAAGTAAGCGACAATGGCTTGGAAATAAAAAAGTCATGAATAATGGGGTTGGAAGAAAACCAAAGGGGGTGGTCTGCAGCCAGTACCAACGCTACAGCCACCAGCACCAGAAGCAGTTTTAAAACTTAATTCTTGCAAATCTGTACCTCAGAGCCAAACTATATTAAGTCCAAAAACTTAGTTTTGAGATAATTGAGTTTAAAATAATTTTTCCTGTATTTTTGTGCATAACTTGAACCACTTAAATTGTAAGAAGTTTAAATTTAAAACCCAAGGTTATTCGCATCGACTTTATGGAATGTTTAGAAGTTGTTGGAAAAAAATGTAGAGTTTTTTCTCCAAAGCGACTTAACATACTTTGGCTATGGGCAAAAAAATCAAAATTGGACTTGACGTAATATTAAGTCCAAAAAAACCCAAACATCAACAAAAGGCAAACAAAGTTAAGTATCAAAATAAGACTTTTATTTAAAAAAAAAACACTTAATTCTGGTTTTACTATATATATTTTTGTACACCTTTATTAAGATATTAATGAGAATCTTATTCACCATGCGACAAGTTGTGGTAAAAATCATGGAAGGTTTTTGGAATCCACGTTTAATAGCTTTTGAAGATGTTCATATTTTTTGTGGGATTTTTTTTTATTTTATGGGCGCAAAAAGGGTTTCACTAAATATAATTAAGGTATTGAGGATCACTATTTAATTATACCGCAGTATTGTTTCTAAAAAATTGAATTTTAATTATTACTAATTTTTGGCAGCATTTAAAAAATTCTGGCAATTTTTGAAGATATTCTAGCTAGTAATTTGTTATTTTAACTCAAAAAGACCAGAAAAACAACACAATAAAGCGCCGCATCGACGAGGCGTGGCGTGCCGATAAAAACAATGTGAAAAATGAGGTTTTGTGGACTTAACATATTAAAGGAAAGCGCCATCTATGAGGCAAATGATATCAAGGTCCCTTAACAGTGTGTCTCGCAGGATGATCCGGAGTTCCCTGAATCACTTGAATTTTATCTATAATTATATCCCAGCTTTATTTCTTCACTCACTATTTATTTGTGTGTTCAAAATATGTTTCAAAATGGGTTTTCATATGTATTCAATAAATTGTCAAGTATTTGGAAATTGGTTTTAGGCATACAAGAAATGGGAGGCTGCCCTGAAGAAAGTATGAAACAGATATTCACGTCTTTTATTAGCCTATACAATAATATTTAATTTAATAATTTAATTTTTGTTGGACAGCGCCATAAAAAAAACATAAAATAAACTACTAAAAACATATACACCTAAACTTTCCACTTTAAACTACCGTTTGACTGAACAATACCTAATCAATCTTCCATTTATTTCATATAACGCAATAAAATGATTCAAAACAAGATTTTGACACATCAAATTTACCCGATCAATACAATCATAGACTTAGACGAGTACACAGGGTGTCTACATTTAAACATATATACAAATCGGTAAAAATTTTATTGATACCTGAATTTTTTGTACCCCGATTTTCAGGAATATCATTGACCAATTGATTTTTTTTATTTACAATCTGAACCCACGGCGTTAATTAGGACACCCAAAAACCCTTATACACCAAATTGTAACGAAAAATATACAGAGAATTCCATTCTGCAGGGCGTCAAAATTGAGCAAAATAGGAATTTTAAAGGCATCTGGCGAGTCAAGTGCGGCATGGAATCCCGTCAAAAGAGTTGAATGGCCATCAGGACCACTCAAAGTGTTGGTGTGCAAAGATTCAATACAAAAATGTACATCAGGTTATTTTTCTCTGAGCTAGTCAAGAGTGCTCTGGAATTATTGAAAAAATGTTATTAAACACAAAAGTCATTTAATTCTTTACAAGAGCCAATAAATAAATAAAAACAATTTATATTATTGGACCTTTCTGCACAAAGTCACTGTTGACACTGTCAAAGATGCGCGTTTCCTGTTGTGGCACACTACTTACCTACTGACTGGCAGGCTTCTGTATTTTTTAGACTTTTTTAGATACCCCATATATGTATTGGATTTTTGCACGCCAAAACTTTTTGTGGTTCTGTTGACCATTCAATTGTTTTGAGGGGATTCCATGGCACACTTGACCAGCTAGATTACTTTAAAGATAATCATCATTATTTAGCTGACGGGGCATTTTGCGAAAAATTCTAACATAAATTCGACTTACAACAAATGTAGTCCCCTCTACTTGCCCAAATTTGCAATATTATTTGTCGAAAATGTACCTATCCACACCAGGAATCGTACTTATTTTAAATACTTATACTTCTGTGTACGTATATATTTTGTTACAGATTTTATTATTGTTTGTTGAACAAACATATTAACTTGACCTATTATAATTATAAAAAAATTTGAAAATTTTATTACAAAAGAGAAACTAAGCCAAAGTGACGAAAAGTTTGTCAAAAAGCCGATCGTTATTAGACCCGCTAAACTGCATAGACCCCTTGAACAATCTCGCTGCGGCGTTGCCACATGTTTGCACAAGGCTTGTAAGTTTGAGAAGGTTGTGACCTTGGACTAATCATTGACAGCCCTCTACAATAGGATTATGACTCACAATATGTTGCCAAGAAGCTGCATTCGCACTATTAATAAGAATATTCAAATATTTAAAGAAATTTAATCTTTAAAAGCAACATAATCTTCATTGGCTCAAAGTCATTTGCAGTATGGGGAGGAGCAAACAAGTTACACTTGAAAAATTTAGACGTAGCTTAGAAGTGCGGGTGGGTAATTAAAATTAAATATACAGTGTGGATAGAAATTGTGAAATGAAAAACTTGTTTTAATAAAAGTGTTAGTGGAAATTATTTCCCGTTTAGTGATATCAAGCAATCTTTCGTAGCACAAAAAATGTGGTTGCCATGGTAATCGACTTGATTTTTTTTTTAATGGCACCATATACGTTTTTTGGTGAAAATTTAAACATTGGAACTTTCTGAATACGATACAATACAATTTTAATGGGGTCGCATAAGAAAAAAAATACAAAAAAAATAAGTTTTCTATTATGCTATTGACAATGTTTATCAAAATAATTATTAACATCAAGTTAGCCATGCCAAAATCAGAACAATGGGAAACTGTCACTAGCTGTCAGTTGCTTGTAATTGTGTGCATTGTTACAGTAAACGTACTTTTTTTACTTAATTTTCTGTGTACTTACGTACTTAGTAAGTTATAATGGCGCTTGAATTAGGTGAAACGGAAAGAATACAGGTTAACATACTATAAGTACTTAAGTACACAGAAAATTGAGTAAAAAAGTTCTTTTAGTGTAACAATGTACACAGTTACACAGCTAGTGACAGCTAGTGACAGTTTCCCATTGTTCTGATTTTGGTATGGCTAACTTGATGTTAATAATTTGATAATAGCATAATAGAAAACTTATTTTTTTTGTATTTTTTCTTATGCGACCCCATTAAAATTGTATTGCATCGTATTCAGAAAGTTCCAATGTATCAATTTTCAACAAAAAAAGTATATGGTGCCATTTAAAAAAATTAAATCGGTTACCATGGCAACCACATCTTTTGTGCTACGGAAGATTGCTTGATATCACCAGTGACTATACCTATTAGTCACTGATATCACTAAACGGGAAATAATTTCCCCTAACACTTTTATTGAAACATGTTTTTGATATGAGGAATATTTTAAGAAATATAAGCAATATTCCACAATTTCTATCCACACTGTATAATAAGCATTGCATGTATCCATCAGACGCAATGTTTCTTGAATCTCAAATCTTTGACATTAAACAATTCTTTATTATGATTTAATTAAGTTATTTAAGGACAAGTGCGTGACTCGGACATGATGGCCAAGAGCCACAGCTTACTGGGATTACTACGGTTTTCTAGGATTTTCCGTATTACTTGAGCGAATGCTATCCTAGTTCTATCAGGAAAAGTCGGCACTAGCTGCAAATGGGAATGAAGACAAAATGACTGTAATTGTCCCCCTCCCCCGCACAAGCATTCAGTTGCTTCTGGGGTACTCCTATAGCACAGCTTAGTAGTATTGTGAGGGTGATAATAATTATTATTATGTTGTGTCATGTATATAAAGAAAATGTGAGCCAAAGACGTCATCTTAAGGTTACACCATTAAGTATAATTTACAAACAAAAATATTACATACTTGGACGTATATGTTTATATAACCTCCTTTGCCGTCAGTGTTTTTAAAATTTAAAATGTTCTTGAATTTTCCGTATTACTACTCGTATACTAGACAGTTCATTCATTTCAATGAAAGCATTGTTTTAAGTATATACCTTAACCTAAAGTTATTATTGGAATGTAGTTCTAAATACTAGTTAAAATTACAAGCTTTTGACGCAGATAAAGTTTACAATCCTAAGTATGTACTTATCAAATAATTTTACACCTAATTTAAATTGTATCACCAGAACAACATTTACGAACTAAATTTGTATTTGCTTACTTTTTATCATACTGCACATCAATTATATACGTTTATTTTCATCATAGTCGACTTCTACAACCAAAGGGCTGCCATCTCCGCGATTTTCAGCAACTTTTTTTACTAGTTCTGGTGAGGTAGATTTAAGATCATATGCCCATCCAATTTTGGCGAAAAAGTCCAACACCCTAGTGGTTACATTTAGGCACTGGTTTAGTTCAGCCGCTCTGTAGTCCCACGGAAACGTATGGTGGAAATTGTGCCAACCTTCACCCATTGCCACGATTGACACCCACTTGTTCTCCACAGGCATTATGTTCCTGGAAAGACGAGAAATATCAAAAAATTAATATTTCCTTTTCAAGTTCATTTTGTCTGATATGTGAACCATGATAATAATAAGCGTTAGGTATTCGTGTTAACACAAAATAAATTAAAAGTAAAAAAATATTTTTAAAAAAAGCTTTTATTTAAATGCGCTAAAAAGAATAAAATAATCTTTTCTTTTAAAACTTTTACTATCAACTTATAACGTCATTCCACAATTTATATGATATAAAAGCTTGTCGCGAGATTTAAGTAGTGGTATTTACTTAGTTTGAAAACTGAAATCTCGCGACAAGCTTTTATATCATATAAATTGTGGAATGACGTTATAAGTTGATAGTAAAAGTTTTAAAAGAAAAGATTATTTTATTCTTTTTAGCGCATTTAAATAAAAGCTTTTTTTTAAATATTTTTTTACTTTTAATTTATTTTGTAATTTTTAGTTTGGCCAGGTGTCTGAGTCTATTCATCTCAGTTAACGCATCATTGTTGCAAGGTCGTTTGCCGGTTAGTTTAGAACAGTCTAGCTCTTCAATGAGGAGACCTTCTAATGACCATCTTGGGTGTTCCGCCATGTTGGATTTAGAATGACGTCACACATATAATCATGCATTGTCATCCAAATTAAACGTGTGTACAAAATTTCAGCTCGATCGGTTGAAATTTAACTAGTCCGCCATCTTGAGTGTTCCGCCATGTTGGATTTAGAATGACGTCACACATATAATCATGCATTGTCATCCAAATTAAACGTGTGTACAAAATTTCAGCTCGATCGGTTGAAATTTAACTAGTCCGCCATCTTGAGTGTTCCGCCATGTTGGATTTAGAATGACGTCACACATATAATCATGCATTGTCATCCAAATTAAACGTGTGTACAAAATTTCAGCTCGATCGGTTGAAATTTAACTAGTCCGCCATCTTGGGTGATCCGCCATGTTGGATTTAGAATGACGTCACACATATAATCATGCATTGTCATCCAAATTAAACGTGTGTACAAAATTTCAGCTCGATCGGTTGAAGATATCTGCTTCAAAATTGAGTTGCAAGATTCCACCCGAACAAATTACATACATACATACATACATACATACATACATTGCAAGTTAAATAAAATCTTTTAAAAATTGTACTCACTTATCATACGGCTTGAATCCCCACATATGGGCAGCACTATTCACAAACCAAGTAAAGTTCAAATTGAAGGTCCATCGTGCAAACACTACACTAAGAATGGTAAGTTTCCACGATTCTCCCCATGCCAGTGGTGGCATGATAGTGGGTAGAAAGAAGCAGAAGATAAATTTTATCCAAGGCCAATTCCTGCGAAAAGAAAAATATATAAATATGTTACATAGATTGCTTCTTTTAAAAAAATAATAAAGCATTTTCACAGAAATTCGTATAGCACAAATTTGGATTCTACATTATTTTTAATATACTTATGTTACTAATTTTTTCCAAACGACAATTTCGTCAAAAAAATTCATAATGGTTTCTGAAGTTCCGCACAAATTACCTCATGGATCCGGCTTATTGAGAATTTTAGGTGCTAATAATCCCTCCCTTTAGTCTATTAGATATTTAACGATTATTTATAGAAAATATGGAAAAAGAATTTTTATTTTTTATTTAAAAGTTGCTTGCAGATGCTCATATAAAATGTATTTTTGTTGTGCAAAAAATGAATTGTTTCATATTAGATGTTACTCTTTCAGCTGCTCTCAAGCTAGAAAGCGATTCGCATCACAGACAAATTAAATCGCTATTACCATGTAGCCAATCCATTGAATTTTAATTGGGTTTTTCGCCACCAAATTGGTTAAAAGACAACTTTTTCAAGTTGCCTGAAAAATTAATAAATTCTTAACAGTAAATGAACTAAACTTTGAACTTGTAACTCAAAAAATATCTTCAACAAATTTGTTTCCTGAGCTTTCGGAGAATAGTTATTTTAAATCTTCCTCCTTTCTCAAAGATCATGTAACGTCAAAGTGAAATGACAGATTAATAAATTCCAGGTTAAAATCTCATGACAATAGAAACAACAGCTGATATTGTACCCTCTGTTCTATCTAAATATTTATACTAACTTCTCTTTGAATAAGTGGCAATAATATTTTATTGAATTCCACTGAACATTCAGCACCACAGTTGTCTGTATTTCCTATAATAAATGCAGACAACTGTGTTGCTAAATGTTCAGTGGAATTCAGTAAAATATTATTGCCACCTATTCAAAGAAAAGTTAGTATAAATAATTAGATAGAACAGAGGGTACAATATCAGACAGGTGGCTGGCTATTGTTTCTGTTGTCATGGCATTTTAACCTGAAATTTATTAATCTGTCATTTCACTTTGACGTGACATGATCTTTGAGAAAGGAGGAAGATTTATTCTCCGAAAGCTCAGGAAACAAATTTGTTGAAGATATTTTTTGAGTTACAAGTTCAAAGTTTAGTTCATTTACTGTTAACAATTTATTAATTTTCCAGGCAACTTGAAAAAGTTGTCTTTTAACCAGTTTGGTGGCGAAAAACCCAATTAAAATTCAATGGATCTGTTTACGCCACAAATAAATTTTAGAAAACATGTAGCCAATGGTTAATTTGATTGATGATAGGTATAGCGGTATCCAACACACGAGGTACGTAATTGAGAAATAATCGATCCCGAGAAAAGTCATTAATAATAATAATCCTCACCCGCACAATACTCCAACCTTGGAGTACCCCAGAAGCAACTGAATGCTTGTGCGGGGGAGGGGAGCAATTACAATTATTTTGTCTTTGTTGCCATTTGCGGCTAGGACCGACTTTTCCTGATATAACTAAGATAGCATTCGCTCAAGTAGGTACTACGGAAAAACCTAGAACCTGTTGCTAATTTTCAAACCTATGATATTATTAAAATGCAAAATAGCCTAACATACAAAAACATAATAATATATGATTTTGCGGAAAATGGCATAATGGCCATGGAATTTGTTCACCACTTTTCGAAGATATCTCTGTATATGCCAATTATTTTGCCTGGTATGTTTCTTAATTAGTCATTTGTTACAATTTACAACGATAAGAACGTTACTTGTGATAAATAACGTTAAGCACCTGACATTTGCGTTAATTTGTCCCGTCCCCTAGAAATGTTTTCATCTAGAAATGTTTACGTACTTTATGTGGAAACGGATCAAGGGGTCATCCCTGTATATATCGCTGACATCGATCTGTTGCCCTTTCTTCAAAACTTCCGGATGTTTCTTCATACAGAGCCAACCAACGTGCGAGAACCAGAATCCTCGTTTGGCATTGTGAGGATCTGCGTCGGTCTCACTGAACTTGTGATGCACCCGGTGATCTCTTACCCAGTCCTTTAACGTGTTCTGAAAATAACATTATTAGGAACCAGATCGTTTACAGTCACAAGCCAAATTTTGCGATGCTAAGATTGTTCCCGACATTGTTTAGATTTTTAAAGTTTAAAGCCTACGCGCCTGGTATCAGGAAGCAGTGGCGGATCCAAGGGGGGGGGGGCACAGGGGCAATTGCCCCCCCTTGGCCCTAGATTTATGTTATGTTAGTATAGAAATAAATTAACCGTTTTTCAAAATCAAAACATAGATTAGATTTTGTCCTGTAAACTAGGAGTCTAATACAAATTTGTTGTACTATTCAAAATTTTACAAAGGCCCCTCTTATATTTAGTATATACAGGGTGAGGTTTTTTCGATGCCCACTATGGGGATCTCGGAAACTAGCAGAGCTAGAACCAAGGTTAAATAGGGAAAGGATTGCAGTTTTGAATGCTCAATCTAATGCCCCTTTTGGTTTTTTAAAAAAGTTCATGGCTCACTAGATATTTTGAAAAGAGTGATTTTTTGCTATTTCATCAGATCTCTGTAGCTCCGTTATTTCTGATTATACAGAAAAACTGTTGAGACAAAAATTGTAGATAATTTTGGGCTTAATAAGATAATATAATCCAATTTTTTATGTTGTTTGTGATTTTTGAGATATGACATAAACGTTTGTTTTTTAAATGTAAATCACAGTTGGCTGTGGCCTTATAAAATCGGCAATTTTTTGAGCTTTCCAAAGATGTAATACTCGGCATAGCTATAATAAAAAATAAAAGAGCTATGGCTAATTTTCTATTTTTTTTTTAATTTTCACATATAGTCAGCCATGGAATATTTTTATAATTACGTTCTATTTTATAATTAGACATACGTCAAACTCTAATATTTTGTTTTTAGCTGGTAACAAAATGTAACAAAATAAAACAATAATTAAAAACTCAAATTCAAATTATTATTATTTTAAAAGGTCACCTGTTAAAATAAAAAAGGTGTTCAAACAATCCACCATTATTATTTATGCAAATATTGCATCTTTTTATAACTGAATTTGTCGCCTTTCTTAGAGAGTGCCTGTCAATACCGGCAATTGCTTCTAAAACAGCTGCTCTTAATTCAACAATTGTCTCATACTTTATTTTGTACTGTTCCCCACAAAAAAAAATCCAAAACAGACAAATCGGAGGATCGAGGCTGCCAGGAAACAGGTCTAGATATTTTCTAAAATTTATTTGTGGCGCAAACAGATCCATTTAATTTTTAATTGGGTTTTTCGCCACCAAACTGATTGAAAGACAACTTTTTCAAGTTGAATGTGGAAAGTTCTATGTTGGGGAGACTTGTAGGCCATTTAACGTTCGTTTAAAAGAACATAAAAATTATATTAGGCAAAATCAAATTTCGAAGTCAAAAATATGTGAACATTCCTTTAATAACAATCATAGGATATTGTGGGATAGTTCCAAACCAATTCTAAAGGAAGAAGTAGGAAATAGACGAAAAATTAAAGAATCTGCATTTATTCTAGGAAATACGGGCAACTGTGTTGCTGAATGTTCAGTGGAAT
Organism: Pseudeuparius sepicola; assembly: GCA_963920635.1. NCBI lineage: Eukaryota > Metazoa > Arthropoda > Insecta > Coleoptera > Anthribidae > Pseudeuparius > Pseudeuparius sepicola. The sequence goes on along the minus strand of OY987300.1, from coordinate 68,443,051 downwards.
TCAGTAAAATATTATTGCCACTTATTCAAAGAGAAGTTAGTATAGATAATTAGATAAAACACAGGGTACAATATCAGGCAGGTGGCTAGGCTATTGTTTCGGTTGTCATGACATTTTAACCTGAAATTTATTAATCTGTCACTTCACTTTGACGTGACATGATCTTTGAGAAAGGAGGAAGATTTATCCTCCGAAAGCTCAGAAAACAAATTTGTTGAAGTTACTTTTTGAGTTACACGTCTAAAGTTTCGTTCATTTAGTGTTAAGAATTTATGAATTTTCGAGGCAACTTGAAAAAGTTGTCTTTCAATCAGTTTGGTGGCGAAAAACCCAATTAAAAATTAAATGAAACAGGTCTATTTCTCCCTATCCAACTATTTGGAGCTGATCTAGGTAATTTCTTACGGGCAAAAATAATTATGTGGTGGAGCTCCATCATGATAATTTTTGTTTTATTTTGTTACATTTTGTTACCAGCTACAAATAAAATATTTGAAAGTTTGCTGTATGCCTTATTATAAAATAGAACGTAATTATGAAAATATTCCATGGCTGAATATGTGAAAATTTAAAAAATCAGATAATTAGCCATAGCTATTTTATTTTTTATAATATAACTATGCCGAGTATTATATTTTTGAAAAGCTCAAAAAATGGCCGATTTGATAAGGCCACAGCCAATTATGATTTACATTTAAAAAAACACAAGTTTATGTCATATCTCAAAAATCACAAACAACATAAAAAAATGGATAAGATTATCTTATTAAGCCTAAAATTATCTACAATTTTTGTCTCAGAAATAACGGAGCTAAGAGATCTGATGCAATAGCAAAAATCACTCTTTTCAAAATATCTAGTGAGCCATGAACTTTTTTAAAAACTCAAAAGGGGCATTAGATTGAGCATTCAAAACTGCAATTCTTTCCCCATTTAACCTTTGTTCTAGCTCTGCTAGTTTATGAGATCCCCATAGTGGGCATCGAAAAAAACTCACCCTGTATATGCAGTGGTTTTTATTTGTGATCGCTGACCAAGTCCATTTATAATAGCCTGTGCCCCTCCCTTAGTGCATTGCTGGATCCGCCACTGTCAGGAAGAATCCTGTAGGTAGTAATATGATACGAGTATGTAGATTGTTTTATAAGTAGTAAAAGTGACACTTGTAGCGAGCCTATTCTGTAGAAGGTGAACCACAAAATCACTTCCGAATGCTATTTTTTCCTCAAACGTCGAAAATACCTATACATAAGTAAGCACTGTAAAATGCAATATTTCTCTGTTTATTCTCAAAAAAGAAAGCGTCCAGATGACTGTAGTATCAGGTGTGGTATTTGCAGCAGCACTTTTTCCTCTAGGCATAAAAGCACTTTTTCTACTCCCACATGGATATTTGTCGTTCTAGTCACAGTCTACAGAATGGAATAGTAGCCAATTTCAGCCAATGGACGGATATAATTTCATATCAAGCAATTTAATTTATTGCAAAACGTCAGTTTACTTTTTTACTAAATTAGCAGCTATTACTTGAAGAAAAAATACAGTATACAACTCGAGTGCAATGTCCATATCGTCCTCGAACGATTGAGCACTCTGCCTACGTACCTACTCAACCCTCGTCCTCGTGCAATATAAACATCATATTATGAACTCTCGTTGTATAAACTACGATTACTTACTGCTGCTGCAGATATATGTAACTTTTGATTTTTGTGTTGAGGCACGTATTTTAATAACGCCTGAAGAAAAAATAGTTTTCATTTCATTTCGAGTGCAATCGTCTCACCTGACCTGCCACAGAATAGCATAATAGCAGGAATAATTTTAAAGGCCTTTTCGCTTTGTACGATTTGTGTGTCCAAAATCTGTGTGCCCCTCCAGTTATTCCAAAACCTCCAAGGGCACCAAGAATAAAACCTAAAATAAAAAATTATACATCTACGATTAAACAAGAAGTTCCAAATTAAGTGGCATCAGCTCAGAGGCCCGTTTTTTATTAAAATCGTTTTTTGAATTTTAAGGAAATATATATAGAAATTATATTTTGGTAACAAATTTAGCTTTTTCTCTCTATCTGAGAACACTTTGTAACACACTAGGTTTGAAAGCAGAGGGTTATAGTATAGACCGTCAGACAGTGACAGATTTTCCTTACTGATTTTGTCATTTATGCCTTGGAGAGGGTTGAAAGGTAAATCGATGCTGAGTTGGAAAATAGTAATTTTAAGTTTGGCCCCCGGGGAAAACATATGGAAAATTCGATTTTTCAAAACAGAAAAAAAGGTACTAATTCTCACTTATGCCATGTTCACCGTATGATTTATTATACTATTGCGACCTCGAAAACCCAAAGGCATAAGTGTAGCGTATGGAAAAAGGGTTGAATTAATTAAGGGTTGGTAGATCAGATCACACAAAAATTACTTAATTAAACCCTTTTTCCACACGCTACACTTATGCCTTTGGGTTTTTGAGGTCGGAATAATGTAAGAAATCATACGATGAACATGGCATAAATGAGAATTAGGTACCTTTTCTTCTGTCATGAAAAATCGAATTTTCCATATGTTTTACCCGGGGGCCAAACTTAAAATTACTATTTTCCGACTCAGCATCGATTTACCTTTCAACCCTCTCCAAGGCATAAATGAGAAAATCAGTAAGGAAAATCTGTCACTGTCTGACGGTTTATTATATTATACTTATAAATACATACCTATATAATACGGTACATATAAAAAAATATAAGTTTGGCTAGTCACGGTTTTGTCTACACTCGATATTCACACCACAAGGAAAAAAGTAATGATGCGGCTGCCCCATTTTATGCCAGTTTATTCATTCTGGTTATCTCAGTTCGCCTTTTCTAATGACATCCTTTTAGAAAAATTTCAAAAAATAAAAAAAATTGTTCTTGCACAAAAATTCAGTTTCAAAATGTTACCGATGAGATTATAGAAAGAAATCTTAGGAAATTATTATTTTATACCGGTAACAATATACCTACAAGACAATAAAAAATAATGCGGCTGCTACATGTTGCAAGACATTTTAGGTGTGCACTTGAATGATTTAAAAAATGTTAGGAAGTAGGATAATAAGTGATTTCATGACGGCTAATACGAGGCAAGAAAAAATTGTTTGAAAAAACTGGACTTGGATTGCTTTGTTTTTCAAAATTGAATGGATACCAGTTGTCTTTTAGAAATAATTACAGATTTAAGTAACCATGAACCTATACAAAAACACTAGGAAATAATGAGACAGGTATTTTGAAAAATATACAAAGCAAAAAAGTGATGATGCGGATATCCAATTTTATATCACTTTATGTATAGGTACTGATGGTCTCAGTTCATATTTTTGGAAAAAATTTCAGGGTTCTTTTCTTTGTTTGAAAAAAAATTAAGTATATTCCAGGTGTCTCATTTATAAACATTTCGGTATCTTGGTAACGATAAGCTGTACAAAAAAAAAGTATTTTTGTAGATTCACGGTTACTTAAATCTGTAATTGTTTCTACAAGACAACTTAGTTTTAATAACTAATTAATAACTTATTATTTTACTTCCTAAGATTTTTTTACATCTTTCTTACACAGTGCACACCTAAAATGTCTTGCAAAATGGAGCAGCCGCATTATTTTTTCTTGCCTTGTAGGTATATTGTTACTGGTATAAATAATAATTTCCTAATTTTTTTTCTATAAACTCATCGGTAACTTTTTGAAACTGAATTTTTATACATTTCAAAAGTGTGTTCTCAAAAGGTGTCTTTGTAATCAAAATGCACTCATTTCTGGTCTTATGGTGATTAACATGGGGGTCGTGGTAGTGAGTTAGAACTATCTTTCCCCTACTACTACTAATAATAATAATAATTCTCACCCTCACAATACTCCAAACTAGGAGTACCCCAGAAGCAACCGCATGCTTGTGCGGGGGAGGGGGGCAATTACTATTATTTTGTCTTCGTTGCCCCATTCTTTTGCCCAACTCTGTAATGGATTTAATTAATCTGTTTTAGTGAAATTCTTTATTTATTTTTTACCCATTTAGAAAGAAAACATTGCTACAGAGCAGTGTTGATCCAAAGAACGTCACCCCTCTGGAAATAGTTTTGTCTTTCTTACTAATTTCATTTTGAATTTTTGAAGTAGGTGTTTTGCAGTTGCCATGGACGTCAAAATTTTGTACTTGGAATATATAATAATATATAAATATTTAGTTTATTTTCGAAACGAAGAACGTCAATCTAGTTCATCATCAGTTATATATCGACGTGTTTTTGTTCATTTGTATTTATAAATTATTGATAAGTTGTAATTGTAGGTAAAGACCTACGTTAGTAGTTATTTTAGTTCGTGGTACTAATTATAGATATAGGAAGTACCTATCTACATAAGATAATGTTTTTTTGCAATTTTCTGTCCACGTTTTACTTGTCTAATTACTAGAGTACCTAACCCAAATATGCAACACGCATATTTTGCATATTATATGCATTTTTTTAAATTATTGCATATATCCTTAAAATATGGTATACTGTGCATAAAAATCCAGGAAATTAAAACAAAAATTCCAAACAGATATTTTTACATATGTATTGATGAAACCACCGATTCAAGAGGACGTTATGTTGCTCATTTATTGATTGGAGTTCTTAGCAGCGAGATTTTACCAAAATGTTACCTCTTTGCTTCTAAAGAATTAGAAAAAACGAATGCATTTACAGTGACCAGATTTGTTCAAGAGGAATTATCAACATTTTTTCTTCCTACACCTGTTCCTACCGAAAATTTTTTGCTCGTTTTGTCAGATGCAGCACCGTACATGGTAAGAGCCGGGCAAAATTTTAAAATCTTTTATCTGAAGTTGATACATGTAACATGTTTTGCTCGTGCTTTAAATAGGGTTGCTGAGGAAATTAGGAAACATTTTCCGCTTGTAAATAGTTTAATTTCCAACATGAAAAAAGTCTTCCTTAAAGTGCCTATAAGGGTTCAGTTCTACAAAGAAAAACTACCAAACACTCCTCTTCCACCTCAACCTGTTATTACAAGATGGGGCACTTGGTTGGAAGCTGCATTTTTTTATTGCGAGAATTTTTGCCAATTGAAAGATCTAATTTCAGAATTTTCGAATGAATCTTCCCAGTCCCTTACAGATGTTAAACAACTATTCGAAAACAAGGAAATAAAGGAACAACGTTTCTTTCTAAAAGCAAATTATAGCTTTCTTTCTAAAACAATAACACAAATGGAGGAATCTAATTTGCCATTAACCCGAAGTGTAGAACTGGTAAAACAATCTGAGGTTGCTTTTCAAAATGTCACAGGTAAAATTGGGGACAAAATATTTCAAAAATTTAGAAATGTGATGGAAAAATAGTGGGTTTCAGTTTCTTAGCCAAGTAGCAAATATTTTAAAGGGAGATTTTACCGAATCCATCGATTTGGATCCTGTGATAGTGAGCAATTTTAAAAGCGCACCTCTCGCATCGGTTGATGTGGAAAGGGGTTTCTCCATTTATAAATTTTTATATTCTGATAGAAAACAAAATTTTTTAATTGAGAATTTTGAGCAACATTTAGTGGTTTATTGTTTTTACAACTAAATTTCAACCTGATTTTTATAATTTATGATAAATGCATATTTAGATTTAGTTCAATCGCCCTGTATGTAGAAAATTTAAAATAAAATATTGTTACTTTTACTATATATAAATGCATTAAGAAATTTGTTTGTACATTATATATGTTTATTTGTAAATGAAACAATAAATTTATATTATTAAATTATTTCTTAATTTGCATATTTTCAACATTTTCCTGCATATTTTGACTAAATTATTTGCATATTTATGCGCATATTTTCAGGCTTTCGACTTGCATATTTGGGTTACTCTACTAATTACTTTAGTTATAACGAATACTATTTAAAGAAAATGCTCTATAGTCACTGCTTTAATGTAGAAAAAATTCATTTTTTCTAAAATAAGGAAATAAATTTTTCTTGAAATCGGCATTAAAATGTCCCAAAATCGTCATTAAAAGCACAGAAATCGTACAATAATGTAGCCCATTATTGAACGATTTTTTCAATAAGTAGGCCTTGGCGAGATGTAAACATCAAACGTCAGACGCGGTGAAATCGCCCGGCAAATGTGACCAAATATTCAAAACCCGGCCGATAAAGGCTCATTTAACTTTTCGTACACATTGCGAAATTGTTTCCTATAGAAGCGCAATCCTTCAGTACATATATTTTAGTAAATTTGAATATCAATAGATTTGTTGTGTAGGCTGCACAAGAAGCAGCAGTTTGGTTTTTCAGTCAGAAGGTGAAGTACGTCATTATACTTGTCCTAGGTAGAGCGATCGGTAAAGTCAAGCAACGCCGCGTGTAGTCGGTTCGTGGACGGGTGATCCCTTATTATTATTTTCTTGCCTAATAAAGCTTTTTTTTCCGATTTCAAAAAAAAATATAATATGTACCTCGGCACTGAAGTTCTTTTTATGACTCATGTGGTTTATTTGCCTCGGCCAGAGGCCTCAGCAACTAAACTCCACATGAGTCATAAAAAGTTGAACTTCAGTGCCTTGGTAGGTACATAAATAACTATTATAAACATTTGAAAACTTTAATTGACAGTATTAAAAACACTGCTCAAAACTCTTACCTTCATTGGACTCAAAAAGTTCCTTTAAAATGATAGTTTTTTAGAAATATTAGCACAAAATAACCACTTTGTGGTTGCCTTGATATGAACGCATCATCAACAAACATAATGTTTATATTATTTCCCTCGGATAGACGCAGTCTCACGAACAGTACGTATTATCAGATGCTAGAACTTGAGTTAGGTCAATGAATAATAAGTGAAACAGTCAAGAACCTATTAACATTCAGGCAATATTGTGTACTGAGGTCTAGATTACGTACAATATATTAATAATCCAGGCGTCTGAAGGTACGGGTGCGTAAGCAACGCGTATGCCGCCCCAAAATGTAATATCACAATTGATATTAAGTTTGGCCAAATGATCGGAGTTTCAAATTCTCCAAGGAAACATCTGTACTTTTTTCGATCAGGAAATTCCATCGCATCATTCTGAAATGGCGTTTTCAACATCTGCTCGCTCGTTGGGGCTGTGAATTGCCTGGTCACAGTAACACTGGGCGGCATCTTGCAAGTAGAGCCTGGAAAGATATATTATGTATTATACAGTGTGTCCCAATTTGATACTGGACACCTCAGAAATATATGAAGGGCAAGGAAAACAAATGGTCTCTATTTGTTTATTGGTAGTACCAAGGGAGAGTATCTCCTAGGCGGTGTTATTTGGATTGGGTAAATATTTCATGGCGTGCTATGATTTTTTAAAATAGCTAATTTTCAGAAAACCCCATTAGGGATTTTTTTTACAACAAAATGTTATTAAGAAAACTTGTTCAGAATGGAAAACTGAGTAGATTCGCAAAATTTCAAAAGGCTAGGCCTACTTTGATTTTTAGATTTATCTCCCACTTTTATCTTAGAAAAGTGTCCTTTCTGGAGCTTTCACGTCAAAATTTTATTTTTTCACGATGATCAAGTTTCCTTAATAATATTCTGACGTGAAAGCTCCAGAAAGGACACATTTCTAAGAAGTGGTAGAAAAAGGCGAAAAAGCTAAAATCAAAGTAGGCCTAGACTTTTGAAATTTTGCAATTCTACTCAGTTTTTCATTCTGAACAAGTTTTCTAATAACCTTTTAACGTAAAAAAAACCTAATAGGGTTTCTTGAAAATTAGCTATTTTAAAAAATCATAGCAGGCCATGAAATAATTACCCCATCCAAATACCACCGATTATGAGATCTCTCCCTTGGGACTACCAATAAAAAAATAGACCATTTGTTTTCCTTGTCCTTCATATATTTCTGAGGTGTCCAGTATCAGATTGGGACACACTGTATATTTCTTTAATTTAATTCTTCCAGTGATAATTAAGAAAACAATAGACATGAGTTGGCAATTATTTACTTTCAAGATATTATGGTGTTGAAAAAGTTTATATGTACCTACCTACTTAATTTTTCCTTATTATGAATAATATAATTCACCACTAAAGTTAATAAAAATATATAGTAATATAAATATGATATTAATCTAGTTTAATTCAAAAATAGTATCTTTGTGCGATCAGTACAAGTTTCATAACAATTTATTTTCTACATAACGCTATGCGTAATAGAAAATATGTATTTATCTCAAAATTTCCATAGCCTTGTTCTTTAAAAATAAAGCAAACTTACTTGGAAATTAAAATTCCTTCTTACCCAGAATACGGTAGCACATTTCATTACAATTCACCAGACCCCTATGTCATCTAGCACATTGAACACTCTGTATGTTAATATTGAAAAATAAAAACAATTTAATTACTAATTTCGTTGCCTGGCGCAATTCATACTAGGAATATTTATTATACAAGGTACTACTAAGTAAAAGAACCTATATATCACGTTGATAATATGTACCTTCATAATGTATTCCTTATTTACCTACCAGTACCTAACTAATTCCTTACCTACGTAAGTTGGCATAGGCATTTTAAATTCTACAAACACCTTACAGCTAGTTATGTGTACAAAATTCAAACACATCCTGTTTGTTCTAATAACTGAGTGGCAAGTACTTTAAAACGGACTAATAAAATTGTTTCTGTTTCCGATAAAACCCGAATTCTTAATTTTAGTAAACAACATTCACATTTCCTATGAAATTAACCCAACACATTCCCAAAACACAAAAATGTTTAAGCAATTTACATTTCGGCTGTCATATTATATAATTCGTACCATGAAGACATATTTCTACTTGTTATATTCTACAGATGGACGCCTAGGCCTACTACCTATACCTCACTTTTGTGTATACTACACCATATTTCCAAAACACACTTGCCTGTAGCAGCAATCGACAACCAACAACAATTTTAAATCCTTCTTTATGTTTGTAACGTACCCCACCGAATTTTTTGCATGTAGCAAAAGAAATTTTTATGGCTTTTTTATTGTTGAATGCCAAAGGAACTAACATTTTCGCAATATCCAAAACATATTTTGGCAGAAGAAAAATGTCCACTATAGCAATAAACCTTATTTCAATACATAATTTTTGTTAAAAAGTTTAATCTCCAAATATTTGTTTACAACTACAGGGTGGACCAAAAGGAGGTAAGTAACCCATTTTAACTGCATATAAATTTTTTAATTAAAATTAAAATGTGTCTATTTTGTTTCGGAATTATAAATAAAAAAGTGCGAATTCATAATGTATAGCCACCCATCAGTTTTCAAGAGGAAGAAAATACCTAATTATTAAATATTTATTGTGTTGCCAGTGATGGAAAATACCTACCTAACGATTAGAGGCAGACTGTAAAAAAAAGGACGAATGCGGCTACTTTCTATACACTATTTTTCACCAATAAGTCTCAAACTAATAGATTTTTATGTGATTTATGTATTTTAAAAAATGTTATATTGAACTTACCTATATAAAATATTTAAAAAGTATATAGGGAATCTGCTTTTCCCCACACTGTATATAATATAAAACAGAAGACACTTTGGTTTTGCGGAAAATGATTAAATTTCCAGATCATGTATGCGTAATATGAAATTTTCTAGCATGAATTTTCGAATAAACAGAAAGCCTGCTTTGCCACGAAATTAAGTCTTACCTTTGACTGTGTTATTATACATATATTCCAATTTAATGGTAACTTGATTTTGGGGCTAATGACACATCAAACAATATAAATCCAAGCACAATACATTGCTCTATCACAAAACATGAGTTAAGAGTTTCTCACCCCAAAACAATCATGATAACGATTCACTAAGAAAGTTTGAATATTATTATACAACAACTCTTGATTGCATTTTACTATTATAATAAATTAGTACTGTGTTTTTCTTATTTGAAAAATTGTTTAGGATTTTTGATAATAAATATTTAGATTCGCTCACACCTTGAAGAAATTCCCAGGGTTAGTTTTATAATAATTCTCATAAGTACTGGTCAGTATGTGATGAATACGTAAATAACATGTCAGTGTTAAAAATCAATTCAGTGTCAGTTGTCAGTAATAGTTTGTTAAGTACGTAGGTGTAGGTAGACATCATTTTATTCGAAATGGCTTCTATCTATCGAGACGTAAGAAAATCGAAATTAATCCTTAATCACTTCTCGTGTATAGTATTCAGATTTCTAATTGAACTCTGGCGTGTCTAGGCTCAAAAGGTACCTATAATGTGGGCGTGGGAATTAGGTAATTAAGAAACTGTCCTATAACTATGTATTCCTCGCTCTGAACTTGGACATCAGGTCTTAAAATGTCACCGATAGTCTTGGTCGCACTTGTTATACACAGTTTAACATTGTTTTCGATTTTTCTCAAGGTCGATGCTAAATGCGAATTATTTTCTGATCAAAATATTCAAGTAATCATAGACTACATTAAATGGAGGAAAATTAACCGTGTGATTTTCTTGGACGATGAATTGAAATTAGGTAGGTATGCAAATTATAGTCTCCTTAAATATATATGTATAGCAATAATTTATTAATTTTATTTTTATTTAAGCAACAAATATGTATGCCCTACGGAAGAATTTAAAATGTTTCAATCAAAACAACGTATTTATAAATCTCTGTACCAATGTGAATGCAACTAAATTTATTTTAAGTAATGTAAGACGGAAAACAATTTTAATTACACTATTAAAAACCGATATAAATAAAGACAAATTTATTTCAGAAGTACGTATCTATAAAATTTAAAAATTACGTCAACATATTACTCGATACTTCCTCTGATTTCAGACCAGCCATTTGACTTCGTTCGGAGAAACTGTTGCTTGGTTCATATTAAGCTGTAATATGGAAAATATGATAGACGAAAATGTTTTGGATATCTTGCGGGATGTGTCATTTGATCTCAACAGTGATGTGCTTCTTGCTTTAAGTAATTTTTCAAAGCCAGACGAACAGGTAATTTGTCAAGCAACCTTAGACATTGACAAATAATTAGCTTTATAATTATATTTATACAGTGTGTCCGGAGATGAAGTCCCCAAGAGGACAAAAAGTCATTGTTGATAAAAGTTTCTGCTTCCCAAGAAAATTTGGTCTACGGAGAGAATTTTTAATTTTTTTGATACAGGGTGCCCAAAAATACAAAAATATGAAATACCATCAAGAATAAACTACCTTTATTTTTAAAAATATCAAAAACTTTTACTTAGAAAAGTTGTTTAGAATTAAAAGATATGTCCGATCGTCACTTTTCAAACAAATCAGCCAACTTCGATTTTTTTGATTGCCAAGTGTGAAACTCCTTTGTTTTTAAAAATATGAAAAACATTTATTTGGGAAAGTTGGTTAGAATTGTCCGATTGTAACTTTTCAAGCAAATCGGCCGACTTTGATACAAATAGGTAAAAAATTTAAAAAAAATCATAGTCGGCCGATTTGCTTGAAAAGTTACAATCGGACACGTCTTTTAATCCTAAACAACTTTTCTAAGTTTTTAAGTTTTTGATATATTTAAAAATAAAGGTAGTTTGTTCTTGATGGTATTTCATGTCTTTGTATTTTTTGGGCACCCCGTATAAAAAAATCAAAAATTCTTTCCGTACACTATATTTTTTCGAGAACTTTTATCAAGAATGACTTTTTGTCGAAAAATGAAATTTTTAGTCAATTTGTCCTCTTGGGGACTCCATCCGCGAACACACTGTATATGTAATTGTTTTAACAAAATTTGTTCTTCAAATAATAGGGGTTCAGAAATTCTCCAGTTACTATAAAATAGATAAATTTCTCATGCTATCAGTTAAACGCATGCCATTGGGTTTAATATACAGGGTGAGTCGAAGTTAAACCGCCAATTTGAGTAGTATTTTTAAAAATAAATGGTTTTCTTCATATAACATTTTGTCCAAAAACGCTTCGTTTTCGACATACAGGGCGTCAAAGTTTTCTTTTAAAAACAGAAAAAAATTAGTATTTTCGGTTCCATTCCTATCGAGTTGAAAATTGGTACTTTTATGTTTTCTGGGACGGCGATTATGAATTTTCTATCAAATTTCTTCTAGCCGCTAGAGGGCGTTGGCTACGTCGTTACTTTCGAACAAAAGTGTTTTAAACTTTTTTGTCGTTGAAAAATCTGCATTTTAGACAGCGGAATATTAAATTACATTCGATTTTGAACAAAAAATGACTCTTGTAAAAATACGAAAACCTTAACCGTTTTCATGAAAAACGCAATTTTGTGTCGCGGTGCGCGTGAATTCGAAAAAAATAAAATTTCATAGTAGGCTGAGAAATGGGATTTATTCATTTGGAATTCTTTATTTACAGTAGGTATTGTCCTAAATTAACAATTTTTGTGAAATTAGTAATAAAAAGAACTTTAACCAAGACAACTTTATTAGCAAAAACAGAGAAAAAGCGCTTCAACGTTTAGTAGGCTTTGAAAACAATTGTGGGTTACTAATTTCACAAAAATTCACAAAAATATTAAATGTTTTCATTCCCCGATTTCCATATATTCTTTATTTGTTTAGATTATTTATTAATTTCTACTACTTTGGTTCGGTTTTAAACTTTATACGTTTTAAGATATTCTATTATGAAGGGATATAAAAATATAAAATACCGGCCTTTTCGCAGATTTTTTTAAACTAGCGAATGTTCATTTATCTAGCAAATAAGCCTGACAAATTTGAATAATCTCGATCAACGAATATTTTTTTATCGACATATCGACACTCGTTTAGTGAATGTAACAAAAGATAAACAACAATGATTTAATAACCAATTTATGTGCAGATTGTAAAAACGTGATATATTATTATGACATTAAATTCAAATAATTTATCGCGATCACAGCATGCATCCATCCAGTACAGACAGTACGCCTAGTTCATAATATTTGGCAAATTTTTAATGTCCTCTTAGTTATAAGTTATAAATAGTTTTAAAAGCAAGAGTTAATTTACTCATTTTGAACTACTTATTAAGATTTGAGAAAGATGACAATGGCCGTTAATAGCTTTCCCCGAAATGCAGTAATTGTATTCTTAACTATTTATTAATAAATATTATTAGATTTCTCCTGCTCTTTTCAACACTGAGTAAAATAGATGTTCCAACGAAATATGGCATCAGGGTTGTGATGCAGAAGCAATTAGTAATATGTTTGAATAAAAAACAGCGAAAACAATTCGTTAATTGGTAGCATTAAGGAAATTTTCCAAATAATAGTTTTCCCTCGCAAAACGAAATATTATGTAAAAAGCTTTCCGTGTCTGATTTCGATTATGCAGTTTCTCAACAAACATGACATTTTATCAAAATGGTATTTGTGCCATTTATTATCTGCACGGTAACCATAACATAATTTGCAAGATATTTCAAATGCCCGAATCGACCCTTGATAAACTTGGGAAGTCGAATATTTCCTAAATCACCAACCACTTATCGTTTCTTAATAAAAAAATAAATCATCTGTTTATACGAGTAAGTCACGCTATTTACTAAAAAATCTTTAAATATTTCCAAAAGATAGCTTTGCCTCAATTTAATTACCTATGCGATAATCGATCACGTTAATTTAATTAATTTGTAGATAATGTCATTTGAAAGTCACTGTAGCAGGAACACAATACAAGACAAAGTGTCACAAAACCTGAATAGAATTCTTCCCTTCTACGAATGGAATAATGATTCACTGGCCAATATTTCATCACTTTGCTTAGACACTACGGAATACTCCAACATTACAATGTGCATTTTGCAGATTTACAAAATCAGGAAGAACTTGAACACCTCATTGGTAGTTCAACCATTAGGTTAGTTTTACCAACTATTTCGACCTATACTTTAATAGAAAGTTGCAGGATTTTGGAACGGCAAACACGGATTCGAAAATGTGCAGCATTTTGAAAGTATAGAAAAGAGATATAACTTTCTTGACTTTCCCCTTATAATAGGAACAAAGAATATCAGCCAAAGTGGAAATATTCCAGAGGAAACTGGTATTGAGGAATCCAACGATGAAGATAATATGAATGAAATATTGGAATATATCGTAACATATCTAAACGCAAAGTAAATATTTCTTCTTCTATCTTCCAAGTTGACATGAGAAAAATTTCGAGCTACCCTGAATATTTATTTGTTCATATGGATTTGTTTGCCCTTTGTATTCATTCGAGCTAACCTGAATGTTTGTTCATATGAATTTGTTTTGCAATTTGGATTTATTAGATACCTACTTTATGGTATTTTTGTACAAATAACTTGAAGAATTCATTAGTAGCTATTTCGCATGCATCTGAAGTCTGAAGTTAACTGATGACTGATGTTTTAGCCAAACATTTTCAAACTTCACAAAACTGGGAACAAAAGAAGCCAACGGTGCCTGGACTGACCTTCTTGGAGCTGTTACCAAACAAGAAGTAGATTTTGCTTTGGATACAGTTATAAAAACCTCTGAACGATATCACGACATGATATTCTCACATAACATAATGCAATCCATGTAGGTCTTTGGTGCTGATATAAAAATCTGTATTATACTATATCATTTTCAGAAGAAACATCTACGTTAAGCCAGAAAAATCATCAAAACTTCGTGATATTTTCACCGTCCCATTTGGACAAAACTTGAGTTTATCTCTCATAGGAACAGCTCTCATTATAGCAATTACATTAACAATATACAAAATAATTGTCTTCAAGTTCTGCAAGAAGCATCATGATCACAAAGTATTACGCCATTTCTCAGATTCCACTATCTGGTGTGTGGCAATATTTAGCATGCAAGGTATATATAGATAAATATTTTTAGTTATATTAAATATAAGAAAATATTATTGAGTATATTTTGCAGGAAATATTTGGAGTCCTCTAACGTATGCTGGAAATATAATCGCAATTGTGTCATTACTCTGCGCTCTCATAGCTTACAATTCTTATTCTGCTTTTATTACATCTGTATTATCCGTGCAACTGATGAACATCCATAGTGTAGCAGACTTGCTAGACAGTGACTACCATATTGGATACGTTAAAAACAGCATGGACGAAATATATTTAAGGGTAGGTTGTATTATTAGATATAGGTGTTCCTACAAACATGCAATCAAGAAGGCGAAGTTATGTTCAGTGGCGGATACAGGGGGGCAGGTGGGGGGGCGGCGACCGCCCCCCTTTTCTACAGCCATTATTACAACCCGAGCAGTGGCGTGCCCATGGGTTCGGGGGTTCAACCCCCCCCCCCCCCCAAGCAGGTAAAATTTTCAAACAAAAAGTGAAGAAAAAAATGGAAAACCAAAGAAAAACCGAAAAACTACTCTACTAAACTACTCTATTAAACAAAAATGTTATCTTTTGAGTTAAAACAAATGCACACTTTTTAATCTAAAAATAATTGCACTGTACAGTTCTCCTTCTGCGGTGTAGCTACAGGGGTAATAGGGGTACAGAATACAAATTATCAAATACATCTGTACCGTCAAATGGGACGAATCGGGACGCTGCGCTGGGGTCAATTAGGACTCGGGGCAAACAGGTTTTCGGGAAAATAACTCGCCTCGGTGTCGCGAGGCTAATCCCATATAGCAAAATTACATTGGCGGAATATTCTGATAATATTTTTTCAGAGAACATGCATATTGTAGGAATATTCATAAAAACTGTAGAAACATTATCTGAACATTCAGGCAACATTCAGGTGTATGCCTTTTGAAGGTACTATTTCACGTATTATAAATATCCACAAATATTCATTGAAGATTAATTTGAAACTTCAGAAGCAGTTTTGTGTGTTCTATGTATATCCGTTTAATATTCACGTGTAAATTATAAAATAATGAAAAAAACGCTAAAACCTACGACCATCGATTTACAAGTTCAACGCTCTGACCAACTGAGCCATCGACGTACTTGGAAATATTAGCTAAAAATAGTGTAAGCTAGAATCTCGGTGATATTCCAGTTATCGCCACTCGTGAACATTGATAAGATACCTAAGTATATCGTGAATGTCTTATAAACAACCATTTGTGAACATTCATAAGATATTTGCTGTATGAATATACTATTTAACATGTTCCAGCAATATTCCAAAATTGCACATTCCTAAGGTGAACGTGCCTGTAATGTACTTAAGTTAAATGTTCAATTTGTAAATATTTATAAGAGCCACTAAGTTAGGAATATGTTACACAAGATATTGTGGAAATATACATCATTTGGACATTCATCTAATATATTTGTATCTGCGCTTAACAAATATCTTGGTTATATTATGCACTTACTGAACAATGAACATATTGCGTAAAATATTGTAACAATGTTTTATAAATATGGGGGAATATTTTTTGCTCATTAGGAACTTATTTTGTATATTCAATAGTATATTATACACTTAGGTTGGGAAGTGAGCCATTATTTACCGAGCATTTTTATATCCTGAGGCGCGTAGCGCCGAAGGATATAATATGCGAGGTAAATAATGGCCTTCTCAACCGAAGTGTATATAGAATTTGTTTTACTACTAAAATTGAAATATTGCCATATTTTAATTTATTTTAGTCATTTCTCGCTTTTTTCAAATACTTCGAAATATCAAGTAGCCTGGGAGTTCAGTTGTCAAGCTGATAAAATGACACTAATCTTTAAATGTCATACAGAATTTTTTTTATTATTTACTTAGGTATTTTTTTATTATCATTATTTACCTAGGGTGAGAAATATTACTTATCATTAGAGGAATGAGGTAAATAGTGATGATTTCTTAGGTTAGTAGTAAAAAAAATATTAGATGCTATATGGGATGTTTTCAGGTCGGATAGTAGTCGGAACTCTTAGTCCAAGTCCAAATCCAAAAAACGAAAACTTGATTTTGGATTGTAGGTTTATTAAAATCAGTTTTGTTCCTCTTTAAGAATATATTTTTTTTAATTTTTAGTATATTTTTAACTACCAGTCTTAGATTCCCCCCCCCTCCCATTCTCCCTCCCCTAAACCTCCATTCGCCCCCCCAGACACAGTTTCTGGGCACGCCACTGAACCGGAGTATTATTAGGAAATCTAAAAACGCTATTTAATTTTACACTATAAATGAAATTTCTTAATTTGGTAATACAAGGTTGGCAGCAATGTTTTGGGCGCCGACAGGGACGTAGATATTTAGCATGTACGGCAGAAATGTCAGAACTTGTGACAGATGCCTAACTTCAACCTTGATATTCGATCTCTGTGTCTGTTGCTCTAACCACAGACTAACGAGTAATACAGACAATTCCTTAGCGACATGTGTGTCAAAAGGAGACTCGCTTTTTAGCAAAATATCTTCTAAAGGCATGAATAATGTGCATTTCATTTCATTTTACGTTAATCTACAAAGAGATTGTATTAGAACCAAATTTATACTTAAAATACTGTCTGCCTTTCGGTAAATTGAAAGGTTGCAAAGCTGCTAACCTAAGTTCAAACACAAAAACTATAACTATAGCCTTTTTCTATACTTCAAAGAACAGAGTTTAATGTTAATTTCTATCTATTTAAATTAAGGATTCGTTTGTGTAAAATGTAAATTCTAAATAATATCAATGTGTTCGCCTTTTAGGGAATTCTAGGGACATGAAATATTTACCTGTCACAATCTAGTGTACAATTAAAGAGCGTTTTTAGTATATTTTCTCAGTTTCTCAATAAAGCTTGTTCTAGCAACACCAGTACGAAGTCGCATCGCGACAACGGCAATAATTTTTTTGAAAATTTTCCCCGATAAGCAATGCATCGGCGGAAATAAATTATTCTTCACTTACATAATATATTCTAAAAATTTCCCTTACCCCGGCCCTCAGGAAAAATTTTTACCACGCCCCCCCCCCCCCCCCCGTTTAGATTTGCCTGGATCCGCCTCTGGTTATGTTATTGCGATAAAAGACGTTTCAAAAGAGAGTTTTTGGATATCATGAGTGGAATTATTTCCCATTACCGTTTTTTAAATATGTATAATAATATACTGCTCTAAATATTTTCTCAGACTGACGATAAATTCTTAACCATTTATCTTTATTTTTTCCTTTTCAACATTAATATTATTGTTAGCTCAGTTTCGTGCTATGCCAATTTCTTTCGTGAAAGTATCGATTTTACATAATGTGCTAAGAGGACTATTGGTCTACTGAGACACTTCACTGGAATTTCGTAACAAAAAAAATTACTCAAAGATGTACACATTTTTACACTCTCACCTAATAACTGCACTTCCTCTTATTTCGACCATGTCAGGAAGTATAACATTAGTCTAATTTATATCTAGTTATAATGGCGTGTCAAGTTTTGTCACCATTTAATATTCGATGTTGTTTACCTGTTTCTTCTTATGAATATTCCTATGCAATTTTTATTAGAACATGTTATGCTTTTAAATTAGTGCGAATCTTAAATTATTGAAATATGCTAATTGCTAATATATAAAGTTACAATTATTATTATTGGAAAGAAAAATAAGGTTATGCCTTCAGAAGTAAATTCATTCTAACTGACGTAATGCTGAGATGTTTGTTGTTTTATTAATTATAGAAGCTATGTACATACAATGGTATTATACCTCTTAATTTTTATAAATTTTGGACCTAGAAAAAATTATAATCACGAAAGTTGTAGGAAATTTTCTTGCCAACTCAATGCACTTATATCAGAAAAACAATTATTGAAAGTCGCATTTTTTAGATATACCTATGTGGACAAAACATATGTTTTTTAATGGATCACCCTGTATAATATTGGATATTTGAAACCTATACATGAAATTGCGAGTCCAATGATATATATGTGTTATATCATTGAGTAAAAGAATATAAATATAATATATCATTCTTTTACTCAATTATGGTTATAAGGTCCGCTCCACAGACCTACTATTATATAGGTCTGTGTCCGCTCGAATCGTTTGCCAGTTTACAGACATATTTACGATTTTTTGTTTAAAATCAAGATTGCCATGTGTCCCGGATAAGAATGAACACCATGGGGATATTGCAAACGGTGAGAGATAGAGCAACGGTTAAATGGGAAAAAAGTTGCGCAATTTTGAGGTCAATAAAATGGCACAAATAGATTTCTAATACCTTTTTTGGTTTTTGAGTTATTTTGAAGTTGTTAGTTGTTATCACAGATAGGAACAAAAAAAACACTTTCTTATGGCACTTATTAACGGGCTTTAAGATGGCGTTTTTAGATTTGTTCTACAACGTTTCGTTTTTGAGAAACCATCTTCAACTTTATTTTTTTAAATACGGACCTGTATTTTTTTTTTTGCAGATTTTGAAAGCACTTTTCATTACAAATACCATGATGTATGACACGAAATATTTTTAAAATGTTTTGAGACAATTATACTGGAAATTCCTTTTTTTTTCATTCATTTTTTTCTATTGCGGCCCTGTATTTAATAATAAGAAGTCTAAATACTAATCAGTATTGACAACAATTTAACTTAAAGTTTATTTTTAATTCGAAAACTTAATATTTTTAAATACGGCCCTGTCTGGTAAGTGTTTTCCTCTGTTGTTGTATAACAGCAAATAGTGTCGCATTGTGTTTTGGAGTAAATTCTTCGCTTTTTCTAATTGTAAGAAGAAAGCTTTAAGCCAACGAAACCAATAACTTGCCATTTATTAATTGCAACAATACATTCGTTCGGCCTCTACACTATTTCTGTGGCACAAGATATAACATGCTGACATGTTAAATTTGCCGCCATTTGAAAAAGCACCCTCCATTTCTAATGATACTAATTGTTAACTAAATGATACAGTGGGAGTTATGACAAATGACAAGGGGTTGGTTTCGTTGTTTCAAAGCCTTCTAGGTGGAGGGTTTTTATTTATTTTTTATTATCGTATGTGACTGTTATTAGTCTTTGCCGTCCTTTTTTTTTTAGTTCTCCAATTGACAGGTAAGTTGTAAGTTAAATTGTTGAAAATACTGATTAATATTTAGACTTCTTATTATTAAATACAGGGTACAGGGCCGCATTAGAAAAAAAGAATGAAAAAAAAAAGAATTTTCAGTATAATTGTCTCAAAACATTTTAAAAATATTTCGTGTCATAAATCATGGTATTTGCAATAAAAAGTGCTTTCAAAATCTGCAAAAAAAATCCAGGTCCGTATTTAAAAAAATTAAGTCTCAAAAACGAAACGTTGTAGAACAAATCTAAAAACGCCATCTTAAAGCCTGTTAAAAAGTGCCATAAGAAAGTGTTTTTCTTTTTTTCTACCTGTGATAACAAATTTTACTTTTTTTAAAATAACTTAAAAACGAAAAAAGATATTAGAAATCTGTTTGTGCCATTTTATTGACCTCGAATTTGCGCAACTTTTTCCCCATTTAACCGTTGCCCTATCTCTCACCGTTTGCAATATCCCCATGCTGTTCATTCTTATCCGGGACATAGTGTATACCATTGGACTCGCAATTTCATGTAGGTTTCAAAAATCCAATAATATACATATTGATGCATTAAAAAAACATATGTTTTGTCTATATCTGAAAAATGCGACTTTCAATTGTTTTTCTGATAAGTAAGTGCAGTGAGATCGCAAGAATATTTCCTAACACTTTCGTGTGTATAATTTTTTTCTAGGTCCAAAATTTAACAAATTAAGGGGTGGGAATCTTTAAATAATACCCCTGTATAGGGGTATTAATATTTCCTCTTCCCCTACAATCATGGGTGCCCCTGTTGCTATCTATTGCTATTGTTTTTATGTCCTTCATGGTTGATATCCTGAAATATTAATTTTGTTCCCATAATTTGCATATATTTAAGCCAATAATTATAGTTTAAAAAATATTACTTTTAGGATATCTTCAAGCTAAAATATAGGTACAATCATTAATGTCCAAAGTATCCAAACGCAAACAATCTTGAATAGAATCCTGCTAATTAACCAACATTATTTTGGTCTCTCAAAATTATACTGTAAATTCTAGACTACAAACTAATAATATGGCTGATACGTATTTGTTACGTTGTAGAATAATTATATAAATGGTAGTATTTTAATATTAGCCTGGAAATATTCTATACTTACATATTTAAATTTATACATAGAAGTATTTTCTTTGATTGTAAGCTGAAATCGATACATTTTGTTGATTTAATACTATCTATTATTGGCTTAAATTTGATTTAATTAACTGTTTTTGGCTATTTTCTATAATTTATGTACCTATACAGGGTGAGTCACATCTAAAGGCAGAGCCGAAAACACAAGGTAGAATTCGCTAAAATAAGCACATATACTTAATAAACATTAGCTCAAAAACGCTTGGTTCTCCATATACAGAGTGTTGAAACTTTTCCAAATATTTTTTAATTTTTTTCTAGCCCGTTTAGGAATTATTTTATACATATTATGGGTTGTCATTTTGTGCAATAATTTGGCCCTGTTCAGATGAGCAGCGGCGTAGATACAAATAACTTTATTTTAAATGCCAGCATAATCACCTTGACACTAGTTTAAAAAATCCGAAATTACGAAGAAACTGTACCAGAAATAAAAAAATACCAGGAGGCACTTTTTGTTCCAAATTAAATGGGCTATCCAAAAATGGCAAAATTTTTGGTTTTGCACAGGGCCGTACTACTTTTTTTCTACAATTATTTACAGTAACTATTTGTACCTACGCCGCTGGTGATCGGAACGGGGTCAAATTATTCCACAAAATGGCAACCGTCCAGTGTATAATGTGTACCAAATTTGGTTGGAATTCCTAAATGGGATCGAAAGAAATTTAAAAAATATGTTATTTTTTGAAAATTTTCAACACGCTGTATATGGAGAACCAAGCTTTTTTGGGCTAATGTTTATTAAGCATATGTGTTTATTTTAGCGAGTTCCACCTTGTGTTTTCGGCTCTGCCTTTAGATGTGACTCACCCTGTATAGTAAGGGCAGAATGTAAAGGTACTAGGTTTTTTATCTTTTTTCCTTTCATGAAAGGTGCTTAGCGAACTTTAAGACGTACGTCGAATAAAAATTGGAGGAGGAGACATGAGTGTAATTGTGCGAGTGCAAGTAAAGCAATAGATAGGTATAGCGCTCTCTCTTTGATGATTTATTGCCGGCTTCGCCTTTACATTCTGCCCTTACTATACCTATTATGAACCTGACAAAAGTACCTGCTATATTCCCCCAATCAAGAGAAACATATTTAAATATTTATTATTGGAATATTGATTTTGTATTAGCTTAGAACTTTCCTGAAAATGCAATAGGTACATTAAGGACAGGAACTTTTTATGTATAATTATACTTTATCCAAGTGATAAATTCATAGTTGTACTTAATGATTTCAGTCCACCAATATTTCACAACTGAACCAAATTTATCTTCGCGGGTACTTGGACAATAACATCAATAACATAACGGAAGGTTTGATGAAAACTACAAAAGGAAATTATGGATTCTTCGCTACGGGTCATATAGCCCGCAAGCAACTGTTGAATATAAGCAGTTACAAATGCACTTACAATGTCGTAGAAATTCCTGTGCATGCTACAAAAAATACTGTTGCCTTTCCGATGCCCAAGAACTCACCTTATAAGAAACTAATTAATTTGGGGTAGGTACCGTCCTAATGTTCAAACCTAGTTTCGAGAAATAGGTAATAAAACTTGTCTTCCGAACTGCAAATGACCGTTGGTTTTATTTTTCAGAATAATAAAAATGTACGAGAGTGGAATCCACAAATACATCCAATCTCAAATCTCGCCGCCTCTTCGTACCTGCGAGAAACCACGAACCTATCAAAGCGCAAGACTTTCAGATCTATCCTCGGCATTTTTTGTTCTGGCCTTTGGGGCCATCATCGCTAACATTTTGCTTGCAACCGAGTGCGTTTGGAAGAAACGAAATAAACTGCATCGTTCGATTGGAAAGAGGACCCTAAATAATAGTAATGCCAACCCTACTTATTTCCCAGTGCATAGTGGATTGTATCCACCGCCCTTGAGGGTGGTTGGCGGGAGACGCGTCAACAATATTTTGGGATATTTAGAATAAATTTTGTCGATGTTGTACACATGTCATTAATGTCATTATCCGAAGTTTCGGTCACGTATGTTAGCCCAAATTAACAATTTAAAAGTAAATGCACATGTACCTAATATAATTGATATAATATTCATGTTTCCAGTCAGGCCAACATGATATCCTGTCTAATCTGAGTCAGTTGTTACTTATCTACTCACAATAGTAGTTAACATAGGCAACTAGATATTGGAGAGACAGAATGCTTGGTTGCCTAGATAATGCATGTTTTATGCAAAAAACGGATCTCAATTATTTTCATTAAATAAATATACCTATACATATACCATATTTTATTTGCTTCCGTATAGCGCTTATAGCATATCTACAGCTAAATATACTGTTGAAGTTGGGATAGAGCAACTAAACTAGTCAACAATTATTACTGAGCTGATTCATCAAAATTTCTTGGGCGATTTTGACTGAAGACAGCACCTAGAAATCGCAATGCTTTTAAGAACCTATGTATGTTGTATGCATATAGGATTTGTTTCGATTGACATTTACTTATTATCACTAAAAATAAGCCGACGATATTTTTAGCTAATTTAGACGCCTAAACGGTACCTACAATTGAATACAAAAGGGCTAAATATTTTATTACCGCTACGTACAATCTATTATTGTTTGATTTCAGTTATAATCAAACGCAATTTTTATGGGGGTGATGTATAACTAATGCAAAAAGTCATAAAACAAAAATTATGCTTCCCCACGTTTTCCCATTATCAAACAGCGTTCAAAGAGCCGGTATATTTTTCCCAGAGACTTGCCATCAAAGTCTCTGATTTTTCCTTACTCCTTCAGAAATCCTGGGTGCACCGGTGGTACATAATGATCTTAATAAGGGACTATTTTATTACTTTACTTCTTGCTTTGGCATTTTTATCAATTTATAATGATTTTTTTATTTATAGATTATTTTTATGATTTGTTAATAAATTATTTTGCAATAATAGTTTTTGACATCATATTTGATGACTATAGAATTTTAAATTTTAAATAAATAGAAGATAAATTTGTTTTATAAACCGAATAATAATATATGTGGTAAATCCTAGAATAATCTATATGAGAAATGCTTTTGTCTTTGTCAAGGAAAGACTTCAAAAACTGAGGAGGTTATCAATTCGGTTGTATATTTTTTTATGTTTGTTACCATAGAACTCCGTCATTTATAAACCGATTTGGACAGTTCTTTTTTTATTTGAAAGGGTATAGGTAGCTACAGAATGGTCCCATTTAAATTTGAAGAAAAAATTCCATCCGTAAGGATGGAAAATAGGAGATGAAATTTCATATTGGACCGATTTCGATGATTCTTTCTTTATTAGGAAGGGATTACTTAGGAGTGGCCCCATTCAAAATTTGAAGAAAAAATTCCACCCGTAAGGGTGGAAAATAGGGGATGAAATTTCATATTGGACCGATTTCCATGATTCTTTCTTTATTGGAAAGGGGGCACCTTAGGTGTGGTCCCATTCAAATTTAAAGAAAAATTACCACCCTTAAGGGTAGATACCTAAATATTCATATTGGACCGATTTTAATGATTTGAATGATTCTTATTTTATTAGAAAGGAGTTACCTTAGTTCACATTTATATTTGAAGAGAAAAATTTCAATCCTAAGGGTGGACAAATAGGGGATGGAATTTAATATTGGACCGATTTCGATAATCTTAATAATTCACTAAAAAATAAGAAATAAAAAAATTTTAACAAAAAAATTAAAACCGACTTCAAAAATTTGCCCGTATGCACACTCCACTAAAATTTTTTAAAAATAACAACAAATAATACATTTCAACTAAAATTTTAGAAATATTTTTCTCTTTCTAAATTGAGTTATCTTTGGAGTCGGTGACAGTATATAGGTTATGATGCATGTAGGATAATATGATGTATTCATATCAAATATATTTAAATTTCTTGCCTTGACTGTCACCAAATCCAAACTCAATTTAAAAAGAGAAAACTATTTCTAAGATTTTAGTTGAAATGTGCATACGGGCAAATTTGTGAAGTCGGTGTTATTTGAGACATTACAATATCGACTTTTCATGTACCTGCAGGCAGTAGATTATATTCCATTTTTGTACTATTTATTTATTACGAAATAGTAATTTCATTCTAGTTATGTCCTTGTAATGAGAGTCTGCTGGATTATGTGACAATTTCCAAAAGCAAAAATTCCAAAACTTACCCTTCCACCGAAAATATTTGAAAATCTCAATTGTAAAGAGACTGACTACCAGAATTTGCAACACCACCATATTTATCACGTCTATCACTCCTAATCGCTGCAAGTGCCAAATTTAACTGAACATTCGATCTAACTGACGGGTGCATCATACAGTTAGGTACATATTTAATTAAAAAAAGTAACATTGACAAGAAGTGCCTACTTACTAATAAATTTGCTTAGTTCCTGCTCACTTGATTGGTACCTAATTAAGCACATTTTTAAATTATTAATGGGCATCGGCGTTGGGTAGAAGACCAGTAATAATCATGATTTTATAGTCTTCACCAACAACCAAGTAGGTATCCCAGAAAAAAAGGCCAACCCCTTAGCCGTAGATTCTTGATGTCAAAATATGGCGATTTTACTACACTTACTTATATGTAAAAATGCTTGCCTCAAAAGACATAGAGTTTAGTGCGAGAATCCAAATATGTGAAGTTAAAATTTGCATAATCCGAACTATTTAAGTGAGATATTTTAAACAGATTTGGTACACCTGAGAGGAATTCTTGAGTTTCTCACAATTCACAATTTAAAAATCGACAGGTATGACCAATCCAAGATGATCTGTTAAAATGGAGGAGCATTATTTACCAAGCACCGAAACAATCAACACATTGGTGTCTTATCAATTTTCTATGCCTAACTAACTTGGAAATCAGCAGGGACCCAAATTGCGAGTTCTAAGTCATCTAATAAAAGCTAAGTCACTAAGATGTTATCTGAATTACCATTGAATAAGGAATTCGTACTTAATCAATGGTATTACCTACTCGTATTAGTATGTGCACAGAGGTATGTGGTTCTATCCTCGTGAGGTTACATTGTTGGGACATCCTGAGTTTCACCTCATTGTAGTCAGTTTATTATTCATTAGGTACCATAAGAGTCGGAGACTTTCCTGCGTATATTCAAAATTTTGGCAAATATTCGAGTTATTTTTAATTTTGCCACACCATCATCTCAGTTTCCCTCACCATGAAAGTTTACTTTCTTTTGAAGGCCGGTGAAAGAACTAGCAGTGTTGCAAAGACGGTGAAATCACCTGTGTATCAGGTGTTCACTGTCGCTTTTAAAATCTGAGTAACATAAACTGAGCAATATACTTTAAGATTTGACCTAAAATTCCGTAGTGCAAGTGCGAAAATCAGAAAAAAAATAATTATGCCTTAGAGAAGTTGAAAATATGAAAGTGAAGTGCGGTAGCATCTCGCTTTTCAGTTTCTTAATCATCGGATCTACCCATGGTTATGTCATTAATGAAACCGTAAGTAAAATATTTTAATATTCTACTCCAAAACTGATAATATATAGTTACTTTGTACTAAAAGATTCGACTCAATAACAATTTACACGGAAGATGAGATAATCGTAATTGCCACACCCTCCCCTCACAAGCATCTTGGGTACTTCCAGTTTAGAGTACTGAAAGAATATTTAATTGGTTGGTGTATTTCTGATACAATAGCGACGTTGTATCTATGACAAATCCGTTAATGCAAAAATTACTCTGTCATGGTTTTTCTTTCAAGGAAATAAATCTAGGCTATGCAAATACCTAGATATATCTTTTATCTAGGTATTCGTAATTTTTCTTTTTCCTTATTCTCAAATCGGCAATTTAATGTGGTGAAACATTCAAAGTCATGCTCATGAACTTGAATTTGACCTAGATCTTTATACCTAGAAGCATAATGTTGAATCGCAGATGTTGCTTTAAATTTCACTTTTTATTCAAACTAAAAGTGAAATTTAATTATATTATGCCCAGCATCGTAGATTATGTAGATATTGTACGTATTATGGAAAACGATAAAATGAATAAAAGTAAGCGGTACCTAAGTGTTTGATAGAAAAAAAATTAAAAGTAAAAAATATTTTTAAAAAAAGCTTTTATTTAAATGCGCTAAAAAGAATAAAATAATCTTTTCTTTTAAAACTTTTACTATCAACTTATAACGTCATTCCACAATTTATATGATATAAAAGCTTGTCGCGAGATTTAAGTAGTGGTATTTACTTAGTTTGAAAACTTAAATCTCGCGACAAGCTTTTATATCATATAAATTGTGGAATGACGTTATAAGTTGATAGTAAAAGTTTTAAAAGAAAAGATTATTTTATTCTTTTTAGCGCATTTAAATAAAAGCTTTTTTTAAAAATATTTTTTTACTTTTAATTTATTTTGTAATTTTTAGTTTGGCCAGGTGTCTGAGTCTATTCATCTCAGTTAACGCATCATTGTTGCAAGGTCGTTTGCCGGTTAGTTTAGAACAGTCTAGCTCTTCAATGAGGAGACCTTCTAATGACCATCTTGGGTGTTCCGCCATGTTGGATTTAGAATGACGTCACACATATAATCATGCATTGTCATCCAAATTAAACGTGTGTACAAAATTTCAGCTCGATCGGTTGAAATTTAACTAGTCCGCCATCTTGAGTGTTCCGCCATGTTGGATTTAGAATGACGTCACACATATAATCATGCATTGTCATCCAAATTAAACGTGTGTACAAAATTTCAGCTCGATCGGTTGAAATTTAACTAGTCCGCCATCTTGAGTGTTCCGCCATGTTGGATTTAGAATGACGTCACACATATAATCATGCATTGTCATCCAAATTAAACGTGTGTACAAAATTTCAGCTCAATCGGTTGAAATTTAACTAGTCCGCCATCTTGGGTGATCCGCCATGTTGGATTTAGAATGACGTCACACATATAATCATGCATTGTCATCCAAATTAAACGTGTGTACAAAATTTCAGCTCGATCGGTTGAAGATATCTGCTTCAAAATTGAGTTGCAAGATTCCACCCGAACAAATTACATACATACATACATACATACATACATTGCAAGTTAAATAAAAGCTTTTAACAAATAAATGGTCAAGCTTTGGAATAGGTGGTAGCTATGCAATAAGAGGCAATGAGTTGGAAAGTCATTTTTCCATATTATTGATTGTTTCCTATATACAGGGTGTTTCATCTTAAGTGCGAACATCCCCGTAAAATTTGTATTCTCCATACGATTTTAGTCGCGTTTTTTTCTAAAAATAGGCCACAAAAAACTCTACGTTGGTGCAAAATTTCAGGTCTTAATATCAATTTTCAAGGCCTACTACAAATTTTTTTCTAGTAAAAAATGACGAAAACCATTTAGCGATTTTTTTATTTAAAATCTGACACCACAGCGTTAATCAGAACAACCTAAAACCCCCGTATACCAAATTTGAACAAAAAATATACAGGGAGTTCTATTCTGCAGGGTGTCAAAATTGAGCAAAAATAGGAATTTTAAAGGCATCTGGAGAGTCAAGTGCGCCATGGAATCCCGTGATGAATGATCAACAGGACTACTCAAAGTGTTGGTGTGCAAAGATTCAATACAAAAATGTACAGGGTCTTTTTCTCTGGGCGATGTCAAAATGCTGAATTTTTATTAACCTTTATATATTGGTCAGGAGTGCTCTGGAATCATTGAATAAATATTAATAAATACAAAAGCAATTTATTTCTTTACATCATCCAACCAACAAATAAAAACAATTCAAATTGTTGGACCTTTATCAATAAAGTCACTGTCTAAGATGATGCATTTTCTGTGCGTTTCGTACAAAATAACCTAAATCGTATAAAAAAAACTGAAAACATCGAAGGTGCCAACAATAACATCTTCTTAAAATCATAAAACAAAAGAAGTTGCTTCTGGTAATGTATCTATTCCTATTTATCGTTGGTATTTACCAACTCTTAGCAAAATCGTCAGTACATCGTACCATTTGTTTTATGCATACATACACCTACTTTCCAATGTTTATTTATTATACTTTTATTTTGTGCAGGCCAAAAACTTTCATAACATGTCGAGGAACTTTAACATGACGACACTGCCACCGACTTCACGAACAGGGAAAATCTTTTTCAACGGACTTGTCGGGCTCACCAATTTTTTTAATGCCCCGGCAGGAATCAATATCGGCGATATTGACGATGATAATGAAGAGGAGGATGATGGAAAATTCAAAAATTGTACATGTGGTATGTTTACCAGTTACCTACATTAAACTTTAAAGAAAAAGGGATGCTCTCAGCCCATTTTTTTGTTTATTTTTTGGGGCCTCAGGTGATACTTATTCAGGGTACCCCACATTAAAATACCCATTATAATACTCGCATAAAATGCAAGCGAAAACTGATTGAATTTTACTGTAGTTGGCCATGATTTGCCACCTTTAGGGTTATCTACCTAATTAAATTGCGAGGGATGTTTTAGTGGCGTAGCAGGAAAAGGATAATCAATTGAAAAAAATGCACTCCAGCCGGAATTAGAACTCGGGACTCCCACTGTGGCCGTAGGCACTTAATTAAGTTATCGGAGCATCGGTTGGGTAGTATTTGTTCCAATGACTATTAGTGAGTAGCGGTGAGATGTACGAGACTCTGGCGTCATCTACAACTACTAGAAGGGGTTAGAGGGTGGAGAGTAATCATTACTTATCTATTAGTGTTGGTGATATGCAATTCAGTTTCCTGGTTTGAATTTTTTTGCGTGTACTAAAGTGGGTACTTTAATATATACACGGTGGTGACAATTTCAATGCCCACCATTGGTATATCGGAAACTGTAAAAGATACAACATCGGTCAAATTAAAAAAAAAATGCGCTATTATACCCTCTACAATATTCTGTTATTAAATCTTAGATATCTTGATTCGTTCGTGATTCATACTCACAAAATGGCAAAATTATATTTTTTCAAAACTTTGTATCTTCCACATCGGTTACCCGAATTTAATGAACCTTAGTAGTTTTATGTTCTTGGTGATGGTCAACTCCATGCCGGTTTCAGAAATTTTCTAGGCCCCCTAAATTTCGAGCAACCACAGCCGAGATTTTCACCACCCGTATAACCCCATATATATAAAAAACTCTTGTTACTAAAGATTCAAGGGCAATACTTACAGTATTTTTTCGTTTTTAGAATGTGGAGTATCTAATCACGAAAACAGAATAGTTGGTGGACGTCCTACCGGAATCAACAGATACCCCTGGGTCGCCAGAATCGTCTACGATGGACATTTCCATTGTGGTGCCTCCCTTTTGACAGAAGATTACGTCATAACAGCAGCCCACTGTCTAAGAAAGTAAGCTTGAACCATCGAATTGATAAGTTGTCAATTCAATGGCTTGAACTAATACCTAAATCTCATAGAAGACAATACCTAGGTATATTTTCTGTGACTGTAATACGCCCGTTTCCACAAACAAGCCGCAAGCCTTGCTTCTCGAAACACAGGTCTAAGAAGGCTGAATAATTTCAGGCTCAAGAGATCCAAGATCAGGGTAATCCTGGGAGACCACGACCAATCCACAACCAATGACGTTCCCGCTAAGATGAGGGCCGTAGCGGAAATAATCCGCCATAGAAATTTCGACACCGAAACGTACAATCACGATATTGCCCTTTTGAAACTCCGAAAACCAGTTCAGTTCACCAAAAGCATTCGGCCCATTTGTCTACCGTCATGTGAGTATAATTTGGAAAAGTATAAGTAGGTAGATACTACCTATGCTCCATTTAAGATATTTGACAAAAAAGTTGGCGTTTCCATTAAATTCAAGCTACAAATCATATTATAACGTTATAAGGTACTTTTTATAAATATAGTAAGTATAACGGAACCGTGGTAGGATAGTTTATATGTTTATATGCAAATAAATAGATACTGCTTTAACGAACCGTTTCCCATGTGTTGCAAAAAGAACAGATATTTGTTGATCTGGATATAGTTAATTTGGACCACTTTAGACCCTTTGTTTTTCAGCTTAACAATAAAAAAACACTGTCCACCGACAAAATTATTTAGCCTTCTTTGATACCTTCAACTGTCAGAACTTGACTTTCTTTGTCTACTTAGTAGAACATTCATCTAATTTGGGTTAGGTATAAAAATAAAAATAGAACGAATAATCTAATAAAAACTTGCACCTATAAATAAATCATTCGATCCATTTGAATCTTAGCAACGGATCCAGCTGGAAAAGTGGGCACCGTCGTTGGATGGGGACGAACTGCTGAAGGCGGTTTGATACCAAACATAATCCAAGAAGTAGAAGTTCCAATACTTACTTTATCCCAGTGCAGAGCTATGAAATATAGGGCATCCAGAATAACATCTTACATGTTGTGTGCTGGAAAGGGAGCCATGGATTCATGCCAGGGTGACAGCGGAGGGCCTCTTCTAGTCCACACTGGAGAAAAATATGAAATTGCTGGTTGGTAATAATAGTAACCTAGCCAACTATAGAAAAAAATATTTTATGACAATTTTGAGGATGCCACAGCCATAATATTTTGTTTTTTCAGGGATTGTGTCATGGGGCGTCGGCTGTGGCAGACCAGGGTATCCAGGAGTGTACACACGAGTAAGCAAGTATCTCAGTTGGTTGAAGACAAATTTGGAAGATACATGTCTATGCAATTGACATCAGCTGTAAGAATTCTTTTTCTTGTTATACCTTTTTTTGTTATATTTATTTTGTTATTTAATAAAATTCGAAGTATTTTTTATGATATAGACGTATTTCTCTAATTTCCCGTACATGAACGGTTTATTGGAATTAGAATAAATTAACTTATTAATTACCTGTATCATTGAGTATATTCCTTTACTCAATGACTGTATCTACATGGACACTACAGAATGATTAAAACTCAAAGCCTCAGGGCAATAAGTTATTTTTTTATTATCTAAAGGTAAACATTTATTATGAATGCAATGAAAGTTGTCAAAATAATAACCAATTATAATATGAAGTAACAATAATCATTGTAATATTCTAGTAGCGTCTCATTCATTTGAGAATCATCAATAACAATGAAGTATGACCTAACATGGATTTTAATTATTGTTACGGATGAAGCTCTTTTTACAAATTAATACGGAATTATTTTTTAGCATCCTTGGCCAACTTGTCGCCCAATAAAAAAAACTCAAATTGGGTAAAACTAGTAGCCGTAGCATGTTTATTGTATTAAACTTTTATATTGGAAATTGACGGCACTGAGAATCTTTATAAAACCGGATGCTCAGAGTTTCAGAAAAGTATACAGGGTCTTCGCCTATCTTCAGGCTATACATGTTTTACTTATTTTTTTATTAAAGCGATATTCTCCCTATATTTTGCACGCACCCCATAAAAAACCTAAGATAACAAAATGTGGCTATCAAAAGAAAATCTATTACTATCACGAACCTTCATCATTGCCGATTTCGTTTTCAGCGCCACTGCAACGTTTATGTTTGTTATTATACGTTCTTCTGCGGGGCGCAAAATATGCGAGAAAATCACAGTGGCAGGCGTAATAAAATCATCATGTACGAGAATAACATTACTCAGTCTAGTAGTACAGTAACATAAAAACATAAAATATTAGAATTGATAAAGGATGTTTTAGTGGCATATCAAAAAATGCGCTCCAGACGGGACTCGAACCCGGGACTCCTACTCGTAGGCACGAGACGAATTCCATCTGCTAGGTGTTATTTATTGC
This sequence comes from Pseudeuparius sepicola, assembly GCA_963920635.1. Lineage (NCBI taxonomy): Eukaryota > Metazoa > Arthropoda > Insecta > Coleoptera > Anthribidae > Pseudeuparius > Pseudeuparius sepicola. The sequence continues at coordinate 68,410,064 of OY987300.1, read as the reverse complement.
AATTGAGATTAGTTAGTAGCGGTGAGATGTGTCCGGTAGCTTAGTTGGTTAAGTGCGCCCACAGTAGGAGTTTCAGGTTCGAGTCCCGGCTGGAGTGCATTTTTTTCAATTGATATTCTTTACCTAATATGCCACTAAAACAACCTTTATAATTTATAATTATAGGTACTAAAAAATCCTTTTATATTCTATATAGTTAGCCAATATCTGACACTGACATAAGGATGTAACAGAAATTCAGTAAAAGGTACAGGGGACAGATTTTGCAAAAAATGAAGTTGTTCAACTTTTTCTTGGTTTATGTAATATAAGAAAATTAGAAGGCAATGACTGAGTAGGTAAGGGTTTCCATAATGATTTAGTATTTAGCAATACGAAATTACTACATAATTTTTGGTACTACAAAGCATTTTTACATAAAAAGGCGTGGTTGACAGAGGGTGAAAAGGGGTTAATCTGAAAATAAAAATTGATATAGATTTTTCTATATTTTTGGGGCGAAGGAATTTAATTTTAGCTTTATTTAGCAAATAATAAAGAATAATGATTACAAGGCGACGAAAGGCTAAAAAGGCAAAATATTATGTCGATTTTTTTGTAGGATTTGTGTGTGATATTGGAATTTACTATTAAATATTGGATTCAAAAATGTGGAAATAGTGATAATTTTGTAGACTTTGGTAATCTTGTACCCAAAATTTGCTTAAAAAAAGGCTTCAGATTTTTATTAACATAATCAATTAGATGTGGCATCGGTACGATCTGATTTATAATTTAACTTTGCAGTTGCAACGTTGCAACATATAAGTTGAACGAGATGAATTCCTTGGCAGGGCATTGACATCTCTGTTTTTACATTGTCAATTAGCATAATAGGTATTGTGGGTATGGGTAAATTAGTAGGTAGGCCGATACCGGTTCGACTTGAGCGTAGCCGCTGAAGAAATATTATAGGTGAGTATAACATCTAGTTTTGTGTATAAATGGAAAATATGAAACACAAACATATGCCTAAGAAAAAGATCAAGGGGTATTATATTAACATAATATTGTAAAATTATTGCAGCTTGATATATATATTTTACTATAATTATACAGGGTGATTCAAAACTCCGTGCACAAATTTTAATGACGTATTTTTGAGGCCAAAATAAGACTTTTTTCCTATAAACATGTGTCCAAAATGCACCCCCTCCGACCTAAAAAAATTGACCCCTCTAATCCTCCCCCCCACACAAAAAATTCAGTTTACGTAAATTCTGACACAAAAAAATAATAAAGTGCACCAAAAAAACAGCTGCATGCAAATTTTCAAGAAATTCGATGCACAACCGTAGCTGTACTTCAAAATAATCGTTCTTTTTTCGTGAAACTTTGGAGGGCTATAATAGGTCGGAGGGGTGCATTTTAGGACACACATTTATAGGAAAAAAAGTCTTATTTTGGTCTCAAAAATGCGTCGTTAAAATTTGTGCACCGAGTTTTGAATCACCCTGTACATATAATAAGTATTTGTTGAATTTCAGTGCACAGAAAATAAAGAAAACCAAACAGTTTAGTTTCAAGGATTCTAAGGGATTCATTGTTAGTTGCATGCCCTTTTAAAAATATTTATAAGTGGGTACAAATTTTCAAGAAGTATGTCCAAAATACAAAAGAAATAAAAAAGAAGACCAACTCGTCTCCCAAAAACTGGCCTCCCGCCTTATTCGAATAGCTATTTCGAAAATCTCAGTCTTTGTTTTAAATAACCTCTTACACGTCCATTGACATTTAAGTAGTGGGAACAGGTATAGACATTCCAATGATATTGTAGTGAAGCCGTTGAATATTAGGTATGTTTGGTGGTAATCTAATTAAACTCTGACAAAAGATTTCCCTTTTTGTCGTCAATATAGTATATTGGAATTATTGCTAATATTTCTTTTTTGTACGAACATGACTGCACATATCCTAAAATTGAACAGCGTCCATAATTATATTATAGAATGCAAAGCAAGCTTTACGACAGTAGTGCTTCATCTCTTCAAGGTGCAAGTAGATAATTACCAGCTTTCTTTTGTACATTTTTGTTACCACAAAATTCCATATTTTTTTAAGATTTTGATGAAAGAAAGTCCAACATTACTTCGTGAAAGGAGAAGTAGGTACGTAAATGCGACCCACATAACCACCATATGTATATATATTTACATGAAATTCGGTTGAACATTTTTGATAAATACAGTGTGTCCTTTAAGGGTAAGCCATCCCTCTAAAATTTTCATTTGTGGGCCGATTTTGAAAAACTTTTTTTGTTGAATAGCTCTCTGAAAATGGCATTTGACGCACTATTCAATTTTTTTTCAAAACCGAACACATGGCCAACTGTGACTAGTTTTAAGGGACCAAATTTGGAAAAGTACTATTAGCGATTTTTTTAGGACCACTTAAAGTATAACTCTAAAAAGTTTCATCTTGTTCCCATACAGGATGTTCAAAAAATAATTTTTAAAAGTTGCAACATATATTTTTTAATAGACGTGGGTGGCTTACCTTTAAGTGGGACAGACTTTATATATGCATATATTTACCAAAATGTACCAGCACCTACTTTTTGGTATTATTTAGGGCGAAGAAATATATATTTTTTAAAAATTGAAAATTTGCCTTGGTAACGGTGATTGCATCTAATATTGGCTGCATCTACCGTCACCAAACCACATGCATGCGCTTGCTGTCAAGTGTTGTCTTTAGTTCAAAAATGCACCAAAATATATCATAGATATACGTCAGTTCCAGTTGAATTCCATGCCTCTACCAAGATCTTGTTTTATATATCCAGGCTTTTAGTATTAGAACAATGTTTCGCTCTAACTCGCAAACCAGTTTTAGGTAAAACTGGGGTCTGGCTTGTAAATTCTAAACGAAGAACTTAACGATTTCCTGGGAAGACGACGACGGCCATACGACGACGCCAACAGGTTGGCATCCGATCGGCTAATGAATGCACAAAGAGAGATGATACAGGCCGGACAAATGAGGTTCGCGTCGAGGAAGAAAGAAAACGGTCGTCTTTGGACTCGTTCTTTTGCTGATGGACAGTTGAAAGCGAGAGCTCGCCAAAGCACTCTCGATGGTAACTCATACATGTGAAGTATAAATTCGTTCTCGCGCTGAATAATGGCGACGTTAGTAAAATTAATCCTGGTGGCGGTCTTGTGTTTGTTGATAACGGAAGAAAGTGGAACTGTAAGTTTTGCCGCACTTCGCACGCCGAATTAGGCGGAGTCCACATCAATAAATATATTTTCAGATAAAACACACGCTATCCATCGACCAGTCGGTATTCTGTCGATTTTAAAGAGGTTTGCTTTGGAGAGTAATGTTAATGCGGACTTCATTCAGAGTGCCAATTTACTACGTAAATATTTGATGACTGACCATGACACTTTTTCCTTGCTTCTTCAACTACAATACTGCAGCTTTAGCTATTTAGTCTGTATCAGTTTTTTTTTATTGAAATGCTTTTGAATTTTTTTGGAAATGATTTCCTTACCAACTCAGGAATGAGATGCAATAAACACTCATTGCTCTCCATTCTATGTTTTATCGTATTTTACTTTATTACAAATATAACGATAATGCCTCACAAAAGTGGTCTTGGCTTACAACATATACATTTTTATTGATGTGGACGCGCCTTTAGGTGTACCTGTGATGATGTTAGGGTTAAAAAGTTAAATTTGCAATAGTGCTTTAAGCAACGCGGGTGAACCAGGACAATGATATGATAATTTAGACGTATGCCCCAGAATTTCTTTTACAGGGAATATACAATATGTCCTCGAATAAGTGCTGGAATAGGGGTGTGTACCTAATTTACAAAAAAAATAGAGTTTGATGATGATTTTTTGGAAATGACTCCCGTTTGGTCTCAAACCGAAATGCTCTGAAAATGGTTCAAATATAGGTTAATAAAGTGTTTTAGGGGTTAGATTTAAAAGAAGATGGTAAACTCCCTATATTTTCTAAGATATGAAAAATGATATACTTACCAAAAGAAAATTTGTCTAGTGTTAAAAATGAGGTAACTACTACTACTAGACTATCCATTTTAAGGCACGTAAATGTTGTATTAAAAAAATTTTTAGAATGCATATATGTGGCCAACTAACCTTTTCCGGATTGTTCTGCTTACTTTGAGTGACTTGTTAAAATTATGAGCAAATATTCGCATAAAGTAAGATGCCGTTTAGTCCAAAAATTGAGCTCCCGATATATCCTTTTATTATAAACAACTTTTTTTCAGAAAACTTTTTCGTGCCTTCGAAAACAGGTAAAATTAAAGTAGGTAGGTATAGTTTACTGTAGTTATTTATATACGAACCCCAATTTATTAGTCGATTTGACCCATTTTCGCAGCATCTGGATTTGATACCAAGTGGGGGTTATTCCCGGAATATCAACTCTATTTTTTTGTCGTTTACAAGTTACACCTAATCTGACACCCATGTTATACTGGGTGATTCATTGGATTAAACCCAGCTTGCTTTATTATACAAATGCCTAACTTGCATTTTTTTGAACATTCCTAATAACTTTCAAAGTTTTCATAGGATCAACTTGAAAATTGGCATGCTTAGGGTGTTTGGCGTGGTAAATAAGAATTTCTGGTTATTTTTTATGTAGTTCCTAGAGGGCGCTAGCTATACCCTATAGCTTTGCTAAATCGGGCCCTTTTTTTTACCTGTACCTACATACCTACACTTGGTGCAAAATTGGACAAGAAATAAAAGGTCAAGCTATTGTTATCAATCACTTGGAAAACTACTTTGGAAAAACGAAAGTAACCAGAACAGCAGTATGATAAGAAATAAGAATAATAAGAGTAATAATAAATTTAATTTGTTATGAATGGACAGGGGTCAAATTTGACCAATTTCATGGTTTGTTAACATTAGGTATCTACAAATATGTAAAAAACAGAAACTTATTGTCTGACAGGGTTTCCCCTCTTATTGGAGTGCTGTGACTGTTAAGTTTCCAAACTGGTTTTCGAAGTGATAACGATATCTTAATTTTTACTTATTTGGTCGCGTTTCGTTGTTGGAATATCAGGTATGGATTTACCGTTGTATTCAGAATAACAAATTTATCATTTTGGAGAATAAACATTGGAATGCTATTTTAGACAAAGACGTTGGAATTGTGTCTGGAGGAGGAATTTTTCTAAGAGTGATATCCTGTTTATTTTAGGAAGTACAATTTATCTCGATTCAATAAGTTCTTTAAACTTCTACACATACCTATAGGTACATACATCAACCGTAAGCAAAATCCTGGGAACTCTTTAAAACATGTTTATTATCGCAAACAGCAAACAAAAAATTCGTAAATTTGCCATAAAATGTAAACAATTTTGGAAGTAAAGTGGTTATACACACAAATAAATACACATGATTCAGGTGCCATTATTAAGAATATTAGTTCAGTTCAGTAAGTAGGTCAAAATTTAAACCGTATTCTTCATATGCACGTATTTTCTTAAGATCGACAAGAGAAAGCAATACGACAATGGATTGCTAATAGGGCCCGTATTTTATTCTCAATGAGTCAGCCCACGATATTAATGTGTGTACAAATTTCTTCATCTTTTTTCAAAACTTGAACGAATTCTGTCATTTTTCATTACTTTTAACGCCTCCGAAATTGATGTTCACAAATGTATTAAGAACCACTTTTTTTGTTCGTAATTTTTAAATATGTTACAAGAGTAATTATTAATTATCATTATCTTATTGCATCCCTTAGAATGCTTGTAAACGTAGGTATCGATATGACAACTTAGGATATTAATATTTTCTCCGAGTATTGGGTACACATATTGCAGAATCTTATTATAAAAGTTTAGTTGTAAGAAGATAGATTTGATCACCAATCTGAGACATTCTTAAACGATATACCTACCTTTGCGTAGGGGTGTCCTTGTTTTCTCTTTTCATTTCATAAATAATAAATTATAACAAAGTTTAACAGTTAAAATGTTAGTATTCATATGTTTTTAGTCTACACGGACGATACCTACCTTTTTTAATTTTCTTCGACCAGTCAATAGGTAGTTTAAAACATATAATGTTAATTGTTATTTCTTAATATACATCAGTTTATTGTGCTGGTAAAATACAGCCTCAACGAATTAAAAATTTTGCGTGATTGGTTTCTCATGTAATGTTCTAAAATACATTAACAGTTATTGGGCAAAAATGATTTCTCAAAACAAAAATCCCCCTTCTATGTTTATACGAAATCTTCATACTAGAAGTCAAGTTAAAAATACTTTACCATATAAATAATCTTGACCTATAAATAATACTCCTTCTACAGGCACAATCGTCAGAAGAAAGGGAGAACCGAAAATTATTCGGTTCAAGATTTGGATCATATGGCAATCAGCCTCCACCAAGACATGATACACCAGCCTCTTCTTGTAGCTGCAGTAAGTAAAAGAAACGTATAATTTTTTATAAGGATGGATTTTTGGACCTGTAAGTAAGTAGTAGCATAGCAGGTTCGAATTCCGGTTGGAGTACGTTTTTTTACAACTGCGATTATCATTTACCTGCTATGTCACTAAAACATCCCTCTTGATATATATTTAACATTGTAAGATTGTAACATTTAAAACATTTTTTTTTTTTATTTCATTGGAAGCAGAATTGACGTGTTCTTTTGTTTCCAGCTTGCGGTGAAAGGAACGAGAACCCCAGAATAGTCGGTGGCAAACCCACCCTCGAGAACGAATTCCCATGGATGGCCCGTCTTTCCTATTTCAACCGTTTCTACTGTGGCGGAATGCTCATCAATGATCGCTATGTGCTCACCGCTGCTCACTGTGTCAAAGGGTAATCCAACTATTACGAGTATATCTTTATTATCTTTAGGCCAACCTCTAACCTTTCAATGTAAAATCAAGGATAGAACTCGCATGACATCTTTATACCTATATCGAACTTCTTACTTAAGTCACAGAGTCACAGCATATAGTCGTAGCAAAGTGCAATCGAATCAAATTTCCCTAATTGTGACCGGCATGTGAATTCTCGACGCAGTCAATAATAGTCGCCAGCGCAATCAACGTCAATGCGAACCGCTTTCAGGTTCATGTGGTTCATGATCAAGGTCACGTTCGGCGAGCACGACCGCTGCAACGACGCGAAGAAACCCGAGTCGAGGTTCGTGCTGCGAGCTGTCGCCGGAGCGTTCAGCTTCCTCAACTTCGACAACGATATAGCTCTGTTGAGGCTCAACGACAGGGTGCCCATCACGCAAAACATCAAGCCCATCTGCCTGCCCAAGACGAAAGGTATAAAAAGCACTTCTTGTAGTTAAGGAGAACTTGGCTGAGGGATTACCCTGTGCTTAAACTCAGTCTTTCCACATCAAGACTGACCAATGTTCTCTTTGTTTGTACAGCCAATGACTACGTAGGTAAGAAAGCGGTAGCGGCAGGTTGGGGAACACTCAAAGAAGATGGAAAACCTTCCTGCATCTTGCAAGAAGTGGAAGTCCCAGTCATCAGCAACGAAGAATGCAGAAGCACCAACTATTCAGCCAAGATGATTTCGGACAACATGATGTGCGCTGGGTATCCCAAAGTTGGGCAAAAGGACTCTTGTCAAGTAAGTGTAGATAAAGATTATTGCAACGAAAGAGTTTCATTCTTTCCAGGGTGACAGTGGTGGACCGCTAATAGCAGAAAAGAAAGACCAACGCTATGAGCTGATTGGTAATTATTGATTTTTAAACTTATGTAACATAGATAGATAGCATTAGTTGCAAGAAGAATTTTCAAATTTGATGTGGGATGGAAAATGATTTTTTCGTTTTGATAACTCGTTTACATAATCAGTTTTGTGTCCTGTTTTTGTCCAGGTGTAGTTTCTTGGGGAAATGGATGTGCAAGGCCTGGATACCCTGGGGTGTACACGAGGGTGACAAGATATTTGGACTGGATTTTAGAAAACTCAAAAGATGGATGCTTCTGTGAAGACTGAACATAGAGTAAGATTAGTGCGTTTGTGATATAGGTACTTATTTTAAGCAATAAGCATTTGTTCTGAAGAAATTCGAACAAATTTATTTATGTTTTTAATGGCCATAATAATACAGCAATATTTTAGATTTGTAAAAATTGTTAAGGTATTTATTTCATTTAGAATAATCAAAGCGGTTATAAATTATTTTTATATTGTATTTACCAGCAAAATAGATACATAATAATTATTGTGACTAAAGTATTTCTTAGGAGCCTGTTCTAGGAACTAATATTGTACGTGAAGCAATAAAGGCCTCGAGCATTCTTTAATACAGAAATGTAAATTGTAAATATCCACAGATTATTCACTTTTATTCGATGTTAGTCTTCCTTCTTCTCAGTTTGTAGGTTTTCAGCTTTTCGAATATCACTACTCGTTTCAATTTCTTTCTCATTTTGAGTTATGTGCCCTGTATCACCTTCAGATTTATTTGTTACTGCTTCTAATTTTTTCGTGTCAGAATCTCCTTGGTCTTGCGAAGTTTCTTTTTCGGTTTCATTGCCTTTATTTCTATTTAATTCGGATTTTTTATCACAATCATGTACATCGGTATTTTTCGAAGAATCTTCAGATTGCAAATCATCATTTGCGGGTTCGGCGTCAATTACTTCAATTTCATCTTCTATCTCTAAATCAGTTTTGTTTTTCTCCAAAAGTCCAACATTTGCCACTTCTTTAGAATTAGTGCTCTCTGCTTCGATTTCGGACAATTTTCTTTTAATGTCCAATTTCTTTTTAATTGTCAACACACCTGGTAAGATAAGGTAAAAGTAAAAAATAAGGCTGCACTATTATAAACCGGGTATAATTCAAATGCAATGAATTGCCGCCACTTACATCTTAAGGTTTGGTTAACACGGTCTTTTGCTGGCTTTCTCTTAGCCAAAATTCTGAAAAACTCATTAGTGCATAATTTAAAACTAACAAATGGTAGGTACTTACTTTGCTTGCCTGATTCTAGCCTGTTTTCTTGCCATGTAGATGTTGTAAGAAAAATCATTTCTAGGTGGAAATAGGACGCACTCCAAAATCTTCCCTGGACATGTCGCACTGCCATATATATCATGTTGGTATTTTGAGTGATATAACCAGTGATCGATTAGTTTATATACAATCTGCAAAAATAGTGCAATGATTTTCGAATGTTCTACTTTGTATAACTTACACTTCTATGCAAGTAGACAGCAGACCATGCCACCAAAGAAATGTAAATAATTATTAACGAAATGCTTGGAAAATCGGATAGCAATTTCAAAGACAATGGTATTAAAAACGTAAAGGGGATAACAACCAAATGTAAAGCTAGTCTAGAATGTAAAGCATTAAATATAACTACAAATATTATCTACAATTATCTGATATTCCTTACGACATCAAAAATGTAATAGCAAATATAGACCCAACTATTATATTCGGTATAAATCGGTCCTTTCCTGAAATAGTGTACACTATTTTCGTAACTTCAACAGCCACATATCCAACACTTATCACTGCAGTAAAAGTGAAAACCGTTTCCGTTATCTTCACTATGCTAGCAAATATACAAACAACTGCTAAAAAGAAGTAGCACATCACAGCATTCTTTGAACCATTCTTTAGCCCTTCCCAAATTGAACTATGAAGGTAAAATGTTGAAATAAGTGTATATCCTACAAAGGCAGGAACGGGTAGAGAACTTTTAGAAGGCACGCTCATCCTTTTGAAGTTAAAAAGCTCTATTTCTTCTCTGGATATTGTGGCACTGCAATATACCAATGCCACTCCATAGAAGCCTAAGTACCATAAACTGTTCTTGAGTCTCTGACGAACGTACTCTTTGTACTTGAGTTTTTTAAATACGGCCTATAAAAATATAGTTAATAGATGGGGAGAAAAACGAAATTTCATTTTACGTCAAGGAACTTATCGAAGCCATAGTGCAGGAGCCACCAAAGGATAAACACCCAGGTAGCAGCATTGCACAGAGAGTTGTTATAATAATTTCCAAGAACTTTCTTCAAAACACCGGGAATGCAGGTCACTTCTGTTCTCAGAAACGTGCAGATAAAATCAGACATCGTCGTTGGAATACCTAGGTACTGAAATAATGTTAGGTTAAAAAGTGTTTTGTTTGGATGCAACAAATAGTAATTAGAAATTAGAAACGGTAATCACTTACTTGGAGTTAGATCTTGCCTGCAGGGTATTTATAAACATACCTTTACGGTATTACGTTGTTATTTAAGTGAAATTTGTTAAGTGGTCATTCTAAAAATAAGAGGAAAATGAAAAATCGAAAATAGACCGTAAATACTACACGGATGATGCATTACGTCAGGCGTCCAGACGCCAAGGTTAATATTATTGACGCCCCAAATTTAAATAGGCAACCAACTATTCACGGTTTTCGGCCGTTATGGAACACCTATATTTTTTCGCTCAGCGGTGAAATAATATGTCTAGCGCATTTTTCTATGAAAATGAGTTGTTGGGTTTTAAAGTTTTATATATAGTAAACTTCAGAGCCCAGCGTTAATTTTTTTCGAGGGAATTCAAGAAGATATAGGTACACCTACCTAATTTATAGTTTTCAAAGAAACAATTTGAAAAAAGATAAACACATCTATTAAATCTTTTGAAGTGACCTTATGATCTCCTCATACTTTTCATTTGTAAGATTTTTACTAAATATGATTTTTCGGTGCTTTTACATTTTTGAGAATTAAAGCTATGTACTTAAATTAAAGTTTTGTAAATAAAACTATTGAGTGCAGTTATATTCTTTATTTTCAGTAGTCTACGCTAGTAATACTTAGAAGGGCAACAATGTTTTTTGCTCGCAAGAAAATATAACTTTAAAAATTATTGCTTTCAACAAAAATGTAACCTTAACATGAATCAACATATTTTTGTACGAAAATTAATCTACAAAATATTGAAGTAGATATAATGTAAGCAACATGTACAACCATATGGAAAATAAATAAATAATATTGAGATTACCAATTTCCTGCAAAACAAGTGAACAAAAATTATTATACAAATGCGGAAAATTAATAATATCAAACTGTAAACAAAATCACAGTCAAAAGTATTTATTCTTACCAACTAATAAATTTACAAAAATATAATATTATAAAAGAAGTACTTAATTCTTTTAAACTCCATGCTTTTAGTAAATAAAAAATTACAGTTTTTGATAAATGTAGACATAATTCGTGGAATAATATTCTTAAGTACACAAGTACAAACATTTCTGCTATTTTGATGTTACCAATGGACATAACTTTTTTAACTATTATTGGCGGCTGCAAGTAAATATTACCAAAAGTATAGGATAAATACAATCTTGATATTATCAATATATTTCTAGTACTTCTTCTATAAATCTACACATTTGCTATTATACCTAGTACTTTTACAAAAGGAATACAAAGTTATTACTACCATCGGATAGACAGACCAAGAGACAAACACATAAATATCTGATTTCTGGTTTGCCCAAATGCAATCTGTTAAACTTGTTCACATGATGATTACTATGGAAAGTAAAAAATCTGACCGACATTTTCTATGAGATAACTTCTAGGAACCGCTACAAAATCAATTTAGTCAAACCTGTACCATATTTTTTGATATGCCCAACATCTGTACTACTTCCAGTTACAATGTAAAATCTTTAAATTCTAGATCTACAAGAGAAGGGAGGCAAAAAACAAAAATTTATAAAGCCATATATTTTTAAACTTTTAATTTATTTTTGTAGTGGTCCTAATTTTGTTTCAAAATTGAGTTTTGTAAATATAGGTCGGGCACATATTTTACTAGTATCACAAAAGGGAAGAATAATTATTACTTATCTTAGAGTCAATAATACATAACATTCAAATTCATAAGCATTCTTTTGTATTGTTTGTGGATATAGATGAGTGGGAAACCAATACTTAAAATAATCGTTGGTAATTTTGTAGCAATATGATCAATTTTAGGCGATTATGTGCATATTTGCTAAAGATTCTGGTAGGAAAAACATGTAGCCAGTTTAGTTAATAGTAGACACCTAGTTGAAAATAGTTCTTGGCGATATACTTGAATATTCATGGTTGAACAATAAATTTTATGAACCATTGACTCTTCGTGAACTAAAGTAGAAATTTCTTCATCTAGAATATCTTCTGTTTTGCACGACAAGCCTTTGCTAAATTACCTCATTATTGGTTTGCTTGTTATAGACTGACGTCACCATCTCAGAAAAACAAACAAACAAGCATCACATAAAATATTAGCACAGTTTAGCTATACCCAGCAATACCATACTGTCGGAGCCTTTGATCTCGGCGATAGTGTTTTTCGATTTTTATACAAACGCATCCTCCAATAGAATCTCACTTTGAAGTCACGTTGTCGACCCATTCTGGTCTGTGCGATAAAAACATGGTACCAGTAATGGCGTCGAGTTAGTTTACTAGTTATTATTTATTTATATTCGTGATATTACTATGTAAACAGTAAAAACTTTGTCTTGCCCCTCACTGAGTGCAATGCACGAATCGTTTCCCTAAATGAAGCCACAATATTAAAAAACTGTCAGATTAGGTAGGTACCTCGGAATAAGGTTATTTGTCTGAGGTTCAGTCATTTGTATGGAATGTACATTGTACGGTTGGCGTCAGACGAAACCGAAGGCTAAAAATTCATTTCCTTGGAATATTTGGATTCTGTTCTAACATTTGGCAACGTCGCGTTCGTCGGACGCTTCTTCCCTCGGTCTGAGCTTGAATCCCTTGTTTATTGAATGGATTTTGGGTATTATTACCCCAAAAGTATCTAGAAAATGGCTTTACGTCGTTCGGTTTGTTTGACAGGGTTTGACAAAATATACAATAATTCTCCAAAATATCGATTTGATGCACATTACATACGACTTATTTACTAGAACTTGATAGGCTAGCGGTTAGTATCGATTATTGACTTAACGCAAAGTCATTATTTCACAGGACAATGAACTTTACATTGAAACATATATCTTTGCACAATATAAAGTTTGCACCAAATGGGAAAAGGTTTTTATTAGATTTTTTGATCATCTCATTTCGGGCTACGTTGACGTATGTTTCGGGTACACTAAGAGAGTTGTGACGTCACAGCCCATGCCTGTCAAATATGTCATTTTAAATTAAAAATTTTGAAAAATCGGGTTTGAATTCGAAGCATCTGAAAACGTTATTAAGAAAATGTATTCGTATTGTAATATTGTGCCATTTGCCAATATTTAGGAAGATATCCAGAATATTCCTTTTTTCTTTCTTGATATTCCTGGAATTGAAATTGAAACCATAAAATTCAATAGAAAATTATACCTTATCATTTTGTTTCAATGAATTCCAAAATATAGATGTGTTTCATGTAAAAATATGGAAACTCTGGCCCAGGGAATGAACTTAGCTTCAAATTAATGAGCCTTTGCACCAATATTGCGTTGTTAGACAGCAACTATTTTTCTAGAGGCACAATACAAACACAAACTTTTTCTGATATTTCCAAGACAAACCCGATATTTTCCACTTTTTAATTCTGAATGTCAAATCAGAGTAGGTGCAATAGTGTACCCAAAAGATGGACCAACATTGCCCAAAATCAGATTTTATTAAAATCTAATGACAAAATTTTTTGAATTGCAATGTCATGAATGTCATTTGTTTCAGGTCATGTTGTTTCCATAGGCCCTGTCTTGGACCGGGAGATAGTGACAGATTTTTGGACGTGTTTCAAAGGGCATTATGTGGCACATATTCCCACAATAATAAGGTATGAATCAGAGAGTCATCCTGGGTTCTTCATGTGAAAAACTGAGTTTTCAATTATTCGAAAAATATGCGTTTTGATATGATTTTATACAGGCTGCCATGTTTTTTATAATGAAGTTCAAATAGAAAATTCCTCGGAAAACCATAGGCATACCGTTAGGGTGGGTCCAAAGGGCTATTATTGCCACGTGATCTTGTATTTTAATAATTAATTTTTCCACGTTTCTGAACAGGCTGCCAATTAGAAGTATGCAAGTTCTTATTATGAAAATGCTGAAAAAAGGATGGCATACCTTTCGCGCATGTCCAAGTACACTTTACATCGAATAACTCGTTTAAATGATTAAATAACATTCAATTTAAACAGTACTTGGACATGCGCGAAAGGTATGCCAACCTTTTTTCAGCATTTTCATAATAAGAACTTGCATACTTCTCATTGGCAGCCTGTTCAGAAACGTGGAAAAATTAATTATTAAAATACAAGATCACGTGGCAATAATAGCCCTTTCTTTGGACCCACCCTAACGGTATGCCTATGGTTTTCCGAGGAATTTTCTATTTGAACTTCATTATAAAAAACATGGCAGCCTGTATAAAATCATATCAAAACGCATATTTTTCGAATATTTGAAAACTCAGTTTTTCACATGAAGAACCTAGGATGACTCTCTGATTCATACCTTATTATTGTGAGAATATGTGCCACATAATGCCCTTTGCAAGGCATACTGAGTAAAATCTGTCACTATCTCCCGGTCTATCTGACAGACCTGTGGTATGTGAAATGCTTCCTGAGAACATGTAACCACCTCCCATCATCAAGAAAAAATAGGAACTCTAATATCTCAAAAGCCAGCATTTTACGAGTATGTTCAATTTTGATAAACAGGCGACTACATTTTTCGAATCATATTGTAGAACATCATGCAAAAACAATTAATTGTAAATGCAGGTCGGTAATAACTGTTATACGCTGCAACCCGTTGAAGGCCTTATTCGTCTTTGTAAATTCCAAGGAAAACGTAAAACTATTATCGTTGAATGAGGAATAATTGGGGAATATTATTTCTTGCCGCAACGCTATTATAGACCAGTGAATGTGTACAAAACAGGTCATTTGCTTGTTTGTTTGCTTCATCCGATCAAGTCAACACTCCTTGAGTAAATGAAAATATCTCGACCAAGTCTGGTGCCCGCGACCGACTGGCGCGCCGTCAGGTCACGAGCGAGGAGGAAGCAGCAGTGGTCGAGTGCGTCGCCGTCGTCCTCTGCGTGCTGCGCGCCCTCCTAGGGATCGAGGACGCGTACCTGGGAGGCGACGGGGGCTCCCCGGGCCTCCGCCACAGCTTGGGCGGGGTCCTCTGCGGCAGCTGCGCGTTGTGGGGCCGCGACCTGCCATTAGTCACACTGCAACAAGCGGAGGGCGGCGGTTGAGAGGCGCTGGGAGGACGGTGTCGCGGATAGTAGGAGAGATGGCAACCAATACCATAACTTATAGCAGCCCGACTAAAACCGTGTAAAATCGATAGAGCCGACTGTTGAGTAGTAACTCTCAGAAGTGTAGCATCTTCGCGGGGGGCCGTTTCTGCTGTGTAAAAAAAAATTTATCGACTGTCGTATAGCAGCCCGTCTGATATTGGAAATGTACATAGATTTCGTTATTTCATTACTAAAATTTGCGTTTTCAGACATTTTGCGCGTAGCGTTTGACTGAGTGTATTTTCAAAAATGTCAACAAATCTGACCTAAGTGACACATAGCAGCTCGGTTCATTGTTGTTTTAAATCATTCGTATGGATGCCCAGAATACAAAAATACTGTTTTCAGACATTTTTAGTGTCGCCTATAACGAAAAAATGTGCCGGAGTCGCCCGGCAAACACTCCGGCTCTTGTTACGCTCCTGTGTCAAGAACGTCCATTTACGAGTACGTGTTACGTCCCTGTCGATGTTCTTCAGATCGGAACGACGTCTTCGATACCCTAGAGGAGTTCACCTGCCGATTATATAATACGTACAAATTAAAAGCGCACGAGCCCACGCTCACTTTGAATTTGTCAAAGTACGACGCTTGTAATCTGCCATCGTGCAAAACAGAACTCCAACAACATCTATACGCTATTGAATATAAGAAATACGCCCCCTATAGGCTCAATGCTAAACTAGTCTATGGGCCATGTCAACAATGAACAACAACGAAGAACAACGCAGTGTAGACCCGGTGGCTAGCACCGTTCACATGGTGACGATGGCCCATATATTAGTTCGCATAGTCCCGTCGGGGCGTTGGCATTCGCATCTTAAATTCAGTCGCGTATTGCGAACGCAATACATTTCAGAAGTATGGAGTAACGCTCGCAAGAAATGTCCAACTATATCTGACCCCACGAATTTCGGATGGTACAACAACGAGGGACAGTTGGACTTTGTGTGGTTCACCGGGAGCCAATTACCAGATCTGGCCGACATTATATTGGACGATGAGTCATCAACACCCACCGAAGGTATTTTTGTCATGGCCTTTACTGTAGAATTTTTATAATATAATATATATTTTACAGAAGAAGATATTGATGATCCCTACGACGACCATCATAGCGAAATTAAAGACGGAAGTGACGATGACAATGAAGACGAGTCAGACAGCGATTGAAAATTGAAATAAATTTGTGTGATTGAATAAACAATATTTTTATAACTTTATATCCTCGTATTATATTCATTTCGTACAATTTAATTGGAAATTCCTCCAGTGTTTCAATTTCACAGATTCGGGTAAGCTGGTAAGAATCAAGTACCGCTTATTCCTACTTTGAATTTGATGTAAATTATACAAACTGAAAAGTTGTCTGATTAGTTATATGCTACATTCAATTTGTCTGAAATAATTTTTTTCCACATCTGGGCGATGCATTCAATCATTGACGACGAATTTCAGACATATTGCTATTAGTCACTTAGGTCAGATTTGTTGACATGTTCGAAATGCTACAAAAATTTAAGGCGACATGTTTTTTTATCTGAAAATTGATTTTTCAGCATCAATTGACCCGACTTTACCTATAAAAATGATTTTCAGACGGGCTGCTGTAAGTTTGTTTTTTTGTCTCATTTTTTTATTTTTTGAATTGGTCTCTTGGGTACGCGCTACAATCTGGGTGTCTGAAAACTGTGTTATTGGTGTCTCAGGGCTATTATCTAACTACATTCCGGAAATCAGACGGGCCGCTATGAGTCACATAGGTCAGATTGGTTGACATATTTGAAAATGCGCTCAGATCAGACACTACGCGCAAAATGTCTGAAAATCGGATTTCTGGATACGGGATCATATAATCTATCGATTCCGTGCGGTTTTAGCCCGGACGCTATGAGTCAAAAATTTTGGTTACCATCTCTCGTACTAGGATTGAGGTGAGCCGTTGAGCAAAACCATAGAAGAATCTACTAAGGCAAGAAAACCAATACTCCCCGAAAAGGAGCCTTTAGTGGGAGCCTCGCTGGGATAACGAGACCGACTCTGGCTCGCCGTCCCCACATCTTGCAACCGCCGCGGTCGCGGCTGATCGGCAATCAACATTCGCCTGGCTGTTGGTGTGGTGTGGTCTGCGCTGTTTTTTTTAGATCGTTTTTGCCTACTATACCGCAAACACTACAGTTTGTTCAGCGAATGTTCGGCCCTACGTCACAACTCCCGTCCTTGTCTTACTCATGACTATACGACGGATATCGGATATCGGTCGTATATTCACGAGCCAGACAAGGACGGGAGTTGTGACGTAGGGCCGAACATTCGCTGAACAAACTGTACACGAGTTCATTCAAGCAGGACATCTTAAGTGCCTCCATAAGGATTCGCCTTCTTGCCGTAGAAGATTACGAGTATTTATGCTTTCACTCAACAGGATAATATTTGTACAGTAACTGAAATAAGTAGTCGTGTCTCACTTTATTTGTGATGTGGATCAGGCATAATCTCATTTACCATCAAATTTTTTAGGAGTCACTTAAAATTGGTATTATTGTAGGAACAAAGAAAATCCCTAGAAGTACCCAAACTTCCCACAATATCTTCCAACAATCTTCAATTTATTGACCAAGAATTGAGGACAATTTCTGTTTTACAGGTACAATTTAGGTAACTTGCACAATTTAGTGTCCAGTTTATTGGCCAAGAAATTGACCAGTGTAATACCGGCTTTACAATAGGTAGGAGTACCTACTGAAATGGTAGAAATATTTTGCACTTTTTTGTTTTATAGGTACATATTTTTTTTGTTTATCAACCGATTTAAAAAATTAAAAGCTTGCAACATACAACGAACTATTGACAGAAAAATTTAAAATTGCAAATTTTTTAAATCCAACATTGCGGCATTGTTTAAATTTGGCCCTTTGTTTGGGCTAATTCTTTTTGAAGGAAACATGTCGAAATGATGCAAACAATACAAAAAGTAAATAAAATGAAGCTTCCTCTATATTCTAAGGAAAATCGGTTCATCGGGGGTGGAACTATATCTACGCAATAGTAGAAAGCGCCATTTTCACCGTTATTATATAATAATATGCTGTAGTACCTACTGAAAGTGTTTCTTTTCTCCATAGTTTTTATTTATTAACCGATATTAATGAACGTTGCAGTGTTACTTGAAGAAAGGGCATCATGGGTTTTTCAATCAGCCATTTTTAAGTTTTCCGTCAATAGTACCTACGTTCTTTTCTGCAAGTAACGGTGTCTCGTTTTTTAAAATAGGTTGATAAACAGAAATATCGTGGAAAAAACAGAAAAGTGCAAAATTTTTCGGCCTACCCTGTATATAACATCGTTACGGTTACGTCACATACATATCTATGGAAAATATCTGTAACTATTAAATTTTCAAACTAGTTTTCTTTACTTTATGTTCTAATTGGAAATAATTTTTCTCAGCTGTGTTTTGTTGGATTCAATCGTAAAAAGTTCCAGCGCTTTTCAAAGTTTCGCCAAATCTGACAGCGTCTCGCCAACTTGGATTTTGTGAAAATAATTAAACTCTCAGTTGAACCATAAGACACCATCCGTTGACTTCCGAACCGGAGCATCACGTCAGTGCCACTTTCCTCGAAGCCTAAATCCCAGGAACCCCACCTTCCGCTTAATAATACAATAAATAATAATATGAATATTAATGACAATGTTGTGTTGCACAGATGATCTCTCGAGAAGTGGGTCTGAGAAGAAACGGAAGTGCTGGGATTTAGAAGTCGTGATAGGTGGGCGTCGCGTAGCGCACTCAAATCTTGAGACATCTATAGTTTGAACCGCATATTTCCCCCAGGGGGGGAAATATGCGCCCGCAGGGGGGACAAAGGGGGGGCAGTTGCGAGACAATGATTTTCCAGGAGGGGGCAGTTGCCCCCCCCCCTCCTGGAAAATCATTGTTTCGCTTCACACTTTTATAACCACGTGCGAAGAATGATAAACATATGACTATAAAATTAAAGTAAAATAATGAGTATTCATGCCTACTGGAGACAATTGGTGTTTGTTTTGTGAAATAGTATATTCAATATTTAATCATAGATACGGAGAAATATTTATTGGTTGTTTCGTTTAGGATTTACAATTTTTCGTTGTCGTGTTGTTTTGTTTAGGAAAGATGTTACTTTAATATTATTTTTTCTAACGATAATTTTTTATTTTTAGAAAATTAAAGCGTGTTTGAAATAAACCAAAATAGTAAATTTTGAATTTTACTTTGCCCCCCCCCCCCCCCCCTAGATTTTTTTCTGCGGGCGCCCATGCCCATTGTCCAACATATTTGGACTAGAATAAGATGTAGGTAATTATAATTTTTGACAGACTCATATTTTAGTTAAATGGTGAAACATCGAGGTTACAATTATTGCATATGTATAATATATGTATATTATTAACACATCCTGTTTTTTAAAGCAACGAAAACTATATTATTTTCAACGCGTAGGTGCATTTTATTTTTTCTACCTGCTTTTTCTAAAAAAAATTGAAACACATATATAACACCAAGCTATATCTTACCCGAAACTGCTACAGCGCAGCATGAAAAATAGAAATAAACTATTACAAGTACTGGATTTACGCATTTCCAATAAGGCACATTTAACGAGAATGTTAAGTATGATTAGATATTTTAAGAGAGATGAACGACAACGTTAAACTTCAAACGATTAGAATATTTTGTTATGATGTATCAGAACACCTAATTATAGATAGCTTCTAATGACAAGTACTACTACCTAAATGACCACAGAGAATAGATTTTCACAACAAAAGGTTAACATAGTGGCAAAGAGCAATATCACCTATCAAAATGTCCTTTAAAGTATTATTTCGATATTGTCTTAGGCCCATATTTCAAACCAAAGCTCATATAAATATATCTATGTCAACAGGTATACATAAAACCTTTTCTTTAAACCTCTTTCAAAATACGCATCGTATCCTACTTCTAGCACCACTTTCCGTTATCAACATCCAAAAATTAAAAATAAAATAACCAACAAAATTTTCAACTGGTCGGTTTGTTAGTTGACTATAGCCATACATGTTGCTCCCTTCATTTGAGAAGACAAGCAGTACAGGAATAGATAAGGTTTACAAGGCAGAACAGGTTAATAGCACACAAAATAACAACACCAAAAAGTACGTCAGCTAACACTACCTTCCCAATCCTAAAGCTGTAGTCCCAACCGAGAAAGGCCAGCACGAATAGCAGCATAAACAGAACAAATATTTTCTCAGTGTTAGTAAGTGGGGTCGTGTTGGCTGAACAAGCACATTTCCGAAAGCTAGAATTACAGGAATTGGGTATATTGTCGTAGGCCTTTTGAAAATATCGCATCTGCATTATAGAATGTGGTCATTTAAGTGTGCAACATAATTATGGGATTTTTTTTTATTATATTGCACAAGCAAAATACATATATTGCCGAAAGTTGATTCATGTTCAATAATCATATTAGGTGCACTTAGAATGGTTGCGAGTTAAACAGAATACAGGGTAGTAGGGTAGGTCAAAAAATATAAAAATTGTATAAGAGTAAAATACCATTATTTCAGAAAATTCAGCAAAATATTATTAAGAAAAGTTGTTTATAGTTAATAGCTATGACCAAATACCAAAACATAGCCTCCTAAGAAAAAAAATTTTTTTCATCAATTATTTTCCAGTTTCCTAATGAACATTTTTAAAATAAAAATTTTGCACCTTAAATGAAAGTTTTTTAATATACACATTATCATTACTAATGTTTTACCTTGTTCAGAAGATTTTTTGCGAAATTTTAAAGTTTTGTTTAATATCGTTACGACAAACATGTTAATTTTACAAATATGCTTGATTTTGAACAAAGTTATGCGAAATTGAATTAATTTTGATTAATTTATGAAACAGTTTAGGGTGAATATTAAAAAAACTTTTTTAGGAAATTATTATCTGTTTTTTTAAAAAAAATTCTTAGGAGACCATGTTTTGGTATTTAGGCATAACTTTTAATTCTATATAACTTTTCTTAATAACATTTTGCTGAATTATCTAAAATAAGGGTACTTTACTCTTGTACAATTTTTATATTTTTTTACCTATCCTGTATGCTGTTTGACTTGCAACAGTTCTAAGTGCGCCTAATATGATTATCGAACATGCACCAATTTTTGGAAATATTTGTATCTTGGTTGTGCATATGTTCCACATTTAAATGACCACAGTGTACAGTGTACAGTCTGGCAAACGAAAGAAGTCCAATGAAAAACTCAGTCTAAGCGCCATCCGTATGTTATTAATGTGGGCATGGGCGGGTAGACTGAGTTTTTCATTGGACAGACTATAACGGATTTTTTTTTGTTGAAACACTTTTTCCAGGATGATAGTTATTCCTTAACCTCATTATGTTTATAAGTTGGCTTCGGAACGCCCAATTAATAACGTTATAAGATATGGCTCTGAATATTTTGCCTGCACTACTAGACAGAGGATATAATATTTCGGAAATATGCTGTTGCAGCGAAAAAAATAGCAATATCAAGTAATGAATGAGTATAGCTACTTTGAAAGTACGAAGTAATATAGGTGTAACTTTGATTGGTACAGAAATTTTAACTGGCTTTATGTGTTGAACCCCAAAAAAATGACAAAAGCATGGCAAATTTGCTCTTAGAAACTTTTTTTGTGCTGCTGGTTGGTTCGCATCTGTGGTCATGCGATGCACGATGCGCACCGCATCGTAGAACTATCTTGTGATTTTATTCGCGATCGGCGTTTACTTATGTTGTGTAAAAAGTGTTTTAAATTTAGTGTGAAACTTTGGACACCAAAAGCAAGATAATGGCCGTGAACAAACCGCTCGAGTGACACAACCGACATTTTTGGTACATGACTGTTTTCCGCACTTTCAAAGTTCAAGATATAGGAGCATCATTATCATGTGCTTACAGAAAGTGCACTGCAAATGATAATTTTGGCAAAAACGTCTATATCATTAAGAGGTGGTGTGCTGTGCCGTGACAGTATTATTGTAAATAGTAAAAACCAATTTTTATATTATACCTCTTTATGCGGGATGACAGGACTACAGGCGAACGTCCGCTTAAAAATTGCTAAATTTTTACAGATAGTTTTCAAGGAATTATCTGACGGTATGGCAACGCTGTAGTAAGAAGCCATCGCTTCAATAATGAAGGGACCCTGCGACCAGTGGCTCTCAAACTGTCTCTAAAGTTCGGGAAACTTATTGAAAAGACGTAACTTTTTATTTTCAGCGCATTAAAAAAGATACTTTCATAAGTATGATTTTGGGGTCGGAACCTACCGCCAGTTAAAATGTCTGTACTAATCACAGCGACACCCTCTATGAATATAAATGAAAAGCTGTATGCGAATATGTGATATAGAATCGATGATCTAATCTAATGGACACATATTATGTGAACATGAAAGAAAGCATGTCGAGTTGAGTGATTCTATATTACCTGACTAGAGAACCGGAACTTCCCTCAAGAGTTGAACCGTTTAGTAGGGAAGGTCCCGCTGATATTGGTCGAATCTTAAATTAATAGCGATTTATTAATAACAGGTTATCAGCCAAAATATCATAAAATAAACAGCTTCACGCCCAATGTATAGAAAATATAATAGTTAAATAATTAATAGATATAAAATAATAATAATATAATTAATAAAGATCGAAATTCATTCTGGAAGGCAATTGTGTTTTACCATATTATTAATGCACTCTTATTTGGGTATGGATTAATGATATCATTGTTCAGAAGTGAATGAGCAAAAAATTACATGGTGTGGACTTTCGTAAATGCCTTTATAATGATAAGATTCTTCTCAAGGATTATGAACAGGGCTTGTGAATTGTTAATAATAATAATAAAATGCATGCCATAACATTTAACAGATTTTAGAAGACGTGCAAGAAAACTTCTTCCAAAACTTATTCAAAATGTTTATTAGAAAAAATCATACCCTCTCTGTTTGTGTGGCGGCATTGCACATATTTTGGTTATCAAAAGCGGTCGTAGAAGCTGGAGCGGACTTTGGATGGTAATCTTCGTTGAGCAATTTCACCATTTGCTCTTGGAGGTTCTGGACCGTCTTTTCTTTATCTTCTAACTGTCCCTATAAGAAAAAAAATAACAATTTTTTTCATCTGGTCTTGCCGGGGAGCTGCGTGCAACAAAAACAATGCAGAAAAGATTCTCATTTACCTGGAGGAAAAGAACTTGTCTTCTAAGATCGGCCAGTTCCAGCCGAGCTTCGCTCAAGTTCTCTTCGCTGCCGTGTGCGTTTTCGGGTGCCGACGAGAGGCTATTGAAGAGCCCATTCGTCAGAACTGCCTGACTTTCGAATGGGTTGTGAGTTTCAGACTGGAAGATGAAAGGCAAACAATAAGTTCTAAATGGTTATCTCAAACCTAGGTAAAGAAAAAAAAACAAAAAAAAAACATAACAATGAAGGACGAGATGAACATGCGTACTCACCCTCAACAACAGATCTTCTTGCTGGTGAAATGGAGGGATGAAGACAGACCATGCAAAAATAAAGAAACACAAATAAAACTAACTAAAACTATATCTAAAAAGCGATATAAAATCCATGTTAGAAACAAAAATTAAGTGTTGATTAAAAATTTCACACAAATGCACTGCAAATAAAAAAGTGAGTGTGAAGGATGGTCCATAATGAATTTGGTTATAGATACTTCAGTACGTCACATTCAAAATATCAGATTCCCTGAGAGTAAATAGGTAGTTTTTTTATGGGTTTTAGAAAATGAAACCACTGAAGTACAGTATAGTCTGAGGCACATAAATAATGATTTAAAGGGTGTAGAAAGTAGTATAAAGCCTTCATAGTTAATTGGTGAAATAAAATAAAATAAAAGATGTCAAATTTTCGTAAAAATAATAATAAAAGGAAAGTAAAGTTGAATAGATAGGTACCAGGCATACAGGGTATGTATTTTTTAATCTATACCAGTCCATAAAAGTAGACACGCTGCATATTATAATATGTATTATTTTTCAGCAGGAAATTTTGATTCTCTAGAGTCAAAATGTTTGTTATTATTATGTATTATTATTATATATAATATAGAAACTATGGTGAAATTGTTTCCCCAAAAAAGCAGGAGGGGTAAAAATAACACTAAGGTAAACGCGTTACCTAGAAAAAAGTATGAGGCAGCTTTGACAGTATATTGTTGGCTTCATTCTATATTAAGTAACATAAACATGTTTCTTCTAGAAATGTTCTTTTTTCAACCCTTGATAACTAGCACATTGTTTAAAATATTCTAAAAGTTAGGTCGGTTCGGTTAATATTTTTCATTAATCTCGTATTTTATGAAATGTAGGAAAATAATATAATTTAGATATGTCTGCCTTAATATAAGCGAGAAGTATACAGGGACCGGCAGAAAGTTGGATACAAAAATTTAATATTTTTAAACTCTGATTTCGATTAATTTAAATTTCTAGCTGCTAATCAAACAAAGTTAATGTTTAGTAGCAAATTCAGGTGTTATCCGATGACAAGTTTCGCTTGCGGTATTTTTTTTTGTAATACACAGGGTGGTCGAAAAAAAACAAAAAGTTAAATTTATTTTTTTTACTATGTGGCTGTGACTTTAAATCTGACATCCACCTTTGATTCTAAACAACTTTTGTAAGTAACTTTTTACAGTATTT
Organism: Pseudeuparius sepicola; assembly: GCA_963920635.1. Lineage (NCBI taxonomy): Eukaryota > Metazoa > Arthropoda > Insecta > Coleoptera > Anthribidae > Pseudeuparius > Pseudeuparius sepicola. Next base: position 68,384,980 of record OY987300.1, on the reverse strand, counting down.
TAAAAAATAAGGGTACTTTACTCTTGACATTTTTTAATCTCCCTCGTATCCAAAAAGAGATATTTAAGTTTTGACATGTGCGTTTTGAGTTTGAAATAATGCACCAACTTTTATCGAGAATAAAATTTTCTGAGAAATTAATAATAAAAAAGTTTTCCATTTGTGTCCAACTTTCTGCCGGTCACTGTATAAAACTATACAAAATGGCCTCGTTTTTTGTAGAGAAAACAAAATTTATAGACAAAGTCATTTTAGTACAAAAATTTCCTGTTAACATGAGGGTATAAACTGTTAGTTTTCGAGATACAGAGCGCATAAAAAACAATTATTTTCATATTTCATGTTTACCTCTGTAACGAAAAAAGATAACTGGCTAACAGACAGAATTCTGTTTGAAAATTTGAATGACATTTGTCAAAAAATTTACATTTGTGTGTTATTTTTTAAATAAAATAGCAAAAATAAAGAGAAAGACAAAAAAATACCACCAGTTGATTCGCGTAATATCTTTTGTTAATAATAGGTTACTTCGAGTGTTTTTCATTCGTTTAAATTGTTTAATAATAATAATAATAATAATAACGTCTTTATTAAAGAAAATAGCATAAGTGGGGCTCAGGTTTGACCTTGAAAATTTGAAAAGTTCTCTCCTGCGGCGCAATTTTTAACCACAGAAATGGAATGATATACAGTTTATTTTTTAAATAAAATAATTATGGTAACAGGTATAGTTTTCCATCCGCTCCTAAAAAAACCCTGCCACATACCACCATTATTACTAATTTTACCTCTACCATAGAAGAGTAGATTCTTCTATGCCTCTACTAAATCTGTCACGGAAGTTGGCCAGTTTTAAATGTCAGGCTAAGCCACTGAACTAACACCCATTTTGAACATAATTTTTTGCGCTAGTGGCTTTTGAAAAATTTTGGTTCATTTTTTAATTTCCATTACCTATTTCTAGGGGAGAGAGAGAGAGAGAGAGTCTCCTGTACAATTTTCTTGAGTGTCTCCATTTTTTCATAAATAATTTGGAAAAATTATTTTTATTATACTTCTTTGTAAAACACCTTATTTTCATCTGTTTTAGCAATAATGAAAGATGGGGTTTTTCGGGCTAGCGCACGGAAACAGCGCATGGAAAAACTTTCCGTACGCTGAATAAAAATACCGAATATATGGCTTTAAAATAGAAATATACAGCAAATTAAACTAAATTTAAGAAACTCTATATGCTCTCTGATATTTAACATGTACCTATTTTGTATTTTAATTCGTAAGTGTTTCAATATTTAGATACATTTCTGTAATATTTTTGACGTTTTATTCACCTTATCTGACAATAACTAATTTACAACAAAGCACCTTTGAAATAATTTGAGAGTAACCATGGAAACGCATCATACATACCAAACACTATATATTGTCTGCATTGTTTATTTTTTGTCAATTAAATTTATTATAATATGCCGATAAAATGTTTTAAGTTTTCATTTTCAAAGAAGTATAATACAAAATATCGTTCATTACACGTCCAGAAATAGATTTTTCCGTGCTTGCATGACTTCCCGCGTTCGGCTGCGCCTCACACGGGAATTTGTCACGCGCGCACGGAAAAATCTTTATTTCCAGACTCGTAATGAAATATACTATTTTATTATACTTCTTTGAAAACACCTTATTTTCATCTGTTTTAGCAATAATGAAAGATGGAGTTTTTCGGGCTAGCGCACGGAAACAGCCCATGGAAAAACTTTCCGTGCGCTGAATAAAAATACCGAATATATGGCTTTAAAATAGAAATATACAACAAAGCAAACTAAATGTAAGAAACTCTATATGCTCTCTGATTATTAACATATACCTATTTTGTATTTTAATTAGTAAGTGTTTCAATATTTAGATACATTTCTGTAATATATTTGACGTTTTATTCACCTTATCTGACAATAACTAATTTACAACAAAGCACCTTTGAAATAATTTGAGAGTAACCATGGAAACGCATCATTAATACCAAACACTATATTGTCTGCATTGTTTATTTTTTGTCAATTAAATTTATTATAATATGCCGATAAAATGTTTTAAGTTTCCGTTTTCAAAGAAGTATAATAAAAAATATCGTTCATTACACGTCCAGAAATAGATTTTTCCGTGCTTGCATGATTTCCCGTGATCGGCTGCGCCTCACACTGGAATTTTTCACGCGCGCACGGAAAAATCTTTATTTCCAGACTCGTAATGAAATATACTATTTCATATATTAGCGGTATGAAAATTAGCAGGTGGTCTGTTTAGCGCTTTTATATTTTTGTAATGCATGCCACGATGGATCTAAATTGGAGATTCTTCCACGTGCCTGTGGGTTTTGAAGACCTGTTACTACAATAGCGAGTCTCTTTTCATTCCAGACATAAAAAATTAAATATGATGACTTTCTCTACAAACTGTCAAAATTTATATACAAAAACCGCGGTCTCTCTGTATATCTTTGGATTTGGGATGAATAGAGATATCCAAAGTATCAAAAGAACACTCAATATACAGGGTGTATAAAAATGGACAGGTGATAAGTGATTACTTTTGCAAAACTAGAAGTTCCATATAAGTGGATAAAAACATCTTTAAGACAGTCCACAAAAAAGAGATGCGACAACCCCGCGCTGCTTGGTTTCATTGCCCCAACTATCCCCTTAATGGGGAACTTGCACAAAAATTAAATTTGAAAAATATTACTTTCAAACGTAATTGCCATTAAATGAACCACAGTTCACAAAAAAACTATTTTTTTATTTTTATGTAATAAATATAAGCAATTAAAAACTGCATAATTCAAATCATTCTTACAACGCGCCCTCCTTGGTTGTGACGTCAAGTAGCTCGAGACGCCACCACCATGTATGAACTAATATGGGCGGCACATGTAAACAAACTACAGCACCACGCAAGCTTTGTTTAGAAAGACCAAACGAGACCTCTGTAAATGGGTCGCCGAACTGTTTATTTTAACGTTCGATTTCCATTCTCATCTTCTCTAATTCTGTGTAGCTGTCATTCCTGTCACTGCCTTCTGATCGATCGAGCTATTTGACGTCACGATCATTCCCGCGCTTTTCGTATCGTTTCAAATGAATAGCTCGCGGTCACAACTTTAATTATTTATTGCAAATGAAATATTGCGATTTGAGGGCTAATATTTGGTATGTGCTCTTTCTATAGATAGGCAAATATATTAAAGAACTAAAAAAAATTGTTCAAGTTCCCCATTGGGACACCAAATATGGAGTAAATTAGGCAAAACAACGACCACCAACGATCTTCCCGAAAGGCACCGCGGTCCACCCACCGCTCACCTCGTTCAGCACCCGCCTCAGCTTCAACAGCATCGCCTTGATGCCCATGACGTCCTGCTTGATGGCCTGGTGGTGGGCGCGGTCCAGCCGCACGCTGCCGTCGTCCGAGTCGTAGCCGCGCAGGGCGGGCGAGGGCCGCGACCTCGCCGGGCTGCTGGTGTGCGGGGGGCCGGCCCTGCGCGCCCCGTCCAGCGAACGGGGCGAGTCCGGCCCTGGCGACGGCGTGGCGACGCTCGCGCGGTGCGACAGCAGCCGCGATCTGGCAGAACTGGAAAGACGGTGCTGGTGTGGTAGTCCATACACAGATAACCCGACATACAGTCCCCAACGTGAAATAAACGTAAACAAACCACTCCGCGTGCTACCTACGTGATCAGACTATGAGACGTTGCCCGCATTATTTAAAAGTCTACTATAGAGTCGAGGCCAACGATAAAGACAGGCCACGGCGCTAACGCATAATCGCGTAGTCACGTGACCTACTTAGTTCTATAATATAATGAAAGGCATTTTTGGAGATAAGTAGAAAAAACAAATTTCGTAACAAGTTTTCTTTCATCTATTAAATTATTCGATTTGTGCATCCAAGCTTTCTCTAATTGTTTTTTCAAAATTTTCAATCTGCCTCAGCTGTTTTAGGCTGCACTCACAATATTTTGGCACATTCTCAAAAATTGTTGGGACATCACCTTCCTTTAGCTTAGGTGATATTCTCTATAGGTATTTTCCTCCCACAACACATTTGTCCACTTTAATTATTGTTTCACTTTCTTGAAAATGTGTTAGCCACACATACTTAAAGGTTTTTTAGAAATTAAATCTCAGTTGGGATTTGACGAATCCATTTTTGTCGGAAATTTTCATCCCGAGGCAAAACAAATGTTTGTTATGGCGACACTTTCTTCCTGGCTTTTGTAATATGTATAAATGAAATGAAAACTAACCTCAGTAGGTATACTGTAGGTCGACAACAAAAATCCTCGAGTACGTTACAACACTGATTTATTTCGCACAAGGTGAATGGTGAATACAATAAATACACAAACCCGAACGTGGTCAACGGGAACGGCTTCCAGCCACCCGGACCGTCTGAACTCGCGGATCTCCCGTAAGCAGTTCACCCCTCTGTGTCTCAGGCTCCACTGTCCAATACTAATACTGTCCCATGTCCATAATAGTCCATTCCGGGTTTCCTATTCTGTGGTTCGGGGGAGAATTTCCCTTACAGCGCTCACGCGTCGCGTCGCGTCGGTGCGAGCGGCACCAATACTCTTGGACGGCACGACTCCCACCCAGACACCCAGAGGCCATAATAACACCTGGGCGGTTCCCCTCCGCCAGGATACACGCGCACTAGACACAAACTTGTTTCCAAATATAAACTAAGACGTTTAAAATCACTTTGAACATTGAAAACTTCTCAAAACCCAAGCTGCCGCTTTCAATTATGTGACAAATGACATGTAACCACAGTTGAGGATTGTTTACTGTGATGTGACGTCTGACTAAGATGGTCACGTGATTTTTGTGCGCCAGGGCCTGTCTTTATAGTAGGCCTTGAAGTGTCGCTTGCTGCGTTTCGGCAGACGGCGACGGCTTGGCAATCTGAAAACGCCGTGCCGCATCACGAGCAAGCGGCGTGCAAATCTTTATATTGGTTATATTGGTTTAATCTCGGAAGTAAATAGTAAATTGGTAGGCTAGACGGGCGGAAATTTCGAGTTGTGCCGTTAAACGCGGACAACTCCGAAAAGTTGAAATATTCTGAGGCGTGCTAGGGCCACGTGTGGTGATTGTGTGGCCATTGGGCCTCGATTGAGCAAATAGAGTGGCATGCCATTATGCGGCATGCGGCTATGGTTTCACAGTGTGGCCGAGAACCAAGGAATGCTAATATAGACTGGATGATCCTGTGGTTCGTAAAATGTCAGGTCGCAGTCGCAATACGATTATTTGTAAGGTTCTACATAAGCTTCGTTTTAAACTCACATCCATATTTTTATAAAAATCGCGCTTTTCAAAGCGAATTGGACCTGGAGATAACGACACGTTTTTGGTAACGTTTAATGCCCGTCTGCCGTCCGAAGTTATAATAATATGAAAGTGGCTATTTATACGTCCGACGTGTATAAAAGTCGGTATACGTCTTGCGCTCTCATTGGCGAGTTGAGTCACGTGACTTCTTTGGAAGTACATTTAACTCCATACACGTCCGAACCAAAGTAAACTTATAAACTTATTCAGATACGTCGGAAGTGCATTTTTCTCGAGCATCTTTGCAGTAAGGAGCGTATGCCCTCCTTTTTGGGGATAGGCGCTGCCATATGAAGAAAGAAGGGGGCATTCGCTCCATATTGTGGCAGTCGGCAGCGATGCGCGCTGCCGTATGAAAAAAGAAGTGGTAATCATTAATCATTTCCAATGGTGTAACCCACTCCCGATTTTCTTGAAATATTGGCTAGGTAGGTAGTACCCCCTATTTTCGCCCGACGTTCGGCGTGGGGGTAGCCAAAATTTCAAGAAAATCGGGGATGGGTTGCACCATTGGAAATAATTACCACTGCATTTTTCATACCGCAGCGCCCATCGGCCCATCGCCGAAAAAGGAGACAAGATAGGTCTGAATAATCTCGGACATCATCCAATCGACTTTGGTAAACAAGCCATTTAGACTGCATCTTTTTCGAGCTTCGATCGAATGCTATCCTAGTTCTATCGGGAAAATAGTCGGCCGCAAATGGCAACGAAAACAAAATGATAGTAATTTCCACCCTCCCCCGCACAAGCATTCTGTTGCTTCTGGGGTACTCCTAGTTTGGAGTATTGTGAGGGTGAGGATTATTATTATTATAATAGTATAATCCGTAAGTCTACCTTTCTAAAGCCTGATAGTTTTTTTTATAAAAAAAACTTGTTGCTTTATCTGGAAAAATTTGGAGAAATAATTTCCGCGTGAAGACTGTTTACGTTAAGAACGTTTCTTTCGAGAATTAAATAGCTGCGCTTCTGACAAAAAAAAACAACTTCTGGGGGGGGGGGGTAGGTGAGGGTTGTAAGCTTTGCCCAGGTAAATGATAATTTATGAAAAAGAATTCCTTGTATTATTTTGTATTCATCTCGATTCAGCTACTTTGCTTAAATAGTCCGGATAAACTACATATTGACTGAAAAAATCTGATGGCGATGACAAGAAATAGAAGACGGTCTGATTATCTACTTTTACTACGGAAAAGTAATATAGAAATTAGCACCGACGTCCATGCGCCTATTGTATAAAAAAAGTAAAATATAAATATTGTCTCGGATCAGCTACCACCGTTGAAAGTATTAAAAAATCCAAAAGAAATGCTATGCAACTATCGGCACCAACGTTTCAATCAAAATAGGTTTTTAGAGCATGAACGGACAGTTCTGAATACTATTAGGAGAAGATAGTGTCTTTCCTATGAGTCACGCCGGCGTTCTCTATTATGCAAGGATAAACAAGAACTATGGAACCCCATGCTACATAAAACCATAAACAACGAAGTGTTACGGTTATGGTTTTAAGCGTTAGATTATATTTTCCAAGATATTCTGATTACACCAATGCACAAATGGCGCAAAGATGTTCTGTAATTTCAGAAGCTACAAAGCCTTCTCACTGACATATAATAATTAGAAACATAGTTTAAGGGTAAGACGAAGACACAGTTTCATATAGCAAATTTAAACAATAGGGAATTCATCTCAAATTGGTGCACAGGAAAATGCTCTTCAACGTGTGAATTTTGATTAATGGCATTACTAAATTTGATCCTAAACAAAACATAAGTAACAAGATAACTTTAGTATCAAAAGGATATTGGTCTCCAATACTGTTAACATTGCAAGAAAACCTAAACACAAAGGAGTAAAAATGTGAGTGTCACCTTTTGATCTGACTGCACGCTGTAAGAGCAGGTGTTGAAGTGGAAACACTTGTAGAACGTCGTTCCTGTTCACTTTTCCCATTACTTTTGCCCGGCAGACCGCCATTGTAATTCTTCACAATTTCACATGAATTATTCCTTCTCTGCACTAAAGGAGACCTGCTCATTCGTAGCTCCGTAGTTCTGTTCGTACGAATCACCACACCGTTCTTCATCTTATCGATAAAACTTCATAAAAGCACCCATAAAATTTGTGAACAGACAATAGGTAAATATTAACTAAGTATATCGCGCCACGAGGCTATAAAAGCGTTACACAAAATACACTTTTTCAGGATGGTATTTCCAGGCACTAGAATCACAAGAGATTGTTCGAGTTTTAGGTTATGTTTTTGAGGAGCTGGGGCTATGTGGGTCACATCGTGCTCTAACGTTGAATAGAGATTTGGGGAATTGAGGCGGTCTGCGTCGCCGCCGTGGCGCCCGGCGTCTACCATCGACGTCGAGTGGCATTTTTACGAAGCGGCGCCAGAGGGTATGTCCCAAAGCGTTTCCGCTTGTTCCTTTTTACCGATTTACGAAAATAGCCCTGTTAGAGCGTTTTAGTTCGTCTCCTATTTTGATATCGATGTATCTGCGAGAAAAAGGGTCGCCTGTGCACACAAAGGACCAGAAGACGGCCGCAACAATAAAAATTGTCAAAAAATAATAATAACGTCAGTTAGTAATCAGGGCTCTAATAAAAGTTTCTCAGTAAACGACAAATAAGGAAAACAGTTTGCATTAATCGAAGGAACCCCAACAAAGTCTGGTCCTTCGAGCCGGATTTCAAGTGGAAATCAAGAAATTACACCAGAGAAACGAGAGCTGAACGTTGCCAGTAGGAAAAGCGGCACATAGGAGACGGCAATAGGGATCTCGCGGGAGTCAGCCAGAAGAAATAAAGGTCATCTCTTATTCCACCGCTGTCAAGAGTAAGAGTAAATTGTTCAACAAATTCAATAAGTTTCCCACCTCAGTAAATACCGATTTAGTCGTCATTAAATACCTTTTTTGTTTGCGCCAGCAATATGGGAGAAACCTCAGTTCGGGAACTGCGCCAAAAAGGGCAATAATAAAGTCAAAAAATAGCCCTACACTTGAGGTGATTAGCGTCTTGGGGCGAGTAGCTCGCAGTAAAGACACGAACTTTTTTTTATGAAACGTTTTGTTTGGTTGCACACATTTAAAACCGGCAAGGTTATACTGAGGTTTCTGTATCTGGACCAACCCTAGTTTATGCTAGGGGTCCTGTCCTTGCTACGAGAGAGAAAAAGATTCAGAAGCCTGAAGCTGAAGAATGATGAGATAAATTCAAAATAATTACCAAAAAATTATTCTACACAACATCTTTGAACCTCTCAGTTATTCTACTAATACATTTTATTACTATAAAATTGACAAGCATAAATAGGAAACTGAGTAGGTATTTTGGTTTGGTGACATTTTGATTTGTAAATTTGGCGTGTCTTACAAATAATAATGATCTTGCCTAAACTGAAACCAGTAGGCGTAACACATGAGATAAAGTTTTGAATATCCAGTATTCCTACGCAGATTTTGTAATTTTTGTTTTAAAATGTTCAATGACCCCACAAACGTTACGTTTTCCAGGTTCGACTTTGGCATAATAAAATATACCTACTTATTTAGTAAGAAGCTTTTGCCCAAATAATAATATGTTTAATTTCCATTGAGATTTCAATTTTCCGCTTGGTATAAAACAGGATTTTACACTAGGAATGCTTGTGTGGATCGATCCGTAATGCGACAGTTCAGGCTTGACAAACCAAATAATGCGCATCTGGTGTTTTGTCATTTTATCACTCCATTTTCAGGCAATGGCATTCATTATCGGCCATTTTCAGGCCATCTTATTGATTTGTCGGAAAGATTCAGTCGTCGATGACGCATTATTAAAGAGATAAAGCTTAATGTGGCAAGTATATACAAGGGACAAAACATTGCATTTACAAAAAAATACTTATTGTAGCAGCAAACTTGCACTAATCACAATAAATTGATTAAATGTTTTAATTTCACCTGTTTTAACATACTGCTTTAGCCGAAACACGGTTAAAAGTAACCTATACATATTTTCATTTTGAGAACAGCAGAATAAAGAAAGGAAAAAGGAAAAATGTTTTGCTTAAACACTAGTGGAAATTTAAAGTCTAGAAAGCTGCGAAATGGTTGTAATAACCATTGCTGTCACTCTCCCATTCATTAACGAAGATGCTAAGAAAGACTGTCCGAGAATAGTTTGCACGAGGCGTCCACTTCAAAGCCAAAATTGCCACTTAAAATTAGAACGGAACGATGCGAACAGCCAAGAGGCTTTAGATGTTGATAGAAAAAATATACCTACTCCTTTAACAATTTCGGCCAAACATTTTGCTAACGAAAGATGACAAGATTGAGCTGAGAAAATATTTATGTTTAGTGTTTAACGCCAAATTAAATCATAACTTTCTCACTGAGAATGGTGGATAGGGACAACAATAATTTCAAACTTATATATAAGATTTCCTGTAAGAGTAGGGTTGACCCAAAAACCACAAATGACAACTGACATAAAATTCATCCACGCTGTTTTAATGGATATCCTATGCCTATGAACTTAAAAACTGAATCTAAGTTAATGTTAGGCGTTACTCATCATAATAGTTATAATTTCACTAGCAGTTATAGGTAGTAATAATCAAAAATTTCGCTTCCTAAAGTATATCATATTGTGAGGAGTTTCTAATTTTATTACTTCTCTCCGTGGCTTATTTAACGGTTAAATAAAATAAAAAGATTTCTAAAAGCTAATTTCGGGACAATGCCTCCGGGTCGTTAGTGTTTGTTTTCTGTCTTTTGCCTTGTCATTTTGTTACTCAATGTCTAACAGGAAATGTTCTACCGTATACCCAGTGTGAGTGCGTAAAAAAGACAGTTAAGTACTGGAAACCTGCTATGCATATCTTAGTCACTTAATTTTTAATTTAATACTATTATGTTTTTGTACCATATTTTTAAAGTACATGCCTACTTATCACCTTTTATTATTGTGATTTAGAATGTTTCATTGCTGGTTGTAATCCTATCATGATATTTCTACCACTCAACTGTTGTTGAAGGATTCTGTTAGTTGTCAAATTCTTTCCAAAAATGCAGAGGGTGTCAGAATATAAACAAACAATCTTATTTAATTTGTCTGTTATTGGTTTTGGATAATCCTTTGTTTTTTCATTAGTGCAGCAAAGTTACTTTTCTGCACTAGTGCGGTAAAGTAAACGTTCGCGAAATAAACACATTTTAGGAAGCCATTACACAATAATCCTAATTTTATTTCTCCTATTATCGGGCAGGCATAAATTATTAAATAGTTCTTGCTTAAACGATATTCAAAATTGCCATGTTTGTTAAATTACGTTGATTTAAAATTACTTTAAGTTGCATAAACTTGTACGTTTACTTTCAATAATAATTAGATATTAGTGACATTAACCTTGTCATATTTCTTATCTATGAACTTTGTCAAGTAATAATAGAACTATGCTTGTGAGTAGTTTTACTTTTTTTGATAGGTGGTTTCTAGACCAACCCAACTGTACCTCAACTACTATATACCTAGTAGATAGACTCTAGAAAGTTTATTAGCGTCAACTGTAAACTTCCACAACGCGAAGAACGGTTTGTTTGCAATAAATATTATAAATAAACAATAATTTATATTTATTAGATATTTTGTTTCTCTTGGTCATAATATACAGTGCCCGCCAAAAAGTCTGCATCATATGGGTAAAATTTTTAGTAAATAACTTATGGAAAATTTGTTTGCGGCATCAGGTTTTGCTTGCTCTAAACCAAAATTGACATAATCAAATGTTGTGACGTAGTCTCTTTTATATGTCAAATTTGACATTAATGAAAAATGTCCGAAAAATGCGCTAACCGAATTTCGCAATAAGTCATAAGAAAAATATGTTTCTTTCGCAATTTTATACCCCTGTGCAAAATTTCAAGAGCCTACTACGATTTTCATATTTTGCCCTTTGTTGGATATTATTGGACAAAATATTTTAAATTTTCTATATATTTCTGATCAGATCAGCATGACAAAAATATGTGTGTGTTTTTACAACCATTTACTATAGAAAGAAGTTTGTGAATCGAATTTATGTGTTTATTTGTAAAAATGAGATCAGTTTTGCACCAAGCGTGCTTCTTCAACAAGCCCTCATTTAATTTTTTTTGCAAAAAAAGGAAAAGAAGGATAGTTAGACCGTAAACTAAGTATTGTGCAGTATGTAGGCAATGAATGTTTTAAATTACATAGGATCGACTTTTATGGATTAACAAATACGGAAAAGGGCAACAAAGGGCAAAAATGAAAATCGTAGTAGGCTCTTGAAATTTTGCACAGGGGTATAAAATTAGGAAAGAAACATATTTTTCTTATGACTTTTGTCAAAATTCGGTTAAATAAACCCATTTTCGGACATTTTTTTCATTAATGTCAAATTTGACATATGAAAGAGACTACGTCACAACATTTGATTATGTCAATTTTGGTTCTCGAGCAAGGAAAACCTGATGCCGCAAACCAATTTTCCGTAAGTTATTTACTAAAAATTTTTCCCATATGGTGCAGACTTTTTGGCGGGCACTGTGTATCTTTTGTTAAAATATTTTCTTTATTTTCGTCACGCTTTCGTTAGGTGCCGGAAAGTACGACTTTCTGCACTTGTTAGGAAAATAACTATTTATCAGATATTATGACAATCGCGGTCCTTTTAACAGATGTTTTACTGAATGGTTTGACGTACGTAAGTGTACCTATCCCGACAATTGAAATGGCCTCCTGTAGTTCTGTTTTCAAATTTTTGTAGAAGTTGTTTTAACGGATTATCATTACTGCCTGTCAAAGTTTTATAATTTTTGTATGCACATTGTAGAAACGCATGGACGTGTTTCATTGTAATATATGTTGTAACTTCTGTATGATAATATGTTATCAGAGAAAAACGATTCGGTTTATTGTATTAGCGACTGACTCAGTCCTCTAGAGAGATATAATACAATGAGGAAATATATCATTATCATGCCGAAATAATATATATATTCAAGCAACCTACCCATTCTGCAAACTTATTGGCACAGGTATATTTCCATTGGCACTTTTCAAACTGTTTATATTATCTTTTATCACTTTCGCGGATCCGCTCATTTTTAAAACTAGCTACCTAATTCTACTAATAATTAATTTATCACAGTCCCCATTAAAGTAGTCGATTCACTAAAATGTCACATTATTACTGTGAATAAATACACTCGTTTATCTTAAAAACCGTAACACGGTTTTGGAAAGTGGCATCGGCAATTTGGCCAAAAGTTTGAAAAGCGCGTTTCACGCGCTGTGGAGAAACTAACTAATTCACCTGTTATAATAATTCAGAAGGTGGGAGGTACGTTTTATTAAGCAATGTTGCCACTTTTGTCCGGTTAAGTTTATTTTTATTTTATTATCTGCAGTAAAGCGAGTGGAATTATTTTTAAGTGCAGTTGGCAGTGAATGCTAGATTAATGTGGGGAGTATTGTTTGTTTCAATAATTTTTGTAACCAACAGTTAGTTGCACAGTAAAAAATCAAAAAAAGTGAATAGGTCAAATTTTCTGAGTGAACACTAAATACTAAAAGATTGCGCTGCTATAGGTAACAATTTCGCAATGTGTATTTATTGGCCGGGTTTTGGATATTTGGTCACTTTTGACGGGCGATGGCTCTGCGTCTGTTTACATCGCATCAAGGCCTACTTATTGAAAAAATCGTACAATAATGGGCTACTTCAGTGCCGATTTCTGGGCTTTTAATGGCGATTTTGAGACACTTCACTGCCGATTTCAAGAAATAGTTATTTATGTACCAAGGCACTGAAGTTCAACTTTTTATGACTCATGTGGAGTTTAGTTGCTGAGGCCTCTGGCCGAGGCAAATAAACCACATGAGTCATAAAAAGAACTTCAGTGCCGAGGTACATATTATATTTTTTTTGAAATCGGAAAAAAAAATGTTTTATTAGGCAAGAAAATAATAATAAGGGATCACCCGTCCACGAACCGACTACGCGCGGCGTTGCTTGACTTTACCGATCGCTCTACCTAGGTCAAGTATAATGATGTACGGCACCTTCTGACAGAAAAACCAAACTGCTGCTTCTTGTGCAGCCTACACAACAAATCTATTGATTTTCAAATTTACTAAAATATGTATACTGAAGGATTGCGCTTCTATAGGAAACAATTTCGCAATGTGTACGAAAAGTTAAATGAGCCTTTATCGGCCGGGTTTTGAATATTTGGTCACTTTTGACGGGCGATTTCTCCGCGTCTGACGTTTGATGTTTACATCTCGCCAAAGCCTACTTATTGAAAAAATCGTACAATAATGGGCTACATTATTGTACGATTTCTGTGCTTTTAATGAATTTCAAGAAAAAGTAGTTTATAGAATGCAATTTTTTACCAAATTTCAGGAACATAAAATTATATACTTTTTGAACCTTTCCATTTTTTAAATAAGAAAATAGTTATTTTAAGTCATACCTATACAATGAATAAAGCAAAATATTATAACAAATAATAAATAGCAAACTTTGTACAAGAGATTTTTCACCAGAAATAGGAATTCAAAGCACTTCTGCAAAAATGATTTTTATGCGGTTCCGTATTAATTTATCGAAATAAAAAATATATAAAATAGTAGTCAACAATTTACTAAATTTAGAAGGAACTTAAATGTCTAAAGATATTAATTTTAATCAAAATTGATTTTCCGTTTTCACTCGCCAAGTCGATTGTTTACTCTGAGGTAACGAATGAAAATTTAACTCAATAATCGTTGGACAGAAGTCGAAACAATAATAATACCAATTCAATTTCAAATACGCAACCTGAAACACGAAATTTCTTTAACCCGTCACGGAGACGTTTGTGATTTCTCATATAGAGCTTTCCATTTCCAAATATACAAATTAGCCACTAACGAGTCTTTCTATTCCACTAAAAAGATTTTACTCTGTGGTCGTTTGGAGCACGTAACTTTGTATTACTTCACTGTTTGGAAAGATAACGATTTTAATGAAGATTTTCATTGATGCAAATGAATGGGGTGAATCTTTACCGCACATTGTTTAAATAAAGTTTACATTCGAAAGAATGAATTCGTGTCGAAACATTATTCTTTGAGTGATTTGGATATTTTCCCACAAACCTCAAAAATTCCCAACAGGTGGCAACGCGGTAAGCCAACGTTTGCAGCATTGTTATCGCATGTTTCACGTTGCCTGGCTGCAGCAGTCCATGTGAAATAGACCGTGGTGCAGAAAATCTTTATTTTTATGGCGAGCCTGCTTAAAATGCCGATAAAACTATCATTACATGACACCGCTTTAAAGTCTACAACCGTATAAATGCAACGCGATAAATAATTGATACGCATTAGTTTCTTCGAATCAGAAAAATACCAAGCCATATGGATGAAGAACTTAGAATACTCCGTCATTTGATTTTGTTACGTTTCTTCTACTGATCAATGCATTTACTTTTTGTCGAGGACGTCTAGAGATATTCAGCTTGCCATATAAAAAATGGTACAAGGTGAAAAAGAGTGTCGTTAGATCTTGATATCTTCTTTGAAATGTGCAAATTTATAATCGAGAGATAATATCTGACATCTAAAATTTGTCTTATAATGCAAGCAATATCCCTTAATTTTCACAATCGACTGCCACGAGGGTCATGTTCTGCATGTTGTACTAAAGAAATATATGGGCTTTATGAGGATCTAAAAAATGCGAAGAGACTATTACCTGACGCTGAGACTACATTCTATGGGTTAGTAAAAGTGTGATTTCTTTATCAAATGAACCATATTTGACAGCGAACAATCAGAACAAATTAGTTAACATATCCAGTGCAATATTTTGAAGTCTTCGTGTTTCCAGAAGAAGATATTCTTTGGGAATGACTACATGAGCTAGAAGCAGCAGCCATTCCCCCAAAAAAACTTGCGGATACGATATAAAAATACAGAAGGTAATTAGGAGCATGAAGAATCGGTCGTATCAACAAGTACTTAAACGTGTGTAGAATTATTGCGATAAGTTTTACAAAAACTAAAATAAATAAATTATCAAACGCCTAATTCGCGTTTCGCATTTTTTTTTATAAAATCTCAAGCATTTAAATGTACGATACTATTCTTGTAGGTTATCTGCCATTTTAAAATAGGTAGATGCCTGCTTCATGTAGGGTTCAAAATGGACCCCAAATATTCCCCCGGTCGGACGTCTCTCTCTTGCGCGTTATAGGTTATGATCTCTAATGTGTCTCCTTACGGAGATTCAGGGCGTCTGCCGTTGAAGTTTTCATAGGATCAATTTGAGAAAATTGGTATGCTTTGTTTTTTGGGAGGTAAAGGTAATTTTTGGTTCTTTTTTATGTAGTTCCTAGAGGGCAGTATCGCATATATGGTAGATCAGATCTTGTACACTTGGAGCAAAATCCAATAAAAAATATGAAAGAGCATATTTTTTGACGTAAAAAAATATTCTTGTTAATTTCGATATTCTTAAAACCGTTTTCTGGATTTTTATAATTATTAACCGTTTCAATAATGAATATTGTTGATATATCTTTTGAATGCCTTGTTAAAATGATTAAAATATATTCCGATAAAAAACTAACACATATATATTTAAATCTTACAACCCACATACTTGCATGTTGTTTATTTTATTAATATTAATTTATGAATATCAATATTACATTTTCAGGGGTAATATAACAAGTGGTGTGCCTATTATCGATAATACCTTTCGCTAATTTTACGAATTATAATCCCAAAGCTTAAAATTTTCTTAACATTGGGATTATAATGAGTGATAAATTAACGAAAGGTATTATCTATTATTAGGCATACCACGAGTTGTACTTAAAAAGAGAATTTAACAACTGCAAACAGTTTAACAATTATTCAGTTCGTATGTAGCCATAATCTAAAAATTCATCTTTTTAGGAAAAAACTAACTAAAGAATTATAAGTATTTCCCCTCTTAAAAAAATAAAAAGAAAAAGAAGCAGCCACAACCGGGATTTGAACTCGGGACCTCTCGCACGCAAAGCGAGAATTATGCCCCTGGCCCATTGAAGTTAGATGAATGTTTCACTTAACTAGCCGTATATAAATTTAATTACCATGCTTAAAAGTTAAAGTCCATTTGACAGCTGTCATTTAGGTTGAGCTTTCTGTTCTGAACATGTTTTTGTGCTAATATAATATATTTCCCAACAAGTGCGGAAAGTGCCACTTTCAGCACTTTCCGCAAGAGTTAGGAACACTATTTTTTCTACAAGCGTGCGGAAAAGCAAAGAAATTAAAGTACACCTTTCCGCACGCATTTTAGTTTAGAAATTGTCACTTTGCCGCACTAGTGCGGAAAGGTAGTGTGGAAAAGTATTTTTCCGCACTAGTGCGGAAAAGTGACACTTTCTAAACTAAAATGCGTGTGGCAAAGTGTACTTTTCCGCACGCTTGTAGAAAAGATATTTAACGGTCAATGTGTTAACTGAAAACATATATTCTAGTTCTATATTAAATTTAGCAATGTGAAGAAGTTATCGGGTTATCAGTTTTAGCTGCCACAATATTGGTTTAGCGTAACTAGGACGTAACTAAGAGAGTAGGATTTCAGCGAAAATACCACTACCACATTGTAGTTATCATGGGTACCATATCTGTAAAAGTTGTAAGCAATCCATAATTAACTATATATGGATTTCGCTCTGCAGAAATTGAATAAAAATAAAGGATATCCACTCATGAGGTTTTTGTTGTAGAGGCCCAGTTAATATTCATTGACAATTAGTTATACTTTCGATGTATCCCTTACCTTTTCGTAAACCGTTCACCACCTCGCGAAAGGTGTGGCCATTCCTTTGCAACTTTCGAATAGTCCACTTCCGAGTTAGCAATCACCGTCTCACTTAGCGAAGGATAACTTTGTCTGAAAAGAAATTCATCACGCTACGTTCGTCGTTTAGATCAAAACAAACGTACTTGTCAAAATCTTCAAGTCCACTGCTCTGGCTGAACTCATAGTCCATCATCATGTCATCGCTAGCTATGCTCTCGCACGGCGACAGCGTGTCCAAACTCCCCGCTCTACTCCTCAAAAGTTTCTTATTTCTGACACACAGCGGGCTGCCTTCAAACGCATTCAGTACTCTCCTCTTCGGCTTCGGAGTGGAGTCGACCATTGTTGGAGTGTTCTCAGAGTTATTCTGCGAAACGGTGAACGCTTCGTTGAAGTTATCACTTGTTATCGTGTCTTCGAACACCAACGCTGGCTGGTCTGCGATCTCATCGTCGATGAGGAAGTCGTCTTTGCCATCGGATAGAGACAGTGAGTTCGAGGCGTGAGTAGGAGTGCCCGGAGATGGGGGAGTGAGCTTCTCATTGACGTCTTTTGAGTTTGACGAGGAACGGGTTAGCTTCTTCTTGATTTCCTCGGATTCAGAACAGCTGATCAAGCTCTCCACGGGAGATAGCAGTTCATCGTCCAACAAGGATCCTGCAACAAATTATCCAGTCTCACAATCGTGAATAATGCCACAATAACAAATAGATCAACCAATTTCCATTTTCAAACAATAAAATCTATTCTCTATCTTATCGAGTGTAATAAATTCTCTTCCGAAAAGCAGGGGCTTATATTTAAGGGTCTAAATCTAGAGAAAGATAACCATAAAAAACTTTCATTATACATAGTTTGTCGCCGGTCAAACGAAAAGCTGTAAACTCCTATGTAATCATGTCACAAAAGGTTGGTACCAAAATATTTTTATTTGGTTGCACGTGACCTTTATTTTTAATACGAAACAACTTTTATCAACATACTTTTACCTTGAGAAAAAAATGTTGAAAATCAAAATAGGACGTTAGGTAGAGCTTAAAAAAAGAATTCCAAGAAAAAGGTTCGTCATGTGTGGCTTTAGAGACTCTTTCAAGAATGTGATTTCTTTATTAAGTATATATTTTTTAATAAATAGAGGAAAGTACCCTAATATGAGACAGTTCCCAATATTGAGACCCCACACTTACTCCTAAAGTAAGAGTCTCCATCTAGCTGGCAATGTCTGAAATAATCACTAATGGTATAAGTCGCCACAGTAGTGCAATGTCTAGCTCATCTAAATTTTTAGGTTAAGAACGGCATTGTTTACTTCAATCGTACGTGCACAAATTTTTAAAGAGCTTCGGTTACCGTGTAGTTCTGAATAACGCGGTAAGTGTTTAATATATTTTTGTAGCTTGTTGTATTGAATAAAAGTTATTTTATAATAATTAGAGTAGTTATACAGGGTGAGTTTTTTTCGATGCCCACTATGGGGATCTCGGAAACTAGCAGAGCTAGAACAAAGGTTAAATGGGGAAAGAATTGAAGTATTGAATGCTCAATCTAATAACCATTTTGGATTTTTAAAAAAGTTCATGGCTCACTAGATATTTTGAAAAGAGTGATATTTTGCAATTTTATCAGATCTCTGTAGCTCCGTTATTTCTGATTATACAGAAAAACTGTAGAGACAAAAATTGTAGATAATTTTGGGCTTAATAAGATAATCTGATCCAATTTTTTTAAGTTGTTTGTGATTTTTGAGATATGACATATACTTTTGTTTTTTTTTTTAATGTAAATCATAGTTGGCTGTGGTCTTATCAAATCGGCCATTTTTGAGCTTTCCAAAAATATAATACTCGGAATAGTTATTATAAAAAATTAAAATAGCTATGACCAATTTTCTGATTTTTTTTAATTTTCACATAGTCAGCCATGTAATATTTTCATAATTACGTTCTATTTTATAACAAGACATACTTCAAACTTTCAAATATTTTATTTTTAGCTGGTAACAAAATGTAACAAAATAAAACAAAAATTATCATGATGGTGCTCCACCACATAATTATTTGCCCGTAAGAAATTACCTAGATCAGCTCTCTCCAAATAGTTGGATAGGGAGAAATAGACCTATTTCTTGGCAGCCCCGATCCCCCATTTGTCTGTTTTGGATTTCTTTTTGTGGGGAACAGTACAAAATAAAGTATGAGCACAGATAACCCAACGTATGAGACAATTGTTGAATTAAGAGCAACTGTTTTAATGATGCAATATTTGCATAAATAATAATGGTGGATTGTTTGAACACCTTTTTTATTTTAAAAGATGACCTTTTAAAATAATAATAATTTGAATTTGAGTTTTTAATTTTTGTTTTATTTTGTTTCATTTTGTTACCAGCTAAAAACAAAATATTGGAAAGTTTGAAGTATGTCTAATTATAAAATAGAATGTAATTATGAAAATATTCCATGGCTGACCGTGTGAAAATTAAAAAAAAAATTAGCCGTAGCTCTTTTATTTTTTATAATAACTATGCAGAGTATTATATCTTTGGAAAGCTCAAAAAATGGGCGATTTGATAAGGCCACAGCCAACTATGATTTACATTTAAAAAAACACAAGTTTATGTCATATCTCAAAAATCACAAACGACATAAAAAATTGGATCAGACTATCTCAATAAGCCCAAAATTATCTACAATTTTTGTCTGTACAGTTTTTCTATATAATCAGAAATAACGGAGCTACAGAGATCCGATGAAATAGCAAAAATCACTCTTTTCGAAATATCTAGTGAGCCATGAACTTTTTTAAAAATCCAGAAGGCGCATTAGATTCAAAACTGCAATTCTTTCCCCATTTAACCTTTGTTCTAGCTTTGCTAGTTTCCGAGATCCCCACAGTGGCCATCGAAAAAAACTCACTCTGTATAACGTATTTAATAACATTGGCGATGGCAAAAATTCTATGATATGTACTTCGGATTCCTAATATGAGACACCCCAGTGTTCCTAATATAAGATATCTCATATAAGGAGACTCGCTTCGCCCAATTTAGATTACTAATACCTAATTTGAATAGAATGTCAAGTGTTATATGTATAATTAAAGAGTTGTATACTGTGTTAAGTTGGTATTCATTTAATGTTTTTGAAATAAAAATTATTTTGTGGTAATTAGTATTTTTGTTAATCCTTAATATGAGACTGTCTCATATTAGGAACCTGTTAAGTTTGTCGAGGGTTATGTAACTAAATTGTTGTATAGTAGGATAATTTGATATTCTCTTAAAGTTTTTGAAATAAAAATTATTTTGTGGCAAGTAGTTTTTCTGTTAAACCTGGATTTAAAAATTGAAGATTTGACTTTTTTTCATAATTCTCATTTAGGCAACAGCTGTTAATATTTGGCAATCCTACATAAACTGCAGTGAAAATAGAGACTACATTAAACCATTAAATAAGCAATGATTAAACGTATTCGACGTAAGTTTGCTCATTATAATATATTATATTATAGGACAAAATACAGAACATGTAATGTGGTCTCATTATTAGGGTACTTTCCTTTATAGCTTATATTTTGTGTATATTTATATCTCCAAAACGATTCATTTTGAACGAGTTTACCTATTTTGAATGATTGTAAAAGGCATGCGCGATTTTTTCACCTTTTAACACTGATGTGTTTTTTGTATTACCAAAAATAAACAAAAGTCTAATACAAATAGTTTAGCAATGTAAAATATATGTAAATTTATTTATGGTTATTATAACCCAATATAATTGGCAGCTAGGTACATAATTTAAAAGTGTAAGACAATTTTTGACAAATTGGTGTATGTAGATATAATATTGTATGTATGTTCCTGTGAGAAGACACTTCAGCTAACACTAGCTTGACTGCATTTGAATAAAGAAACAATCAAATATGGGCCTTATTGTGTAAAGCACAAAAGCTTACAGAATGGTTCCTCCTTAAGTTCTGCAGTAGGTAAGTATCGAGATCTAGGATTTCATAAAACAACAATAAGTACCAGAATTGCTGGCCGCCGCCACCGCGGCGAACTTGGGATCCTCGATGGTCAACAGAACGCTTTTGACGTCCTTGTTGGAGGAATACGTCGACGAGCCCAACGTGGAGTTCATTAAACTTTGCAACGCTGTCCCGATGACCGCCGCAGACGCCGGCACCGACTCTGACGACACGTCCTCTTTGTAGTGTCTGTCTCTGCTCTCGTCGCTCGAACTCATCGACACCGAAATGTCGTCCGCCATGGCCTCGCCCCCGTGCACCTGCAAGGGATCATAGTTAGGGGCTTTGAGACGGCTGATTAAATCTTAGGAGTTGATTAGCTTTGAACGGGGGAGTCTGAAACGTCTAGTGAAGCTAATTAACATGTACCTAATGCAATGCGCGGGGCTTCGCTTGATATTAGGTAGGTACCTATATTACACCAGAACATAGAAAGCGTTTATTTCCGCATAAGCATTCAGTTGCTTCTGGAGTACTTACTCCTAGTTTGGAGTATTGTGAGGGTGAGAATTATTATTATATTATTATTTACACCTAGCTGGAAAAGCAAGCCCATTTAAAAGGTTTATTTATTTGAACGGATATTTTTAAAATATGGCATAGATATTAATGACAGTATTTTAAAAGTAATAGCACAGACTAACGAGTAACTATTTATTCTGTGGTAATAGTTGCTAAATTAACTAGGTATTTTTTTATTTGTATCAGGTATAATTTTTAAGATAGTGTCATTAGTATCTATGAGTGGTTATTTTTTGTAAACCTTTCAAATCCACTAGTTTTCCAGCAGTTTTAAATAAAATTGTATTGATTCAGGCAACCAAACATTGCCAGCCAGCTATAAGATCGAATGTTGGCATGTGGTCTCAAAATTATTCTATACTCAGCTGCAGAGAAAAGCTTAAATAACTCGGAAATTATTATGTTGGATTTATTATGTTGATTGTAGCATATGAAAAGTTCATAAAGTCCCAAGATGCATCAAGCATCCCATACTTAATAAATTAAAAATGTTTGAGCTAAATAAGCCCCATGCAAATATATGTTTCTTCTTTATAATATTATTTATCATCATTAGGTCCCAATGATGTGCGAATGGCAGTTCAGAATTTATATTGTTTGGATTGTCCCTGGGTAAGCTGTGGTATAGATGACAAACTGAGATGAAATCGACATGATTCAAGGTGTTTCTGAAGTACATGATCGTTGACTGACGTATTAATAACGTGTTAACGATATGATGTTTAAAAATTAGTTAAAAAGGAAACTCTACCTTCATTTTCAAGAGAACCGTTATAAATAAATATCATCTGGAAATAAGTTTTCGATTACCCTACCTAATCCAATTTTACAGCAGTGGAGTATCAGTACTTGCTTAACTTCAACTAAGTAGATAAATCTATGTTTAAACTAAACTTACATCAGAATATACCGTAAAACGGAGTTAATCAGGATATCGGTAGAAATAAGCACAGAATAGAGTCAAAAGCTAAAAATTATGTCTAATAATATCAAGAACATGTTTTTTTTTTCAGAAAATAAATGTTATAGTAACTGCTCACAGGCCAAGTCTATAATATTACACATCATTGAAAAGGTAAGTACTTATAAGGGATATTTTAATGACATTTTAACCTACAGAAAAATAATAATTTCTAAACATATTTATTTACTTCTGGTTAAACCGGAAGTGATATTCAAGTTATATATGACCAATTTTTATTATTTTTGGTTCTCAATGTCAAAAATGCAACAAAAAAATATGTATTATTTTCTTTGACAACTTTCTAACAACTTATAAGTTCAAACGGCATATTATGTTCACGAAACGAAACAAAGCTTTAGAATTAATTGTATGTATAACGGAGCATAGTGAGTAAATTTCCGGAGTTCTTTGTGCAGAGAAAATAACGCCAAATGCAAATTAAAAAATACTTGATCTCTGATCGATCCCTTACCCATTCATGCTCGTCGGAACTTGGTGGACTTGACTCAGCCTCTCGCACCTCGGCCGCTCTCGTCTTAAGGAATGTCTTGTGAGTGGTGGCCTTTATAAATGTCTTTTCGCTCCTAAACTTATCTTTAAAAGTCTTTTCTTCCTCTCCATAGTCATCGCTGAACCCTTCCGAGGACGTGATCGAAATCTTCCGCCCTCGGTTGTCCCAGTTCAAGCTGCGATGGTACTCTATCGTCCGCTCCCTGACTAGTCCAACATTTTGACACGGGCTGTAACAACAGAAGTAAACATTGAGTTAAATATGTTTATTTATCATTAGTAGATAATACTATCGCGAAGATAAAATAGAATGTTTGCGGCAATCTCTTTAACATTTATAAATTCCAACGATAAATTTTATTTGGCAGCAGTTTCAATCTACTGTGTGTACTAGAAATATAGGTGGTTTAGTGTATTTCATACATCGGCATCTCGACGCATTGCAGTTCTTTTCATATCCGGTTTATCTTGACGCAACGATAAATTACAAGTTCAAGAGTTTCAAGTTATATCATCTTGCATAAACTGAGGGTTTCAAATTTATTAGCACAGTTGTTGAAATATCAGAGAAGCCAATTGGACGCCGCCTGTTCCTGCACAAAGTCAAAATCAAACTATATTTTCTGTAGCTGTCTCGATATTTATGATTGATACCATGTTATACACTTAGATATGTCGATATTGTTTACAAAAATAGAAGTTAGTGAACACATATATTTACATGGATTAGCTTTTCCTTAGATTAATCAATTTTTGCGCTACCTTTCATATCATTTTCTCTAATGCTGAGTTACTCTTTATGGCTTTACTAATTGTGTAGGTATACCTTCAGAGGGTATGTTTCCAAAATATATGCGTAATTAAATTGTCATTAGCTTTTTTAATTACTTAGTTAGTGTTTAGCATAAACATAATGTAACTAGTGGTAGGTACCGTTTTGCCAAAGGAAATATTATCGCGTGACGACCACATGCCATCTTTTTGATTAGCCTTTTGATTTGAAAAAATTCAATTACCTCCAAAAGGTGACAGGTACATTGAATATCTACAGTTTTTGTATAATTTTGCACTACTGTGCTAACAATATTAAGTAGATTATAAATATTGAAAAGTTGAAAGAGTGCTTTATTAATGTGGATCATGCTTCCGATATACTAGAAAATGAGAACTTATTGCCAAATATATTTAGGAGTTTCAGTGTTTCACAAAAGTGTATAGTAGTATCAACCAATAAGTAATTAAAAAAAATGCGCGAAAAAATATTGGTTACAATTTTAAATTTAATGTTTTTCCCATAATGTCAATTTTGAGAGATAAAAAAACGATACAGCAACATAACCTTATTTGAGCCAGAATAGGTGTCATAACCATGCACCAACATGTTTTGAAATGAGATTTTCGAAAACTGTGATAATAAAAATTTTTCCCAAATAATGACAACTTTCCTGCACATCCTATTATATTTCACTGGTGACATTATAATATTTAGAAATCTAAATTTCACCTATTAATAAATTTACGACGACTGTAATACAGTTCCTCCGCGTTAAAACCTACCATTCTTTTTTTATGAGTATTTTCATGGAAAATTTTATATGAAAATGTTGTTAAAAAATAAAATCATTTCCGGCCCCAAATTTCTAAAAAAAACTGCTCCAGACTTTAATCCTAGCATTTTGGCCAATTTTGTTACATTCTAATATCTATAAGTATACAGTGTGTCCCCGGATTGCGCTCACATAAGGTGTAAATAACCAAAAAATTCGAGTTGAAATTTGAGCTTCTGGGGATCAGCAATGCTTGGTTTGAAACTAATTTGTGACATAAGTTTAGTTTCGAAAAATCACGTATGCCTTGGAAATTATGAAGAAACTAATTTTCCTCATCAGTAAAGTGCCCTTTTTGTAGGTTTTACGACAAAATGTTATTAAGGAAACTTGTTCAGAATGAAAAACTGAGTAGGTCTGCGAAATTTCGAAAATCTAGGCACTTTGTTTAGCTTTCACATCAAAATGTTATAAGGAAAACTTGTTCATAATGAAAAACTGTATAGGTGTGAAAAAATTTTAAAGTCCTAGGTCTACTTTGATTTTTGTGCGATTTAATTTTTTGGCAGAAAAAAATTAAAGTCGACCTAGGCTTTCCAAATATTTCACACCTATACAGTTTTTCATTATGAACAAGTTTTTTTAATAACATTTTGCCGTAAAGCCCATAAAAAGGGCACATTCTAAAAAATGGGAAAAATGCCAAAAAATCAAAGTAGGCCTAGACTTGCGATATTGCGCAAACCTACTCAGTTTTTCATTCTGAACTGGTTTCCTTAATAACATACGTGATTTTTTGAAACTAAACTTATGTCACAAATTAGATTCAAACCAAGCAGGGTTGATCCCCAGAAGCTCAAATTTCAACTCGAAATTTTTTGTAACTTACACCTTATGTGAACTCGAACCGGGAACACACTGTACCTATACTGTATACTACCCAATAATAAGTTTCAATAATTTGTTTGAAAGAATGAATACTTAAAATATTTTTGTATCTATACCTATATCATAAAATTGACCATTTAGGTTCAATGCTTCTGTATAATTTTGTCAATGAAATACACATGGGATTTTTTATCTAATTTCTTTAATATAGCTTTTATTCTCCCTTGTATTTTTCATAACATATTCTAAAACTTAAAAGGACATCCTTACCTTCCCTTGTTATCTGTTATGTTAAATGCACTAGGCAACTGTGGAAGGGGCGGCGGGCAACTCTCATTGGAATCAATCGAATCGTGCAAATCTCTAACATCAAACTTATTGTTTCCTGTCACTACTAACTCCAAATTTCTAGGCTTATGTTGGCTGTTCCTCCTGACACCAAACGTGGGGGAACCATCCAGTCGTTCCAAGCCAGGAATTCCATCATTATCACCTGGAAATAATTTTTGATAAATTTTAATTTAAGCAGTTTCAGCAAAACTTACAGAACTTACCACCGTATCCGCTTAGATGACTGCCAACTCCCGAATCTTCAGTTAACGAGCCGTCCTTTGAGGAAGTTTCTTCGTGGTGGTGCTGGTACATTCCAGCTGTTCTCCTGTTGTTGTTGGCCAGCGTTTTTGCGGTTTTGGTTTCGATCACTCTGATCGGCTCGGGTTTCGGTAGGTGTGTTGACTGAAGAGTATATTTTCCAACCTGGAAAATCAAAATAACAAAACAATGAATAATTATGCTGCATACACGCACCTTGATATTTTTTAACTCACAATGGGAACGGAAATTTCATATATTTTCTTGCATGTAACGAAGGTAACTAGCAAAGGACTGCAACTTGGCGATTAGTTTTTATTAATAATTGCAAATGATTGCTTTCAATTAATTACGGCAATTAATTTTGTCGTCAGGTACGTAATATTTAAGTAGGTATAGGTACCTAAGCAGTTTTTACAGTAAACGATTCTTAACCACTGAACAGTTTTAGAGTAAAACGTATCGAATGCGGAACAAAATTAAAAGCAAGGCTGGAAAATCGTGGGACTGCATCGATATACAAACACTGTTGCATTGCACCTTTCAAACACAAGCAGTTAAACTGAATTAAATATATTAATTAGCAAGATGTTGCACACTGACAGTTTACTCTTCACCGAAATCTGTAATATATTATAATAATAGTAAGTACCTTATTAGATCTGATTACAAAGCTGGGAAGGAGGACTATAAATACGGCCAGTGAACTTAAATACTACAACGCCAGAACAGCGGAGGATATGTGTCAAGATAAAAATGTGCTCTCAATTTAAAATAACTTTTCGTCCAAATAGAAATAGAATATAGGCTTGAGGAGGAGCTATAGTAGGAAGAAAACAGCCGCAATAAATAATATCCTAATTTTATTTATTCCGTTTTTACTTTTTGAAGATTTGCTATGTTAAAAAATCACACCGACGTGGCCCAATGCAGGCTAACTAAACAAAAAATACACTGTTGACTGAAATTTCAGTCAACGCTGTAGTTCCATTTTTTTTTGAATGGGATCTTCATTATAGAAATAATAATTGCTACTCTCTAGCCGCGATTTCATATCGCGGTTTCTCCTATTTCCCGAAAAGATAGACAAAAAGTAGCTAAGGTGTCCAGTCCAGCAGTGCTCATATATCCAGTGCTGATATCCCGATTCGATTGGGAGATACAGGGCGTTATTTGTTTTGTGGCATTTCTTATAGTTGCCTTACCTTTTTTGTTTGTAAGTTTTTTTCGGTAAAATATTTTTTTGTTTCATTTTTTACCTAGAATTCATTGGTATAGGGACATATTATCTTTCGGTAGCGGAAAAACAAAATCACGTAAAACAGCTAACTAAAGAAAATATTTCTCTACATCAATGAATCTACGTAAAAAATAAACAAAAATATTTTTAGCGAAATCGAATATACAGGGTGTTCAGATTTCATCAAGAACAACCCTGTAAAATTGAAATGCGCGAACGATTTTGATGATTTTTTGTGTGTAGGTAGTGAGATTATGAACTTGTGTTACATGGTCTTATTGGCAGCACTAGTCCACGGCCTGCTATGATTTTTTTTATGTGGTTTTTTGCCAAATGCTCTAAGGTTTTTTTGGAAAACGATATTAGAGATTAACGTAGCTTTATTCAGCATCCCCTGAAACCCTAATGTAACAAGTCTTATTAATTTACTTCGCCGACTAACATTTCTACAGGGCTTTAAAGTTGGGAAAATTGATTTTTTTAATTTTAAATAAAAAATCAGGAATACTTTGGAAATATTTGAGAATCAGGTAAACTTAATCAAAACATCAAACATCCCAAAAATGTCCCACTAATAAAGAAAAGAGAAATAGAAAACCATCCTACCTTTTTTATTTTCTGTGATCTATGAAGAATATGCCATATTTTAAATATTATTCTAAAACAGTAGGATGGTGTTTGTTTTTCGTTTTCTTTATTTTTGGGACTTTTTGGGATGTTTCGATTAAGTTTACCCTATTTTAAAATAGTTCCAAAGCAGGGACTCTTTAAAATAAGGGGACCCAGCATTTCACAGTCTATCACATAGGAAAAGTGAAGCCTTGAGGGGAAGTTTGTTTTCTGTAGACTCCAAGGAGACCACAAGGGGGCTGGCACGGGGCTGGTACAAGGTTTTGTTATATGTCAGTGTGTCCAACTGCCATCAGGTGTTATGTGATAAGATAGTGCCATAGATTCTATAGGAGGCAAAAATTTCCCATCATAATTCACAATTTTTAAGTTTTCTAACTTTCAGATACTCGCAGATGTGACAATTATGAAAGAATTTCAACTATGCAATAAATTTGTTTCATTTGACAGTTGCCATATTCTGCATTTGTAGACACAACATTGTCAAGTCCAATTTTTAGAAATCATGGAAACCATTATTAATTTTTACTAACAATCAAAGTACCTGTTTTATTCATAAATTCTCCAATAAAATGGCATACTTGGCATCACTGATACCATTAGAATTAGGAAATAATAGGCACTTTGGAAAGTATAATGCTGGGTCCCTTTACTTTAAAGAGTCCCTGTTCAAAGCATTAGTGACTTTTAATTAAAAAAAATTAAAAAAAAACAACTATAAGATTCTGTAGAAATGGTACTTGGTAATGTAAATTCAAAAACTTGGGATATGTGGGTTTCAGGGGGTGCGTTGTTAGATTTCCGAAAGAATCAACCCTAATAGTATTTTCCAAAAAACTGCATCGAAAAAAAAATCACAGCAGGCCGTGGAATAGACTATAACGATATAAGCACACTTCCTACACACACCCAAAAAATTATCAAAATCGTGCAGCGCATCACAATTTTACAGGAGTCTTCCGGATCAAATCTGAACACCCTGTATTTGCAAATAAAGCCACAAAACTACAAACCGTGTATCTCCCAAACGAATTGAGATATTAAGATTCGGTTTGCGGCAATCAACTTTTCTCGAAAATTCGGCATAGGACACCTTAGCTACATACTTTTTGCCTATCTAATACTTCGGAAAATAGGAGAACCCCCCCCCCCCCAAGCGTCCAGTATGGGATAGCTTATAAGGATGTCGTTTAAAAAAAAATTACACTACCTTTTTTTATTTTATATCTAGAACACTAAAATAAAAAAGCTCGCGAAAAACTGAATACGAGTATACCATTTTTTTTATTTTATTTATGCTGTTATTACAAAATAAAAAACAAAATCTATATCGGTAAAAAATTCCTGTGAATGAGTTATTATTTTACGTTGAAGGAATAAAAAACAAGCAAAGAGTGTTGGAGGCAAAAAAGTTACTCCTTTTTTTGTATGGTTAAGGAAACACGTAGTATTGTAGTAATTTTCTCGTAAATTGAATCGAAACGTCCACTTTAATAATTTGGTAGTGCCAAAGTGTTGTCATTAATAGCATTTTCTACGTTAAAATTACTGCCGAATAATTTAATGACAACACTTTGGCACTACCAAATTATTAAAGTGGACGTTTCGATTCAATTTACGAGAAAATTACTACCATACTACGACAACAAAGGAGTAACTTTTTTGCCTCCAACACTCTGCTTGTTTTTTATTCCTTCAACGTAAAATAATAACTCATTCACGGAAATTTTTTAAGATATAGATTTTGTTTTTTATTTTGTAATAACAGCATAAATAAAATAAAAAAATTATATACTCGTATTCAGTTTTTCACGAGCTTTTCAACGAGCCCACACAAGCCATATGTTCTCATTTGAAAAAAAAAGAAGGGGTGGCTTCCAGCTAAAGGGTTGAAGGAAAAAAATGTTTTATATTGCTAAAAAAATGGGAAATAGCGAAAGAAAATTGACCTGTTTTTGGGTTTCGTAAGAAAAAAAACTAGAAAAAAGATATGATTTTTTTCCAGACTTTCGCCCAACCCTGTATACTGGCAGTTAAGATCTAAACGAAACCGAGCTCAATAAAAGATTAATAAACGATAATATCAAAAATATTTATGTTCCGTTCAAGCGGCAAATTAAAACTGCACAAGCCTGATTTAGAGCCTATCTAATATAAAAACCAACAGTAAACGTTTCCTGTGGATCGAAATTAAAAATGGATTTTCGCAGCAAACTGTGCCTTGGGCGCCAATTTCGCGAAGTCAGAAACGGTTTTCTGATGCCTCACGGTGGCCCTGGCTGTAGGCGTGTCCAATATTGTAACAGATTGGTGGCCTCAGGCCTTCAGACAGGCTAACCACCTTGTGCTTTCCTCCTCGGCCGCGAAGCCAAAGAACTTATTTAATTTGCCAATGTAATGGTTATAGGTGAAAGAATGCTGCATCAAAAAATTGTATCCGCTGTCCTAACATTCGAATAGGAAATTTATTAGGTAGATAGCTGCACTTACGGGGTAAAAGAGATAGACTTAAATTTTTACTTTTTACGACAGCCAAAGAGGCTGGATTTTTTTTTGTATTCTATAGTTTATTTTCCTTAGCCAACTTTAAAGTTTCTTTATCTTTAAGTTATTTGCAAATTCAAGAGAAAATATAAAAAAAAAACAAGCAAAATTCAACTATTTCAAAGGTATCCAATGCATGTAGGCCTTTTTAAATTTATGTCAATTATATTTTTTATAGAGTTTGACAAAACATTATAAATTAACATACTGTTATATAGAATGTCCCTAAAAGGTCTTTACAAAACTCTATCAGATATAGTGTAGCTCCAAAAAAAAAACGATTTAGCTAAACTTACCTTAGTGCCATATTATATCTCGAAAACCGGTGGAATTAAGAGTATAGATATTAATTTTTGATAAAGGAGTTGCTTAATCAAAATTACTAATTTTTAAACCGATATTTCCAGTGACGTAGAAGTTTGACAGATCGAATTAGATAAAGATTAGTTTGTCAAGTATCGTGTTTATATATTTTTTATTCTTCTTGAAATGTTATATTTGAGTCCTCAGTTCTGATATTTACCTGTATAGAATGAATTAGTAGCTAGGCAAATTTTTAATTTATAAATATTTTTTCAATACTGAGGTACCTATCGTTCATAAATTGGCTGCATGTTCCAAAAATGCTAATTTATGGATAGATACATTATTTAATCGCGTTATTTTGCAGTTCCTTTAAAC
Organism: Pseudeuparius sepicola; assembly: GCA_963920635.1. NCBI lineage: Eukaryota > Metazoa > Arthropoda > Insecta > Coleoptera > Anthribidae > Pseudeuparius > Pseudeuparius sepicola. The sequence goes on along the minus strand of OY987300.1, from coordinate 68,353,569 downwards.
AATTTAGGTAAGACTGAACATTTAGCAGAACCTCATACAGAAATTAAATACTGTACTTATAATTAAATTAGTGCATATTACATTTTTTTTTAAATTGCTGTTGATACCTTCATAGTGACGAATTTTAAAAATTACTCCTATATATGATGTCACAAATCGGCGGCCATATTTGCTGGACGACATACACGACAAACTGCCATGCAATCGATTCTGTTGTTATTTGTTTACTACTTTCTTGACGTAAATAATTGAATGTTCGTTAGTTTTTTCAGTTAATATTTATGTGTAATACCACGCCTTGATATAAATCTGAAGATGAATTCCTTTGCTGCAGTCACAGAATAAATAGCTTCGCAACAGAAGCCTCCTTAATGACATATGTGTCAGAAATAAACGAGTCTCTATTTTAATTTACACAAATACAGCCAGTATTTTAAACATAAATTTGGTTATTTTCTGAAATTTATTTGTAGGGTAAACAGATCTATTTAATTTTTAATTGGGTTTTTCGCCACCAAACTGATTAGAAGACAACTTTTTCAAGTTGCCTGGAAAATTTATAAATTCTTAACAGTAAATCACAGAATAAATAGCTCTACTATACAGGGTGTCCCAATAAGGACTCCCGTCGCCGATATCTCCGGAACAAAAAGAGATATTTTAATTGTGCAAACGCCGTTCGCTAGGATGTGAAGAGGGCTCTATTCTTAACCACTAAGCGTTCATTTTGACATTGGCGTATAGATGGCGCTGCGCTGAAAAGACACTTTTCAATCCTAGGAACGTTGGAACGTAGCGCATCTGAAAGACTGGATAATTTGGAGAAACTTTTGTTCTATGGACAATTTTCCTATTGTTACTAGTTTCTGAGATAACCGCTCTAAAATGTCATTTACAAAAAATGAGCTAACTCGCTTAAAATTAACTTTAGGGGAAAAAGTTATTAAAAATATCTTTGTAGTTCACTAGGATAAAGAAAATAGCGGTTACACATCCGGTTTGACCGGAAATACCGGAAGTGACCCATTTTTCAGTTCAAAATGAACATACTGTACAATCTTCCCTCAAAATTGGAAAAAATATAGGTACCTAATAACAATAACACCTTGTAGGTATGTAGACAACGACAATTTGGCTGAATTTATTTTTATTAACCGAAGGTGACATTATAGAAATTAAACATATATGTATTATAAATATGTTCAAAATTATTTCCATACCTAAATACGAGCAGCGGCTACAACACTGTTTTTACCGCATTCTCCATAAACTAATACCATATTTTAATTTATTCTCATTAATTATTATAATTACCCATTATTACAAAAATCAATAAACTAATTAGGTGATAAACAAATTGACAACGTTAGAGAATTAGGCGTTTGAAGCTAAATATCATATTGAAACAATAGACAGAAACAGAGACACCTTCGGTTAATAAAAATAAATTCAGCCAAATTGTCGTTGTCTAGATGTATGTATATACATAGTGTTATTGTTATTATATGACACTGGAAATTAAGTTTTTTCACTTTTGCGGGATAAATTATACAGTTTGTTCATTTTAAACTGAAAAGTGGGTCACTTCCGGTACTTCCGGTCAAACCGGATGTGTAATAATTTGACACGTGCCGCTATTTTCTTTGTCCTAGTGAACTACAAAGATATTTTTAATAACTTTTTCCTCTAAAGTTAATTTTAAGCGAGTTAGCTATTTTTTTGTAAATGACATTGTAGAGCGGTTATCTCAGAAAATAGTAACAATAGGAAAATTGTCCATAGAACAAAAGTTTCTCCAAATTATCCAGTCTTTCAGATGTGCTACGTTTCAACGTTCCTAGGATCGAAAAGTTTCTTTCCACCGCAGCGCCATCTATACGCCAATGTCAAAATGAACGCTTAGCAGTTAAGAATAAAGCCCTCTTCGCGTCCTAGCGAACGGCGTTTGCAGAATTAAAATATATCTTTTTGTTCCGGACATATCGGCGACGGGAGTCCTTATTGGGACACCCTGTATATTCTGTGCAGTAAATGAACGAAACTTTGAACGTTTAACTCGAAAAATAACTTCAACAAATTCAACATAGATCATGTCATGTCAAAGTAAAATGACAGATTAATAAATGTCAATTTAAAATGTCATGACAACAGAAACAATAGCCTAGCCACCTGTCTGATTTTGTACCTTGTGTTCTATTAATTATCTATACTAACTTCTCTTTGAATAACTGGCAATAATATTTTATTGAATTACACTGAACATTCAGCAACACAGTTGTCCGTATTTGCTAGAAAAAGTGCTGATTCTTTAATTTTTCGTCTATTTCCTACTTCTTCCTTGAGAATTGGTTTGGACCTATCCCACAAAATCCTATGATTGTTGCCTGATACACTTTATATGTTCTTTTAAACGAACATTAAATGCCTCCCCAACATAGAACTTTCTACATTCACAAGGAATATTATAAATACAATTTTTTGAACTTTGTACCTCATTAAGTGATTTCGTTTTTACTAGCATCGATCTTAATGTATTTTTGGTTTTAAATACTGTTCTGACATTAAAACGATTGCATATGCGTTTTAGCTTATCTGATAGCCCAGGCAGGAATATAAGGAATAATTAAATTTCTCTAATTCTATTAGCATTGTTATTTTGTTCGCAATCATGAAAAACTTGCTCAACAAATTCAATAGGATAAGAATTCTCAAGAACATGTTTTATATGTTTAATTTCCTCCTCAAATTTTGTGTCATTAGAACAAATCGTTTTAGCCCTGTCATATTATCTGGGTATTTAATATCAATGGAATTGAAAAAAAAATTCTACCGATGTTTTACATTTATTTTTAATGTATATACCAATAATTATTACTTGCCATTTATTCTAAATAGCAATAGCTTCGCCTGAAGAAGCACAAAAATTGTGCGAAAGCTTGCATTAGCATTTTTTTTATTTTAATTTAATACCTATACAAATTGTCCAAACTCCGCAAAAATCATTTATTCCCAATTAGCTAGGTAATATATAGGTAATGATCCGGAAACAAATGTTCCTTTTTTTTCAAAAAAATGATTACTGCTCCTGATAAATGAATTTGAGTTTCCTACTAACTAAGTAAATATTTTGCTAACTAATGACACGGTGAATTTATTGAACTCACAATGGGGCGAAGAGCCAGTTTTGTGTAGAGGTTAGCTCCGCATCATTCAAAACCTCAAAGGTTTCAAATGTATTGGCTCATATTATTTCATTCTTTAGCTAATTTTGATGTAGTGTCGATTAGTTAAAAAATCGCTGGGTCGTATGACTTCGCAAATGTCCGGGATAGAATCAGATCACCTCAAGGGTTGTTTAATTAGGAAAAGTAGGTGCTTTGAATTGTTATATGCAATGCATCCGCGTAGTCGGCCAACTTTAATCGATTAGCAATTAGGAATATGGCTATGCAATTGGCTGTGCGCTAACCTGAGCAGCAGGAACGGTGACCTTCATTCTCCCCGCTGCGTTCCTGTTATTCTCGCTGCTGGTCACGGCGCTGCCTCTGCTCGTCAACGGGATTGGCTTCTTCACGTTGTTGTTGATCGAGTAGTAGCCGACCTCCGCCGTTTGGGCATTCAAGTCGGCCACCTGCAGACATGGGAAGAAGAGAATTTTATCTTGGAATTTATGCAGGGAGTGTTCCTGATAGTATGAGAGCCCGCTGCATGATTTGCACTCTCATAAGATTATAGAATAAGTTGTTATGTTAAATGTAGACAGTATATGTATATCTTTTCTTGAAGCGAGTAGGTTGCCTCAATTAATATGGGCCCGATCGTTGTTATTTAAAGAAGTTGTGGTTAATTTTTAGGCAAATCTACTCTCATATGATTAAAGAACAAAATAGGAAAGAAGGCCCATGGAGCAACAATAAAAAAAGGGTCCCTTGGTCTTTTAGAAATCCGATAGGCGTATTTTCGGGGCTCCGAAAATCCTCCGCTGTTAAAGACGGAGGCAAGTCTGGAACTCGGGGACGCGAGTTGTGTGCGAAGTCCCGCTATACAGCCGCTTGACGCCCAAGAATTTTTTTTTTTTTCAAACGCGTTTTTCGGGAGATATGACTGTACGGCGAGATGGCCGGAGAACGGGTCAACATATTTAACGAAACTTTTTCAGGTAAATTATTTTATTATCAAGGATTTTCGGCGAAAAAACGACCAATGCAGATGGGACGCTTCTTTTTTACGTGATTGGTCGGCATTTCTCGTCACCTAAGTCCGAAAACTGTCAGAAATTGCCCTTTTTCGCTGAGCTACAGCTGAGTTATTTGAGCTCGGGGCTCTGGGGTCGGAATTTTTCCTCAAGTCTCCAGGTGAGCTGCAGATGCGTCCGATGCCCCGAAAAATCAAGAAATGAGAAAAAACACGCAATTTCTAAGAGAGGGTTCCTCAGGATTTCCCGTCAATTTCGCTAATTCTACAGCCTCCCCGTTTCTTGAAACTTGAAAATCGAGAGTCGGGAAATTTGGTTAAATATTGGATTTTCGATGTTTCTTTCGCTACTGGAGAAAAGTACAAGACCCAATTAAGAAATCTACCACCTCCTTCGATTTTTAGAACGGCACTTTTCGAATTTATCAAAAGACTTTTGCGAAAAAGTAGTAAATATGTTCGTGGGACGGGTTGTACCTATTAAAAAATATAAAATTAACCATAACTTCTTTAAATAACAATGATCTGGCCCATATTATCTGTATGAGGCAACCTACTCGCTTCAATTAAATAAATAATATACTCTCTACATTTTACATAACATCTTATTCTATAATCTTATGAGAGTTGAAATAATGCGGCCGGCTCTTATGGACTATGACAACATAATTGTTTGAGTAGTGGGCACCAAGCTTACAACGTTGAAATGACATTAGTCGAACTGCCATGCCGAAATTGACTGTGACTACGTTTATCTCGACGCGTTCGATCCGATTGAGAGAGGTTTGAATTCACTGGAGCGGACTCAAATAGACGGCGTAAACCCTACAGATTGAAATTCAATCATATTTAAAATTTCAAGTCAAGCCGCTATTTCCGAACAGAAGTTGGCCAGAATGTGCCCCAACCTACTGTGGAATAAGTGTAATAAGTTAATGTCCCTAGAGAGGATTGAAAACCGTAGGATTCAATACTGATGATGTAAAAGTAGAATTATAGAAGATTTGACATAACTCAATCGAATCCATTTCAATCCGATCGAGTTGTCACGAGATAAACGTAGTTCAAGATTAGAAAGAAAGTTCCTCAACTGATGACTTACTAAAACTCTTCGAATTCTTTATTTCAAATGATTTTTTAAAATGTAATAGGTGTTTACTAATTTCCAATTCGATAGATCTAAATCTAAAGAAATTAACGTAAAAGCGCTTTACATAAAATTCTTACCGAAATAACAACTTTTGGGGGTTCAAACTACCATTAAAAAAAATTCGACCGCGGTGCAATTTTTAACTACAAAAACCAAATTTCATTGAAGAACCTGTAGCTATTCTCCTATAATCAAATTTATTACTATTATGCCGAGGAAAATTGTGTTGTATAATTTCAGAATAATATTTTAGCTCATGCCTACACCTATATATAAAATTATGCTTGGAACAAAATTAAATATACCTAATAAATGCCAAAGGTGTTTCCGATATGAATAGTATGAATATTTAAAATCCTAAAGCAAATAAAGATAGACATACGTAATAGCTATACCTACGCTAAATATATAAATGTTAGTTTACTTTTGTTTGCATTTTATGTGGTGTTACATATTTTAAGGAGCATATTATTTAATAAAAAATGTTTAAACACTTATTTGAACAATTAAGCCGTTAAGTACACGAAGAAAGGTGTTAAATAAATAATGCTATAAATCTAGTTTATGGCGGATATCAAAGATAACCTGCGCTAATAAGATGTCCAGATCATCAAACTACACAAAGTATCTTAAGTTCAATGACAAAGGAGCTAACAGAAATTATTGCCCACATGCCCACATGTATATTTTAAACAAAATTTTATATTATTCATAGTTATTCTAAAACTAAACACTAAGCGATACCTATAATGAAAAAATTCTTATTATTCCCACCATTATTTGCATTTGAGAAAAATGATTTAATAAGTCATGTTAAACGCTAAAGGCTTTACTTTGAAAATTGTAATGGGAGGCTATATTTAAAGAATTGAGAAAGCCGGCCCAGAACCAAAAAAAGCAAAGTCATATTATTTATTTCATTATCTTGATGCCCTGAGAAGGTGCAGTGCCTACTTGGTATTCAAGCCTCTGGGCGAACGAGATGTTTCAGACGCGAATTCTATGTTTCCGGTCGATATTACCCAAGCCAGTCAATATTACTTGCACGTTCTCTTAGGTGGGGTCTATTATTTGTATATTTGTACCAAGGATGTTTTTTAGATTCAATAAATCCTGTAAATTATTAAATAACATTCAATGTAAACTGTACTTGGGAATGCACAAATGGTATGCCACCTTTTGTTTAGCAGTTTAGCAAGAACTTTCATACTACGAGGAAAAATTTAAAAAGCAACGTGACAATAATAGCCCTTTTGGTTTGGGCCCACAATAACGCTATGCCTATGGTTTTCCAAGAAATTTTCAATTTTGAACTTCATTTTAAAACACATGGCGCCCTGACTAAAATCATATCAAAACGCTTAGTTTTCGAACAAGAGAAGACACTTTTCCATATGGAGAACCCAGGATAACTCTCTGATTTATTCCTTTTTATCGTGAGAATATACGCACCATAATGCGCTTTGAAAGCCATACTGTGTAAAATCACATAAAAAAATCCGTCACTAAGCCCCGGTATATTTTTGTCTATATCTATACATATACAGTATATCTGGTTTTTCATGTTAAAACCCTTGAAAATCTAGGTAGGCTGGGGAAATTGAACCTGGCCATTTTTTTATAGATACTGTTCCTGAAAGTAGGGTTCCTGAACTGAGAGAGTTGTGACAATAAAGGTTTTAGTGTTATTATTTGTCGATTTTGGGCATTATAGAGATAGCTAGATTATTTTCTATATCTTTTGCCCCCATAAAAATTTTAGATATCCATATAGGAACTGTGTGTCCAATTAGAGGTTTTTTCTATTTAGGTTATGATTTATGTCAAATTATAGAAAAATGATGAGAACTCATGTACGGAGTGTTTTTTTAATAGGAAACTGAAACAGTGTATGTTTGGTTGCCCTCTAGAAGAAAACTTATATTAACTTAAATATATGAATAACATCGAATAGTTTAAGTTTTAACTTGACTAAAATAGCAGCAAGAAAATATGACACTAAAGGAATGACACTGCCATTTCAACTTTAAAATAATGCATAAGAAAAATATAAAATGCATAAAATAATATGGTTTAGCGCATTTAGCGCGCATGCTAGCAAAAATTGTAAGAGCTCTGGGAATTATTTCATATCACGGACCAACTTTAATTCATAATATTGTAGAGTCCTGTGGTCAGAAGTTTGTTACGTCAATGGAATCTATCCCAAATTATTTTTCATCCACAAAATTGTGTGACTTTTGAAAAATTATTTTTATTAGATATACTTCTTTGAAAACACCTTATTTTCATCTGTTTTAGCAATAATGAAAGATGGGGTTTTTCGGGCTAGCGCACGGAAACAACGCATGGAAAAACTTTCCGTGCGCTGAATAAAAATACCGAATATATGGCTTTAAAATAGAAATATACAGCAAAGTAAACTAAATTTAAGAAACTCTATATGCTCTCTGATATTTAACATATACCTATTTTGTATTTTAATTCGTAAGTGTTTTAATATTTAGATACATTTCTGTAATATTTTTGACGTTTTATTCACCTTATCTGACAATAACTAATTTACAACAAAGCACCTTTGAAATAATTTGAGAGTAACCATGGAAACGCATCATACATACCAAACACTATATTGTCTGTATTGTTTATTTTTTGTCAATTAAATTTATTCTAATATGCCGATAAAATGTTGTAAGATTCCGTTTTCAAAGAAGTATAATAAAAAATATCGTTCATTACCTACACGTCCAGAAATAGATTTTTCCGAGCTAGCATGACTTCCCGTATTCGGCTGCGTCTCACACGGGAATTTGTCACGCGCGCACGGAAAAATCTTTATTTCCAGACTCGTAATGAAATATACTATTTTTCTGTTAAAAAGTGACATTATCATATATTGTCCTAACCCTCCCAATCCAGGAGCACTACCTGAAAGGACATATTAGGCATTTTTTTATTTAAAATATGACACCACAGTGTTAATCAGGACACAATAAAACCCCCACATACCAAATATGAACAAAAAATATACGGGTATATAGTTCCATTCCGCAGGGGGGGGGGTCAAATTTGAACAAAATATGAATTTTAAAGGCATCTGGCGTGTAAAATGTGCGACGGAATCCGCTCAAAACAGTTGAGTGGTAACGAGAACAAGACCACTCAAACAAAGTGTTGGTGTGCAAAGATTCAATACAAAAATATACAGGGTATTTTTCTCAAAAATCCAAAACTGACCTTGGCGAATCGGCTGGTTGGCGCCCCACGGAAGCCGAAACGGGCGCCCCGCGCAGGCGCCGTCGCCATGGGTTCCCGCTTCGGCGCCGGTAGACGGGGGGTGCTGCGTCCCGGCGCCGCGACGTTCGCTGTCAGAGGCGTCGTCTCTGAATCGCGCGCCTCCTCATTGCCATTTCGATCTGAAACCAAAATTTACGTTGATTGTCAATTTAACGTATCCCCAAATTTCGACAATATTATTTATTTATTTATGAGATGTGGGAATGTATGCATATATACCATGAACATCTGGACGAACTGTTCTTGGTTCGTCAGCCGAGTTATAGTCATTACGTATATTATTGGTGACTTCAGACGTTTATAGTCCTTTTGACTACAACTCTGACGTCTGACGTTGCCAAGAACATTGTAGATTGTATATTTTTGGTGTGCATTAGCGTGTCGCATTTAATATGATAATACAGACTTGAATTTTTGCACCTACACGTTGCTGGCTCACATTTTTTAAGATACTCAACTGAAATCAACTTTAAACTCAGCCTACTATGAATTCACAGACAATAATCGATATTTTGCTTCTCGTTAGAGATGTTGAAAAAATATTAGAAAAAGTTGTTCAATATATTATTCTAACACCAACACCATAGACTTGAGAAAGAATAAATAAAAAATATTGACATGAGAACAGTGCTGTGCACGTGAATAAGTAAAATTGTTTCTGTTCTGAAGGAAAAGTCGCGGCACGACTAGAGATCATAATGGGCATGTTATAATAACGTTTCATAATCCTAAAGCAAATAATAATAAAAGTCCAATTACGTCTGATATTACATAAAATTCAAATCTTGAATTATATCCGCTGCACCTTACCTTATCCAAGCAGTATCTACCTTAATTTAGGATATACCCATACAATTGGGTACAATGAAAAATAATAATCAGAGCATTACAGAAACTATAACACTATACGATACCAAAAAGTGATAGTTTTTGCAACCATCTTTTAAAAAGAAAAACATGTGTCTCGTCCACTTGCCATTTTTTTAGTACAGTAACAATCTATTCTTAGTTACTTGAGTACCAAATTGATAACACCATCACCTGTTGTGACAACAAGCTCACCGCTCACCGAAATACCTAGAATACTGAACAGTAATATTAAAGTATGGGAACTTCTGTCCCCAATATGTATGTTGGCCCAAAAGTGAACCTTAAAAAAAGAATAAAATTAGGACAGTCGCTTTTTCTTTCTTTTTTCTCAGTATGTTTATTTATTAGGTTGGTGTTCCGCTAGATTGTTACTAGATATATTCCGTAATGGTGTGCAAATATTTGGAGAAAATGTTCTACAGGTGGTTTTAAGAGGGGCTTTTATGTTGTTTTTTTTTTTCGATTTACACCTACCCTGCAAAGTTATTCCAGCCTTAAGTAGAACAAAAAATGTGGTCTTGATTTTTTCTCAAAAACGGTTGAATCTAGAAACTTGAATTATGGGATACATTATCAGCAAATTAGGAGAATTCGTTTTTGCACCCCATGCATCGTAAGGATAAAAACCCAAACCACCTATTTGTATTTTTTCAGAACTTTTTTATTAGTTTATTTAAAAAGAATAATTCGTATTCTGTATCGCAATTAATTTATTAACTATTTTACTTTTTATATTTTTTCATAATCTTAATAGTTTGTCTGGAAAAAATATAATTACTTTTTGCTCCATATTTAAATAAAATTTATTGTCACTCACGATTACATAAAAACAGAGTAGGTGCGTGTAATTTTTGTCACTTTCGTATCCTACTGTTATACAATACACCCGCCTACTACGTTTTTATGTAGGTACCTATCGTGAGTCTATGATAATAATTGTTATTTTCACTCGTCTTGCTGAATAACGAGACCACAGAATTGGCACATTGGTAACTTAGTTCATACCAACCGACACATCAGTGGTGTCAGAGCCGTATTTCATTTTTTGACACAATTTTTTGTTTATTCCACAAAACGCAGAAATGTATTGCTACTTCTTCCAAAGTTGCTTGTCAGAATGTCCATACCACTACAATACTTATAGTACGATACTATGAAATAGTTTATAGTTTATAAATCATTTAGGTTGTGATACCTTCAGCGCCTTGCATTGGTTTTGGCCAGGGGCTCTTTAAAATAAGGGGACCCAGGATCCAGCATTATACTTTCCAAAATGAGGCCCATTCTTCCCTCATTCTAATGAATGATGCCATTTTATTGGAGAATCTATGAATATAACAGGTACTTTGATTGTTAGTAAAAATTAATAATGGTTTCCATGATTTCTAAAAATTAGACTTGACAATATTGTGTCTACAAGTGCAGAACATGGCAACTGTCAAATGAAACAAATTTATTTTATAGTTGAAATTGATTTCCAGCAATTATTTCCACAAATTTAAGTAATAAGTATAAGTCAGTGCCGATTTTACTTATTTAAGAATTTGTCGCTATTGCACCTTGTTACCAGGTTCCTCAATCCATTTGTAATATGTATACTCGAACTTTTTTCCCTTCTGGAATTTATCTACCCAAAGAACTTTCACAGATTTCGGGATGGACTAATAAGATTAGGTCTAGTCGTTCTAATCATGTAGTTTTTCTCGGTGTTCATTATAAAATGTTTGTAATTTTATTTCTCTTCCAAGGTACCTCACAAACTTAAAATAAACTTGTAGTTGTAGTCGTAGATAAAAACTCTTTTAAAAAAGGCCTGACTGAAGCTAACTGCTTAATAATTTAAAATGTATGAAATACGATTTTTGTTTTGAACTACCTACTTATACGTAATGCCCACGTCATGGGAATTGTGGGATTACTAAAGGCGATACAGGAAAAATCTGGTTGCAATTATTGGTACTACTACAGGCGGCCGCATTACCTTTAATTGATACATCTGAGTATCTGGAAGTTAGAAAACTTAAAAATTGCGAATTATGATGGGAAATATTTTGCCTCCTCTAGAATCTATGGCACTGTCATGTCACATAACACCTGATGGCAGTTGGACACTGACATATAAAATAACCTATACCAGCCCCCTTGTGGTCTCCTTGGAGCCGACAGAAAACAAGCTTCCTCTCAAGGCTTCACTTTTCCTATTATGTGATAGACCGTGACATGCTGGGTCCCCTTATTTTAAAGATTCTCTATGGTTTTGGCAGAAGCTGTTGATGTGGTGGAAGAAAAATTGCTAACGATGGCTTTTGGCTTTGAATCTCGGTTTTGTTTTGTTTATACATGAACCACTGAAGGAGCGAGAGACGTGGCGAGAGAATGGCAATGCCCTTGTGGAGCAACATTGGTGCATCATACTATGAGATGGTTGAAAATAAAAATCGCTTGCTTCGACAAGGCACTGACTTGAGAATTTCAATAGTTGGGAAACACGGTGACTCACCTCGTCCGTCGGAGGCGGCTAGGCGCCTCGCCGCCGCAGCGTTGGCGGCCACCGACGTCCCGGGGCGTCGCTTGAAGCCGAACGACATCGCGACGCCCTTGGTGTATGGCGGACGCTTGGCGGCGGCGGCGGACGGAAGACACGCAGTATCCGCTCCGGGCGACCTCCGGTTGTTGTCATCGTCCGGGCTCTGGAACAAGAACGTTTTGATTAAATAGATGGCAAACTGAGTTCGTTCGTTATGTCCGAGTTCGTTATAGCCGAACAAAATATATATATGCTGTTTGTAAGGACTTCGGAAGGGTATTTCAAATGCGTTCGTTCTAAGTGTGAGTGTCCGATATATCCAGTGACCGTTGTACTTTTAAGTCAGTGGCGTAGCTATCGCTGTATCAGCTGCATCAATGATACAGGGCCCACTGGCCTAAGGGGCCTACCGACCAATAAAAAAAATAAAGAAATCAAAATATTTCTGCTTTGATTTGGTTACTACTTCAAACTTTAAATTATTTTCTTTTAACATTTGTATGCATCTATGCATCACATAGACATAATAAAACGAAATTTATGAGTTTTTGTTTACAGTAAGTATCTAATTACAGTTATGATGCACAAGGTCCCTGTTATCTTTTTATTTTACGGATTTAAAATTCGGCGGGCAGTTTTATTTCTGTAGGTAGGTATTATTTATAAATAATGATGTGTTGTTCTGGACTATATAGACTTAATTTTATTTTACCCCCCCCCTTCGGCTCAGGGGCCCTTGGCTTAGCCTTTGATACAGGGCCCACTCAAAGCTAGCTACGCCACTGCTAAGCGTACCTGCGCAATTATTAGTCGAATTCTACTTGATATCTTATAATTAAAAATTCGTGAAATTTCGGTGCAATATTTATTTTTTTATATTTTATACGACGTTTCGACAACTTAGTTGTCGTCATCAGGTTACTTATACAAACAAGTTGTTTTCTTCACATAGTACAGACATCTTAAAATAATTTTTAAAATTAGATTTTAGTACATATTATTTTTTTTTTAAATTTGTTTTATACAAGTTGAAAAATATAACACAAGCAAGTATATAAGAGATTCTATTATATAAAATCCAAAAGTATTAGGAAAACTTACCAAGAAAAAGTTAGTTCTTTGTTGCTTTTAAAATTGTCTGAGTAGTATAATGTGATTATCTTTTGCGTAAATAGCAAATCATTGTTAAATCACATATTTGTTTTAAGAATTTTACAAAAATATTATTTTCGAGGTAGCGAGACCGGAGACTAAAGAACGGTTGGAAACATTTAAAATTCAAGCAGCATTTGTGGTTTTTTTTGTGGTTTCAAAGGTAAAAAATATTGTGTATACAGTATGGTGTTTTATAGGTTTGGGTAAGAAAATAGGTTAGGTACTTGTTTAAAGTTTAAATATAATTATTTATTAATTATAATAAGACTATTGTAAATGTGAGACAATTGATTAGTATCTGAACGCAGGTTTATTTATTTGGATGTTATTTTATATTTATCATTTCCAAAACATTTCTTTTGTATAAATCATTTTCGTAGTCCAAAATCTTAGGACTGTTGAAATTAAAGTTATGTAAGTTATCAAGAGCATGCTTACTTAGAGCAGTTGAGTGTACATTGTTGTTTCTGATACTTAATTTATGTTCATAATATACTCAGACAATTTTAAAAGCAACAAAGACCTAACTAACTTTTTCTTGGTAAGTTTTCCTAATACTTTTGGATTTTATATAATAGAATCTCTTATATCCTTGCTTGGTGTTATATTTTCCAACTTGTATAAAAAAATTTAAAAAAAAATAATATGTACTAAAATCTAATTTTTATTTTTAGCTTTAAAAAATTTAAAAAATTATTTTAAGATGTCTGTACTATGTGAACTACTGGCTCCTCGCGAACGCTGTATCATAACTGTGACGGGATAAATCAAGTTCTCTTGCACACATTTTATTAGGGGGTGTTTCAAAGCTAACATATACAGTGTGGTCATTTAAGTGTGCAACATGATGGGACTTTTTTATTAATTGCACACCCAAAATACAGATATTGCCCATAATAATGTTCAATAATCATATTAGGTGCACTTAGAATGGTTGCAAATTAAACAGCATACAGGATAGGTAAAAAAATATGAAAATTGTACAAGAGTAATGTACAAGGTGTCCCATTTTGGGTGTTTTTGGGTGTTTTTCTCAAAAATCTCGGTTATTATTAAAGCTAGAGGGTTGCGGTTTTCACGTCACTGTACTACTTTTTTTGAGAGGAATTTGGTGGACCAATCAGATTTTAGATAAGTTTTATAGTTTCCGCGCATTGGCGCAGGACTGAAATTTTCGATTTTTTGGAAACCTCTCTCCTGGCTACAACTTATATATATATCAACAAATTTAATCAACTGTTTTTGTAGATTTTTTGGCGTAGAATCGAATGGAATAATTAGTTTTTTGGTAGCGTTAATAGTTTTTGAGATATGAACCAAACTTATAATTTTTTTTAATGGAAACCATAGTTCATATCTCTTTTAATATACACATTATCATTACTAATATTTTACCTTGTTAAGAAGAATTTTTGCGAAATTTTAAAGTTTTGTTTAATATCGTTGCAACATGAAATTTGTGATTCCCTATAAAATTAAAAATCTAAGTTAATTTTACAAATATTGTTGAATTTGAACAAAGTTATGCGAAATTAATTTAATTTTGATTGATTTATGAAATTGTTTAGGGTGAATATTAAAATATTTTTTTTTAGAAAATTAGGTAAGTATTGTTTTTCAAAAAATATATTTTTTCTTAGCATGCCATGTTTTGGTATTCAGGCATAACTTTTAATTCTAGACAACTTTTCTTAATAACATTTTGCTGAATTTCCTGAAATAATGGTACATTACTCTTGTACAACTTTTATGTTTTTTGACCTACCCTGTATGCTGTTGGACTTGCAACCATTCTAAGTGCGCCTAATATGATTATCGAACATGCACCAACTTTAGAGAATATTTGTATTTTCGTTGTGCAATTAATAAAAAAAATCCCATATGTTGCACACTTAAATGACCACACTGTATATACGAAGTCAAAACTTTGATATTCAAATTTCAAGCCGCGTTCTTGCAACACCATTACCACAACGTTCTGAAATCACTTGGCCGAATCAATATCTCATGATTTTTTAAATCGAAAATTTATTGGCCTAAAAGGTGAACATGGAAAAGTGGGTGCCTGGCTGCTGGGGATGAGTTATGGGCTTTTGAGCCATCCAAATAAATCGCAAAGTTTACACACTCAGAAAGATGATTCATTACCTTTGTCAGATAATATTTCTACTCAAATTATAAGCAGTCGCTTTCAGCTATTAGAATTTAGTAATGACACTACAAATCAATAATTGAGAGGTTTGCTTCGTCTATAGATATACACCTAAAGTAATAGTTTCGATTCAAATTTAGTCCTAAACACTCGCAAGCTTGTTTACATGTTAAAGTTGGCATTAAAACGCGGAATTATAACACAGTCCATCACTGATTGTGGTCAACTTAAAAGACTTGAAGATTCAACAATAAAAGGAGAGATGGCGAGACAAAGAAACATTTAATTTAAATTACGTAAACTAAAAAAACATAGTTTCTGTTCGTTATGTGTAAATATTGACATTTTTCGGACAGAACCTACGCTCGAAAAGAAGGACATGGTGTGTTGTGATTTGTCCGTGAGCATCCGCAAAAGTACGTCAAGTTCTAAATCCCGATATGTTAGCACTACCAAATTTACTGCTCTTATCTCCGTAGCTGTCCCCATAATGCATTCTACAGGAGAATTCTCATTTCTGTTAATTTTGACACATGCACATTGACAGTTCAATAGTTTTCTCTGTTCCATGGCCAACTAGATTTATTGTAAAGAAAAATAAACAATATCATTTCTAATTTTAATTTTCTATATACTTTTTTAAATATATCTAAATATATGTAAGCACATTGGAACAAAAAATATCGTGTGATACGCACGAACGAAAGGTAGTTTTTTCGTACTCCTGCCATTCGCCAGCCTCGACTGTTCCTCGCCAGCGAACTCCGCATTCGTCCGAAAAACTCAACTTTTCGTCCTTGTAGCATAAACCACTATTCAGAGAAGGAAATAGAGAAAATTTTATAAACAGCAAGAAGTTGTAGTAAAAAAGAATCTGCTGGTGAAGCAGACAATATATAAACAGAAATCCCATAGTATATTATTTTTTATAATTTGAGAACATATTTTTAAACCTAATCTTAACATCAGAGTAATAGGTACCTAAAATGAATATGAATAAATTTATCTCCAAAAATTCAGTTCGGCTGATAAAAATAATTACTAATTAGTAACAGTTCGTTGACCACAAAACAAGTAACACAACAATGCAATTTTAGCAAAATAATAAAATAAAATAATAATAAGAAGAAATGATAAGAATTGAAACTAACATTCCCACACATTATTACAAGATGAAACAAAGCAAAAATATTATTATGTACACATGACAGCATGTTATTTAATTAGAAACGTGCGAATTGGAAAGAGAGTGAAATCTTTCGTAACAAGCAATTTTGAGTTATTATTATCTAGTGTGTGTAGAAGCACTTGTTACATTCTCCAACATTTCTATATCCCTATATCCCATACCCAGTCGTAATTTGGGCTATTCAACGCGTATATTTCTTATTGTTTTAAAAGCAGATACCAATCAAATATATCGTGAAAAATTATGTGTCTTATATTCAGGAACTGCTTTCTAGGAGTGCTTATAGGTGATTAGAAAACGAACAAAACAAAAATATGAACCGTAATACTTAAGTCGTTTCTTACAATTAACTCTAATATAGGTATACCGTAATTAACAAATTAACACAGATTATAGAGAAATTCTTCTTAAAGAGGAAATTGACCAAAAGTGACATTAATTATACTAGCATTAGAAGGTTTATCAAGAACGACCAGAAAATAAAAGATAATAAAAAAAGTGTGCAATAATTAATTATTGATATTTTACAGAATCTCAAATCTCACAATATATCATATTTATATTTTATGTATCCATTGATATATCATAAAATGATCGATGACACTGACATGTTTTAATAAAAATTAATTAAATATAGTGTGTACGGATTTATACCGTTGACCTTTCTGAAACAAATCAACTACCTGATAATACCCCATTGTATATAGGTATAATATATTACTGGAGTGCAGGGTCGGCTTAAACATTATTGAGATATTTTTTATTTTTATTTTAAAATAAGTAGACATTCTAAACTAAATGAAAATACAAAACAATGAATAATAATATTTTATTAAATATATTAAATTATACAGGTGCGTTATAAAATTTAATAAAATACATACTTAAATTTACACATTTAGATTAAAACACAGCACAATGTAGGAGTTTTGCATATTACTTAAGCACTTTTATATTTTTTTCTGTTGCAAAAAATAAAGGTGCTAGAAGGCCTACTACACACCTGCACTTCCATAATATGCTGTACCTAATGGTTTCTACGGGGTATTTTTTTTGTTGTGGCTATTTATTATTGAAGTTATTGTTAATTACCAAAAAGTTTGATCCTTCAATAATTTAATTCCAGGGTACTGAAAACAGGCAACACCGTTGTTTGTCTTTTAAACGTTTACCATTCAACATTTAACAGTCTGTTGATCGCTTTTATACGTTAAATGCTTGTTTTGAACACTATTTCGATAAATGTCGTGATACCAAGTAGCATTTACTCATCACCATACATAAGAGACTATGTTTGGGACAATGCCAAGCCAGGATAGAATAGGACTTCGTTTCGTATGTCTCATATGACAATGTTTAATGAAAATGCGTAAGTATCTCAACCAAAGTAATTTCTTGATTTGCTGTTTTCTCGAATTTTTCGCATCAGGAAAGTCGAGATTAGCAAGTCATTACAAAACGTTTTCTTCTAGCGCCATTAATTCCGCTACGTGTGAATTTGAACCTAATGAAGTGTAAAAAGTCAATAATAATGTATAGCGGTAGCGAACTTATAAATTAGTTTCGCTGGCCTATAATGCAAATACATTGATTGCTTTTATTGGCTTCAGTGTGTCAGTTTCAATTAAAATATATAAACTTCCTCGAATTGAAATATATCTTTTATGTGGATCGGGGTAATTACGATATTTAATCATGTACAACAATTTAAACATTATCACTCATGTTGGTTCGAACTAATCCTCATTTCATGCATTTCGTTACGAAGTCGTGCGCATACCTTACCAATTCTTTGTAGGAACAAAATAGTAACAAATGGGTAACATTTTTCATTATAATCTGCTATATGGAAATTATATTGCGACCATGCTTTGGTTTATTGAGCAATTAGTGTGCACGACTAAATCAAGGTACAACCTATTCGTCGAGAATTTAAATAAAACTGCATTATGCTTTAGTATGATCATTAACCACATTCCTTATGAGCTTGAGAATAGGGTATGGTGTTCTCAATAAATTTTCTACCCACGCAACAACGCCTTGTATGTTCTGCAAAAAGTTTGTGAATTAAGTAAGGAAGTACCCGTAAAAGCTTTATGTAATATCTTTTTGATGATGAGCAAATCCGAGATTCAGAAAAGGTTATGGTTGCGAATGAATTGGGCATATAAAATAAATATAAAATAATTTTAGTATCATTAATTTTGTGTGTTCAATATCATTTTGCGCATGATGCAACTGCAATGTTGGTTATTTTGTTAAAGTTGAAAGTTTTACAATGTGCAGCTTTGCCAGTCAACGCACAATTTGACATTGCATTGCGCACTAATACAACGTGAAGATATTCTACAGGGTGTCCAGTTTTCGACACTTTTGCAGGCTATCTCCCTTATTTTTAGAGATAGAGACTTGCGGTTTTAAAGATGCCTCAAACAAAATTTTCATAGCCACTCGTTTTTAAGAAACAGGGCGAAATTGAAAATTGTCAGTTTATGGCTATACCCTGTACCTCAGTTACCTTTTCACATATAGGAAAAGTAAGCACGCGGTTTTGTATAACTTTTTCTGTAGAATCCAGTGGTGTAGTCAGATTTTTGATTTTTGTCCGGAATAATTGATGGTCGGAAAAAACGGAAAAACACATTTTTTTAATACTTAATACATAATAAAAAAATAAATAAAATAAATATTTTTAAATAAAATAATTTATATAATATTTAATAAAAAGTTAAAAAGAATTATTGTTTTTAGTTTTAATTGTTGATCAATAAGGGTTTTGTTTTGTTTATTTAATTTGTTTTAAATGAAGTATTACTACCAAAATAGGTTATTTTTATACTCCTTGAGGTTTTTTCGAGCAAAATATGTAGGTATACAAAAAATATAATTTGAATGTTTCTTCAACTTTCTTTGTTTATTTTGTTTATTCGAATTTTATCCGAAATTTTCCATTTTTTACAATTTTTCAATTTTTTGGGCTTCGGAAAAAACGGAAAAACCTTGTTTTTTCCATTTTTTCCTGTTTTTTTTCCGTGATGTTAAACCTCTAATTTGTATAGATATTTGAATTAGGCTAGTTTTCAGCTTTTCTGAAATATATAATAGTATATACTTATTTTAAACAATAAACGAATTAATTACAATTTTCTCAAATTGTATGCGAGACTTTATAGTATATTCTCCTTTATTTTATAGTCTACTCTTTACTTTATAGTATATTCTCCTTCAGCATCGTGTAGAGCTATTGAGAAAAAAGTTGGAGTATCGAAGACTAGAGCTCAATTGATATTAAAAAAAAAACATAAATTCTAACCCTATAAAATGAAGATTGTCCAACTGAACGCTAACTGAATATTTTGCAAGAATTTATACCAGAATTGCTAGACAACATTCCTTTGGGCCATTTATTTTCAGCAGGACATAGCACCTGGTTCATAATATACGGACAATATGTCCTTTTTTGGAAAATTATTTCCATGAAAAATAGATAGGAACTAACGGATCTATAAGGTGATCACCAAGGTCACCTGATCTTTCCATTCTGGATTTATTTTTGTGGGGTTATTTACAAAATATATTTTATAGCACTCGACATCGCAACGTAAGAGAACTACGTGAGGCTACCACCATTGAATAAGGAATTCGTCCTTAATCAGTGCTACCACGCTCTCATTACAAAATATTCAGAGACGATCAATAATAGTTTTAAATGCACTATACATATACAGCGAATAACAACAATTTGCGAATTTTGTGTTAGAGAACACGGTAATCATTTTGAGCAACATTTGTAATTATTAAAAAAAGACCGGCGATAATGTTTTAAAGAAAAAGTTGAATTATTTTTGTTGCTTCTGTATTTATATAGCATTATAATAAAATACTAATATTATTATGGTTATGATGATATTGTTCCTTTATTTCATGGCCTACTATAAAGCCACGCATACAATTTGAGAAAATTGTAATTAATTCGTTCAGGTATTTTTTAAAATAGTTATATACTATACATAATTCTGAAAAGCCGAAAACAGTCCGAATTCAAATATCTATACAAATATACTGTGTTCAGTGTGTTCTATTTAAAAAATCATAAGTTTGCTTTACCTATATCTCCGAAGTGGATAAAGCTAGCAAAAATCTTACTACGCCAATGGATTCTAAATGAAAAATTTTACAAAACCGCGTTTCTACTTTTCCTATATGTGAAAAGGTATAACTGAGGTACAGGGAATAGCCAAAAACTGCCAATTTTTAATTTCGCCCTGTATGTTAAAAACGAAAGTGGCTATGAAAATTTTTGTTTGAGGCATCTTTCATTTCGTTTACTATATAAACTAGCAAATAATCATTCTTGACACGATATTGTTCTTTGATCATGCGGTAGTTATTTAATTTATTATCCCAGTTTTTTAGTTTTCATTGGTCCATAAAATATTAAATCAATTTTAAAATAAGCCCACTTGCGAAACGAAAGTAGAATGCATAAATACCTACGCCAAAACGTTCACCACTCACAATGCCGGTATTTATATTCATTACATCTACAATTTCAAAACAAATGGGCGCATAGTAAATCATGGGAAGTGAAACACTCTGAAGGCATAATAGATCATATGCCAGATTTAATGCGATTAAGTGCTTGAGAACTTCATTGAATGCAACATTGTTCATTGTCTGGGTAGGTACCTACTTCTTTTTGTCGGCGGAGCCAAGTCGGCTTGGTGAGAAAGCTTTCAGCTCCTTGCTGGCTGATTGATCGAATTAAAACTTATAGCTGGAGAAATTTAAACGACATCTGCAGTGTAGGCTTCGACTCATACTGCTTTTATAAATAAACACATAGACAAAAAACGCCAATTTTCATATGTGCAAAATGTGTAAATTACCTATAAGAGGTAAGTAATATAAGATATACTCACATAGAAGCTGGGATGATATTCTTTCCATATCCATATACCGAAATCTTTAGTCTGATAAAGCCAGTAGTTCATAATGCCTTCAGACAGAAAATAAAATAAAAAATATTTTAAACAAAAATACCACATCCTAAATAATAAAAGAGAAACGTCAAATAATATGTTTCAAAACGAAGTGTGACAAAATAACGAAATCCGAAACACTCGTTCAAGAAATTTGTTTAAAAATAATTTCCCAGGAATCGTGTCATAAAGCTTTAGATCTGGTAAACACAGTTTTATGTTTGACGATCTTTATTTACGATTCCCAAACAAATAATGCCGTTAGAACTAAATTGCGAGAGAAAATGCGCAAGTTTAATTGTAGGCTGTGTCTTCTGTGATAAATGCATTAGCCACACAATGTGGCAAACTTAACGCGCTGTACCGTTATCCTTAATTTTGCAATTATGTAAAGTTCCCATTAACCTTATCATAAAACTTCTCCACAAGAATACAACTGTCCTAATGATCACATGAGTACGCTTTTACATGGTAGTATAGATATATGAAAACAATGTTAGTATGAAGGATAGGTAATGATGAGATTATAGAAAGCAATCTGCCCCAAGGGCATCACTGTGAGAATTGAAAGACACCGAAAACTAATTGAATATTATTTTATATAATGATCCTACAGTAGATGTCACCCGTCATCCCAAGTATTAAAGCGTTGGCTGACGTATTAATAAAGACTGCTCACGGATGTCATGTTTGACAGTTCTCTGGCTCACCATGCGCTTCCCGGAGACAAAATACAATGCAAAATACATTGTTGACCATATGCGCCATCTGTTTTCCGGGACATGAAGCTATAGCCGTGAGAAGTCTTATTAATAACGTCAGTAAACGATTAAAGAGTACTTTACTTAGTTTCTAGTGTCTATACCTATAATAATAGGTACCTATGTGTCATTCTAAGCAACAATGTATGTATATTAAAACTAGATACACCAACCTTTGTCAGACCAAACAGTTTTTCAATGCCAGTTTTATAAAGTAATTTAAAAATAAAATGTACGTGATGAAATACCTAGGTATTATTACAATTAGAAATAATCCCTACGTTATTAGGGCCAGGTTGTGAGTTTGAAGTTAGGAAAACACACAAGCACAATTCTACAAAAAAAGACATAAATCGAATAACGTGATAATTGGTTTACGAAAATGAAGCAGATTTCCAGAATTATTATTGCAGAATTACACTACCAACATAATTGTTCTTACGCAGAAAACATAATAATATGTTAATCATAATCAAATGTAACCTCTGTCGTGTATTTAACCAACTATGCTATGAGCTTCTATGCTGTCCCATACTCATAGACTCATGTCATAAAAATAAAAAACCACTTAGCTTTCAATCTATAGATGCGAGTAAAAGATGTTAAGATGGACAGTTATGTTCCTTTCTTAATGTTTAACCTTTAAAAACAACCGAGAAAATTGCATATACGCGAACAGTTAGCTGGCCTCAAAATGTTCAATTTTACATTCCTCTGTCCGATCGCAGCCGTTGCATCTGATTTCCTTGTTATCAGGTACCTATAAAATGTGGCCGTCGCGAGAACCCGTTGGATCCTTCGTGTTGTAGAACCTTTGATTGTAGCATACCTCTAGATTCGATAGCTTCATATTAACCTAGGAGAAGGTAAATATGGCGCAAACACCTACCTAAGTATTTACAGAAAAGCCCACTAAAAGCCAAGGATGCTGGACAACAATGTAGATTCGCGGTATAGGTACTCTTTTCGACCATAGTAGGTAGTTGAGAAAATGGTCTCGTAATCGCAAATAATGTAAATGAACTCGAAATAATAGTAATTGACAACCCTACACCGCCGAAAGATTGTGGTTGCTTCTAGGGTATTTCTAGTTTAGAGAATTATTATTATTAAGATGAGAATTTGTCGTCCAAAAATCGGTTTTAATTTAAATATACATAAGGAGTGTTGGATGTTTTGTGTCTTTCACCTTTGGGTGCAAGTTGCGTACACAATATGAAGTACAAACAAACCTTGAATTTTTTTTACTTGTTATAATCAGGAAAAGCCAGTTTCCTATTCATCTATTGTCTCTAGATCTGATAGTCTAAGAAGAAAAACGGAACACTATTCCACTTGTTTCGCAACCTATTCACCTGCACGTATGGTTTACGATATGGTTTCAGAACTCTTTAGCATGTAATTTATAACCTTCAGACATGATTTATAACCGTCGGAAGAATGGCACGCTAATACAGGCCTATCAACAAAAAACGAAATTACGTGCGGCGTTGGAATGAAGACCAAATTCTTGAGATATTGAACAACGATCTTTTCCTAAGAGACATGTCACGAACTTTTCGGTAAGCATTCTTCATGAATTCGTCATTAGGAGAGTCTCACGAAACCTTGTTGCATACTCATCAAGAAGAAATCACATGATGAATACATAAAAAGTTATGGGAAGTGAAAATCGAGTGCACAAAGGCATCTGCTTTCATAAAACTGCAAAAAACCCTCTCGGTTCCGTCGTATAAATTTTAAAGAGGGAAGGCCTTGTCGAATTAATCTACACTCGCTAGGTGGTGCCTTACATAAACCGGTCTTTCATTTATGTGTAGGTATATGAAAAAATGGTGAAAGTCCCAGAATGCGAAGAAAAATAACCAGAGAAAAATTGATCCTTTCATCTCTGCTTAAGTCGATAGGAATGAAAGTGTTTATTTATAATTGAAGTCACATAAGCAGTCAATTTCCAATAAAAGCCCGCATGGGTACGTGTTGGCCGTTTCCTTTGCTTTATAGGACGGACTAAATAAAGAAGTTGTGACGTTTTTAATGACCTTTATCCAACTGAAGATTCTTTATTTCGTTTTCGTGCGGCTTTGTAATCGACAATAAGCATACGGTGTATCCTTACCGCATACCATATGCTTCGCATGCAAATTTAGCACGTTAAATGGTTTTATAATGGAAACCAAGCAAAAGTTTGAATGAAGGATGAAGGCTTCCGGTAATCTTTAGTAATTTGGAGGACTTTCTATAAATTACTTGAAAGAAACCAAGTTACTTCTTCAGTTTTCTTACTAGCCGTTAATTTCATAAATAAAACAACGAACTTAACGCTGTTTAGACAGGATATAATTACAGCCGATCAATCCAATCTATATTACATAAAAATTATACAATCTCAGCAGGATTTTCTTCGACACAATAAAACTGCTTGACAAAAAGAATTGATTAAGTTTACTTATTTCATCTATAATTTTATTAATTTCAGTGAACCCACGTTAGAAAAATTACATTTACTGTACACCTACCTATATACTTTTAGCATACAATACCATTGTTATGCATCTCGATTGTCTTATTCCAGTCGGTTCCAGTTGGTTTGAATACAGTAGTGAATGGAAACAGTATCGATTGTCGCTAGGAATAATAACAATGTTCCACAGAATACACTGACATAATATTACAAATGCAGATAGAGATACCTATTAAGAAACAAAACACCGTGAAATGTATGTCGCTAGACAAGATTAAGCAGATATCGTACAGTCTCATTCGTCTAGGGTTCGAACAATTCGAAGCAAGTGGATTTTCGTACCAGAGAGCGTCTGACTGAATAGAATAAAATAATTAATTATCAATTTCTTACTATCTTGGGGTTTCCAATTTAAAAATATAAAATAAATAATCACACAATATTAAAGCGACCTGGGATTACATGATTATTACATTATTATACATATTATTCGAGTTTAAACTCGAAATTTCGAGTCAAATTAAAATGCCACTTTGCAAGTCCTGCATCTGAAGACTCCAGTGGCGTATTCAGGGGGGGGGGGGGCAAAGGGGGGCAATATATATACTCCTGGTCCTGGCCTAATCTGAAAATGCAGTGAACATCAAACATCTACAATTTGTTATTTGTTTCATCTTGTCTTCTCGAAATTTAAACCTGTGCAGTATATTTGAGAACGCGCCGCCGTATATTATGCACACAGCACACACTCCGTCGGTCACATATTTTGCACAATTATTACAGTGAGCACCGCCACGCCAAAAAGAACATTTTCAAAATTGAAAATTTTAAAAATTTATATTAGAAATAATAAATACTTGCGAAAACCGACTGAATGAGCTGACACTCCTTTATGTGTATCTCAGAGGAGATATTTGACGAGCTCAAGACCAAAAAAAGAACACTTGATTTTGTGATATAGATATTACTGGTTCGAAGAAGAATAATAATTTTTATGTTATACAGGGTCTCGGCTAATAACTTTAAAAATTAAAAAGAGAAATGGAAAATATGACGAAAAGTTCATATGAACATAGGTCCGCAGATGGTTGGTTTTCGAGATGCAGGGTGTTGAAATTGAAATTTTATTTTTGATTTTTTTAAGTAAGTTTTTGAGACGACAAAATTTTCTTGCAAAAAAAAACAACAACAACAAGTTAACTAAACTGTCAAAAAAGAAATGTGCTTGTTTGTTTCAATTTTATTTTAAATTTAATTGCATACGAGTGTCGATATGCACCTGCATCGATGCAGAAATTTGAAAATTTATCGAAAACTGTCACCTTTGGCGTTATTCACCAAGTATAAATTTTTTGCTTAGAAAATGTGTGGGAAGAGGACACATCCACAAAATGTCAAAAATTCAAAAAATGTCAAACAAGTTAGGGCAAATTAAATCAAATAATGATAGCGTACGCAGCGCCCTCTACGGATTGCATCAAAAATAATACCAAATTATGACTTCTCTTTCCAAAAAAAACCCGGTTATCAAATTTTGCAAGAAAATTTTGTCGTCTCAAAAAGTTACTTAAAAAAATCGAAAATAAAATTTCAATTTCAACACCCTGCATCTCGAAAACCAAACATCACATTTTTCTTTTTAATTTTTCAAGTTGGTGCATTTATTTCCGGAAAATACTTTTTTGTTCGGTTTTTATTCATTAAAATTATAGACAGAGTTTTGTTATTTACAAGTGATTGCCCCCCCCCCCTAGACGTTAATCCTGGATACACCACTGGAAAACTCGACCATATTACCTACAGAGTGTCTCACTTAAGAGTGAAACAACCCTATAACTTCTTTAATTTTTAACCGACCAGAACGAAATTTTTACCAAAGGTAGATGGCATTGTTGCCTACTTATTTCCAAAAAATTAGTTCCTACTCCAAAGTCAAAGCCACCTGCGATGCCACAAACGAGGCTAAAAATCAGTCATATTAGGCATTTTTTTTTCAACAAAATTTACTAGAAAAAGTGGTTTAGAATCGATTCAAAAACCTAAATCCAAAATTGTTTCAAAATCATAAAATATTAATTAAAAAAAATAAATTCCAAAAAAAATTCACACTCTGTATATGTTCGAAATTGGAAGAAAATAAACAAAAGAGTAGGTATGTACAATACATTTGGCAATCCTGCAGTCCTGGCAAGACCCACCAGCCAATAAAATACAACGAGCAAAATTGCCGCATCAACAAAGTTACTTCAATTTCAGTAACGACTTCCGAAATTCTTCCACCGGAAAAATCGTATCATCGACCGGAACACGGCAAAATGCAAAAGGTCATGCGATGTTCGCGGAAACCGTGCGTGCGTTTGTGCAATTTTGCGAAAATAACGAACTCCATGCCGGCACCTTACCGCAAGTTCCGACGGGCTCTCCTCGACTATCAGCGTTATGTCCATGGCGGAAGCTTGTCAATCTCGAAGAATTTTACATGGTGAACTCCGGTGGACTGGGGGGGTGACTCTCTCGCCGGCAACTCGAACGCAACGCGACGCCCGCACACCGTGCGATTGATCGGCGCGACCGACGCCGCTGGCGCGCAAGAGCGGCGTCGCGACGCCGTGCGCGTCGGGACGGCGGCGCCGACGCTGGACGTCGACTTCGAAAATAGCGGGGTTCGGGGAGGGGCGGAAGGGGGAACCTTGAGACGACGGGGTATAGATTGGGTTGAGATGTGATATAGAGGGTGATTCCAACAGTAATTTTGAAATAGTGTGTCCGTGGATAGTTTTCGGAATAGGTGTCAATAACACATTTTAGAGTTTCATAATGAGACGTAACAAAAATAAGTCGTATTAATCAGTATATACAGGGTGAGTTTTTTTCGATGACCACTATGGGGATCTCGGAAACTAGCACAGCTAGAGCAAAGGTTAAATGGGGAAAGAATTGCAGCTTTGAATGCTCAATTTAATGCCCCTTTTGGATTTTTAAAAAAGTTCATGGCTCACTAGGTATTTTCAAAAAGAGTGATTTCTTGCTATTTCATCAGATCTCTGTAGCTCCGTTATTTCTGATTATACAGAAAAACTGTAGAGACAAAAATTGTAGATAATTTTGGGCCTAATAAGATAATCTGTTCCAATTTTTTATGTTGTTTGTGATTTTTGAGATATGACATAAACTTGTGATTTTTTCAATGTAAATCATAGTTGGCTGTGACCTTATCAAATCGGCCATTTTTTGAGCTTTCCAAAGATATAATACTCGGCATAGTTATTATAAAAAATAAAATAGCTATGGCTAATTTTCTGATTTTTGTAAATTTTCACAGTCGGCCATGGAATATTCTCATAATTACGTTCTATTTTATAATAAGACGTAATTCAAACTTTCAAATATTTTATTTTAAGTATTTTAAGCTGGTAACAAAATGTAACAAAATAAAGCAAAAATTATCATGATGGAGCTCCACCACATAATTATTTGCCCGTAAGAAATTATCTAGATCAGCTCTATCCAAATAGTTGGATAGGGAGAAAAAGACCTATTTCCTGGCAGCCCCAATGCACCGATTTTTCTGTTTTGGATTTCTTTTTGTGGGGAACAGTGAACAGTACAAAATAAAGTATAAGGCAATTGTTGAATTAAGAGCAGCTGTTTTAGAAGCAATTGCCGGTATTGACAGGCGCTCTCTAAGAAAGGCGACAAATTCAGTTTTAGAAAGATGCAATATTTGCATAAATAATAATAGTGGATTGTTTGAACACCTTTTTTATTTTAAAAGGTGACCTTTAAAATAATAATTTGAATTTGAGTTTTTTATTTTTGTTTTATTTTATTACATTTTGTTACCAGGTAAAAACAAAATATTAAAAAGTTTGAAGCATATCCAATTATAAAATAGAACGTAATTATGAAAATATTCCATGGCTGACTATGTAAAAATAAAAAAAAAACAGAAAATTAGCCATAGCTTTTTTATTTTTTATAATAACTATGCCGAGTATTATATCTTTGGAAAGCTCAAAAAATGGCCGATTTGATAAGGCCACAGCTAACTATGATTTACATTTAAAAAACACAAGTTTATGTCATATCTCAAAAATCATAAACAACATAAAAAATTGGATCAGATTATCTTATTAAAGCCAAAATTATCTAAAATTTTTGTCCTTGCAGTTTTTCTGTATAATCAGAAATACCGGAGCTACAGAGATCTGATGAAATAGCAAAAAATCACTATTTTCAAAATATCTAGTGAGCTATGAACTTTTTTAAAATTCGAAAAGGGTCATTAGATTGAGTATTCAAAACTGCAATTATTTCCCCATTTCCTTTGTTCTAGCTCTGCTAGTATCCGAGATCCTCATAGTGGTCATCGAAAAAACTCACCCTGTATATAGGGTGTTATGGAGGTAAATTTGAAAATGCGCCCAAAAGTATACAGAAACAATAATTATTTTCAAAGTTATGCGAACCTTTTATAAGGAAAAGTTGTTTGGAATAAGGAATTATGCCAGTCTCCCAATGTTGATGCGGCTCTGCCCACTTTGATTATTTTTTCTTTTCGTTGTTGTTAACAATATGACAGTCCTTATTTTCGAATATTTCTTATTTAAAGAAGCTGTCTAGAATTGGAAGATGTGTCTGAATGCACATTTTCATTAAGAGACCATGCGGTAGTGATTTCCAAAATATCAAGATCCAACTTTTCTTTTTTTGTTATTTACACTTATTTCGACAATTATCCAGGAACACACTGTATATGTTAAAATAACTGCCACCCTATAAGAGTAGGGTAATTAGTCATTCGTGTAACTATTCGCTGATTTTCAGCACTTTTGAACTTATTCAAAAAAATATTCATAGTGTCTCAAAAAACTGACCAAATGGTGCTCACTTCTAGTCAAACCAGAAGTCAGAAATGGGAGCATACAATTTTCTGTTACTCCCCTTACAGTTGTTAGTTATATTCCGGGTTAAAATTAAATTAAAATCCAATTTCACAATTAATTATATGCAAAAGTGTCCCATTCGTAGAGTTTGTTCCAAAATGTATGCAACATGTAGACAACTTTTTTATTTTTGACATCTAAAAAAATGTTACTCTACATAAAAGTTGGTGTTCATTATGAAAGTGAGAAATCGTAGATCAAAGTTCAGATATAGTTAATATTTAGAACCCCACTGTTTTTTTTTTGAAAATATGTCGAGAGTTAAGTAGGTAACTTATTTTTTCAAAATACAGAAAAATATTAGTCAATTTCCGATTTTATAATAATAATAATAATAATAATAATTCTCACCCTCACAATACTCCAAACTAGGAGTACCCCAGAAGCAACCACATGCTTGTGCGGGGGAGGGGGGCAATTACTATTATTTTGTCTTCGTTGCCATTTGCGGCTAGGGCCGACTTTTTTCCCGATAGAACTAGGATAGCATTCGCTCAAGTACTACGGAAAACCCTAGAAAACCGTAGTAATCCCAGTGAGTGTAGGACAATTAGTAAATCACACGGATAAAGCTATTTAGGAGCAATACCGTGAACCCACATTTATCCAGCGCTCTTGGCCATAGCGGTGTTTTTCTTTAAAGACATGTGCATGCGCCTGCCTCGACATCGGTTCGAACCAAGGTCGATCGAAGGCAGAAAAACATGCAGTCTAAAAAGTCAGCGCCGGTACGAGCGACGCCACCGCGATCAATATCTCAAACTTAACTTATTTAATGTTCTAATTGGACGCCATTGTTTTTTTTCTTTTTCGGGTGAAACTTCGTACCTATCTCAATTAATCCAACATATTGTGCCAAAATTCAGAGAAGCATTTTATTACTTAGTAATTAATTATTAGTAAGATATTACACTTATTTATAACTATATGTAGGTACTCAAAAAATATGCATTCAAAAATAAAAAAAATCCCATGATGCATACGAGAACTTTTAGGTCACACAATTTTTAAAATTATCCTATATATTAACCTTAATTTCTTAATTAGATTGCTGATTTTCTTTTTATTTTTTGATTCTAATTTTTCTCTATATAGATGTGATATGATTTTTTTAAATGTTAATGTTTGCGAAACTAGTATGTTAGCGATAATTTTATATCAAAATCTGAATAAATGTAAGTGTAATAAATAAAGTGTAATAGAAGTCAGTCTCAGAAACTTCGTTTTTAAGAATTTAAATTTAAGCTAAATTAATAATTATACCTAATCTAGTTGCTATTGAGTAAAACAAATGAACAATATATTCTTATTTCTGATGTTTTGATATTGGTTGATAATGTACAAACAACCAACCATGTTAATGTTCCTTTATTTTTTTTTTTTAATTTTTATATAAAGCATTAAAAAATTTCCCAAAACTTTTGTTCCATAATTTACATGAGTAATAACAGCAGACAATAAAATCAAATAAGACTGTAGATAATAAAATCAATTTGCTTCTGCATACTATTCCATCTTCAGTTGAATTCAGCTTTTTGTTCCTACTTTTCCAAATTGCATATTTCCATCTTTGGACTTGGCTGCACTGAAGACGCACAAAGTGTAAAAATGCAGTTTTCACTATCAAAGATATGCTTAGCTTTACGGAGTCTGATCAGTTCATTCATGGTTCAGATTTAGGTATTGTGATTTTGGGGACAAAATAAATTTTAATAGATTAATCATTCGTGCAGCATATCTCTAGAGATGCAGCTGTCAAGTTCGTTGAGAACGTGTCAGACCATCGCGCTATTTCAAAGAGAAATTACACTGGTTTCTCTCAACAAGTTTGCGGCCCATTTACATAAAAGAATGGAGGCGTTCCATTAAATCAACTCTGTGAGATATAAATCACTATCAATGTCTGGGCTAGAACGAATGCTAGACAATAGAAATATTAATTAACTCATTTCATTGTAATATGAACTTTCCTTATATGGATTTTATGGACACATTCATCGACGGGCTTCAGACTCTTCATACTTTTCGACATACCTACTCGGAGTACCTACATTACGTTGGCATTTGAATGGGTTTGTTGAATCCAACTCATTCAGGCAATAGCAAATTCAGTTCATAACGATGCTTTTAATGGTAACTACTGAAATGTAACAGGGCAATTCTGTAACATTTAACGACGTCGTTTACTCTACAGTTTTATATGTATAGTGCTGTTCAATTATCGTTCATGGGCAACTGTACAACTTTTCCCATTCTAAGGCCGCAATCGCTGGAAATAGTTAGACATTGATTACACGGAATTTCGTATTAAAATATACATATTATATTATATTTGATCTTCAAATTTAAAAGGGGAAGATTTTGTGAGCTAAAATTAGCTTTGAGTAAAAGAAAATAAGGGGAGAAGAATAACCACTATCGAAATTGGCAGGTAATTCTGTCATCGCTTGTTCATCGTCCCATATTATTTTTTACCAATGACGTCGGAACCTATAGACAGGTTTGTTTTGATAAACGCTTGACGTCCAGAACTAATCACAATC
This sequence comes from Pseudeuparius sepicola, assembly GCA_963920635.1. Lineage (NCBI taxonomy): Eukaryota > Metazoa > Arthropoda > Insecta > Coleoptera > Anthribidae > Pseudeuparius > Pseudeuparius sepicola. The sequence goes on along the minus strand of OY987300.1, from coordinate 68,321,339 downwards.
TGTAAGCGCTCCATTAAATTATTCCGAAAATGTCGTGAGATTGTCAGAAATTGCCCCTTTTTGTCGAGCCGTAGCGAACTTATTTCGACTCTGGGCTCGGAGGCTGGCGTCGTTAGACTATCCCCCGAGTCTTCAGGCGAGGTTCCGATGCTTCCGGCGCCCCCAAACAAGAAAAAACATGCGATATCTAAGTGTGATTCTGGAGGAACTATAACCGGGAATCACCGGGTGTATAGTTGGTTGATGGTTGACTTTCTGTCTTTGTTTGTAGCATGTTTTTAGAGCAGTATGGATATATTTAATATTGGAGTCAAAATAAAGGGCATTTTATGAATGGAGCACCACGTCTATAGGTTTTGACGTTATTGTTTTTTACCTAGACTACAGAATAGGTGGCTATTCTGTGCCTGGACCAAGACTGGGTATCATCACTGGCACTACATATCGAAAAGAATAGACTGGGTAGTTTAATATTACTACCTAAGCCATGATTTTTTTCAAAAATCCACAAGGTGCATTAAAGTGGGCCTACAAAACTGCAATTCTTTCCCCATTTAACCTTCCTTCTATCTCCCATAGTTTCAGAGATCCCCGCATACTGATCATAAAAAAAAACTCACCCTGTAGATATAAAATATAAAGAGACTAAAACATTTTTAAAGGCCGATCAAAATTATCTAGCCAGCCATTTTTTTATTTTTTGTTAGATATAATCGTCAACGACGTTTCCTAATTTCAAATTGTGTTTGAAACTACAATTGACATTCTCTCGTGACCCAGTTGCATTATATCGTGCATGTTCGAGGAACTCTCAGATACTGGAAAAAATTTTGACTCTGCTTTAAGTAGTTTTTCCGCGATGTCGTACTCATATTAGAAATGTGTATCAAAAGTATATGCAAGCCTCTTATACAATTAAGCTTTTTTAATTCTAAAAAAATAGTTATATATCTACCTAATACTGCTCCAGGCTCCAGAAATTCGATCTGCTGATATTACGTAAATGACTAACTTCATGAATTATTATTAAGGTAAACAATCTGATATACCTGGTTGAGAAACCGCAGGTAGGTTACTTCGAACATATAAACAACGAAACAATCAATTAGTTTCACGCCGCTCTGCTATTTTAATTGGTAACTGTGACTAAACGGAAATCATTAGAAAAAGGCAAAAAGACAAAGTAGAGATGTTACAGGCGCAGAGAGGCACACGTCTCATTAGTTAGAAACTATAGCAGATTTACGGCGAGTTATTCCATGCTTAAATTACTACAATCGCCATTACAAGCAATTCACCTTTTTGGATTCAAATAGCAGGTCAAGTTCAATGAGGAATTGTTGGCGTCATTTTCTGGTGAAAATGGTCGTAAAATTGAATGGATATGGCTACGTCAAATCATCCTAGATTGGCTTATTAAATTTGAAAAGGCCGTTAAATTAAATAATTTTTTGTTGACGTTTTACACTTAAACAATTCCTTTTACTGTTACAGATCCGCCGGCGGTAATCGCTTATTTTATGACGGCTGTTTACCATATTTATTATCTTATTAATTTATAAAATAATTACCGTCAAGCAGGTGGTCTTTTCAGCAATAAAATTGAAGAATGTTCATTTACGAAGAAAATGTTTACCCATTGCGTTACTGACAAACGACATTTAGTTATAACTACCCTAACGTTACAATAAACCAAAGAAGGAAATGGGAACTATTGATTTCAGCAATTACCAACAACCCTTAGATAAGCTGAAAATGCAACGAACTCGTATAGCATCAAATTCTCAAGATAATGACACAATTTCGTACCTTCCAAGGTTTCATTTTCGAATTGTGCCAGCGGCTTTAGAAAGGAATATCGATTGTAGATTGGATCCAGAACCTCGAGGATGCATTATCCTCGACTTGAATTCTTGTTATCTAAAAAGAGGTTTCAGCCCGTCTGCACTTTTTCTAATTATCCAGTTCTTTGTAAGCAAAAACGAAGAACAATGCTCTTCCACGAATTTCGCCTCTTCTATACAGTGTGTCCAGGGATGGACTTAAGTATACATATAGGGTTTCCCAACGAAAACTTGACCCCTCAAAAAGTAGAAAACCGAAAAATATTAGAAAATTCGCCGAGACCCGTCGATTCAACTCGATATGTTCATCCCCCTAAACCCTAGCAACCCCAACTTTAAAATTTCAAATGGAACTACCCCCCTTGTGGCGCATCATTTTAAAGCCCTTTTTATTGAGAATACAGTGATGTATCGTTTTTAGAATTCTGTTGAGATTTCACAGAATTATTGGCTAAAAACGGAAAGTTGTCAATCTACTGTATGTACGCGTAGTAATTTCTGCACAAATGCCCACCACTAATAAGTTTTTATCTACTACACACAACCAAATTACCTAGTTTTTATTGACGTGTCGATCAGTTTACAAAAAAGGCACAAATGAAAAAGCTGAAGCAAAACAAAAAAGTTCATACGAATTCTAACCTTATATCTTTTTAAAATATGTAACAAAAAGTCATTGTCACAAAAAAAAGTACCCGTTTTGTTGCCTGTAACCACGAATTCGTTAGTTTCAGCCTGCTATTGAAAGTGGAAACGTATTTTCGAAATGGTTTATTCTATCGCGGAAAGGGTAGAATTTGTTATCGAAATCATGACTGCACTACAGCACGAGGTGCAACAATTTCTAACCTTTCCGCGATAGAATAAACCATTTTAAAAACACGTTAACACTTTCAATAGCAGGCTGAAACTAACGATTTCGTTGTTACAAGCAAAAAAACGGGGACTTTTTTTGACAGTGACTTTTTGTTGTTTTAAAAAGATATAAGGTTTGAATTCGTATGAACTTTTTTTGTTTTGCTCCAGCTTTTTCATTTGTGACTGTTTTGTAAACTGATCGACACGTCAATAAAAACTAGGTAATTTGGTCGTGTGTAGTAGACAAAAAAACTTATTAGTGGCGAGCATTTGTGTAAGAAATTATTACGCATACAGTGGATTGTCAACTTTCCGTTTTTAGCCAATAATTCTGTCAAATTTCAACATAATTCTAAAAACGACACATCACTGTATTCGCAATAAAAAGGGCTTTAAAATGATGTGCCACAATGGGGGTAGTTCCATTTGAAATTTTAAAGTTGGGATTGGTAGGGATTAGGGGGATGAACATATCGGGTATAGGCTTGACTGTCAAAAAAGCTCCCCCCAACAACAAAAATCGACGGGTCTCGGCGAATTTTCAAATATTTTACGGTTTTCTAATTTTTGGGGGTCAAGTTTTCGTTGGGAAACCCTGTAGGTAGGGTAATTCGAGGATAGATGGCTCACATTTTTTATTTTTGTCTTAACTTAGCAATATTTTGGATATAAATTACGATTTATTTTTTTGAAACTCTTTATTCATTACGGAATTGTTTTTAACTAAGTAAAACTCATAAAATATAAAACATTAAGTTCTAATAAAAAAATAACAAATTTAGAAAAAAACCATCTCACCCGCAATGCTAACGTGAGATGGCGCAATTAATTGGAACTATAATAATTAGGCGATGAGAAAATATTTTTTTAGTCGAAAACATCACTTTTTCTTACACATAACAATACCACAATGGTGGCAAAAATTGACAAACTTAGAGCACGAATCGTGAAACCATCATCAGTGTAAGCATTTTACCCAGTCATCAGATTTTGTCGTTTGTGAATAGATCTCGCCACAACCAGCGCAAGCATCATCATCGTGGCCCATATCATCTGAAGAATCACACACGCTTATATTTTGTAGGCATACTGAAATAAAGGGAAAATGCAATGAGCCATCTCACCTCCAATTAAAGTAAACCATCTCTCCTCAACTTATAAGGGGAGATGGCGCACTCCGAAAACACCAAACCTTTAGAAATATGGACATTTTGAGGTTATGCAACTAAAGTTGGGTATTATTACTTACCTGAGGTGTTAATCCGGGTGAAGTTCTTGTTAAATTATTGTAGTGTCAATGTATCAAAATAAGACGTACCCAAAAAATTTCTGGCACATCTAAATACAAATATTTTAAATTTATTCTATTTAGATTTGACTCGCGAACCACAGCAGCTAGGACAGCGTGCAATATCAACTAAGGCATGTCCATTGACGAAATCAGAATGCTAATCTTAAAATTTTCTAAATATGTTCTGCAATGGGTAACTTCCTTTTAATAATACTTATCAGATACAGGTGTGTTAGGTATTCCTGTAACGTATTTCACTGCAGTCTGCAGCCATAATAGCATTGAAATATTACTGTATTTCCCATTCCGTATTCTAGTGGCATTCCCCGAGACTCGTACGCTTACCTTGAGCTGTTGGTGCTTGTGCATCTTCGTAGGCCTGTTCTGGGAAACTGCTGCGGATGCTGCGAAAGCCCCCGCGGCCTTACGAGACATGCATTGCCCCATGGGGACCGGCTGAGATTTCCTGCGCCAGATCTAGAAAACCCGACAAATCTCGTTACGGGGAAAATATAAGATTGGCGATGTATAGAAAGAAGATACCCGTAGCGAGCGGAATTTTCCAATGATTTTATAAAAGCGAGAAATTCGGTTTGAAAATGGCATGCGAAGAATTGCTTTTCAACGGAATTAAAGTAAATTTTAGGTCTGCGTGTTTATAGAAAGAATTATTTAGCATTATAGTAGTACCACCACCAAACTACTAATAATCCACACCAATAATTAATTACGAGATATCTAAATCTCTCCATTTGACCAAGGCAAATGCAGATCTTGTTGAAAAATCAAAACACTTCTATAAACTGGGAAAATATATATTTCTAAATAAAATTGTACATTATTAATAAGTTTTCTCTTAAGATGCATTATTTGAGATGCATTGGCATAACTAAGGGGGGGCTCCAAGAAGGGCTATAATAGGCTTTCTCAGAAAGTATGTATACAGGGTGACCGTATTTCGAATCTATGCATGGGGATGTTGGTTATCTTAAGACATACGAGGTCGGTTAAATTGGGGCAAAGTTGCGGAATTTGATGCCGAGTAACATGGTAAAAAGAAATTTTGGCTGGCCCTTTTCGTTTTGAAATTAATGCGAAAAAACTGAAAATTGTCGTTTTCGTTTTCATTTTTTTAAACGAAAACGAATGGCGCTGGACATTTTTAAGTTAAACATTTTTAAGGCACTTTTTTACAAGGAATCTAAATATGACCTCGCATTTTTTTTCTCGCCTCCCTGGACAAAGATATGACGATCAACTTTTATTTTGCTTATGGGCGCCATATTGGATTTTTCAATTTTTGAAAAGAGGATATTTTTCTGGTTAAAATGATATATCACACATTGTGCTTTACTTTGTTTTTCTTGCCGTAATATCAAATTAATCGTTTTTGTATAGAGTGCCTTGGAAAAATAAGCCCCATAATGTTTGACGTTTTTGCATAGAGTTGGAAACATAAGCCTAGTTACCCATTGTTGCGAACTGCGAAGTGTGCTTTGGAATATTGTTTAACGGTTCAGTAAAAATTCAGTTAATGTTAAATTTGTTAAATAAATCATAAACGTACCACGAGACTATGATCTGAGACCTTGTTCTTTATTCGTCATTTGCCATATAACACATTAACACTAAAAGAGTTAAACTGGAAACACAAGAACAACAAAAACCTAGAGTAGACAATCCTGTTTTACAATAAATGTTCAATTTGTCCTCCTTGTTCCTCAAGGCACAATGCAGCACGTTTCCTTAAATTGTTTATGGCTCGTCCAATATCCCTTCGACGTCATTTATATTTGAATAATAAATTTAAATCATGTCACGCTTTTCTTCTTGTGAAAATTACATGTTTTCAGTAAACTAAAGTATCCGTGACACTTAAAATTGTACTAATCTATCAAACGTTATATGGGGCTTATGTTTCCAAGGCATTCTATGCAGAAATGTCAAACATTATGGGACTTATGTTTCCAAGACACTCTATGCAAAAACGTCAAATATTATGGGGCTTACGTTTCCAGGGCACTCTATGCAAAAACGATTAATTTGATATTACGGCAAGAAAAACAAAGTATGTGTGACATATCATTTTATCCTCTTTTCAAAAATGCAAAAATCTAATATTGCGCCCATAAGAAAAATAAAAGTTTATCGTCATATCTTTGTCCAGGGAGTGTGACATATCATTTTAACCAGAAAAAAATCCTCTTTTCAAAAATGCAAAAATCTAATATGGCGCCCATAAGAAAAATAAAAGTTTATCGTCATATCTTTGTCCAGGGAGGCGAGAAAAAAATGCGAGGTCATATTTAGATTCCTTGGAAAAAAGTGCCTTGATGATGTTTAACTTAGAAATATCCAGCGCCAATCGTTTTCGTTTAAAAAAAAAAGTTTATCGTCATATCTTTGTCCAGGGAGTGTGACATATCATTTTAACCAGAAAAAAATCCTCTTTTCAAAAATGCAAAAATCTAATATGGCGCCCATAAGAAAAATAAAAGTTTATCGTCATATCTTTGTCCAGGGAGGCGAGAAAAAAATGCGAGGTCATATTTAGATTCCTTGTAAAAAAGTGCCTTGATAATGTTTAACTTAGAAATATCCAGCGCCATTCGTTTTCGTTTAAAAAAATAAAAACGAAAAAGACAATTTTCAGTTTTTTCGCATTAATTTCAAAACGAAAAGGACCAGCCTAATGTTACTCGGCATCAAATTCCGCAACTTTGCCCCAATTTAACCGACCTCGTATCTCTTAAGATAACCAAGATCCCCATGCATAGACTCGAAATACGGTCACCCTGTATAGCCTCCTCTGAACTCAGGAAGAAATACAACGTCATCAAAAATGTGTTCAAGTGAAACATTTACAAGATAGATATAAAGTTAAAATTACTGTCAACTTTTTATTATGTTTCTCTTACTTCATCTTGATATCCTTTGCTGTGTCTCAAAGTGAGTTGTTTGATCATAATGAATGGCATCAGCAAGGTGTTTTTGGCTGGCTTAATTAGGCTTAATTGTTTTTTGCAGTTGTCGTAACCCGTATTTTGGAAGGCAATTAAAAAATTTTTGAAGCGCTAAGTATTTATAGCCAAGACTTGACTTTTCGTAATTTTTGCAGAAAAAATTAAGAAGGACTGATTATGGTCTGGTAAAAATAATAAATAAAATTGTTACGCACTTGGCAAGTAAGGGTTGTAAGAAAAAAATTGAAAATTAAGATTCTAAAATAATGGAAGATTATAAGGCACATTTCCAAATTAACTGCAAACAAACAAGTTTCAGTCCAAGCAGGTTGCTATGCTGGTATATCAAGACCTAACTGTAACTTTTTTGCCATTTATATTGCAGTTTATATAGGTCTCTATGCGTCGATCTGTGGGCACATGGTATACAAAAGCATCATAGTCCTTAATATTTTTAGGAAATTCTAATCCTTATATAACCAGTGATTTCTGAAGCTACCAAGTTGACATGTAAATTTAAAAATATTATTCTATTTTCGTTAGAAATAAACGTTCTAAAAAATCATTGCATGCTACTTAAGTTTTTGGAAATAAATTGCAAATAAAATAATCAAGTTTTTGGGAGAAAAAAAGTATATTTAATATATTTACTGAAAGAGCAATGCAACTTAAATATCACCACAAATAATGTGAAGAAAATGTACTAAATGTACTAAAAAAAATTTTAGACAGTACCTAAATCCAAAAATATAATTTTAAATTAAAATAATTAAACTTTATTATAAAAATCTGCAAATTTCTTAAAACTTTGGAGTCTAGTTTGGTTCAGTGCACAAAATTAAAAAGTTATAACCCCTGTAATATTGTTGTAAACAAATGCAAATCGCGAGGTTATATAAATGTATGAAGAAATGCCTGCTTTAAAATGCCTTAAATACATAAAATGCTTTCTACGCATTATTAGGTACCTAACCTAGGTTGTTTGTTTAAACTCGATTTTATTAGAATAATTAAACTTCACAGGAAGTAAAATCTGCATTATCGGTGAAAATGTATTGCATAAAGAACGAAACCAATCTGCCATGGAAGAGAAGAAAAAATATTCCCAGATTCTCATTTAACAGACATTTGTTTATACTATTTTTTATTATTGGAAATGTTGGCTAATGTGAGATTGCAATTTAATAAGGATGGTTGCTTCAGACACTTGAAAAAATTGAATTCTTGGTAGCTTATACCACAGCTTACCCGTAAGCTGTGCTTATACCACAGAATAAATAGCTACACTGAAAAATTGACAGATATTATAATGTCCACAAAACTTATTTTTTCTCTAAAGCTTTTCAAATAGATCAATACCTACAACAGTTGGATGAGGTGAGGACTGGCCAACTTGAGCAAACCAAGCACGAAACACACTGAAGATAAATTTTTGCGAAAACCATAAAATATTTGGATTTGGAAAGCCCTCCATGGACAGGGTGTAAATTTTGCTTGGGGCATATTTAAAAATACATTTTTAGAACTCACCCTTACATCTCGAGAACCACCCCCTTGAATGTTAGTGAAAACAAAATGATCTTAGAAATAAAAACTATCAAAATTTATTAAAAATAAATGAGGAATGTACATTACATAAATGAAAAAGGCTGAAGTGTCATCTCATGTGAAAATATTTTATTATGAAAATAGATGTCCATTATTGCCAATACCTAACTAAGTAGGTAATGCATGTAAATGCCAGCGCAAGTCGACCCTACTGTAGTTTGAAAAAAAAAATGTGTTGCTCTTACAACAACTTTCAAACTTGTCAGCCATTAGCTCTTTAATACATCACTAGGTGGGTAGATACCTCGCTGGGTACTTATCCCATTTCCTAAGTGTTTGATGAGAACAAATTCACCTTTGCCTCTCCATTTTCGTAATTTGTAATTGGAGGAAATGAAAATTATAAGAAACAATATAATAATGCAAGATGATTAAATTTACATGAATTCCAATTTTCAACATTCAAATTAAAAATATTATCGCTGTAAAAATTTTTTTGTTATTGCTCAACATTTTTTGTTTTGGCACTTCCGATATTTTCCATTTACATTCCTCAATAATACAAGCAACGTAAAACAATATCAAATAAAACGGTATAGTCTAGTGCGCATTCCCCTCAATACTGAAACTTCAAATATTCCAACCGAAAGATTTTATTTATAGTACTGAATAACGTTGGCAAATCATATTTTCATCACTACACTCGATGACACCTCCATAATTAAAGTGAAATCATTCACTACAGCCCCACGCACGATTCATCTTCAAATTGGCAAAAGCATAATATGTCAGTTGGCAGTTCAGTTCAGTCATAAAAACTGAAATGTGTCTTCGCTTTTTATTTCTACTTCAAACTTTCACATTAATTGGGTTCTCAACGTAGGAATCCCGAGCGGAATCCTTTTCGAAATCACGAATTAAATTAAGTTTGGATTGCAACTCAACAAACATTATAAATTACTTTTGAGATACCATCTGCTGGTTTTATTATGTTCATTATGTTCCCTATCAATTTATAATTAAGGTAGGTAGTAGTTAGTAGTAAAATATTTTAAACGAAATACTTATAGGAGCAGAAATCCAGTGATAAAAAAACATTATAGAACTAAAATGCAAAGTGCAATGTTAGTGTAATATTTGATTATTTTTAAAGATTATTATTTTATTTTTGTGATTTTCTTCCATCTTATTTATTTAGTGAACATGTCCATAATTATTGGATTAAATACTTCTAGATCCTAATTTATGTTAATTCTTGGCTCCTCGTGTTTGCTTCATCATGTTCTGCTATCCTTGAAATAATTATTAGTAAAACCTTCAATTTGTAACCTTTGTGGAAATATTATTTTTTCCATAAGATAACCTCTTACTTCATCTAAATAAAGACAGGTGTGAAACGAAGCATTTAAAAATGAAACTTACTGCTCTAGAAACATAAGTATTTCATAGAATGAGAAACATAAAAGTATTTCATATTTTACTTGTCTGCTTATACACTTTCGTTTTTTCTTATGGTTTGCAGTTTTTGTAATTCGATTTTGTAACATCGCCTAATTGTTTAACATCTCGTTTGTTTTATATAACAACGAGTGGTACATTAGGAGAATAATTAGATCATTAAAACTCGTTTCACTTCAAGTAAAAGGAACAAAAGTAAAACTTATTAAACTAACATATTCGGAACTTCTATACACTTTCAATCTTACAATTTTCGAGTATTTATCGCAGGATTTTTTAATTGCAAGGCAGGAACGTTAAATTAGTACAATTAATTAATGGATAAGAAATGTAAGCAGAGCCATAAATAACAAAGCTTTGCCTTTGTTGGGGTTCGCTTTTCTAGCGCAACGTAGATTATCAGACATGGGAAAATTCTAACCTTTAGAGAATGGTTAAAACAAGAAGGCTATTAGCATTAGAACATCATATTAGATGTTGAAAGTATCTTCTTACGGTCACGTTTTTTTCGATACAAGGAAACTTATTGATTTTTAATAAAGATTGAGCTTAAAATCAATTTAAGAAAAAACACTTCTATCTTCTTCTTTCAAATAACATACCCTTCATATTCTTGTTGAAATGAAATTATTATTTGGTGTTTTAAATTTTCCCATATTTTCATTTTATTTCATTTATTTATTCCAATCTTACAAAAAAAAATCTTATTAAGTAAGGTCACCCAAGAGTACGCACTTAATATTGAAAGTTAAATAAATCGACAACAATAAGTAATACAGATTTATTCGACACAGTAAGTCCTTATTACATTTAAGAATATGTCATGCAAGGAAATATTTTTTTATAATTATCGACATGATAGATATTACCTACATCTTTAATACAAAAAAAAAACAGTTTGCGTACTGTTAGGAACGAGAGATCGAAAGAGTACGCAGTGCTGGATATAAGATGCCAAAAATTATAAAATTATGTACTTATAAAATTGGTGAATTGCCTGTAAAAGTGCGTACTCTTAGGAGCTGCGTACTCTTATGCGCTCTAACCCTATAGGTAGTTTCATTTCAAGTGAAAGTGAACTCCAAAACATGCTTGACATGTATTTCGATTTATCTTCCAAAAAAATGCTTCCTTAAAATAAGTTTTGTTTAATTTTTTTATCATAAAATTTAGTTAAGTTGTAATATGAAGAAAATTGTGGGATAACTTTTTTATACTCATATAAATGCATAGGTATATATTGTAAGTTGCAGTGCAAAATTTGCACATTTAATGTGCAAAAATTTGCGCAAAATCTAGTTATTCAATTAACGTTTCATATTGAAATAGATAACTACCCTTTGAAGTATAATAATTAGCAATGAATAATATGAAGTAATAAGTAACAATTATTGTAATACTTATTCGTAAAAAAAGTCGATGAATGAAAGATACCTACTGGGCGACCGAACTGACTTTCTGACCTCTTGGCATAGTTTTTATAATGGGCATTCATTTTTGTATTATTTAGTGGAATGAATTGCAAAAATAGATAAGTCAACTTTCATTTTATTGTTGAATAGCGTACCGATGTGAAGGTTCCGTAAAATGCCGATTTATTATCTCACACCATAACAAAGCACCTGTCAGAAAATTTCTGTTCACCTCCTTATGAAGCGGCATTAGAAAAGCATTGTTGTTTACGTACCGCCACCTTCAGGTTACTTGTGATGCCCAACCCATAACCAGGGAGCGGAAAAAATAAATGCAATATACTTACGAAAAAATATTCAGACCGCCCTGACCGGCCAATGGAACTAAACAGAAAATTGGAAATATTTTAAATAGAGCGACATTTTGAGCACAAAGCAATTCTGGTAGGTGAACGTTCTATAAAATATTCATGGAACGAGAGATGGGCGAATTGATATAATACTTAAACAAAGTAAAAAACCGTTCGTTTTCTGCTGCATTGTAAATTAAAAATAAATAAATAAATTTGGGATCAAGAACAGGTACAGCTTCTATGTACCAAACTAGAACCATATTTATAACTCTTAGTCATTTTAGTCAATCATTGTTCAAAATAAAGCCTCTTTAAAACTGTTACAAACTAAATTTACAAATTCTAAAATAGGCTTACAACACAGACAAAGCTACACCTAGACTGTCAAAACCACTGTTGAAATGTCGGCCAGGCACAACAAATATTTAGCATAAAATTTTATAAGTAAATTAAAATATTTATTTTAGCTCAAATTAGTATCGAGTTTACAATTATTTATCTGTTTTAATTTGTTTTTCGATTTTTTGTAGTGATAAAGTACCGGGACGGTCGATATTTCTCGAGTTTTAGTATTTTATCGGTATCGAACAAATATATCGATTTTGGAAGTATCCTATATTGTCTGAAAATGTGCCGGTATGGTCGATATTTCTTGATTTTTTAGTATTTCGTCGGTATTCAACAAATATCGATTTTATAAAATTGTTCGACATCTTCCAAAAGAGTGCCGGTAGGACAGAAATATTTTTGCTATTAGGTTTATGTCAATATCGAAAGTGTCGAAAAAGTATGGATTGCTTATAGCACAGACCTATATAGCTTCATATAGGTCTGTGCTTATAGTAAAACATATGGTACTCTTAAAGTATTTTTTAAAAAAATGATTTGAAAAAGATCAAAGTAGACCAATCAGGTAATACGAAATTTGTGACAGCGTGTAATTTTTAATTCATCACTTTATCCTATAAAAAAAATTTTGATAACCGGAAGAGAAAAATTAATAATCAAGAAAATTAAAATGAAAGACTTCTAAACTTCGGTAGAAAGAGTTTCCAAAAAGCTTTATTTTGACACCACGATCAATAAAATTGTTCAATTCAACTGATGTTAGGTAATATCAACGTTGATATCTTAGTTATATTTATATAACTACAGTAGATATGTAGTAAGATACCTAATATAGGAATATACTGTGTATATTCGATTAAAAGAAATATTCGTTTCCAAATGCTCATATTATAGTGTGTCGTGGGATGAGACTGGGCATATAAAGCAAAACAAAACTGAAGATGGAATAACAAACATAACTATCACAACGAGTCCCAAAAGTAAGCAGTCAGATGTTAACAAAGCAAAAAAATAAGTACCTAATTTGCGAGTAAGTCATAAAATGGTATTTAAATGAAATTTCCTACAGGTAGTTAATGTACGACAGTTTGCTGTTGGGACATCTATGCAATACGTCGAATATTTATTGAAGCATATTTAGACCATACTAAGGGTATTTTTTAGTTGGTACATATTATGATAGTTATTTATGTATCAAGGGCGTTAATTAAGCGTTTAAAGTCCGTAGAGTGAAGTTAATATCCAATATCCCGAGGCCTTTACTTTAGCGAGTAATACCTAAAGTTAACGGGCGTTAAAGTAGCACTTTAACGCCCTGGGGCGTTAAAGTGCCACTTAAAGCCCGCTAAACTTAATCATAAAGTGAACTTTAAAGCCCGGAAATGAATAAAATAAATTTTAACACAAGGCAAGTAAGTATACCTGAGTTGGTACAGGACGGGGTGTCCATTCTAAGACGCCACTCGCGTTTGCCCCGGCAGTTTTTAAGGAAAATTCATAGTTCAAAAACTACCTAGTCTACTTAGAAAGTTATGACGGAAATACCTACATTATTTTTCACAAAAAAAAAACAACAAAATGGTGCTATGTCCTTTATTTCGCTATAGGAGGTTAGAAGAGTAAAAACTAAATATCTGCTTAATCAATCTCACTTCCGGTTTAAACGGAAATGACTTTTTTCTCAAAATTTTGTATTTTCTGATATGCCTACCTACAGTGTGTTTGTAGGAATTTCCAAGAAATTACTCGAATAAGTTGTTTTTTTGCAACTCGTTATCCGTATATTAACTTTGCAGATTTACCACAACATATTCATGTATCATGGTTATTTATTGTTTTCATAGATTACCTATCTAGATTTTTCAACTTTTTGTCCGAATGTTTTTTAATATATTACCGGTGGACAAATCCAATGAGCACACAATTCATTATAAAGTAGTTATTCCTGGAATTTGTACTTTACAATTTTTTTCTCTTTGCCTTACGTCCTAGATTGATAAATTAGATTATTTTAATTACAAGCAACACAAAGTGTATTTGTTTTAAAATCTGTATAGGTACCTGAAACGATATTTAGCTAAACATGTATTTAAACTACGAGTTTCTTAACACTAAAGATCCTTATGAAATTAGATTCTCGGAAAATATAAGTTGAAAGAAAATTATTAAAAAAAAATTGTCAAAAATGAATATTGTTCTCGATGTTGTTCTAACTTCATGATAATTGATACACCGATAAAAAATTGTAATAAGTAATATAATAAATTTTTTCTACAAGCATGCGGAAAAGTACACTTTTCCGCACGCATTTTAGTTTAGAAAGTGTCACTTTTCTGCACTACTTTTCCGCACGAGTGCGGAAAAGTGACACTTTCTAAACTAAAATGCGTGTAGAAAAAATAGTGTTCATAACTCTTGCGGAAAGTGTCTTTTCCACACTCGATTTCTTGGCTAAACTCCGCTACGCGTCGTTCAGCCAACTGCAATCGCGTGCGGAAAAGTGGCACTTTCCGCACTTGTTAGAAAATATAATATTTCTAATAGGGTTTTTGAATATTTCGACAAATAAGTTGAGTTTTGAAGTTTTTTAATGTCAAATTAAATAGTTACTAAAAGTCACGTGACCTCTTTAGTATACGTCATTTTTTATCCTTTTATACAAGCACAAACACTCCGCAATTTTATTTGTTACACTGTATATACCAGGCGATTCCTTAATTGATTCCTTAATTTTAAATAAAAAGTGCATAAGTACAGCCGTGGCCAAGGCAGAACGATTTTTCTGCATCAGAATCATGGTATAGGCAGTGTCAAACCGACACAATTTACAAACTAAACGTACATTTTTGTGAGATTAATGAAGACTTTTTTACCCTCTAACCTCCTATTATCAAATAAACGAAAATCCGCAATTTTGTTTTTTTTTTGTGAAAAATCAGTTTTTCGCCCATAACTTTTGTGTCTAACGTCCAATTTCCTCAGAGCCATTGGATTCTTTGGAAAACTGCATATTATCTACCTACTAGTTATTGAACTTTAAAGTTAACTTGAAAACTGCTGAGAAAATCGCGAGTGGCGTTTTGGGGTGGTCACGGATTTGAAGAAAGGTCGGAAAATAAAACAAAATACAATATATCTACGTAGATAAGACATACAATCTTGGAAGTTGGTATAGCTATGTATCCACCTGTTGCATCATTATTTATTTGTTGTAAGCAAATATGCGTTTTCGAATTATCTCTCGTGATTTCGCATCTAAGTAGGTATATAAATAGGTACCTACCTATAGGTAATTTTAAATTTCGGAATATACTAATTTATTTTGATTGCTACAACAATTTTTGCCAACGATCTCTACGAAAAAGTAAAAAATAATAATAATAATGACGCCAAACAATGGTAGCACATACAGTGTGGATAGAAATTGTGGAATATTGCTTATAGGTATTTCTTAAAATATTCCTCATATCAAAAACATGTTTTAACAAAAGTGTTAGGGGAAATTATTTCCCGGTTAGTGATATCAAGCAATCTTTAGTAGCACAAAAAATATGGTTGCCATGGTAACCGATTTAATTTTTTTAAATGGCACCATACACTTTTTTTGGTGAAAATTTATACATTGGAACTTTTTGAATACGATACAATACAATTTTAAAGGGGTCGCATAAGAAAAAAATACAAAAAAAAAGTCTTCTATTATGCTATTGACAATGTTTATCAAAATAATTATTAACATAAAGTTAGCCATGCCAAAATCAGAACAATGCGAAACTGTCACTAGCTATGTAACTGTGTACATTGTTACACTAAACACATTTTTTTCCCTCAATTTTCTGTGTACTTAACTATCTACTTAGTATGTTAACCTGTATTCTTTCCGTTTCACTTAATTCAAGCGCCATTATAACTTACTAAGTACCTACTTAAGTACACAGAAAATTGAGTAAAAAAGTACGTTCACTGTAACAATGCACACAATTACAAGCAACTGACAGCTAGTGACAGTTTCCCATTGTTCTGATTTTGGCATGGCTAACTTGATGTTAATAATTATTTTGATAAACATGGTCAATAGCATAATAGAAAACACAATTTTTTGTATTTTTTTCTTATGCGACCCCATTAAAATTTTATTGTATCGTAATCAGAAAGTTCCAATGTGTCAATTTTCACCAAAAAACGTATATGGTGCCATTTAAAAAAAATCAAGTCGGTTACCATGGCAACCACATTTTTTGTGCTACGAAAGATTGCTTGATATCACTAAACGGGAAATAACTTCCCCTAACACTTTTATTAAAACAAGTTTTTCATATGAGGAATATTTTAAGAAATATAAGCAATATTCCACAATTTCTATCCACACTGTATATTATTGTTGATTCGCTAATTTAAATTATAAATAATGGTTATATAGTTGACAAGAATGATGTTTGTCAGAAAACAAAAAACTATAACTTAAACATTTTTTACTTTGAGATATCCCTAGAAAAACTAACACAGTAGTTTTTTTTATAAAAACAAAAATAAAGGAGGCCTGATTAAAAGCGCAAGGCTATCCCAGATAAGCAACGGAACATCCCCAGTCTCACCCCCGCGCCACATCTCCCGCAAAATCGATACACCCCCGTTACCTGCCGCCTTCAGGAATGCCACCCCCGCCGTCCTGCCGGATCCGAGACCGGTCATATTCGCGGGAGGAAGCCGGGAATGTAGCCGCGCACACCTGTCACGATCCGGACGGGCACACGCATACACGATACACACACGCGCGGGCGAGCGGCTCGCGGGGACCCGCCGATAGCACGTTGCCTGGAAATTCCTGCGGTAGGTGCACCGGTGCGGCGTGGGATCGGCGCGGCGGTGCGCATGTCGCAGTGGCGGGAGTGATTGGGAAGCGCGCCCGAGTGCAGGCAACCAGCGATACAAGCGCGGCAGGAATCGCAACTGAGCGATCTGGACAAGGGTCAGAGACTACGTTTATCTGGTGACAACTCGATCGGATTGAAATGGACCCGATTGAGTTATGTCAAATCTTTCATAATTCTACGTTTACATCATCAGTATTGAATCCTACGGTTTTCAATCCTCTCCAGGGACATTAACTTATTCTACTTATTCCACAGTAGGTTGGTGCACATTCTGGCCAACTTCTGTTTGGAAATAGCGGCTTGACTTGAAATTTTAAATATGATTGAATTTCAATCTGTAGGGTTTACGCGCGTCGAGATAAACGTAGTCAAAGAGTAGCAAATGAACGTGAGAAGCAAGAACCTAAGCTAAGGCAAAGATATAGTTGTATATATCTTTGGCTAAGGTGATGTGAGATTGTGAGGATGTGGCGAAAAGGAACCAATATTATCTAATTACGACAATAATTATTATTGCGTGCTATTGTCTGAACAATAAGCGATATCTCCGTCGCTTCTCGATAAGACCTACATCGAGAATAAGGGAAGAATTCTCTTCCAATAAAAAAGTGCCATAATTACGACTACGACTATGCAACGAAAGAACTTTTTAAGATTGGCAAACACAGAATGTCTTTTAAATTAGTACCTATAATATTATGTATTTATACACTGTGTCCCGGATAAGAATGAACAGCATGGGGATATTGCAAACGGTGAGAGATAGAGCAACGGTTAAATGGGGAAAAAGTTGCGTAATTTCGAGGTCAATAAAATGGCACAAACAGATTTCTAATATCTTTTTTCGTTTTAGAGTTATTTTGAAAAAAGTAAAATTTTACGTTTTCGATTTTATTTTTTTCTGAAGTTGTTATCACAGATAGAAAAAAAAGAAAAACACTTTCTTATGGCACTTTTTAACGGGCTTTAAGATGGCGTTTTTAGATTTGTTCTACAACGTTTTGTTTTTGAGAAACCATCTTCAACTTTATTTTTTTAAACAACGGACCTGGATTTTTTTTTTGCAGATTTTGAAAGCACTTTTCATTGCAAATACCATGATGTATGACACGAAATATTTTTAAAATGTTTTGAGACAATTATTCTGAAAATTTCCTTTTTTCCATTCATTTTTTTCTAATGCGGCCCTGTATTTAATAATAAGAAGTCTAAATATTAATCAGTATTGTCAACAATTTAACTTACAACTTATCTTTCAATTATTGAAGTACTAAAAAAGGACGGCAAAGACTAATAACAGTCACATACGATAATAAAAAAATAAATAAAAACCCCCACCTAGAAGGTTTTGAAACAACGAAACCAACCCCTTGTCATTTGTCATAACTCCCCCTGTATTATTTAGTTAACAATTTGTATCATTAGAAATGGAGGATGCTTTTTCAAATGGCGACAAATTTAACATGTCAGCATGTTATATCTTGCGTCACAGAAATAGTGTAGAGGCCAAACGAATGTATTGTTGCAATTAATAAATAGCATAAGTTATTGGTTTCGTTGGCTTAAAGCTTTCTTCTGACAATTAGAAAAAGCGAAGAATTTACTCCAAAACACAATGGGACACTGTTTGCTGTACAACAACAGAGGAAAACACTTACTAGACAGGGCCGTATTTAAAAATATTAAGTTTTTGAAGTAAAAATAAACTGTAAATAAATTGTTGTCAATACTGATTAATATTTAGACTTCTTATTATTAAATACAGGGCCGCAATAGAAAAAAAATGAATGGAAAAAAGGAATAATCAGTATAATTGTCTCAAAACATTTTAAAAATATTTCGTGTCATACATCATGGTATTTGCAATGAAAAGTGCTTTCAAAATCTGCAAAAAAAAAGTTCAGGTCCGTATTTAAAAAAATTAAGTTGAAGATGGTTTCTCAAAAACGAAACGTTGTAGAACAAATCTAAAAACGCCATCTTAAAGCCCGTTAAAAAGGGCCATAAGAAAGTGTTTTTCTTTTTTTTCTATCTGTGATAACAACTTCAGAAAAAAATAAAATCGAAAACGCAAAATTTTACTTTTTTCAAAATAACTCAAAAACGAAAAAAGATATTAGAAATCTGTTTATGCCATTTTATTGACCTCGAAATTGCGCAACTTTTTCCCCATTTAACCGTTGCTCTATCTCTCACCGTTTGCAATATCCCCATGCTGTTCATTCTTATCCGGGACACAGTGTATACAAAATTTGAACCTAGTTATCGTTTTTGCCAGTGTGAAATTTTTGAATGTTGCTCTATTTAGTGACTTTATTTAGTGACCCTGTTTAGTGAAATACCTACTATGGTATAGGCGAAATATCGTATCTATTTGCAATATCTAGCTGATATTTTTAATAGAGAATTCGACGCCTGTCAATATGAACCAATGGAATGACATGATTTTTGAAATAATTAACAATCCAGGTGATGTTAATATCACTATTGGTATTTTCACTGAAATCCTACTCTCTTAGTTACGCTAAACCAATATTGTGGCAGCTAAAACTGATAACCCGATAACTTCTTTGAATATTTGAAGATCATCACTCATCACCAAGGGAAAATATTCATTATTTGACCACGTCTAGAAAGCTTTAAATTTTCTGTAATGTTACACTGCTGAAGATGACCTCCCCAGGAGGGTTGAAAGATGATATTAAAGAAACTGTGTTTGTGGTGCCGAGACTGTAAGTTTTTACCCTTATCGTGGTATTCTCCCACTCCACTTCAAAATATGGACTATTTCCTCAAGTTACAATTTGCCAGTCAGGCTTGTTTAGTCCAAGAATATTTGAAGATCATCACCAAGAGAAAATATTCGCATACATTATTTGACCACGTCTAGAAAGGTTTAAATTTTCTGTAATGTTACACTGCTGAAGATGACCCCCCCAGGAGGGGGGGTATTCTCCCACTCCACTTCAAAATATGGACTATTTCCTCAAGTTACAATTTGCCAGTCAGGCTTGTCTAGTCCAAGAATATTTGAAGATCATCAACAAGAGAAAATATTCGCATACATTATTTGACCACGTCTAGAAAGGTTTAAATTTTCTGTAATGTTACACTGCTGAAGATGACCCCCCAGGAGGGTTGAAAGATGATATTAAAGAAACTGTGTTTGGGGAGCCGAGACTGTAACTTTTTACCCTTATCGTTGTATTCTCTTACTCCACTTCAAGATATGGACTATTTCCTCAACAAAACTTTACAAGAACCTTTAAGGGGGAACTAAAACGTCATGACAATTGTGTTTGGTTTTCTGTATCAATAGAACTTTATTTACAACTACTTGGAAAACTGGTGCATTTGAAAGGTTTCCAAAAAAAATAAAGGTATTTTTAAAATATTCATATAATAGATACCTGATGCTATTTGAAACTTATTGCGGCTAAATTAATTTTTAATTTTTTTAGAGACTATTTCCATTCTTAACATGATAAGTAGGTGCTGGATTAATGAAATCCAACAAAATCAGGTGATTTTTTTGAATGTCAATTTTTTCTCTATTTCTTTCTATGGAACCCCATTAAAATTTGATACTGTCGTATCCAGAAAGAGTCGGTCCTCCCAAAAATTCAAAGAAAATTATATCGTGCCATTTAAAAAAGCAAAATTGGTTGCCAAACCAACGAAATCATTTACGCCAAGGAAAATTGAATATCGCCAGTTTATGACAAAAAATATGCGAAACAAATTTAGTTCAAACAATTTTTTATTTAGATATTGAAGTTTTCGTAGTGATACTTTTTCATTTTATAAAATATATTTTGTATTTAAAAAATATCTGGGTGAATCAATATGTAGGAAGTACACTGGATCAAAACTTTATAAAATAGTAAAACAAGTTGTTTATGTTTATTCACATCACACTACATATCTTTAAATTATTTGAAAAATTCTACAAGGCGTATTAAAACGTCGCTCCAACTTTACAATCTTATCTTTAAACATTGAGTAAAGGATATATTCTATTTACTCAATGCTTTAAATGTGTGGATACTGGGCTTATTATATTATCAATTGTCACGGAAGAGATTTTTATATGGTACGGAGCAATAGGTACAGATCTCTAAAGTAGGCAACCATTATTACCATAGTGCTGTTATACCGGTTGCTTATATTCTAGAAGGAAATTCTACAGCTGCCGCTTTAATAATACAATTCAGTTTGTATTTTTTCACAGGCACCGTCTGCTGGTTCAAAAACGAGGGCATTGCTCTTTTTGAACTTGCCAAAATGCGGCGCCATGGTGATAAAAATATAAGTATATTGAATACTTAGGTAACAATTTGCCAGCAATTTTCCGCGTTTTCGCCACTTATAGATAAGTAATTAGTTTTTAGTTTCCAAATCAGCTGTTTCGTTGTTATTAAGGCGCAATAATTTTTTTTACATTTTTTCTAACACGGTGTCATCGTATCGTGCATCAGCTGCTTCTAGTTTAGTTCGGAAACCTTTTTATCGTGTCAACGATTCCAGCGAAAAAGATAATTTATTTTTAAAACTGGGCTCTTGTTGCTCGAGTGTTAATATGAATCATAATAATGAACACAGATGATATGGGCGGATTAAACTGTGATAAACTACATAACGTATGGGCTGTGTTAAGTTAGTGTAATAATTAATTCGCCTTTAATTCTTATAATATTATGAGATAAGTGTTTTCAAGGAGGTAGGTACGTATTTTAATTGTGTTCCCTAGTATGAATGTATAATAATATGTAGGTATAATGTAGGTACAATGGCATAATAACATATTATTGCTTTCTTGGCGCCCATAACTTGTTACATTAACATAAACAAAAATTATATATATTTTATAACTAAATAATTACTTCACTTGTTTGAATTACTTTACTTTAAACTTATTTAATTTAAACTTATTTCATTTAAACTTATTTACTTTAAAATTGATTTAAAATTCCCTGTTCCCTGGAAAAAAATCTGTTTTATTTTGATTTTTAAACAAATTAATGTTTGGTACCTACAAAAAAAGTGTTGGGATTTTTTATATAAGATTTTCCTCAATATATACTCCATACTCCTGACCAAAATTAACGCACCAACATTACAAAATTTCAAATTATATTTGAAACTATTTTGTGTGTTTGGACATTTACTACTGTTAAACTACCTAATTAAATAATGCAATTTGGAAATCATTTAGTTTCCACTAATTTATTTTGCCATTAATTTATTTTAATTTTTGTGGAGATTTATTACCAATAATAGTTAATTAGGCAGGTGGGGTAGATATTTATATAAACTTTCTGTAAACTATTATAGTTACAATAATGGTCCTCTGTGGCCTCAAACTTATACCAAAGATGTATGTAACCTGCTACAGCTTTGCTTAATGCTTATATGAATGCCAAAACCAATACTTACCTACTTATTGATACCACAGATAACCCAACTTCGATAATATTAGTGCTGTAATGGGCAGATTGTCTAGGGATAAGCAACAACTTCTTATGAATACAGTTTATTATAAAGAGTACAAGTCGTCCAATTTTTGATATATTTGCAGGTTATATAATACCTATGTATATTTTGAAATTACTACCTCCTAGAAAAATCCGTGTACGTCACTGAATTCTACGTGAAAAATCTGTAAGGGGTGGATTTTTACCATTTCCAAAAGTGCCTGAAAATGGCAAATGGCAAATGGCAAAAAAACTAAGGAGGCCACGAAAATTCTGTTTATGGGGCCTTTCTCTTTATGAAAAAGTAGACCAGTGTATTGAAAATCTCAACTCCCTATCTCCAAAAATAACCGAGATATCTACCCTGCAAAAGTATCAAAAATGGGACACCTTGTACAGTGCGTAAGTACAACAATTTATTGTTGTGAGAACAGAGTATTCTTAACTATTATGGAAATCTTCTGAAAAGTGTGTACTAGTATTTTATATGCGAATCTAATCGGAAACTCATTATGATTATTATGGTCCAAAGTTGGGCCACGTAATTTCAAGAGAAGTTCCTGGTTCCTCTAAATAGTAATGTTTGTTATAGTGTGGGTTCGTAATAGCTAAGGGATAAAACAACATTAAAAGGTTCATTGCTTTAGATAAGAGAATTTCTCTAGAAACGATGATCATCCTGAGAATACCAAATAAACTAGACAACAGAAGGTAGTTTAAAAGTAAAACATGTATACAGGGTGTTACGTGGAGGTAGATACATTACGGTAATTTTATTAAATTGTGGAAATTATATAAGTAGCTATATCAAATTTTTCTCTTACCTACTCTTAACTTAAACATTTAAAACTGACGATACTCGTATATACAAAGTTTTATTACTTGTGAAAGTTCGTGATAATAATTTTTACAGCCACAAAATAAAGGTATTCTCAAAACTATAATCATATTCAAAATGAAAATTATTACTTTCTTAAACGATTTGATATGCACAAGCTTATGGGAACTTTTTGTCCTAAGATGACACCTTGTATAAACAGGTGGTGAAAGTCGCCCTTTAAAAAAGGGCTAGACATTATCATGAGCAGGTAGTCCGTAAAACCAAAACCCTGGCCTAAAATATCAGAAATGGTTTAGTGGGTTTAGTTCCTCATTAGCGCCAGTCAGTAGTACATGTTCCCGCAACTCATTATTATGATATTATAATCAATTTCTAGATAAGGTTAATCTACTTTCGACATTGCAGGTGATAAAGTATATTGTATTTTGACTCTCTGGCGTATTCGCATTGAAGATGCCGCTCAATAGAAAGCTATTGCCTATCAAGGCACATTTCTTCTTCTTCATGGCAGGTAAGACTAACATTATTTAATAATTGCCATTTTATACTTTAGATATCGCATCACGAAGAACTTTGTGTTAAACTTTGCTATAAGCTCTCAAAATATACAGGGTGTGTCAGTTTTAAATGACATAAATAAAACTGATAGTATAAAATGTCATTTTAATCAAAGAAGCTAGTATGAACATACAGGGTGTCCCAAGATAAGCGAAACACGAGGTGTGAAAGACAAACAATTTTTGAGTTGAAATTTGACCATTTGTGATCTCATCCCGCTTGATTTGAAAGTAATTTTCTGTCATATTTTCAGTTTCCAAGAATCATAATAGGCATGAGGAAAAAAGTATCTTCTGCGTACATAAAGTGCAAGATACAAATGTTATTAACTCTTCGCCTTAAAATGAGTTTCTTCTACTTTTACTTTAAATTTCATTTCTTAGTACATATTTTCAATCCGTATTATTTTACACTTACTTAAGAAATTATGCTACATAGCTGACTACACATTGATTATATTTTTAATGTAAAAAAACGGTGCCTCTTGTATAATGTGAATATTTTTTTAGCAATGGGTCCCATTTTGCCACAACTCCAAGTGTATGGAAAAGAATTAGGAATATCTTCAGTAGTAATGGGAAGCATAACAGGAGTCTTACCATTCGCATTTCTTCTGGCAAAACCATTGTTTGGAATGCTAGTTGATGTCTACCGAGATTACAGAAAACTAATATTTATGATGTTGATAGTAATGCTGACAACCTCGTACACGCTTATGAATTTTATACCAAGTAGAAGGAAAGACTTTATGATCAATAAAGTAGATGACGTTGTTTTCGACACATGTAAAGAAATAGTCAGTAAGAAACTGCCACTTTTGTAAGTATTATTTGAAATAAACTGTCATATACCTACTTTTATATAAGTACCTACATTTAAATATCTTCTTTATTTCAAGTAATACTCTGACGGTAGACTACTTGATGTATATGTACCTAAGTCTAAAATATATAACTAGTGGCAATAAATAGGAATGCAATTATGTGTTTCTTGTTTTAGGACATATTAAGGGAAACTGAATGTTCTAACGACACTACAAGAGTGATATGCAACTCTGATTGCTTCCAACAACCTCAAACTTTCTTGCTCAATTTAGAGTCAAAAAATACCAGTGATCAATTTCGGCTGTGCACCATTGAAAACATATTGGAAAATAAAACAGATAATGGTTCCAATTATTACTTTACAACATTGAACGACTCTTGCAGTCTAAGATGTGTAGAAGATGTAGAACACGACAACGGTTGTCTTTATATATCATGGACATTTTGGAGTTTTGTAATATTAATGTCAATTGGCACTATAGGGTTTAATGTTGTCAATTCCATAAGCGACGCAATTTGTTTTGATGTGATAGGTAAATACCAGGCAAAATGTTTTGTTTTTTTTTGGTTTCAGATTTACAAATTTGTCTGTTGCAGGTGAAGGATTTGATTATGGTAAACAAAGAGTTTGGGGCACCATAGGATTTGGAGCGACAGCTTTAGTGGCTGGATATATCGTAGATTTGGTTTCTGGAACGTCTATAAGTTATACGCCTGCTATCATAGTTATGATTGTTTGCTCAGTAATAGATTTAATTACATGTGTGAAATTAAAGGTAAGATAAAATAAACTCCTTACATTGTCTAAAATAGGTAAATAATGTACAAATTATTCGCAAGATCTATCCAAGATAGATCCACATTAATGGCATAGGTATAACCCCGTTTACTTATGTATGTGTACCTATATTGTGCTATTATATTAAAAGCGTATTTTCGAGAGCAAAACCCTACAAAATCTTTTTATAGGTTTATGTTTATGCCAAAACCTTTCGATTTCGCGAAGCAGTTTCGGCGATATAAGAAAATTTACTTGGAGGGGAAAAATGTATCTACTACCTATTATAGCAATAAAATGTATTGTCTCTTATGTAGGTTTTAATTTTATAGAAACATGTCCTTTTGGCATTTTTCCGTACCAGTTAATTTGATTTCGAAGTATTTCCAGGTGTTTCTGGAAAATCGGCTGTAATATTTGTTTCGTATGAAAAGATGTGTTTCTTAATTTAAACAAAGTACCTCGTAACTTTCTCTAATAAACCTACCCATTTAAGGCTTTTGAAGATATGTAGATGGTCTCAAACATTTAGGGAAGAGAACATTATTTATGTTACAATCCATATCTTGAAAGTTAATCGGAAAAGGTACCTACTTTGTTTAAATTAAGAAACATATTTTTCTATTTTTGTTTTATTTATGAGTAAAATATGCTAACTTTTCAGAGACACCCTGAAATAATTCAAATAAATCAAATTTGCCATACAATTATAACAAATACTAAAAAATACCAGGAAGACATTTTTGATTCTTCGTCACTGGTTGTTTAAGATACAGTGTGTCCCAATTTGATACTGGACACCTCAGAACGATATGAAGGACAAGGAAAACAAATGGTCTCTATTTTTGTATTAGAAACCCTATTAGGGATTTTTTTACGGCAAAGTGTTATTAAGAAAACTTGTTCAGAATGAGAAACAGAGTAGAATTGCAAAATTTCAAAAGTCTAGGCCTACTTTGATTTTTAGTTTTTTCGCCTTTTTCTCCCACTTTTTTCTTAGAAATGTGTCCTTTCTGGAGCTTTCACGTCAAACTATTATTAAGGAAACTTGATCTGCGTGAAAAAATAAAATTTTGACTTGAAAGCTCCAGAAAAGACACTTTTCTATGAAAAAAGTGGGAGATAAATCTAAAAATCAAAATAGGCCTAGCCTTGTGAAATTTTGCGAATCTACTCAGTTTTTCATTCTGAACAAGTTTTCTTAATAACATTTTGTTGTAAAAAAATCCCTAATGGGGTTTCTTGAAAATTTGCTATTTTAAAAAATCATAGCAGGCCATGAAATAATTACCCCATCCAAATACCACCGCCTATGAGATACTCTCCCTTAGTACTACCAATAAAAAAAATAGAGACCATTTGTTTTCTTTGCCCTTCATATATTTCTGAGGTGTCCAGTATCAAATTGGGACACACTGTATATGATACTGATACTGACACATTTTATGAAAAGTCATGCCGTCACGCCGTGTGTAAAATACCAATTAAATATCTCCACTAGTTTGGTGAATACTCCGTAAAGTCCACATATTTTTTAAAAGTTTAACACTTTCTTACCTCAAAATAAAAAAAGGTCATATAACAAACTCATAATAGGTCTTTTTAGATTTTCTACTATACGTACTGATCCTATTTTTTTTAATTAATTAAAACGAAACGCAAAGGCACAAAAACATCACAAACAGAAATGTATTTTTGTCAAAATTATCCAATTAAAGACCCATTTGGCTTAATTTATAATAATTATTGCACGACGTAAACTTGGATTCAAAGTTTTCTGTATGGTCCTCTCCAAGCGAGCTGGACAATATTTTTATGGAAATATTCCACTGCGCACTTGTTAGTTCGATATATTTATTTTTGCAGTTACCAATCATAGAAGCTCCTGAGAACATATGCAAGGACATACGAGACATTTTGAATAACAAGCGTGTACTTACCTTCATATCTTTTGCCGTTTTCGCCGGCGTCTTGGACGGTTTCATTATATACTTCCTGTTTTGGTAAACTAACCACAAAACTACTATGTAATCTACTTTAAAATTATATACCTATTCCCAGGTATGTGGAGGACCTGGCAAGCGCTACGAATACTGGAAACATAAAGCTAATTGAAGGACTTATAGTTGCTGCGGAAACTTTGGGTGGGGAAGTGATATTCTTCTCAATAGCAGGTAATAAACGCATTTCTAATCAGCCCAACGGCAATAATTTCCTTCGTGGCCTTCTCCAGGAAAAATCCTGGAAAGATTTGGCCATGTCCACTGCTTCAGCATGTGCTTTATAAACTACGCGTTGCGTCTCGGCTTGATATCGCTGGCGCCATCGCCGTGGTGGGTTCTTCCAGTGGAGTTTGCCTTTCAAGGGCCAACATACGCCCTGACTTACACCACGATCGTGGCGTACGCCAACGAGCTTGCTCCGCCTGGAGCGTCGGCCACCATGCAAGGAATAGCTGCTGGAATGGATGATGGAGTTGGTAAGATGATTTAAAAAAAAAAGATTGCATAGTGTACAGGGTATATGTCCTGTAAATTTTTATTTCGAATACAACAAGCGGAACGAGAGAGTTTTTTTGAAATCGGCATTAAAACGTGGCCAGAATTATTATCTATAACAACGCAATCTTTCAGTATAAGTAGGGGAGAGGGGGCATGAAAGGGACATTTTTTAAAAACTATGGTTTTTCTGAAGTACCAAAAAGTTTTCGAGCAACTTTATGAAATTATAAACATATACATATTTTGTTTTGAAGATTAATATAACAAATAATTACATTTTTTTGTTAGTTTTGATTGTAATGCAAGATTTTGTCAAATGCGTTAATGTCCCTTTCATGCCATCTGAATGTCATGAAAGGGACATGTATTCTATTGAAAGGGACATAATTTATTTATTAGAAAAACATATTTTTACATCTACAGCTGCTTTATCATTTACAAAAATTTAATAAATAACCAATGGCAGTGACATAGAAGTTTAAAAAAGCCCATAGCTTTCGTTATTTTTTAAAAATAAAGGGAAAGTACAAGATTAATCAGCTGTATAAACCAAGCATTACTAAAATAAGAGCATATAACAAATTAGAAAATAGTTTGCAAAGACTTTATTAGTTCGGTATTACATAATCGATGATAAGACCAATTATATTGGAAAGATCTACTGGAAAGTTATAAAATTCTTGGGCTCTTTCAGATCCTTTCATTCTTTGAGGTGTTGGAAGTGTCATCATAATGTCATTTTTGTTAACATCGCTTATGTCGTCTTCTTCTAGATATTTAAAGTTATCAGTTTTGTTAGATTTTTTCATAAATTTAATTCTTAATTCACTGTCCTCTAACATTCAATAACCCGTCCTACAGCATGACGGAAATTGTTTTTTCCTTTCGCCTCAAACTTTACGAGAACAAAACAATTTTCTTTGCTATCTCCATTGATTTTGCAACAGACTGATTATGTGTAATAACTTTCATTACAGCAGTTTCTATTTCTTTGGGAGTTTTTCGCGTTCTTTTTTTTATTTTCTGTAAAGAAATGAAGTATTTGATTTATTTTAGCACAAATGAACATTTTAAGGTAATGAAAGGGACAAGGTAATGAAAGGGACACTGTCCCTTTCATTAATTTTTAAAGTGTCCCTTTCATCACATTATGAATTTTTTGAGGTTATCATTAAAAAAAATATACAGACCAGCCATATTTCAGAAATAGGTTAAGCAACGTACAGTAAAATGTCCAACAAGTTATACCATAAGTAATTAAGACGCTATTTTGATTTATTCACAACTGGAAAGCATACATATCACTGCCACATATTTTACTTTTTGGAAGGTAAACACGTTGTAGCTCGCAATAATCACAACTGAAGAAATTTCTAGAATTTCTCTGACTAACAGTCACCAGTTATGCTAGCGCCATCTACCAGTGAGAATTTCAAATGTATGCACCATCTCGTCTGTTTGTAATGGCCTGTGTCCCTTTCATGCCCCCTCTCCCCTACTTTGGTCTGTTTGACACATGTGGTTTATATGCCTCTACCAGAGGCCTCGGTAATTAATTCCACATGAGTCATAAAAAAGTTGAACTCCAATGCCTTGGTACATAAATAACAATTATGCCTGCTCTGGTAAAAACTGACTTACCGCAACAACACAAAAAAAATTGACAAAATGTCGTGATTGCCAGATTATTATCTCTAAATCCTAATCATCGCAATTGGCTGAATTGTGCTGTTTTCAGCTACCTTGATACTTAAAACTTCACAAACTAGAATTTTCTTAGTTCGGCAAAATATAGCGTTTAGATTGACATAAGTTGATAACCACCTCAAAATTCTGATTAACTTTGACACTAACTAGATAAGAACTTTTTTCACTAGAATTTAATACTTGCCTAAAGATTTCAAGCAAGATGTTTTCGTGATTATAGGTACCATACTTTTATTGTTACTGGATCGATTGCTATCTCTGTTATTAGGGGAGCCAATAACTATCAAAATGGAATATTTCTGGAAATGTTCGGTAAAAATGGTGAAGAGTACCCGTGTGAGTTGGTTTTATATACGAAAGAAATGAGTAATACTTCCAGTGTGTCTACTTTTAAATCGAAAGAAATAATATTGTTTGAGATATTTTCAAAAACTTTGTCAAAATGCACATCCAGGGTAGGATAAGATTTTTTTATATACCCCCCCCCCCCCCCCCCGATTTTTACGAAAACCATTTAGCGATTTTTTTAACGTCTGAAATGTCCAACTTTTTTTAATTGTATGCTTGTCAAGTTTGCCTTAGATTTTTGAAACAATGTTACTAAATGTAAAATAAATTCAATTATAAAAAATATCAACAAATAACATAATTAACTCTTTAGTTATCGGGGTTTTCTCAATATAACCGCCTTCCAAGATTATGCATTTGACAATACGCTTTTTATTGTTGCAAACAACATGTTTTAACTCAGTTGCTGTTACTGATTGGCAAGCTTCTATTATTTTTTGTTGTAGCTCGTTTATGTCTCTAGGGCGATTTTCGTAAAGGTTATTCTTCTGTACGCACCCCAAAAATAAAAGTCCATCGAAGACAAATCTGGCGATCGAGAGGGGCTTCTAATTAATGGACTATTTCGTCCAATCCATCTGCGAGTGGTAAAATTTATTAGTATCTACATGAATCTAAAATTATTTAAGTGTAACAATGCAGGTTGTCGAAGTTCTACTTCTAACGTTTGCAGAAACTTTGTTTTAACTGCCTTTAACTGCCTTTAAATTATAAATTTTTTATTTAAATATTTATTAGGATTGTTCCGAAAATATTCTAAAGTTTGTTCAGATCTTCCGTTGTTGTCATTACCTACTCTTATTATTTATAACACATTTCCTATAAAACAATATACAGGGTGTCTCATTTTGATCTGGAACACCACTGTAAAATTTTAACTGGCCTACGGATTTTAACGAATTTTTTTGTATATAGGACCCTCCTAGACGTACTTATCAAACACTTTTCAATGACCATAAGATTATTCCAGGGCCGGATTAAAAAAATTTTTGACCAAAATTTTCGAGTTAAGGTATCAGCGATTTTTTTATCGGAAATATGATGACGTGGCGTTAATCAGCGCCCCCTGAAAACCCCCAGATTCCAAATTTCAAGAAATTATTCCCACAAATTATACTTTTTACACTGCATCACAATTGCAAATTATCAAAATTTCAATTTGAGTTCAGCTATTAAGGTGGCTATGGAAACAAGTGAAAATGGTAAAAACAGGTCCACAGGGGACAATAGTATTAAACCTGATCGGAAACTGTACTCGGTTTCTCTTTTCAGTATTGCTGTAGGTACAGTACAAATTTTATGCCATTTGAGACGCGTGAGAGCTCGCTGCCGTCGCAGGCAGTCGTGCAAGTGCAAACACTTTGAGAAACGTTAATTTTTACATTTTTTTGTTACAAATAATAAAGTATAAATTGTACACTTCAAAGTACGTATTTGAAGAATGTAATTAAAAGCATAAATATTTTAAACGACAGAAATGTATTGATGAATCGATTAGAAATTACAATTTATACCCACTAAATGATTTTTAACACCTAAATTATTTTAGCAACATCAACCCCTGAATAGCAATTGTTGTAAATGCATAAACTGACATTTCTGCAAGCCATTGTTTTTCCACGGCTGCCTGCGACGGCAGCGAGCTCTCTTGCGTCTCAGATGGCATACAATTTGTGCTGTACAGCAATACTGAAAAGAGAAACCGAGTACAGTTTCCGATCAGGTTTATTACTATTGTCCTCTGTGGACCTCTTTTTACCATTTTCACTTGTTTCCATAGCCACCTTAATAGCTGAACTCAAATTGAAATTTTGATTTTTTGCAATTGTAATGCAGTGTAAAAAGTATAATTTGTGTGAATAATTTCTTGAAATTTGGAATCTGGGGGTTATTAGGGGCGCTGATGAACGCCACGTTATCAGATTTCCGATAAAAAAATCGCTGATACCTTAACTCGAAAATTTGGGTCAAAATTTTTTTTTAATTCGGCCCTGGAATAATAGTATGGTCATTGAAAAGTGTTTGATAAGTACGTCTAGGAGGGCCCTATATACAAAAAAAATCGTAGATACAATTGCATTTCATTTTATAAATTTTCAAACTATTCAACTTCACTTATTCGATAGGTCATCCGATAAATCGATAAAGACCTTGATATGTGTATGCTATGGAATTTTTAAAGAATAATTTGGAACATTTGAAGGCATAATACTTGTGCATTAATTAACTTAATATTTTGATTCCAGGCTATGCATTTGGAAGCCTTATAGGTGGAATTCTCTACAAGTATATCGGTGGCCGCCACACATTGCAATGTTTTAGTGCCCTGGGAGTTTTATGTAGTATTGCTCATTTAGTTTTGCATAAAACTGTTCTTGCTGATGAAGAAAACACAGACAAAACTGGAACTATAGAATATAAGAGCCCAGAGGACGCGGCAACTAACACGACAATACAGAATGAATGTTAATGTCAGATAGTGACTGCAAACAAAAAAGATCGGGAGCATTTTAAGGGTTGGAAAATATGAAATTTAATTATTTTAGATTTGTAACTTTCCAATATGGGTCTTGTTGTTGTTCGAAATGTACAGGTTGGATAAGAGACTAAAGCCATCCTCAAGAAATTGCCTATATCACAGACCTATATAGTAGCGAAGCTATATAGGTCTGTGCCTATATACATAATCTCTTTTAATAAGAGCTTACTTATAGCAAAACTATTCAAGGCATCCTATTTATAACATTGACACTATTGAAGGTAAATTATTTCTAGTCATTTTTAAATGTTGTAATGTAAGTGTACGAAAAGGAAACTATAGATTTGAAAAATATTGGAGATTCAGTGCAAAAATGGGATACTTGGATATTATTTCTGACTCTTGTTTATGTAAGGTTATACATAAATGAATGCCTATTGATTTTTACTTAATGAGTAAATTTAAAATAAGTTTAAATATGTCTACTTAACATCATAATTTGTTATTGTACAATTTTATACAATAATTTTTATATACCTACAATCTACAATATCTACATATCATAATATTATATTGTAAATTTGATAATAAAATTATGTTTGTGACTTGCGTCTACTATTAATGTTTTATCCTTTAACAGTAACAGTTGTAATTATAACAGATTGAAATTGTAGAGCTTTTTACAGTTATTTTCTGTTTTGTATAAGTATTTCCATATATTGTGAAGATTTAAAGAAATAAATATAAACGAAATAATATTGATATGAGAATTCAACGCCTGCCAATATGAACCAATGAAATAACATACCTAATTTGTGAAATCTTAACCAATTAGATGATGATTTCAGCGACTATTTCCCTCGTCTTAATTTCCACCAATCACAAACGCGCAATTTTGAATTAAAAATGGTTTCTAGATGGAAAAACTGTGTGACAGCACCCGTCAGCAGTTTTTTCGAGTTTATCCGCGGCAAAACTTGACAGTTGTTGTTTAATAGGTAGTATGTTTTGTAAGCTATGTGTAAGCAGAATAATCTGTTACTCATGAAATAGTCTTGTCAAATACCATTCGGGCATCTAATTTTTCCTGCGAAAAAAAAATCCAAAAAAACATAATGCTAAGTAATATTTTTTTAACAAAATGCATTCGTGCAGGTGCAAAAATCCTCGTCTTCGACTCGGATTTTTGTTGCCACCAGCACTCATGCTTCTTGTTAAATTTTACTTAGCAACGTGTTTTTCCGATTTTTTTCGGAAAAATTAGATGCCCTTATGATATTACTTACGATTATTTCCCTCATACTGCTTGCATCCAATAAGGTAGCTCCTGCCATAAAAATCCTCTGCTAGCGATAATTTGCACTAGTGCAATTACCGGCAATTGCACTTGTGCAAATTATCACTTCGTTGCTTAGCAACCGCGAATCTGTTGGATACAAATACGTACCTACTTCTTAAAGTTTGTGTGTTTCACACTGTTCTAAATTATGCAGCTTATAAATTATGTTGCGGTATTATTAAGCATTATATCAATGAATTTATATAACTTTTACATTGCTAAATTCTTGTCATTTAGACCTCCGCCTCCGTTTAAATTTATGACACATTCAGAAAATAAACCAAAGCTGACAGGGTGTAGCTATAATCGCATTTGCCTTGGATACCCAAGCGTCATGTTTGTTTACTCGAACGCTACAGTCGACGCTGTCAATAAACTCGTTCAAAATGAGTCGTTTTGGGAATGTAAAGATAGAAAAAATTAATACAGAAATTATTAAATCGTATTCGGGAAATAATCTCGGCAAATAGCACTCGTGCCGGAAATTTCGTGATCTTTCTAGGCAAAATAGCGCTTTCGAAAAAATTATCGATAAAATTTCCGGCACTAGTGATATTACATACGAAAATATCACTGGGTGGTATCGCTGAAATCCTACTCTCTTAGTTAGGTACGCTAAACTACTATTGTGGTAGCACTGGTAGCTAACTGAGCGGTAACCCGATAACTTATTCACAGTACCAAATTTAATACAGGACTTAAAAATACAATTTCAGTTAACACAATGATCGAATGATCGTTAAATATCTATTAACACAATATAGTATTTATATATTTCCTAACAAGTGCGGAAAGTGACACTTTTCCGCACGCGATTGCGTAGCGGAGTTCAGCCAAGAAATCGAGTGTGGAAAAGACACTTTCCGCAATAGTTATCAACACTATTTTTTCTATAAGCGTGCGGAAAAGCAAAGAAATTAAAAGTACACTTTTCCGCACGCATTTTAGTTTAGAAAGTGTCACTTTTCCACACTAGTGCTGAAAAGTAGTGCGGACACTTTCTAAATTAAAATGCGTGCGAAAAAGTGTACTTTTCCGGACGCTTGTAGAAAAAATATATTATTATTCAAAAGTGAAGACGCATCCTAAATGACAGCTATCAAATAGGCCAAAACTTTTAGCCATCATAATTAAATTTAAATGCTGATAGTTAAGTAAATTTATATACGGAAGCACAAAGGTGTCCAAACCACGACCCGCAGGCTAGCTCTCGACTGTTTCCCGTACCTATTTGTACCATGCGTAGAACCGTTGAGTGCAGGAGTAATTACTTCATGGTAGAGCATAATTATTCAAATACTCGCGAAAGCGCTCGACTCTTCCAGACAAGTGATCACGCCGCAAAACATTTCCAGAACATGCTCTAGCTCTGCTACTCGCTACAAGATGGCTTTTTATGCTTGAACTAATCAAGCATAATTGATGTTTTTGCCCAATTCCGTCGTTCTCCACAAGATGGCGCGTACTACTGTAGCTTTACCACGTCTTGCACTTCTCTACTCTTCGTAAAATGTCACTACCATGTCACTACCATGTCACCACCATGTCACTACCATGTCTGGTTGTAACAATACGTAATCATAGTTAAAATTCTATTTTAATCCTAATGCTAAGAAAATACCACTCCTGCTGTGCAGTCCTGGTAGGTTCAGCTTTGGAATTATAATTCGTAAAATTAACGAAAGGTATTAACCTTGTTTATGGGTACCTACTCTAGTTAGCCAATGTATGACACTGAGATAAGGACATGACAGCAATACAGTAGATACAAGAGACAGATTTTGCAAAAAATAAAAATGTTCAGCTGCTTTTTGGTAAATTTTAATAGAAGAAAATTAGCAGGCAATGACTGGGCTACTTTAATTTTTAGCGCCATCTGTTGCTTGTATCCATTATTGCTCTCGTGTCCTTATTACTGGCACCCCACTTGTTATACGCCATTGAATATAAGAAATACGCCCCCTATAGGCTCAACGCTAAACTAGTCTATGGGCCATGCCAATAACAATGAACAACACAGTGTAGACCCGGTGGCTAGCTCCGTTCACATGGTGACGATGGCCCATATATTAGTTCGCATAGTGGCCGTCGCGCGTCGGGGCGTTGGCATCTTAAATTCAGTCACGTATATTACCCCTTAAAATTTGAACAAAAAGACTAATAAACTATATTCACCGAAAATATGCTATGTCTCATTTAAAGCATTTTTAATCTCTACATAGATCATATAATATCCTACATACTTATTTCTATCCGACTGTATTATGTCCTCCTCTCCCGCATCCTTCTTTTACAGTAGTCAGGACGCTTACTCGCCTGACTAACTTCGTTACAATTACTTTTGTTATTAACCAAAATTGTTAATGCTGTTTACAAAAGTTGTATGTACTATGTCATAACCTAACATGGCCACTCGGCTATGACTATTGAAGAACTCGGACGTTGACAACTATTTTGACATTTGCTAAACTCTCTAGATTGCCTGGATTGACAAGAGAAAAATAGAGAGGCGTATTGCTGAATTTTCGGATTTATTTTTACTGTACCGCCTAATCGAAAATTGCAATGTCTTTCGGTTGTTACTCAACGACTCTTTTAACATTTAGGACCACTCTGCGGGTCCCTAATTCAATGTGTAGAATAAATAAAAGGATCACGACACGATCTCCCACTAATTACAAAGGCAAACAAGAGTTTTGTCTTGTTGGTTTAGTTACATCCCATGAACTACTGAAACACTGTTTTTTCTTTTTGTTTCCATTACCTACCAGTTTTTTTGTAAATATACATTGTATAACAATAACTGTTAAAACCGAAGTTCTATAAAATTAAATTTTGCCTCAATACTTGTGTTGCTTTTTACTAATGTTTTTCATATTTATTAAAATGTAGCTTTTTCTTTAGTTTTTAAATTATTCTGATTATTCAATTGGTCAAAAGCCTTACTTACGATGTCAAAGCGTGGAGCCAGAAAACCAAAACATAACCGCACTTTCTTGTATAAACTATATCTTTTCAAGGCCTTATAAAAAAGTTAGGGTGTTATAGTTGTAAAAAATATGCGGACTTTGTTGAATATTTACCAAACTAGTTGAGATATTTAATTCATATTTGGTAGACGTAATAACGGGATGGGTTAGCACAAAACCTGTTAATATCAAATACCTTTAACAACCGGTGGCGTAGTTACAGCAAAGTCTCTCTAGACTTTGGTTATAGTACAATTGTTTTTAGAAAAAAATGAATCACCTTGTATATAGCAACAAAACTTATTCAATTTCAAATTATCTAAATTTTAATTTTAATTGTAAACAAAAACGTCGCTCTTGACATTTGTTATGTGTCGTGGTTTCATGGCAAATTTGTTTTTTGTATTATTTCGAGGTATTTCTGAAAAAATATCTAAAAAAGCGACGGATCATAGAAACAAGCCTCGTTTTTGTAACTTATAATTCGTGTTGAAAATATAGATATTTTGTACAGGGGGATTATTCAAAGATTACCCACCCTTTAATTTTTTAAATTTTGGACCTAGAAAAAAATTATAAAAATTTTCTTGCAATCTAAATGCACTTGTCGCATTTTCAGATATAGACAAAACATATGTTTTTTAATGGATCACCCTGTATATTTTGAAACCTACATGAAATTGCGAATCATTTGCCATGAACGGCATAACTTGGGATTTGGGATTATTGCGCACTTTATTCAGTAAAAAGCGAGTACAACAGTAGAAGTAATTAAAGATGGTTTATTATAACTATACTATACTATATAAAAACGCGCGACGGGCTTATCCTACGTTAGGTATCTCAATAACAAATTTAGAGGGACTGCGGGAGTTTACTAACTACTCCGAGAAGAAACAATATGCCCCGAGAAGTAAATGAAAGTGTGCAGGAAAATGTGCGTTTATATTTCGAAGAAAACCCAGGACATTCTATCAAAGATTGCTCCCGAAATTTGAAGATTTCCTGGAGTTCAGTCCAAAAAAATACTGAAACGCAACAAATATAGAGCGTACGCATACAGGCCAGTCCAAATTATCTATGGAAATTATAGCAACAAAATGCTGTACAATAATGCCATTTCAACTGTTTTTTTTTTTAATTTTGTTAACCCTCTCCCAGCATCGACAATGTCTAGCTACGGCACTGGGTATTTCCAGAACTATTTGACTTCGCCCCCCCCTAAGATATTTTTCTGAGTGCGCCTCTGACTCAGTTATTATTATTTTATTACAGATAGCATTTTATGTACTAATGAGGCTAGTTTTACCACCAGTGTCATATTTAATAGGCACAATACGCACTATTGGATTCTATCCAGTTCAAATGCAGGGCCGAACTTCAGTAAATGTATGGTGTGGCATATGGCACGAAACCATTGTCGGACCAGTATTTTTTGACCGTGCTTTAAATGGAACAAAATATTTTGACTTGTTATATAATAATAATAATAATTCTCACCCTCACAATACTCCAAACTAGGAGTACCCCAGAAGCAACCACATGCTTGTGCGGGGGAGGGGGGCAATTACTATTATTTTGTCTTCGTTGCCATTTGCGGCTAGGGCCGACTTTTTTCCCGATAGAACTAGGATAGCATTCGCTCAAGTACTACGGAAAACCCTAGAAAACCGTAGTAATCCCAGTGAGTGTAGGACAATTAGTGAATCACACGGGTAAAGCTATTTAGGAGCAATAACGTGAACCCACATTTGTCCAGCGCTCTTGGCCATAGCGGTGTTTTTCTTTAAAGACATATGCATGCGCCTGCCTCGAACCAAGGTCGATCGAAGGCAGAAAAACATGCAGTCTAAAAAGTCAGCGCCGGTACGAGCGACGCCACCGCGGGCGAGATTTTTCATTTAGTTCAATATAATTTGCTTCTTAGACTTCTTTTTATGGGGAACATTGAAGGATCGACTATACCGAGAAAGAAACCACAATGTTGATGAATTAAAAGAAAAAATAACCCTAGAAATATGTTTATTAAATGAAAGGGGGTACCTATACGCCTTGTGCGTTGTACAAAATGGGAGTATTAAGTATACAGCATCTCTTATGAAAACGTAATGTTATCATATAACTTATAATAATAATAATTATTAAAACTTCTGTTCTCACTGTGTCATTTGGAATTTTAGAGGGTCGTAAAATGCAAACCACTACTGATCTTATGGCGTTCATGACAATGTTGATTTTAAACAAAATATCGTAAATATGGCTGTAAACTGGCAAACGATTCGAGTGGACATAATATAACACATATATTTAACATTTGACTCGCAATTTCATGTAGGTTTCGAATATCTAATAATATACAGGGTGATCCATTAAAAAAACATATGTTTTGTCTATAACTGTCTATAACAATTTCAATTGCTTTTCTGATAAGTGCATTGAGATCGCTAGAAAATTTCCTACAACTTTCGTGTTTATCATTTTTTCTAGGTCCAAGATTTAAAAAAAATTAAGGGGTGGCCAATCTTTAAAAAATAATACCCCTGTAAGTAAGAACTGTTTTGCTTTAATTTCATATACTTTCGTTACTCAACACGCATAAAAAATTTGATTAGCATGGGTATGTGCCCATTAACCCTGTATTATTTATTCAAGACGGACTTTATATTTTATTCCTCAGGTGCTTTTATGTTTATGTGAGGAATATTCAAAGTAATTACCACTAGATCACAATAACAACTATTTGAGCTAATTTCATATTTTATTAAAGATCGGCATTTTTACAGGACACAAGCTAATACAGAATAATACCCATAAAGTGTTTTATCGAACACAAATTACGGATAATTCCGAATTCATAAATAAAAATTATGACACGCAGCTGGTATTGTTTTTCATATCTCCAACAGCAAACAACCAGAGGCATGAATTATAAATGTGCATTACTGGGAAGGAGACCAAAAGATTAAATAATTAAAAATAATTTCTTTCATCCCTTGTAATGATTAAACGCTCGGTAATAATTTTCTAACGTTTCCCGTGAAAGGGCTAATGCAATATTCACTTGGATTATTTGTATTGGACCGATGCAGTCTTCAATTACGTTCATACCTTAGGTCGTTTTGTAATTCGCCAAAGGGAATGGTTAATCTGAACGTGCGGGACGATATCAATCTTCCGTAATTGCAAGAGATTTGAAATGCATAAAGGAAAAAGCCATAATAAGAATCTAAAAATGTAACTTTAGATTTCTCTGGGAATTTTAAAGTTTTGAAACTTTCCAAGTATTAATTACAGGATAAAATACGTACCAACTTAAGTTGGAAAGCTTGCAATAATAGAAAAAAGTTCTTATAAACGAGCTTAATAAGTATTTAATATTTATTTCAGCACTGCATTGTCAAATATATATAAAACACTTTATTCCCTTCAATCACAAATAAAATAAATTCTCTTTATGGTTCATGTTAATCACGGCTCGCCAGTTAAAACACAAAATAGCAACAATTAATCAATAAAAATACAATTTGCTTTTATTTTCAAATTACAAACTTACCAAAATCCTAAGGAACTAGTTTCTTCGTAACCTTTGTATCCCTATGTGACTTGTATTTGTGAACACAAATTATTTGTGCTAACAGTAATCACCTGAAAGACAAAGTAAACATCAAGGGGTATAGGTTAGAACTTCAAACCGTTTGAAACCAAATTGAAACTGTCAGGAGCATGCGCGATTTCGTTTTTGGATCGTCAAAATGAAACTGCGCATGCTTCTGGCAGTTTCAAATTGGTTTGAAAATGTTCCGAAACAAACCTATCAGCTAGATTAACTAGTACATTAGCTTTGTGAAAAGGAAAAACTCCTTTTTTTACTAGGCATTAAAAAGTTTCAAAATCGCCATTAAAATCTCAAAAATCGGCAGTAAAGTAAGTTCTTATGGTACGATTTTTTCGATCAGTTGACCAATAAATTATCATTTAACTTTTCAGCCTCACTTACTTATACTTATTACAAAGTTGAAGTTCATCCTCTAAAACTTTTATTAAGGTCCTTTTAATTTGTAAAAAAATGTTTACAACCGACCCCTGCAGCGTGCAGAATTTTTGTAATATAGGTAAGTAATGCCCTGTAACTCGTTATGTATTAGAGAGACAAAAAAATATATATAAGGAAAAGTTGTTCATACTTTGATCACCTACAACTTCTACTAGAGTCATTTCGCTCTAAAAAATGTTTAGGAAACCACCCTATAGAGCAATTCGTACCAGGAGTTCGAGTGTGATCTTTTGGTTGAGCACTCAGAAGGCAATCCCCAAGCTACCCTGAAAAATCATCCTGTTTGGGATTTTTTTGTAAAACTGACGTCTTTATTGGACTATATTGAAACCTTAAAAACATAGAAGCGATCGTTTTTTCCATGAAATGTGGTATACAGAGGTCTGATGTAAGGTCAAATCACGCCATAGGGTCAGAGTTTTAATAAAAACATCGCTAATATTATCAGTGTTTAGATCGGCTATGATATTATGGTATTCTGAAAATTGACCAATTTAAAAAATCAAAGATATAGCCATGAAATAATCACCCAATCGAAATGTAGTGTCTGTGAGATATCTTCCCTTAGGTGAATCTAAAAAAACATACCTACATAAAGCCGAATTTTTCTCGGCTCTTCATAGATTTCAAGAGTGTTCACAAGCAAACGCGGACACACTGTATATGTTCCTTTGGAAACTTAACAAATCTTTGTTTGTGAACTACATTGAAGTGCTTAATAATAAACAAAATATGAACTTAAATATGAACAATAATAATTGAAATTGTTTCTCATCATGCACTCCTTCCCTTACTTAGATAGAATATGTATGTGATTGTTCAAACATAAAAATAATGTTATATGAAACCATAATTTTTGTATTTGATGTATATCATTAAGTCATTATTACCAAATACCCAGGGTAATAGAGCTATCATAATCTAATATCTTACACAAATGCTTTGGGCAAATATAATTTATAACTCATTTGTAATTCTTGTACCTATCTATACTTCAAAGTTTGCTTTCTGATTGGTTTAGATTGTGTGTGTTAAGCAAATAAAATCTTAAATAAGTTCGGTTCCTATTTTGTGTTCAACTGAAAGATTCTAATCTATAAAATAATATTTGCCTATAATAGATATAAAGTGCAGAGAGTCCGTTTGGGACCGCGACCCTGGAAGTTCTTGCAGCAATTTCCCGATGCAACAATACTCAAGGTCAAATAATTCACAACAAAGTCTATTATCCATATTGAATTAATTAATTATTAATTATCTAATTAATTAATTAATCAATAATTCTGACCAATTAAAATACAGGAAGACTAGTCCTTCAGTGTTTTTGCTTGTCCATTTTTGTAACAATCGCTTTTGCTTCTATATTCTCTATATAAATTTAACACCGCAAAGAAGAAATGAGTAATTTATAGAGAAGCACCTGGCAATTCTCATAGAAACCTGGGGACGATCTCCCTTAATCGTAATTATTACGTGTCGCCAACGATCACGTGGTCACACGCCATCGCCAAATTAAAATTGCCCTCCTATTTGGACCTGCACATTACAAAGGGCTTCCGGTTATACTCGTCGTTTACCCTTTGAAAAATGCCTG
This sequence comes from Pseudeuparius sepicola, assembly GCA_963920635.1. Classification (NCBI taxonomy): domain Eukaryota; kingdom Metazoa; phylum Arthropoda; class Insecta; order Coleoptera; family Anthribidae; genus Pseudeuparius; species Pseudeuparius sepicola. Next base: position 68,278,924 of record OY987300.1, on the reverse strand, counting down.
ACATTTAGAACTAATTTTTGGGATATCTGGTACAGTTAGTGAATATTGAATAAGGACAATAATTATTTTTAACCTACTGTCTGCTCCACGAAATCTTAAACTCTTTAGTAACAAAACAAAGATAATCATCGTTTGCCAGACGGCACTTTGCAAAAAAATTCCATAAAAATTCTACTTTCATCAAATGTGTCACACAATTTGTGGAAAATGCTCCCACACCTAGGAATATTAGTTATAAATAGGTAGCTTTCGTTTCTGCTTTTATTGTTGTCTTAAATTTACAAATGTATACCTAATGTTATAATGTTATAATTATTAAATTACAGGGTGTTCCATTTAAAAAAAATTTCACTCTCAAAACGACCTTAATAAAAAAATTTTAACAAAAAAATTAAAACCTGCTTTTAAAATTTGCCCGTATGCACACTCCACTAAAAATTTAAAAAAATAACACCGACTTCACAAATTTGCCTGTATGCAAATTTCAACTAAAATTTTAGAAATATTTTTTCCTTCTAAATTGAGTTATCTTTGGATTTGGTGACAGTCAAGGCAAGGAATTTAAATCTATTTAGATATGAATACATCATATAAAGAGAAAAATATTTCTAAAATTTTAGTTGAAATGTGCATATACGTTCAAATTTGTGAAGTCGGCGCTTTTTTTGTTATTTTTTTTAAATTTTTCCTGGAATGTACATACGGGCAAATTTTTGAAGTCGGTTTTACTTTTTTTTTAATTTATTTATTTCTTATTTTTTAGTGAATTATTAAGAATGATCGAAATCGATCCAATATTAAATTCCATCCCCTATTTGTCCACCCTTAGGGGTGGAATTTTTTCTTTAAATTTAAATGGGACCACACCTAAGGTAAAATAAAAAAAGAATCATCAAATTCGGTCCAATATGAAATTTATCCCCTATTTTTCCACTCTTAGGGGTGGGATTTTTTCTTCAAATTTAAATGGGGCCACCTCTAAGGTACTCCCTTTCTAATAAAAAAAGAATCATCGAAATCGGTTCAATACGAAATTTCATCCCCTATTTTCCACCCGTACGGGTGGAATTTTTTATTCAAATTTAAATGGGACCATTCTGTAGGTGTACCCTTTCAAATAAAAAAGAATTGTCCAAATCGGTTTATAAATGACGGAGTTCTGAGGTAACACACATAAAAAAACATAAACCGAATTGATAACCTCCTCATTTTTGAAGTCGATTAAAAAAAATGTGCTTTAGAAACGTTTTTACAGACACAAAATTTTCAACTCGAAAAGAGTTACGGCCCCTTTTCGGAAACGCGCATTTTCGAACAACGCCCTGTAACTCAAGAACGGCGAAAGATATCGATTTGCCGTTTTCGCCATTAAGTTTATAATAAAAAACGAGCCTCGGACACCAATATCGGTTTTTGTCTATCTCCGTTAAAAATAGGAGTTTCCCTTTAAAAGTGTGAAATTTAATTTGGCCCACCCTGTACAATATCTTCGCCGCAAAGTGTGGTCATACATAAAAGTGTTTTATCTAACACTACATATGCGCAATAGTGTTAATTCGCGCTGGGCTGCAGAATATTTTCGTATACCTATACTAAAATCAAATAACTCTTACGCCTGATGAAAACAAGAACGTGTGCGTTGAGATTTTCGCCAGAGCCGCACTGAGGCACGATCTTTATTTAATTTTACTTTTGCAATTGTTTACGTCAAAATATTGCGGGAAAAATTTATTGGCTTAATTAAAATGAGTCAAAACATCGATAAAATTATTTGTGGCAGTGTCTAATCAGCAGAAAATAACAAGATAAAACCGCATAAATACGCTTCTGCGATCGAGTAGGTACATCCCTGTTGCCAGACGCGCTGATATTTTATGGCATATCGACCAATCGCCTTGTTTCTCGGAACGTCATGGAACACGTGCTTTTATTTACGCCAGGCGTAAGGGTTACTTGATTCAAAGATCATAATATTCTGATCTTTGCTTGATTTTAGTATAGGCAAGTTTACCTAAGACCCAATGCCGCCCGGCAGAGATCGCCCGCAAGCGGCGGCGGCGCGGCATGCCATCGGGGGTGGCGCTGTTCGCCGCCCGATTTTGTAATAAGCACGGTGGCGGCGCAATAACCTTACGTGTCTAGCTGTCACCTGCGGCGGCTCGATATTCTCTCACGGCTTATGACTTCACATCCACCGGCGATCATAAAAACCTTTTATTATTTCCACATTAAAAATCGACTATTTACGATAAACAGGCATCACGGCACCGCGGCCGGACATGCAGCGCCGCCGCCGCCGGCCGGGCGGCGTCTCAATTATTTAAGCATAATAATGGTCGCGCTAAGTAGGTCGTCCGATGATGCCCGTTCGTAAGTTCATACTTACGTTACGAATCGGATAAGCAGGCATTGCACTTTTTAACCGACTTCAAAAAAAGGAGGAGGTTATCAATTCCGTTGTATGTTTTTTTTATGTTTATTCAGAACTCGGTCATTTAAAGACCGATTTGGACAATTCTTTTTTATTTGAAAGGGTACACCTACAGAATGGTCCCATTTAAATTTGAATAAAAAATTCCACCCGTACGGGTGGAAAATAGGGGATGAAATTTCATATTGGACCGATTTCGATGATTCTTTCTTTATTTGATAGGGGGTACCTTAGGTGGGGTCCCATTTATATTTAAAGAAAAAATTCCACCCCTAAGGGTAGATAAATAGGGGATGAAAGTTCGTATTGGACCGATTTCGATATTTCACTAAAAAATAAGAAATACAAAAAAATTAAGAAAAAAATTAAAACCGACTTCAAAAATTTGCCCGTATGCACACTCCACTAAAATTAAAAAAAAATACAAAAAATAACACCGACTTCACAAATTTGCCCGTATGCACATTTCAACTAAAATTTTAGAAATATTTTTCTCTTTCTAAATTGAGTTATCTTTGGAATCGGTGACAGTTATGATGTATGTAGAATATGCTGTATTCATACCTATCTAAATAGATTTAAATTCCATGCCTTGACTGTCACCAAATCCAAAGATAACTCAATTTAGAAAAAGAAAAGTATTTCTAAAATTTTAGTTCAAATGTGCATACGGGCAAATTTGTGAAGCAAGTTTAATTTATTGTTAATTTTTTTTATTTATTTGTTATTAGTCGCTGGTCGTATACAGGGTGTCCTAAAGAAGAACGCCAAACCATTAACCTTGAATTATTGGCGTCAAAATAATAAGGCTATTTAACCACAGTTAACTCAATTTAAGAAAGATTAAACTTAAAGGTAAAGGATAGGTACATACATGGGTTACAGTTGTTGAATCTCAAAAATCGCCTTTTGCTTAAATGTTTGTCAATTTCAGAGATATCGAGTTGAGAATTACAAGTTATTACTATGTAGGTATGTCAAATTCGACCACTTATTTATGCTTGTTGTAACTCAAAAACAAATGAAAATCATGGGGAGACATGATATTTTATCCCCCTAACTTTTATGGTGTAGAATTTAATTTACCTCATTTTTGATATTGTAAATGTGTCTTAAAAATCATAATTCTGGGATAAACAGGATTGTTTGGAATAAGATACATGATTTCCAGATGCGTCACATTATCATTAGAGTAATTCTAATAATAAACGAAAATAGGAAAACCACAGAAAATGTACGCTCCGCGTAGATATATTTTCTGTGGGAAAAACGGCTATGGAAGGTAATACACGACCCAAGGCTAGAAGACTAGAAGTTATAAGGATGTGTTCCTAAACTCAAAACCGTTCTTAAGAAATATGCGAAGTGATTTTTAAAGTGGACATTAAACGCCCTGTATCTTTCCTAAGAAGGATGCCAGTGTAAAGCAGACTTTTTAAAAGACCAACCGAAATGCACCTGAACTTGATATAAAAGTCGAACCTGGACTAACCATATATTAAGCATTCCTATTCCTACCTTTATCTAAAAATAAAAAAATACAGGAAGATGCAAGTTTCTATTTTCTCTATAATTTTAATACCGATGAGAAATTTTCTTATAGAATTTTTGAATCAGAAATTAGGAATTCTTCAACAATTTAAAAGTGATATTATCCCTCATTTGACGACGGATAAGCACAAGCATGTGGTTGCTTCTGGGGTACTCCTAATTTGGAGTATTGTTAGGGTGAGAATTATTATTATTATTATTATAATGTTCAAAACATTCTTAATATCAGAAAATTTCCAGTAGAATTATGCACATTACATTAAACAATTCTTTTTTATATTTTTAAATTTTAATGATCCACATGAAAATTTATTATTTATTAATGACCTACCCACATTCACATTCATTATAACCTTTCTAGTAAGTCTGAGGTTTGAATTTATATTTTGATTTAGTCACAAGAAAATAATTATTCTGCTACCGGTATCCTTTGCTACGTTGCTAGCTTTACACAAAACTGTTATTTTATAGTTATAAAATTGCACAAAACATCAAATTCTAGATATTATATTTTGGAAGAATATTTTGCAACGTATGCAAGAACGAGAATAAAAAAATATTTAAAAAGCTCCAAAGGGAACCAATGATTCACTAGGTATATAAAGAAGAAACTGGCAAATCTAATGCGTTCTATGCTTACTTCTTACTTATATAACTATAGTCATGGACTCAATTTCAAACAAATAGTTACCAAAATACGTTTTTTAAGACTTGTTTTTCTTAAGAAAATATATGGAAATATGCCATGTAAACTTGCCCAAGGGTCATAAGAAACAAACATTTTGTTTTATTTTGGATTTTAAATACGTTGTAAACAGACACATTTGCATGTTTTTCTTTCATAAAAGAATCTGCAGCAATGGCGTTTTTGACATTAAACCACCCTGTCTATTTATTTAGTCATAATATGGCGCCAGTGGCGAACGCATGGAACAGCGCTATATAGTGTTGGTCCAAACTTTGCCGCATAGTTTTGAATCACACTGTATATGGCAGTAGAAACACTTAGAAGAACTAGTTACCAATCGCTAGCGAAACCTCCCGAATAAAAAATAGTTCTATATCTAAGCATTGAGTAAAGAAATCTTTATATACTCAATGATCTAAGGTAATTTACCGGATTGCCGACAAACAATTTTTTATAATAGGTCAACTGTGTATAATTCGCAGCAGAGGTAACATCGTCCCTCATTACCGAAATAGCATATTAGTAACAACTGTTTTTGTGGCAATTTTGTTTCCATAACAAAGTTAGTGCAGGCGCACCTGATCATTCTCACCATTCTAGGCGGTGAAATGCAATAATATCACCTGGAAGTCTGGAAGTAAATGATAACCAAGTTTGGGCAGTGTTGTAGTGATTTGTTTTTAGATTAGGTAAAAGAGGAAGTTGTGTTATTTGACATTTTATCAACGATATATATTAATAGATACATTACCAAAGGCAACTTGTTTTGTTTCATGATTTTAAAAAGATGTTATTGTTGGCACATTCAAAGTTTAAATTTTTTTTATACGCTTTAGGTTATTTTGTGAATATAAGTATCTCAAAGCATTATATTATACGAGATACAAATCTATCAAAAAATATATTTATTAGGCATTACAAAATAATAGGAAAGACAGAATTTAAGAAATGCCAATGTAAACAAATTAGGTACCTCGTCTTCTTCCCCTGACCCGATAATGTAGAAGCAAAACAAAACCGTATTATTTGCATTACCTTGAGACATTTATTCCTACTAGTATACAGGGTGAGTTTTCTTTATGCCCACTATGGGGATCTCGGAAACTAGCAGAGCTAGAACAAAGGTTAAATGGGGAAAGAATTGCAGTTTTGAATGCTCAATCTAATGCCCCTTTTGGATTTTTAAAAAATTCATGGCTCACTAGATATTTTGAAAAGAGTGATTTTTGCTATTTCATCAGATCTCTTTAGCTCCGTTATGTATTCTTATACAGAAAAACTGTAGAGACAAAAATTGTAGATAATTTTGGGCTTAATAAGATAATATAATCCAATTTTTTATGTTGTTTGTGATTTTTGAGATATGACATAAACTTGTATTTTTTTAAATGTAAATCATAGTTGGCTGTGGCCTTATAAAATCGGCAATTTTTTGGACTTTCCAAAGATATAATACTCGGCATAAAAAATAAAAGAGCGATGGCTAATTTTCTGATTTTTTCAAATTTTCACATAGTCAGCCATGGAATATTTTCATAATTACGTTCTATTTTATAGTTAGACATACTTCCTACTTTCTAATATTTTGTTCTTAGCTGGTAACAAAATGTAATAAAATAAAACAAAAATTAAAAAGCTCACATTTAAATAATTATGATTTTAAAAGGTCACTTTTTAAAATAAAAAAGGTGTTCAAACAATCCACCATTATTATTTATGCAAATATTGCATCTTTTTAAAACTGAATTTGTCGCCTTTCTTAGAGAGCGCCTGTCAATACTGGCAATTGCTTCTAAAACAGCTGCTCTTAATTCAACAATAATTGTCTCATACTTTATTTTGTACTGTTCCCCACAAAAAGAAATCCAAAACAAACAAATCGGGGGTCGGGGATCGGGGCTGCCAGGAAATAGGTATATTTCTCCCTATCCAACTATTTGGATAACGCTGATCTAGGTAATTTCTTACGGGCAAATAATTATGTGGTGGAGCTCCATCATGATAATTTTTGTTTTATTTTATTACATTTTGTTACCAGCTAAAAATAAAATAGTTGAAAGTTTGAAGTATGTATTATTATAAAATAGAACGTAATAATTATGAAAATATTCCATGGCTGATTACGTGAAAATTAAAAAAAAGAAAATTAGCCATAGCTATTTTATTTTTTATAATAACTATGCCGAGTATTATATGTTTGGAAAGCTATGATTTACATTATTTAAAAAAACAAAAGTTTATGTCATATCTCAAAAATCACAAACAACATAAAAAAATTGGATAAGATTATCTTATTAAGCCTAAAATTATCTACAATTTTTGTCTCGTAACGGAGCTACAGAGATCTGATGAAATAGCAAAAAATCACTCTCAAAATATCTAGTGAGCCATGAACTTTTTTAAAAATCCAAAAGGGGCATTAGATTGAGCATTCAAAACTGCAATTCTTTCCCCATTTAACCTTTGTTCTAGCTCTGCTAGTTTCCGAGATCCCCATAGTGGGCATCGAAAAAAACTCACCCTGTATATAGTTGCTTTTATTAAGTTATGCCTTATTTGTTGGCAGTCGCAGTATGAACTGAAATAGGTTAAGAACCAATATGAATTATATACTACATTTTAGAATATTTTAACTGTAAAGTGGATTTTACTATTATGTAGTTTGGACTGAAAAGGAAAATAAAAAAATTTAAATATATTTTTTAATATACCATGTGCTTAAAAAGGACTATAATAAGATAATATAATAATATAAAAAACCGACTAAAAAGTATAAAATGATTTCTCTTAGCCCCATGGAGATTCGAAAAACGTGAGGCGCGTGCAATAGATAATAATTAGTAAGGAGTGTAGAGTATCTGTAGTTGAAAAAACAATATGCAATATGCAATGCAATACAATAATTGTTAGTAACTTAAGTACATGCATCAATTATTATCTATTGCATGCGCTCCACGTTTTTCGAATCTTTATGAGAAAAAAAATTATTTTTTACTTTTTAGTGCGTTTAATTATTTCATTATTTTGTTATACTTGTAGTCCTTTTTTAAAAACGTAAAAAATATTTAAATTTTATTATTTTCTGCTTTTTAGTCTTGGAATCGATTATGACAAAGACAGGAGGGAAATTTCAGATTTATTTCAGTCTCTCTTTATCTGATCATATTTGAAATAGAAAATAATCGTTATACCTACCTACCAATAATATATCATGTCATTCGTTTTTATTTCGATATTAAAACAAATTAATTCCAGATCGTTCTTATAGTTACCAACTTATGGTGCTGGAGGTTATAGTTATCGCATTCGTGAAAACTGTTAAATAACTCGCTCTCTTGTCTGTCTGTTTGTCTGACATCCTTTCTTCTAACGCATTTTTAACATGTTACTTTTATTATTTATTACCAGCTTATGGCATGTGCTTGTCTGTTCATAAATTTCCACTAGTCAAATATTTTTATTTATTATTCTTTTTTTTTAATAACAAATGTCATACTAATAATATGTACCTAGCAAGTTAATATTGCATTGTTATCCTGTTCTGAACTATGTTTAAAATTTCAAATCTCTAGCTCATCGGTAAATTAATTTATAATCGATTGCAACATTTTACGAACAAACAGGAGGGCAAGATAGCGAGTTAATAAAATTAAAAATAAAAAAACCATTTTTAAAAACAAGCTTTTATTTAAGCCATGTACTAAAACGAACAAAATAAGTTTAGGTTTTCGTTAAGATAATTCAATTCCAAATTGCGACAAGTTTTTGCAAATTGAAAAGCTTGACGCGTGAAATGTTGATGAAAGTAGTAGTGTGATACCAATTAATTTTATTGGACAGTGATTGGTTGATAAGCAAGTACCTATTTGCCAAAGTGTGCATTTTTTCTTTACAATTCGCGCGACAAACTTTTCATTTTGCAAAAACTTGTCGCAATTTGGAATTGAATTATCTTAACGAAAACCTAAGCTTATTTTATTCTTTTTATATAGTACATGGCTTAAATAAAAGCTTGTTTTTAAAAAGTTTTTTTCATTTTCAATTTTATGTTGTGCTTTTTAGTACCTATTTGATTCCCATGTCAGGAGGGTGTTAAGGAAATTTAGTCCGCCATCTTGGGGCGATCGCCATATTGGATTTCGTATGAAGTCATTCACCTTATTGTTTTCTACCCAACGAGCTTTTAACCTCTTCTATCCGTCGAGCCCTTTCATTTGATACCCATGTTGGGTATCAAATAGGTAATCCGCCATTTTGGAGCGGCGGCCATATTGAAATTAGTGTAATTTCACTAACTTTATCGTTTTATACTTTTCAAACCCTTTCATTTGATACCCATATTAAAGGGGTTGGCAAAAATACATCATTCGCCATCTTGGAGCGGCGGCCATTTTGAATGTATTACAATATTGAGTATTACATAAATATTGTATTGTCACCGGACCTAAAGGTATATGCAAAATTTCAGCTCAATCGGATGTCAGGAAGTGGTTCTAATTCCGCTTGCAAGATTCGACCCACACTAACAGGTGAAGTTAAATAAAAGCTTGTAAAAGCATGGTAATAGTCTATAAATAAATCATTTGTTATAGGTAGATCCAAATAACTGTAGGTAGACAGATGTTTCCTTGTCTATAAAATGCAAACAAATATTAATTGTTTACGTAAAATTTGACAGCATAATCAAATTTTGTGTCGTAAAGCCCAGTGGCATGTTCGGTAGCAACCTCCGATATTTTAAACCTTACATGGTTTATGCCATCATTATTGCAAAGTACTTTTTAAATTTTAGGAATTATTACACATGTTTATCTGTGTAAGAGATACCGTCGCACACGAAAATATTATTCCTTTATTATTCTGTGTTTTCTCATAAATCCTAATAATAAAGGCCCCAAATTGACGGCACTGGTTATTACTTGGTGCCCAGGTAATATTTACACAACTTTTCCCAACCATAAACGCTGGGGCGTAGAATTTCAGCCCCGTATGCGATGAAGACACGGAACACTCATAGAAAATTATTTATGGTGGCCTCTGTTTCACTTCGTGCCAACACGAAACTTTGTTCTCACTTTCCATTCTTCACGTAATACCTAAAAATATATACGCAAACTAATTCAATGGTCTCTTTAAGTCGCTTGGAAAACTAAAATATAATTCATGTACACAGAGATATTTTATAGGTATATGCTTTGAATTAATCAAGTGAGCTAGGTTGGTTGGTGGTACATGGAAGAAATTTGATGGCATATTTTACGTTTTATTTCGCAATTTCCAAGAAATAAAGGGAAATGGTAGAAATTACCTTAGTCGGTTTCAGCTATGGTTTTTTTTTTGTTCAAAAGAACTATTAATTTTATTTTGAACGGAGATCTATAGCAAGGCTATTAGAAGGGTTGCTCAACAAAAATTGGAATCATCATATCATGAGCAGTGATAATGTCACAAATGCGAGTACCACATCAAAAGATTTCCTTTTTATAACAAAAATGGAGGATTTCTCTGAAAAACTGTTCCTTTTCAATAATATGAATTTAATTCTTTCTTTTTCTACCTAGAAATACAGGAGGTAGTGGGATAAGTGAAACTAGGCGTGTGTAAGAAAAAAAATGAGTTGAAATTTGACCATTTGCTTCCTCCCCAGCTTGAATTGAAAGTAATTTCTCTCGTATTTTCAGTTACGAAAAATCAAAAGTATATTAAGCTTTGGCATGCGGAAAAAAATATTTTCTGCTTAGGTAGAGCGACCTTTATGTGTAAGATACAGGAAAATTTTATTAAGAAAACTTAATAAAAAAAAACTATGCTGATGTACAAAGTTTGAGAAATTGGCCTATAGCCTCATTTTTTGCAGATTTATAATGATTTTTTAATGTTCAAGATTCAAGATGCCTGTCCTATACAAAATAAGTTCCCGTATCAAGCCGAGGAAAGGTACCTAGAAAAAAATGAAAATTAACACAAAAGTCAAAGTAGGTCTATTAGTCTCAAGCTTTGTATATGCAAATAATTTTTTATTCCGAACAACTTTTCTTAGCAAAATTTTTCCGTATGTTATTGGTAGAAAATATTTTTTTGTTGTCGTTTCTCACAATCAAGCAACGAAACGTTTAGTTAAAGAACCAGTGTCGGATTAGCTACATAGTAAGAGTTAGCAAATGCTATACAGGAATAAAAATATCATACCAATAAAACTAAACAAAACTAAACAAACAACAATAACATATTTCAACATTTTATTAAACATTAAACATTAAAACGTAAACTATAAAATTTGATTGAACACATTCATATTATCATAATTTCATCTAATAATTAAAACCTTAATAAAAAACTTCAATAGTTAGAAAACAGTTAAATTCAGATATAGATCTGTATGTGGCTTTCTATCTTGGTCTACGAAACCAACCTATCATCATATTATGGTTCTAAAAGTCCACTGGTTAGATACTTGTCTCTGCTGAAAGATTAGATGTTGATTTGTTCAATTTGTCGTTAAGTAATTTAAAATAAGAGTTATAAATGTGATACTTACGACGGCGTAGAACTGTCATCACAAAAATATTTTTTTATTATGCTTAACGTAGCGAAATTTACAGTTGCAACTGTAAATTACGAAACAGAACACTAAACAGAAGCTCACCCTTTCCTCAGTCGTCCAAACATTATTGAGTTAGTGGTAGTTATTAATAGTGTTTGTTAGTTACATGCCATGGATGAACTGATTAGTGCAAGGAATGACATGATTAGGACTTATTTTTTGCTTGGTCTAAAACATCATGACATTACTGCATCTCTTCAAATCAATGATGGTAGTACCATCAGTATACTGCATACTGCAACTGCAAAGAGTCTTGCGACAGCTGAGATTATTTAGTATCCACTCAGTCACTCGCTTTTTGGAAAATCAACTAGGTATCTACAAGTGCGCAGTTACATGGGTATCGATGGATGCATCTAAAATGCCTACATAATGGATTAGTAGTTACCCAAGAAGTATTTGGAAAGTTACTAGGGATACTTGACCCCGAGGGTGTGGAAGAAGAAGAATACAAAGGGGAAGATACTTCAATAAAGGACCTAGTTATCTTTGGCATACTGACTGCTATGATAAATTCAAACCATTTGGCATATGTATTACAGGATATATATAGATGGATATTCTAGATACATATGTGGTTAAAAGCTGGCACGAATACCAATAATCCGGCTATCAGACCATATCATTTTTTGGAAACAGTTTCGTTATTGAATAGTTGTCCGCCAACATTAAGAGCAGATCTAGGAACTGAAAATGTGATAATTGAAACAATTCAGAAGGATTTGAGGAACAACGGCATGACAATTCAGACTAATCTACCAGCATTTCTATGTGGAAGGAGCACTGCTAATCGAAGAATACAGTCTTTTTGGTCAATGTTAAGACGACAAAACGCGCAATTTTGGATGAACCTGTTTCATGATTTGAAGGACCCAGGTCATTTCTCAGGCGACTCTTTTGGATAAGGCTTTAATTCAGCTCGGTTTTTTAGACATCATACAGGTAGGTACTGAATGAATTTAATTACATATAGCCAGAATTTATAAATTTAATTATTATAGGCAGAGTTAAATACAATATCATTGGAATGGAATCTACATAAGATAACCACGTCACGTAATACTATTTTCCAACATATCAGGTCGTTATTATAAGAAATAACTGGCAAACTGGAGTGATATGAAGCAGCGTTAAAGGTATTTTGTGTTATGTTAGTTATACGTGTAGATTAGATGGATAAAAAGAATAATTATTCTAATTTCCTTTCGTTATTTATTAAATTATTATTACAAGTAAATAAAAATCATTTAGGTACCTACTGTTCAAATATTTTATTGAAATTGTTTGCATGATCAATGTAAGATTGATATAGAAATAATTATGGAATAAAAATTAGTCAAAAAATAAAAGCGTTTATTTTCATTTTCATTTCACATCAAAATAGATATAAACTTTATAATATTGAAATTATAAATAATATAAAAAATGATAAACTTCACATTAAAATAGAAATAATCTTTACTGGATTCACGCATAAAAGTATGAAAGCCTAGAGGGGCCACAACAAATTTCGCCAGTTTTGATCAAAAATTATATTGATAGGGTGTCACAGGTTTTTTGATCAAGACTTTGACATTTTGTAGAAAAAATCACAATAAGGTGGGTTGCTCATATAAACATAGGTCCTAAAGTTCTTTGTTTCTGAGATACAGGGCGTTAGTTCTCTTTTTTAAATTAAATTATGGCAATATCTCCCAAAATAATCGAGCTGCTGAACTCAAATTTGGCACTGCAGTGTTTTTGGGGATGTAGAATAAGCCGAAAATGTCAATTTCTACGTATCTCATAGAGGGCGCCACTTGGGCTATTTTTGGATGGTGCTTTTACTCGCAATTTTTTTGAGGTTATCTTTTTGGTCTTGCATATCCATCTTTTTAGTGCATCAAATTAACCGTTTGCGTTGAAATTGACAAAGCGTGCCCCAAAACACATGTTAACTGCAAATTACGAAATATAGGTACAGTTGCAACTGTAAATTACGAAATTTACAGTTGCAACTGTAAATTGCATTTTCCTCATTTCGAAATTTATAGTTGTACGTGTAAATTTACAGTTGCAACTGTAAATTTCGCTACGTTAAAGCATAATAAAAAAATTGTGATGGCAGTTCCACGCCGTCGTAAGAATGTTCTTTCTACTAGCATTCAGTGGCGTGCAAGCCACACCCGCAGACCCCGCGGTGCGGGGGGGGCCCAAGTTACCAGGGGCCCCGGGGCCCACAGCAAAAAATCATCGGGAAATCTCAGGCACCGTTCCACCTATCAGTAGTACCCTTCCATAAACAAGGGTAGTACACTCGTTGTCTCGCTGCTCATTATTCTCTCCTTTACCATTATCGTTGCTCTGTGTGTAACCAACCTTCTGACCAGGACCACAACCACAAATGAAAGATACGTTAGGTTTCAGATTAGAGCTAGGGCAGAGATATATACAGGGTGTAACTTAAGTATGTTAAAAGATTTTAGGGAGATGGTCCTCAGCCAATTCTAAGAAAAAAAGTTCATATAAACGTGTGTCTTAATTCTTCGATTTTGATATAAGGGGTGTTAAAATTCTCTAAAAAATCGTCTTTTTCCCATAGCTTCTTTATTTGTAGAGCTTATTCAAGAAGAAAGTTAATACGGCCCTATTTAAATACGAAATTAAGGTAGATATTATAGCAGTTTTGGATGGAGCATTTGTTTCTGAACAAAAAGTGTTTCTAGACTTATTTTTGTATCTATCGCCGTTTCGTGGCAAATTAGATTTTTTAAATTTATTTAACCGTACTTGCAAAAAATCTCAGGTATTTAAAAAGCGTAGGGAAGAGATCAGGATCTTGTTCTCAATTAAAAACAAAATTTTTGAGGTTTCAAGGAAACACAACTAATTTTAACTCGAAATAAGAATAGAAAATTTTAACACTCCGTATATCGAAAACGAAGAATTTTTGTACACGTTTAAATGAAATTTTGTTGTTAAAATTGGCCGAGGATCACAACCCTGAAATATTTTAACGTATTTAAATTACACACTGTATATCTCTGAGCTAGGACCACTGTATAAATCCGCAGTCGCCAGTCGCATTGGCAGTTGTAGTACTGGTATAATTATCGGACTATTATATTGTTATTTATACGTGTTTAGTGCTTCATGAAACATCGAAGAAATAGTTACAAAATTTAACATCGATGAGAATATTTGCAGAGTTTATTTTAATAAAAAAAAACAAATTTTTGGCCAGTATTTTACTGGATTTGTGCGCTGCTCTTCGCCTTTTCTTAAGTTTACCATCATTGAGTTTGCCTGTTTCATACTCAACCGTAGAAAGGTCTTTTCCAAAATTAAAACTAATAAAGCCATTTTTGCAATCGAAAATGGCTAACGAAAGACTAACTTTCCTCCCGTATCAGTAAGAGAATGAAAGGGCTAGCAGCCCCCCCCCCCCCCCGAAATAAGCAAAATATTACCTAAAAATACGAGGAGTGAAGAGTTAAATTATTATTACGTTTGAATATATGTAGTAATAGTAGCGCCTAGCGCCATCTTTTGACGAGAGGCAGACGCAGTTGCAGCCGAACTTGCCTACCCCGAAATCTAGTTTGGAATGCCTATATATGTGCGATAAAAACCTTTATCCCAATATTTACACATTACTACAAATCTTGGCTACCATTCCTGGTATATCCACTGCTACCCCAGAAAGGTCTTTGTCGAGCCTAAGGAGACTGAAAAACTATTTACGAAACACTACAAGTAAAAACAGACTTAATGGTTTGGCTCTAATGAACATTCACTATGGAACAGAAATTCATGCAGATGAAGTAGTGGATATATTAAAGCCGAAGATTTCTTCTTTAATGGTTTTAGATTTAGCGCAGAGGAACGAAATTAATTTATCCATTTCATTTAAAGTTAACAACTTTATAAATATGTCGTAGTTTTTCGGATGAATATATAGATATTAAATTTCATGTAAGTATATTTTTGTTGTTTTATTTACTTCTCAAACTAACCCCCCCCCCCCCAAAACTAAATCCTGGCTACGCCCGTGGATCACAGAAACCTTAATACCTACCAAAAGGAATTTTCACAGGTACCTACCTACCTAATTCAACAAGCTATCCCCACATTAAATCAAGAATGTAAATGCGGTATTTTATTTTGTATGTATAAACTTTGATATTTGAATCAAACCACGGGCCCTTTGTTTCTTGTTCGAATTCGCTACTACAGGCCCCGCCACTGTAAATAACTCTCACCGTGGCGCAAGGCAACTTCCTAGGGTGGAGTTACGGAAGCCCATAGCATCTGTGCCGTAAGCATCGGTAAACAATCCGCATTTTTCACACCCGGTGGCCAATGGGCGATGGTTTTCGCCGTGCGCACGCCGCGGGGGTGGAGTGTTGGCTGGCGCGACACCCCCCTCGAGCCGTAATACTCGTGGCAACTCATAATATATTATTCGGTCGTTTGTCGGTGTTTGTTCGGACAGGAACGCTTCTCGGATGTTCAGATTATTCCTTTTGTGGTGGCAAGACATGGATCACAACCAGAGCCACTTCGGAAGTGCGAACAATCTATTGCCGGTGTCCGCGTTCTCGGCATTCAGTCTGTTGAAAAACTGCAATTATTTAACTAGCTCCCAAGTGCAAGGTTTGTAACTGAATACTGCTGACGTGCGGTGCCATTCAAGCTCAATGTGAAAGGGAAGATTACTGTGTAAATAAACCGCATAATATATTATTCGGTCGTTTGTCGGTGTTTGTTCGGACAGGTGGAAAGGGAACGCTTCTCGGATGTTCAGATTATTCCTTTTGTGGTGGCAAGACATGGATCACAACCAGAGCCACTTCGGAAGTGCGAACAATCTATTGCCGGTGTCCGCGTTCTCGGCATTCAGTCTGTTGAAAAACTGCAATTATTTAACTAGCTCCCAAGTGCAAGGTTTGTAACTGAATACTGTTGACGTGCGGTGCCATTCAAGCTCAATGTGAAAGGGAAGATTACTGTGTAAATAAACCGCATAATATATTATTCGGTCGTTTGTCGGTGTTTGTTCGGACAGGTGGAAAGGGAACGCTTCTCGGATGTTCAGATTATTCCTTTTGTGATGGCAAGACATGGATCACAACCAGAGCCACTTCGGAAGTGCGAACAATCTATTGCCGGTGTCCGCGTTCTCGGCATTCAGTCTGTTGAAAAACTGCAATTATTTTACTAGCTCCCAAGTGCAAGGTTTGTAACTGAATACTGTTGACGTGCGGTGCCATTCAAGCTCAATGTGAAAGGGAAGATTACTGTGTAAATAAACCGCATAATATATTATTCGGTCGTTTGTCGGTGTTTGTTCGGACAGGTGGAAAGGGAACGCTTCTCGGATGTTCAGATTATTCCTTTTGTGGTGGCAAGACATGGATCACAACCAGAGCCACTTCGGAAGTGCGAACAATCTATTGCCGGTGTCCGCGTTCTCGGCATTCAGTCTGTTGAAAAACTGCAATTATTTAACTAGCTCCCAAGTGCAAGGTTTGTAACTGAATACTGTTGACGTGCGGTGCCATTCAAGCTCAATGTGAAAGGGAAGATTACTGTGTAAATAAACCGCATAATATATTATTCGGTCGTTTGTCGGTGTTTGTTCGGACAGGTGGAAAGGGAACGCTTCTCGGATGTTCAGATTATTCCTTTTGTGATGGCAAGACATGGATCACAACCAGAGCCACTTCGGAAGTGCGAACAATCTATTGCCGGTGTCCGCGTTCTCGGCATTCAGTCTGTTGAAAAACTGCAATTATTTAACTAGCTCCCAAGTGCAAGGTTTGTAACTGAATACTGTTGACGTGCGGTGCCATTCAAGCTCAATGTGAAAGGGAAGATTACTGTGTAAATAAACCGCATAATATATTATTCGGTCGTTTGTCGGTGTTTGTTCGGACAGGTGGAAAGGGAACGCTTCTCGGATGTTCAGATTATTCCTTTTGTGATGGCAAGACATGGATCACAACCAGAGCCACTTCGGAAGTGCGAACAATCTATTGCCGGTGTCCGCGTTCTCGGCATTCAGTCTGTTGAAAAACTGCAATTATTTAACTAGCTCCCAAGTGCAAGGTTTGTAACTGAATACTGTTGACGTGCGGTGCCATTCAAGCTCAATGTGAAAGGGAAGATTACTGTGTAAATAAACCGCATAATATATTATTCGGTCGTTTGTCGGTGTTTGTTCGGACAGGTGGAAAGGGAACGCTTCTCGGATGTTCAGATTATTCCTTTTGTGGTGGCAAGACATGGATCACAACCAGAGCCACTTCGGAAGTGCGAACAATCTATTGCCGGTGTCCGCGTTCTCGGCATTCAGTCTGTTGAAAAACTGCAATTATTTAACTAGCTCCCAAGTGCAAGGTTTGTAACTGAATACTGTTGACGTGCGGTGCCATTCAAGCTCAATGTGAAAGGGAAGATTACTGTGTAAATAAACCGCATAATATATTATTCGGTCGTTTGTCGGTGTTTGTTCGGACAGGTGGAAAGGGAACGCTTCTCGGATGTTCAGATTATTCCTTTTGTGGTGGCAAGACATGGATCACAACCAGAGCCACTTCGGAAGTGCGAACAATCTATTGCCGGTGTCAGCGTTCTCGGCATTCAGTCTGTTGAAAAACTGCAATTATTTAACTAGCTCCCAAGTGCAAGGTTTGTAACTGAATACTGTTGACGTGCGGTGCCATTCAAGCTCAATGTGAAAGGAAAGATTACTGTGTAAATAAACCGCATAATATATTATTCGGTCGTTTGTCGGTGTTTGTTCGGACAGGTGGAAAGGGAACGCTTCTCGGATGTTCAGATTATTCCTTTTGTGATGGCAAGACATGGATCACAACCAGAGCCACTTCGGAAGTGCGAACAATCTATTGCCGGTGTCCGCGTTCTCGGCATTCAGTCTGTTGAAAAACTGCAATTATTTAACTAGCTCCCAAGTGCAAGGTTTGTAACTGAATACTGTTGACGTGCGGTGCCATTCAAGCTCAATGTGAAAGGAAAGATTACTGTGTAAATAAACCGCATAATATATTATTCGGTCGTTTGTCGGTGTTTGTTCGGACAGGTGGAAAGGGAACGCTTCTCGGATGTTCAGATTATTCCTTTTGTGATGGCAAGACATGGATCACAACCAGAGCCACTTCGGAAGTGCGAACAATCTATTGCCGGTGTCCGCGTTCTCGGCATTCAGTCTGTTGAAAAACTGCAATTATTTTACTAGCTCCCAAGTGCAAGGTTTGTAACTGAATACTGTTGACGTGCGGTGCCATTCAAGCTCAATGTGAAAGGGAAGATTACTGTGTAAATAAACCGCATAATATATTATTCGGTCGTTTGTCGGTGTTTGTTCGGACAGGTGGAAAGGGAACGCTTCTCGGATGTTCAGATTATTCCTTTTGTGGTGGCAAGACATGGATCACAACCAGAGCCACTTCGGAAGTGCGAACAATCTATTGCCGGTGTCCGCGTTCTCGGCATTCAGTCTGTTGAAAAACTGCAATTATTTAACTAGCTCCCAAGTGCAAGGTTTGTAACTGAATACTGTTGACGTGCGGTGCCATTCAAGCTCAATGTGAAAGGGAAGATTACTGTGTAAATAAACCGCATAATATATTATTCGGTCGTTTGTCGGTGTTTGTTCGGACAGGTGGAAAGGGAACGCTTCTCGGATGTTCAGATTATTCCTTTTGTGATGGCAAGACATGGATCACAACCAGAGCCACTTCGGAAGTGCGAACAATCTATTGCCGGTGTCCGCGTTCTCGGCATTCAGTCTGTTGAAAAACTGCAATTATTTAACTAGCTCCCAAGTGCAAGGTTTGTAACTGAATACTGTTGACGTGCGGTGCCATTCAAGCTCAATGTGAAAGGGAAGATTACTGTGTAAATAAACCGCATAATATATTATTCGGTCGTTTGTCGGTGTTTGTTCGGACAGGTGGAAAGGGAACGCTTCTCGGATGTTCAGATTATTCCTTTTGTGATGGCAAGACATGGATCACAACCAGAGCCACTTCGGAAGTGCGAACAATCTATTGCCGGTGTCCGCGTTCTCGGCATTCAGTCTGTTGAAAAACTGCAATTATTTAACTAGCTCCCAAGTGCAAGGTTTGTAACTGAATACTGTTGACGTGCGGTGCCATTCAAGCTCAATGTGAAAGGGAAGATTACTGTGTAAATAAACCGCATAACTGTAGTATATTAACATATACAGCTTTTAGCCCTATTGCTCACAGTAAGACACAGGGAACGAAAAGAGATGAAATTCGCCTCCATTTTTAACCTTATATTGACAGTTTGAATGGTGGCTACTTTATTCCTTGTTTAATTTTTTTTATACTGTAGGTAGGTATATATGAATGAAATTGCATTATACTTTTTGAAGGCGCTGGTAAAATCGTAAAAGTCGCCGTGACATGCTTTTTGGGGAGATGCGTTTTTATATTTACGAGATCGAAAAATGACTTTGTGCACAGACTAACGAGTAATACAGACAATTATTCCTTAGCGACATGTGTCAAAAGGAGACTCGCTTTTTAGCGAAATATCTTCTAATGTCATGAATAATATGCATTTTATTTGATTTTACGTTAATCTACATAGTAAAGAGATTGTATTGGAACCAAATTTATGCTTAAAATACTGTTTGTCTTTCTGTAAATTAGAAATGGAGACTCGCTTATTTTTGGCACATGTCCGTAAGGAGGCTTCTGTTGCAAAGCTATTTATTCTGTGCTTTGTGTAAATGCGAAGAGAGTTTTATACATCCAGATTGTGTAATTACATTCCATAGGTAAGTACCTAAATAGGTATAATTTTTTGCCAATTAATATTGTTTTCATGAAATCGGCAGTGAAGTGTCTCAAAATCGTCATTAAAAGCTCAGAAATCGGCACTAAAGTAGCCCATTATTGTACGATTTTTTCAATAAGTAGGCTTTGGCGAGATGTAAACATCAAACGTCAGACGCGGATCCATCGCCCGTCTAAAGTGACCAAATATTCAAAACCCGGTCAATAAATCCCATTTAACTTTTCGTACACATTGCCAAATTGTTACCTACCTATAGCAGTGCAATCTTTCCGTATAAATGTTTTAGTAGGTTTGAATATTAATCTATTTACATTTTACATGGAGGCTGCACAACAGGCAGCAGTTTGGATTTTCTGTCAGAAAGTGCAGTGTCTCGTCATACTTGACCTATAGCACAGACTAAGGAGTAATACAGACAATTCCTAATAATAGGCATTTTATTTGATTTTACGTTAATCTGCATAACAAAGAGATTGTATTAGAACCAAATTTATGCTTAAAATATTGTCTGTCTTTTTGTAAATTGAAATGGAGACTCGCTTATTTTTGACACATGTCCGCAAGGAGGCTTCTGTTGTCAAGCAACGCCGCGCGTAGTCGGTTCATGGACGGGTGATTATTTTTTGCCTAAAAATATAATATGTACCTCGGCACTGAAGTTTTTTTTATGGCTCATGTGGTTTATTTGCCTCGGCCAGAGGTCTCGGCAACTATAAATTCCACATGAGTCATAAAAAGTTTGACTTCAGCGCCTTGGTACATAAATAACTATTTTTCATTAATATCTTCTAATTTCTTGCTGATTTTTAGGTTTTCAAGAGAAAAACTAAATTTAGAAAGTGGCTTAGTAAGTATTCTAGGTGTCAGCTATACAATAATATTCTCTGGAAGGACTCTATGTATGCGTGTTCTAATCATTTTGATGAACAGAACTTTTTAATGCAACACGAAAGAACGTGAAAACTGGCGCTCTACCATCTAGAAATCTTACGGAAGAAGCAGTGGAGTGGAGTCAAAACTGGTAAGACCACCAAAGAAATTCATTCCGGTTCAAGAAGTACCTAACTCATGGAAATGAGGAAAATGCAGACATTGTAATTCTTGATAGGTACGACGAAGAAAGCCGCATTTTTGGAACAAATAGAATTAACCGAAGAAATGCAAACAGCAGCAGCAAGTAAACCTGTTAACTGCAGATCACCGCCAGCAAAATTATTGAAGCTTAACAATGAAGATTCGTAATTATAAATCACTACACTTGCATTTTTGAAGCAAAGATTAAAGTGGTAGAAGTTAATGTTACGAAGTATTCTTTTGCTTGTACTTTTAAACAAACAAAAAGAAAAAGTTCTAAGGAATAAAACTAGCTGCCTAATAATTCATGTTCCTGGAAAATAGGTTATTATTATTAAGAGTATTTAAGGAAATAATTATTCCATTTAAAGTTGTAGGAAAATGTTAGGTAATTAAAAATATTTCATGATTTTTAGAAGTAATTTTTTTAATGTAGCTATTGTATAAGGTATAATGTAAAATAATAATTATTATATTCGTTCTCTTTATGATGATTAAAATATGTTGTTTTGATTAAGTTGTATAATTTCTCAATCTAGTTAACTGGTTCGTTTCCCGAATGCATTAATTTAAAATTAAAATCAACAAAAGTCTTGGACCTATGTTGTACTTTGATTTAAATAATTTCCATTTTACAACCAAGACATTATATTATTTATGGAACCCACCCATTCCGTCCTGAATTAGGGTTCAAAATGGCCGCCCAATTATTCCCCCGGTCGGACGTCTCTCTTGCGCGGTATAGGTTGCTATAGGTATATGAAATAAACACGTCCGAAAATATTCAGGGCGTGATTCAGAATCCGAAAAGAATGACACAAAATCTATAAACTGAGTAAGTGCTTAATAAGAAAGATACAATGTTCTTCAAAAGTTCGCATAATGTGGGATATTTTTCATTGACGTTTTATTTTGAATTTTAACTTTGATACTAACTTTTTGCTTAAAAAATATTAATTAATTTTAAAATAAATGTCTTTGTTAAAATTTAAAAAGTTTTACTTGAAAAAGTGTACTAAATTATTTAATCTTTTGCCATTTTTCATTATTATTGGAACAACTATTAGAATTTCGCCGAAAATGTGGGTACTGCTAAGAGTTGAGAAACTGTTGAGAAATCCTCGAGAACACTATACTTTCAGTGTATCCATAGCAGTCTTCGGATGGAAACACTTTTTTTATTTTTTACTTCTTGAAAGTCTATGCTTTTCAAACTGATTACATTGCGAAAATATTGCCGTAAAGTAAACTACCCATGTAGTGTTCTCCGAAAACTAAAAATGCCTATGGCATTCTTTTGTTATACCACCATTACTGATCAAGAACTATTTCATATAAATATAGAATGGCAATAGTAAGGTTTGTATAAGTAAAAGTGTATATATTGTTTGGCAGATAAGTAAATTTAATCTGACCACATCAATTTATTTTTCCGAATCAGAAAATATAATATCTAGCATACCTACACAAAACTTATTCGTTTCGTGTTAAAATTAAATAGCACGCAACATGTCTTTTGACTTGATTGCGATTTTAAATTGATTTTTCCCACACAGTTACCTACACAGGGCCGAACTTCACTGTTTTATTTATATTCTATGAATGATCTTATAAAATATAGCAATAAGGTAGTGTAGTCATTTTGAAAATAGCTCTCGGTTTTTCAATTATTTGGCGTTTGACTAGTAATTCCAGCCATTTTATAAAAAGCCGGATATTTATCTATATTTATTTATTATATATATTTTTAGAACCTGACGTAAAACCAACGGGGTTGATTCAGCAAGGGCTACAGAGAATACAATTGGGAGATGCTCAGGCCATGCCAGCTCCAGACTCCAGTAAAAGTTTCCTGGCAAAAAGTTTTCTGTCTGGACCACTGTTCACATACTCGAACCCCATATTGCTTCCTAGCGAACAATTAGGTAATTTTTATATACTTATGATGCGAACGGCATCGACTTAACATCCCTATTGCCCTAGGCAGGTGCCCTAACACCGTACCTCCATGTTCGAGCCTCTACAGTCCAAGTTTTAGAAAGCATCGAAGTGAAAAAAAACCTATACCCGATAATCAAAAAGATGACAAGTATTTCGAAAGGAGAAGGCGGAACAACCAAGCAGCGAAGAAATCCAGAGACGCCAGAAAGATGCGAGAAGATCAAGTACATAGTGAATACGATTTCCAAAAAGTTAATAATTGTTAATTAATTTAATGTTTTAGATCGCATTGCGAGCAACAATATTAGAACATGAGAACGCTATTTTAAGAGCACAAGTAACCACTCTAAGAGAAGAGGCGTCATCACTTAGACAGATGCTATTGCAAAAGAAAGCACTTGAAATTGTTTCAAGGGAACCACATATTTGCATTTCCACCTAATATGTGCAAAAATTGACTAGGATGATTTATTAATCGTTACTGTACTGTTTAGTTTCTAGTTAAATAAACTTTAAGTTAATTTTCAAAGTAAATTAAACGGGGTGAGTCAGTTTTTTTGTAGCATGAGACTAACTTCGGATAGAAAATGACATAATCATGATTAGAAACTTCCACAGGCAGAATATAGAATAGAATATGAGTTTCTTCCGGATTAATCCTGCGTCAGCGAAATTTCTAGTTAGGCCAGGGAAATTACGGTAAAAAATAAGGAAACCTAGACAAAATTCATAACCGCATTTTTATAATGCCATCACAAATTATTGGTATCTAATAAATGAACGCCAGAATTGTTTTTTATACAAAATAAACATACGAGTGTGGACGTTTTTTAGAAAAATACATTTTCTTGTAATAAAGACGGCATAAATATTAACTGCGAATTTTAAGCTGCATTTATTTAGTAAGTAAGATATATATAAAGTTGAGATTGATAAATTAAACAGATTACGTTTGCGCAAGTATCCGAATGATGTAAAAATGACTTTTTGCGTAATATTTTGTTGGGCAAAAATATTAACTGCGTTTTTATTAGTTATAATTAAGTACCTTAAAAATCAAGTATTAACAGTTTGTTCTGAAATTAAACACATATTGTTTAACTGGCTGATTTTTGTTAAAGTTTGTAAGTGGATACTGAGCCTTGTTAATTTTTTTAAAATTAAACAAAAATTGGTAACGGAAGTATTTTTTTCTTTAAAAATTAATATTAATCGATTGACCTACATGCGCCCTAAATAAATGTTTAATTTCGCTATATGTGATTTATTATAGTTATATTGTAAAAAGTTAAACAAAAAAAAACAGTTAATATTTTTGCTTTTCCTAAAGAAATGCCAAGTGACAGTTTACCTATATGCGCTGTAAATAAATGTTTAATTTCGCTATATATGATTCAATATATGTAGTTATATTGTAAAAAGTTAAACAAACAAAAAACAGTTAATATTTTTGCCTATTCTATACCAATGAGAAGTGACAGCTGACGTACATGCGGCTCAGATAAATGTTTAATTTTGTATAAGTTACATTATATTTGTAAAAGGGAATGATCATCTGCAATAAAAACGTAGTTAATAGTTTTGCTTTTGCCGAATATAGAAAATTTTCCGATTTTTATCTCTCTTTGTCGATCTAAGTTACTTCCATATTCGTAAAATGTTTAATTTCTTAATATATGTTACCAAGGGAAGTTTTTTACCTAAAGGGTCTAAAAAAATCCAGTTAACATCCAGTTAACGAAAAATAGGTGTTTTTTGAGGTAACTCAAGGTTCCGTTTTTTCAAAATGTTTAATTTTTGGTTTCTACCAACGTATAACTTTGATACGGTAAAACAAAATTGCAGTTAATATTTTTGTAGTGCACTTTGAAACTAATGGTGGAAAAAGATGTAAGTCATGTTTCGCCCTGCTTCTCATTTGCAATCTCTCTTGAAAGTTGTGCATCACTCTCAAAATCATTTCTTTTGGTACTCTTGCGATTTCTTGACGAATAGCAACTTTCAGTTCTTGTATCGTACGGAGTTTGTTAGCTCACATGGCGAGAGCATCAATGGAATGTGTCCGACAAATGTTTCTAGCCCACATTCTCCATGTTAATCTCCATAAGGCCGAAGCGTGGTAAAAACGCGACCAAATTTCTCCGACACACACTAAGCAGCGACTTCGCGCAGACCGCAGACTTTCTCCGAGGCGACTTCGCGAGCTTGGGACCGAACCGTTGACTGAGAATATTTCAGTCAACGACCGAAGGGTGCCGAAGATGTCCGACGGGTGCACGAGGAGCAGTGGCGGATTAAGAAGTTTGCCGCACCTAGGCCTTTCAATAATTGCCGCCCGAAACTTGGTATTAATAACATTAACATAAATAAGTGCGCTGGTCGGACACTTAGGTATTTTTTTAAAAAAATTGGATGACGGTTCCATGTTGTAAGGCTCAATTGGCGTTGGATAGGGAATTTTAATGTTCAAAATTGTTCAAAACCTCAAAAATCGAGAGGTCCAATTTTCAAAAAAATAGTTTTCTCGAAACCGATGAGCCCTACCTACGCCTTCGGGACCATGCTAAATCGGTTCGGGTGGTCGATTTACTCAGGAAAAGTTCCATTCACGGTAGAATTACGCTTAATCCGGACGCGCAGCAACAAACTTGTAGAAAATCCAGAAATTTTTCTATGCATAGTAGGTACCTGGTAAAATCAAAATTATCAAAAATGTTAACCTGCCTCGAAAATAGGTTTTCCGACGTAGTTGGACCAGTAGATGACGGAAATTACGGAAATAAGGGTTAAATTCGATTTCGTCCAGTCGTTTCAGAGATTTCGTATTTAATGTCCAAAATTGTCCAACACCTCCAAAATGGAGGGGTAGAATTTTCGAAAAAATTATTTGCTCTAAACCGGTGAGCCCTACGCCTCCGTGACCATGCTAAATCGATTCGTCTGGTCGATCTACTTACGAAAAGTTCCATTTCGCGGGAGAATTACGCTTAATTCTGACGCAGCAACAAAGAGTTAGAAAAAAATCAATAAATGGGCTGCCGCCTACTCGGAAATTTTTTAAAATAATTTGGATGACGTTTCCTTGTTGCAAGGATCGATTTGCGTCAAATAGGGAATTTACTTTTTTTCTGAGCTGTTTAAAATTTTTGAAAATTCAATAAGTGCGCAGGCCACCCACATAGAATATAAAAAAAAATTGGATGACGTTTCCTTGTTGCGCGAATCGATTTGCGTCAAATAGGGAATTTACTTTTTTTTCTGATCTGTTTAAAATTTTTGAAAATTCAATAAGTGCGCTGGCCACCCACTTAGAATTTAAAAAAAAATTGGATAACGTTTCCTTGTTGCGCGAATCGATTTGCGTCAAATAGAGAATTTACTTTTTTTTCTGAGCTGTTTAAAATTTTTGAAAATTCAATAAGTGCTCTGGCCACCCACTTAGAACTTTAAAAAAAATGGATGACGTTTCCTTGTTGCGCGAATCGATTTGCGTCAAATAGGGAATTTACTTTTTTTTTCTGAGCTGTTTAAAATTTTTGAAAATTCAATAAGTGCGTTGGCCACCCACTTAGAAATTTTTTAAAGAAATTTGGATGACGTTTCCTTGTTGGGCGGATCGATTTGCGTCAAATAGGGAAATTTTACAGCCGCCTGGAATGGACTTCAGTGAAGTACTTATGGATCCGACATTTAGCCCGTTCAGCATCAGCTCTGTTGATCCCGTATCGCCGGGTCCATCCAGGTCCATCACCACCGCCGTCACGCCGCCGACCACCTTCACCAACACTATCGCGCCCAGGGACCAGGGACTCTTTAAAATAAAAGGGTCCCTGATCGCGCCGCTGACCGAATTCGCCACCGCTGTTGCGCCGTCGATCGGCATCACCACCGTTGCAACATCGTCCGCATTGTTCGCTGCTCCTGCAAATAAGCTGGCTAGATCGCGGCTGCCTTGCCGCGGCACCTCCTCTGCTGCCGATTCCGTTGGCTTCGAGCCCCAGCTCGGGGTACGGTAAGGGGCGGGGAAAGGTTAAGGGCAAGTCGCGCAACAATCCTCGCCAGCACCGAAGTGCCAAAAAAATTCAACAAGGTTCTAGCGAGTTTTTATGAAAACGACAATGACTATGAAGATGAAACCTTTAGTTTGTTGTCTGTAAGTCAGACTATATTGGTCTTACGCCTAGACGCGATGAGAATGTTGACAGTGCGGATGAGTTTGAAAGTATTGACGTGAAAGGGGTTCCAAGCGTAAGCGAATATTTGATGAAGACCGTAACATTCCTGAAGAAAACTAATTCTGCAGCCAAAAAAGGAACTGTGCAGGTAACGAGGGAACTGAAACAACTCGAAAAACGGAAAAAAATTGTTGAAGGTGCTTGAGAAACATCAAAAGGATGAGAAATTCAGTAGTAAACTTTTGCAACGGTTAAGATACAAATAATCAGTTCTCCGTGACCGGGCACACTTCCTTTTTTGGACGTACAATGACTTGATTATGTGTCCTGGCATAACGTTTTTATTTATAATTAGAAGAAAATGTGATAATGGGCAAACACTTAAAGTTAACAAAAAGAAAAACTAGTAACCGCACACACGTGTTTCATGCTATTTGGCAATCATCAGTACGGTGTAACATTAACCAAATCAAAAGATATACAGGGTGGTCCAAACTTTATCAGCAATACTTTAAAACCTGCTAGAAAATTTCAAAAAAGGAGATTTTTTCATATAAACATGTATCGAAATCGTACCGGTTTTCGATATACAGGGCGTCAAAGTTCAATTTTTTTTTCAAGTTTTCTTTTATTTTTCCTAAAGGAAGACAGTTAAGGCTACGCGTCGTTCAGCCAACTGCAATCGCGTGCGGAAAAGTGGCACTTTCCGCACTTGTTAGGAAATATACTATTTTAAATTCCCAGGACACATGATTTTTCGAATCTAGAAACCTTTTTGTAGGTTTTATGACCAAATGTTATTAAGGAAAGTTGTTCGGAATTGAAAATTCAGTATGTGTGCAAAATTTCGAGAGCCTAGACCTACTTTGATTTTCTTCTGCTAAAAAAATTAAAACGCACAAAAATGAATTTTTCATAAATGGTACATTTGTCAAAAAAGTCAGGAATAGTTTTTTTTTTCTTATAATTTACTTAATTTATAGTATTTAATGACAGTTTAAACTGTACCAAATATGCTTGCCTTAACTGTCTTCCTTTAGGAAAAATAAAAGAAAACTTGAAAAAAATATTGAATTTTGACACCCTGTATATCGAAAACCGCTAGGATTTCGACACATGTTTATATAAAAAAAATCTCCTTTTTTTTTAATTTTCTAGCAGTTTTTAAAGTATTGCTGATAAAGTTTGGACCACCCTGTATAGGCATGATTTGGGAAGCAACAAATGAAGTCCAGGCAGGAGCCAACAGCACATTTGCAGCTTCAGTCAGCACATCCCTTATTTTGGGGCTTGTACTAACATCGCCACGGAGACTGCTAAAGCGACCTGCGTGGAAATCTTCATAACCCAAGATACAATGGACTTCATTTGTTGCTTCCCAAATCATGCCTATCTTTTGATTTGGTTAATGTTACACCGTACTGATGATTGCCAAATAGCATGAAACACGTGTGTGCGGTTACTAGTTTTTTCTTTTTGTGAACTTTGAGTGTTTGCCCATTATCACCTTTTCTTCTAATTATTACATTTACACTCGCTAATCTTACATCCTTATTGTCATCGTTTTTATTTGTAGATACTTACTAGTTTTTGTTTCACCTGCAAAATTTCTTTTTGGACGTACAATGACTTGACGTGACCTGACATAATGTTTTTGTTTATACTTAGTTTTGGTTTGTATTGGGTACATGCTTGTCATATTTTTGTGTAGGTATATTTTTTATTTTTAATCTTAGTTTTGTACTATATATTTTATTCTCAATATACATTATATCAAATTTACGCTAATAACTTAGATTTTTCACCCTTTTACCTACTCAAAAAAGAAGTTAAAAAGTGTGAAGTACAAAGAATCAATCATGAAAAGATAACTGTGTAGTAAGTATAGTAATTTATACCCTTTCATAAAATTATAAATCTGGAAAAGCTAGAAAACATACCAAAAAATATTTCCATCAATTAATCGCTTTACCTCAACAAAATATCACCAAATTTGGATTATCCAACTTGAATAGGTAATGTAAAAATGATATACCGAGCATATAGAAAGAAGTAGTTTTGAATCGTTTTATAGTATTAAAATTATAGAGAAAAGGTAAATAAAACAGCTAGTACAATTTTCAGCTATTTATTTAATCCGTAAAATCCAATCCTACATTTTCATTTTATTAGTGACAAGCATTGACGTTCACTCAACAGTCTCTGAACAATTTTAATAAGCAATTTCACAACTAATAAAGACGAACTTCTTATAAAGTAGATCATATACAGCAGGTTCACTTCTCCCATACACCGTTGAGATCCTTGCTGAGTTCCTTGTGCATTATTAGATGTTAGATGTTATATAGATTAGTTTTGTTATAGATTTTTGAGCAATGGATCCATTCGGTATCAGCAAATGTTCGATTTTTAAACGCCATTCTAATTGTGTAGTATGCAAAACTTCTAGGCAGATTTACAATTACAATATCAACAAATTGCAAACAAATTGCAAATTCGTCTACATAGGCTGGTTTATAAATATAGAACACGTTGTATAGCATGCAGAAAAATGTATTCGGCTTTTAACAACATCTTGAATAAAACTGTGAGATATGTGTTAAGATTTTTTTAATTTATACCTATATGCATGTATTTGGAGTTGGTAATTAAAATAAACAACTAAGTATTATTAAAAATTTATTTATTTTTATACTACATTACAGATTAAACTAACATAATATTATGGCAAAAATTTTTGCAGCCAACTATATAATTTTTCACAGTTTCTTAAACTGCATAACTACTACTTATTTTCTTCTGTGTGACACAAGCATGAGGATATTTCCTTATCAAACTTTGGTACTTCAATCCAACTATTTTCTTGTCGATAACATTACGTAGAAATCTTGCTTTTTTATCACCTTTAACATAGACTGAACTGACGTTAAACAAAATATTTTCTACTATTTTCTGTAATTCACTGTAATCCACATATCCACTGGAATACTTAATCCCTAAACGATTTTTTTCAAGATTTCTAACATGCCTTTTATCGGATTTACTAAGCGATTCAAAATCTCTGATTGGTTTTAGTAATATATGTATCTAATATCTGTTCATTAATTTTAATTGTTAGCTCTTTAGGGTAGAATTCCTTTTCCACGGGTGAAGCCTTGAATGTCGATAACTGCAATCTTCATCACTACCTTTTTTATCTTTACTCTTAAAACAAGTGTTTTCTTTACTAAGTATTACGTTTTTATATCTAGTTGATAATTAAGTAAATTATTTAAAGCATTATATTTCTAACAGTTTCGCTCAACGGTAAATATTCTAGTATACAGTCATAAATAATAATACAATAAACTCTAGTTTTAGCTGGAAATCCTTTGGTGCTCTCGATATCTAACTTACGTCGACCGTGCTGATTTTTATGGATTCGTTTCTTTTGGAACAGTCGATAACAAAAAGCGTTGCATGTTTTTTAAAGTCATTGTAACTAAGAATAGGACGCTTGTCTCGGGTATTCATAAAATTTGGACGAAAATCAGTATAATTATTGTATGACTCTACATAATCCTTGTTAAAATCTTGTCTAAGCCGTTCAAATGGATAATAATCGCCGTTTAAGATTAACCTAACGTCCGAGATAGCTATATGATCGAACTGTGTAGGATCTTTTTTTGAGTTCTCTTTATGATCTGTCCGAAATCGAACTATAACAAATCTCGGACTCTCAACTGCTGTGGATGTTTTCACCGACCATATTTCTCTAGTGGCATTTTCGTTGAGATTTGGTAATTAATGTAATTCCCATTTACGAAACGGAATTAAAATGGGTTTATTGCTTTTGATTGCTTTCAACAGATCCAGTCGAATCATGTCGTTGGGTTGAATATGCTTTACCTTCAGCTCGATACTGTTAATGGTTAGTTCTGCAGTTAATTCTGGGATTACACCTGGAGTTTCTTCTAATAGCAAACAGTTGGCATCACTTCGAGATCTTATGAGTCTTATGGTTTGCTTACCGCAAATAGCATATTGATAGTCGGTAAAAATGCCAAAGAGGGATTCTTAAGCTGAATGAATCATCATTATTCAAAACAGAAAATTTTTCCGGATAGGTCCAACTCGAAGTCATGATATGTTTATGATCATTAGGAGTGTAACACAAATATGCTCTAATTGAGCTCATGATACCAAGATCTCTAACAGCATCCATTTCTTTACCATTTAGTTCATAAGATATAGAAAAAAGCAGCTCCATTATTGACAAGGCTGAAAGCACCTGCTCCGCCTGTTTTCTCTATTTTTCCTTCGGTGCATCGTACATTAATATAGCCAGGCATCACCACAATATCGTTATTCATAAAAGGGTAATAGGTACGTGTGTCCAATCGTTGAATTGATTCATCGAATTTTGGTGAGCGATACACGTCGAACACTTGAGGTGTTAACGACATCGTACCCAAGAGATTTTAAAAACTTTAGATTTTCAGGTGTAGGTATAAGATTCTTCTCATGAGGTTCACACCTATGAGACCTTTGAGGGAGTGATTTTTGAGAATATTGCAATCTCCTTTTATACGGTTGATATTTAGCATTCTCAAAAACTAGACCCATTTAAAACAACTTTTTTAATTCTAATCTTACAATAATTATTTCTTTACCTCTAAATTCTACCAACTGGGAATTTTGATCAAAAATTGATAATGATAAATTATTAATTTCAGGCTTGGTAACGGGTAGCTACGTATAACAAATTTCTTGAAGTTTCGTCTATCGCGTAACCGGGGTAGGTCGCTACAGCAAATTCGTAAATAGTATGCGATGGTTTATTATTTATTATAGTATGCTCCAGCCGTTATATTACTATCTATATATGAATCGAATGAAGTTTAACAATGCTTACAGGTATATCTAATACGTGAAGTTTCTTTGATTGTAGTAAGCGGTTAGAGAAACCTAACAATTTTCCTATAGAACCCTTCTGCTGAAAATCAATGTTGTATTGATCACTATAAATTTCACACTGAAGAGTACTATTGTTAGCTTTCAATGAAAATATATTTGAATTATTGTTATCTAACTTTTTCAAAGATTTGAGTATTTGTCTTTCTATAGCACTAATTTCATATGAGCCAGTAGGTATTTCTATAATTTTTCGCTCGTTGTTTTCATTGACAATATAAAATTTATTATTAGGAACCTTATTATTCGGAATAGTATTTTATGAATGAAATCCTAACAATGCTAGACCATACTGAGCATCAGGATCTAAATATATTGTTTTATTAAAGTCAATAGTTAGCGTTGAAGTGAAACCATATAGGGTGAATATCAGTGACATGACTGAGTTGACTCTAAGCTGATCTCTGTTTTTTATAGCGAAATGCGAGGCACAGGTTACCACAATTTATTTCATTAAATTTTTGATAGGACTTGTTGTTGTATAATACCTAAGTAACGAATAAGTTCTACAGGTGGTTTTAAGTTACGAAAACTATCAAAGTACCTACTCTACAAAATTATTCTTTTTTATATATGCCACCCAATGTGTTCCCTTGTTGCGCAAACTTAAAAAATATGTAATTACTACAGTTTTTTATTTTCCAAGTCATGATAGAAACTCTTTCAAGGGAAAAGTGGCAAAATATTGTGCCAATAATGCCTATTAGCTCTTCGTAGTCAATGGAATGGATGGAATTAATCTTGATGCATGTACACCTTATCCTAGATATTTTGTCGCCTTTATTTTAAAATAAACTTCTATTTGGGAATTTGTATTTTATTTGTCTCCATTTATTTCCAGGTTGTCCAGGTAGGTACATAAAATTGTCATGTAATTTTTTTAAATCAATTCACTACTTTTTTCTGTGCAATATTTACATATAATTGTGGTTATATAGAGAAATTCTCATTAATACAAACAAGCCCCGAATTTCGGATTACAGATCATACAATAAAGATAATTACGGAAATTATTAATTTCTTTAAATTAATTAAATTCGCCCATTAATATGCAACAACCCTATATGCCTCCTTTCTCCTTTGCCTGAATCAGCTGACACATTCATTACGCGTCCTTGTCTTACTTATTGCCATTTGAAACCTATCTCTCTCTAGAGTTGGCTGCCCCAAACAACAATGAAAGTCATACACATGTGCGACTTGCATAGCACAGGATAAACAATATCCAGTATGAAAAGTCGACGCCATTGCTGGTAGAATGCTTTTATCGCGCAGACCAGAATCACTAAAGAATGGAATGCGAGGAATGCATCAGGGATGTACTCAAATATATTGGGAATTCCACCAGATTTGGGATTTCCCAGAATTCTTTACCTATACTTTGCCATCAGTGTGTACCCTTTTCTACTGTTTACATAACCTATCTATTAACCTATCTATTAACCTATATATTAACCTATAACCTATACAGGGGTATGCAACCATTGAATTGACAAGTAGATGGAAGGAGTGTAGAGAGAGAAACTGGCAGCCAAACTTAAGTAAGTGAAATAGTAAATAAATCAGCTGATTCCGGCAAAAACCACATAACCCAAAAGAGGTGTTTGTCCCAACTTTCTATTTTTGTGTCCTGTGCTTCAAACGAGTTCCGTTGTCAAACGTCATTTTAGTTTTCCTTCTGTCCCAAGTCCCAGTACGAATAGGAGTAATTATTGTATTATTTATATTTGATTTGAGTTAGTGTCGTGGTGGCAGTTTCGTATAAAACGGCGTTGAGTTTTCTTAGTTGGTGTTTGGTTTAATATTATTTTTAGATCGGAGGGAAAATTTAATTTAGCTATAATATTCTCTCTGTTTAAGTTGTAAATTACAAAAAAGAGGGTCAACTCCTGTTGTGTATTTGGATGTACCAAACGGGGCGGAAAGAATAAGAATAGTGGGGTTTCTTTTCATTCGTAAGTCTTAAAAATCTTTGCTAATAACTTTGCAGTTTTCCAAGAGATAAGGTGATATTAGAGACAAGTGGATTGCAGCAATAAAAAGGAAAAATTTTGCACTGTCTACAAGTATTTACTTGCATTTGTAGTCAATAATTTATTGAGAGCAATTTCATAGAGAATTTTGGGCAGCGCAAACTTAAAAAGTATGTAATTACTGCAGTTTTTTATTTTATAAGTCATGATGGAAACTCTATCAAGGGAAAAACTGGCAAAATATTGTGCTAATGAACGCTCTTCGTAGTCAAAGATGGAATTAATCTTGAGGTTCTGGTCCCTTTAATAAGGTAATTATTTGTAATTCTTTTTGTTAGATGCCTAAACATTAAAAATTATATAAAAATATGTAAAAGCTACCTGTCTTACATGCTTTTCCTATTAAATTAATTTTAAAATTAATAAATTAGTTAAGAGAAGTAATTAAAGTTGAAAATGTATACCTTATCCTAGATATTTTGTCGCCTTTATTTTAAAATAAACTTTGATTTTGGAATTTGTATTTTATTTGTCTCGATTTACTTCCAGGTATATAAAATTGCCATGTAATTTTTTTAATCAATTCACTACTTTTTTGTGCAATATTTACATAATTGTGGTTATATAGAAAAATTCTCATTCCTACAAACAAGCCCCGAATTTCGGAATATAGATCATACAATAAAGAGAATTACGGAACATGCCCATTAAATTCGGCCATTAATATGCAACATCTCTATATACCTCCTTTGCCTGAATCAGCTGACACGTTCATTAGGCGTCCTTGTCTTACTTATTGCCATTTGAAACCTATCTGTCTCTAGAGTTGGCTGCTCCAAACAACAATGAAAGTGGTACCTGTGCGACTTCAATTGTACTTATCAATTCGATGTATGCAACTGGGTCCGGCGCATTGGCAACACAGGTCCGCCATTACGTCGGGTTGTGAAGGCCAAAGGGTATGATCGAAGGTAGCAAAAAGTGAGCTATATTCGCTCTGAACGCGACCCTATGTTAAACGGGTTGCCTATACATTACGGGTTGGAGGGTCGGACCAATAGAATCGCCGGATCAGACGCCTTGGCGATCAATGAATTTGCAAATTTTGAAGTTTTAATTAACCTATATATTTTGTGGTTTTAATAAAAAAATATATATCAACAATCTCGAACAAGGTAAGTCAAATATGTTGTTATTTATTAATGCCATAACTCATAACAGTTCTTCCCGAATTATTATCAATGTGTTATTCGAGGAATATTCCAAATATGAATAGGCAGTGTGAAAAGTATGGTTAGGGGGCTATTTTTAGAGACACTGTTACAAGTTATATTTATTCCCTTTATTCCTGTTGTTTCTTCTTGTCTACGTTGTTACCACTAGATTAATAACAATAGTCAGTAAAAGAATAGTCGAACCAGTTTCGTTCGACTGCTAAAATGACTCGTACTGAAAGCCCCGTCTACTTAGTAGTTGTTGTTTTTCAGCAGTTATTATTTTCTGTGTTTAGTGTGTTTTAATGTGTTTTTTATTGTTTAACTCCAGTAGTAGTTTTCTGTTTGATTTAAAGATAGGTGGTACCAATAGTAAAAAATAACACCTTTTTATTATTTTAGATACAATGGAAACTGTTGAAACGGAGAATGGAGGCAACTTAATTTGAGAATAGAAGACGCAGCAGGTGGCGTGTCCCCGAAGAATCTCAGACATGGCCAGAGTTACTTCAACATCATCCACAATAGGTCAAATTGCTTTATTCATTAATAAATAATGTGTGAGATTAACTATTTTTAAGTATATCAGGGAGAAAAAAGGTACGAAGCGAATTAGTGAGGGACATACTAGAAAAACTCAAGAAGTTTCAAAATGCCTAACTGTCTTTATTATTTCCTATCTAACATATTTGCTTCCCTTACTTGTAGCTATTGCGATCTGCTGATAAGGAACTCACTAATCGATTTTATCTTTATTACATGTTTCCGGATTGCCGAACCAAGTTCGGTAGACTGGGAATATTAACAATGACCAAGACTGTTTATCTGTGATTTATCCGGACTGAAAGAGGACCAAGGACCTGTGATATGTATTTTCTAAATAGGAGTTAATTTTTATTTTGTTTCTATTCATTAAGTTTTTGTATATGGTTTTATTGGTGGTGGTGACAAAAATAATCCTAAATAATAGTAATTGCCACCCCTCCCCCCACAATACTCCTAAATTGGAGTATTGTGAGGCGAGAATTATTATTATTATACCTGCCTGATATGTTTCTTTGGTTTTTGTTTTAAATATATATATAAAAAAAACGAAAATACTTTAATATATCCCTGTAGTCCTTTTAATTGTTTTATTTCTGAAAAGGAACACATAATGTGGCGGAATATATCACATTATGCGTTCTTTTTTTGAAATAAAGCAATAATTAAAAGTAATTCAATATTCCAGTGGGAGATCCTAGTTCAAATTTCCCGCTTCTCCCCCTTTGCCCCTCCCCTCCCCCTCCCCCCCGCAGATTTCATTACAGAAATTCCAACCAAGGTTCATCCAACCCGGTAAGGTGGCGCTGACCGTTCTGCCTCCTGTCAGCGGTGTTGCCAGGCAAAAGCATTGACGCCGCATTTCTTAACCTATATATTTTGTGCTGTTTACTGTTTATTATCTGTGCACAGACGTTATAACAATATCCAAACCATTCATGTCCTGTGTCCAATCGATTTTTATAGGGCGTGGTCTAAAGTAAAGAAGTAACGTTCAAAGTGAGATTCTATTGGAGAATGAGTTTGTATAAAAAACGAAAGTCACTACCGCCGAGATCAAAGGCGCCGACAGGAAGACTTACAACTGGGTATTCCCTGAACTGTGTCCATGGGCGTATCCAGCTCAAAACAGAAGGTGGGGCAGCCATCTGAATTAAACCTCGTTCATAGCGAATGGAGGAGGGGGCATAACATGTAGAATAACTAAAGGATTAAAAGCGTTTACTAAAAAACACTAATATTAATTTTTGAAAAATAGTTTTGCGAGGATTATTACTAAATTTTGTAACTACATCTTCCACTAATTGCTCCTTGTTTGCGAAAACCCATTGACGGGAATGCTTAGCATAGCTAACCCGTTTAACACATTTTAATTCGACGAAGGGGGCTAAATGAACGCTCTACACATAACTAGTTGTGCAGGGCTGTGAAAGCAGTATCACTAGCGCTTTCCGAAAAAACAATGTTCTTTTTTAAAATCTCGATGATTTCTGGCGTTTCGCCATTTTATTTGCTTTTGCACCACCACTAGTACGAGCTCTCCGAGCACCAGTGAGTGTAATAATTTATTAAACTGGTTTTCCAGTAGAGCTTAGAAACCCGCCCGAAAACTGCCAACAAAACATCAGTGCAGTACCGAGTTTTAATTATCAGAATATGATTTCAAATAGAATAAAACACAATTGGCAACACTGGACAATATAGTAAACGGTGAACGGTGGTGCATGGCTGCGCGCTGCATGCGCCATGGATCAGGAGAATAGGGGATTTCCAGAGTCTCTTTTATGAATAGATTGGTACTAATTTGTATTTGAAGATTTATTTATTATTTTTATGAAAGGTTCAGTTAGGCAAGTGGCGCGAAGAAATCTTGTACCATAGCTACTGGCAATTCTAAAGGCCAGGCGAAGAATGTGTAGGTAGGAATATATCCGTAATAATGAGAAATCAAATAAGTAGAAAAGGGATGGGTATAAATGCGAGAAGGAATATTCAGCTATTATTATAATTGATATTTAATATTTTTAAAGTTTTAATGTTAAACTTGTTCAACTTAAACCTGTTTCAGTTTTTTACTAAAAACCATTTAAAAATAGTTGGTTTTTTAAAACCATTTTTCAACTTGGTCTAACCCCTCCAGGGCCGGCTCTAGGCGGGTGCGAACGGTGCGGCGTACGCGGTCCGCGTTTTGACTGGCCCCGAGGCTCCGAGTTCCGTGTACAGGGTTATCCAGTCAGTAGCGTATTAAAAAGGGCGGGGCCCAAACCATTTCAGAATTTGAAAATATTTCCTTCAGCTTGAAAATCTGAAGATATTAGGATTTCCTAAGACCAATTTTAAGTAATTTTACTCGACATTTCTAAAATATTTCACAAAAATTGTCCCTCCCTACCCGAAACTAATTTCTATATACCTACATCACTGAAGTGATCTAAGTTCATCTCAAAAATGTGTTCTTAATGGATTAAATAATTCCTTGCCGGGGCCCCGCAATTTCATCCGGCACCCAGCCCCACAAAAGCTTGAGCCGATCCTGACCCCTCCAAATTTTTCGCTAGATACGGCCCTGGGGAGGAGGCAAAGCTGACTTTTTAGCGGCAAGCGGGCAATTATTGTGCCTAAGATGAATAATTATTTGTTTTAATTATTGTTAAAGTACCGAATTAACCTTTTTAATATTTTTTTACAACAACTTTAAAGGTGGGACAGCTGCCCCACCTTGCCCCACCCTGGATACGCCCTTGACTGTGTTCATAGTACCACAGAACTATATAGCTTCGCCTATATAGGTCTGTGATATACCCCGATTACTGTAAGAAGTCACGATTTTGTCAGATGACATTCTCCACAAAATCCCTACGCATTTTCTGTTAACCATGGGCATAACATTGGCATATGCGTCACAACCAGTTAATGACGTCACTCATTGATATATGATGTGAAAAGTTACCCAAGTGATACGAAAAAAAGAACATAATAAAATAAAAACCCTATTGCAATCACGATTATACTGCTACAAATAAAAATAACTATTATAAATAATTAAACACTTTCATTTTGGTATTTTGGTAAAATCGGCTACTTGTGGCAGCGTCTATGGTGCGTACTCAGGCAAATTTTATTTCCGTTTTCCGTGTTGTGAAAGTAAAAACCTATATATATTTTGCGGTTCAAATGGGTTCAAACTTTGGGCAGTGGAAATATTCGCGGGTTTTGTACGTTTAGTGAGTTTTACCGTTGTCTGTGTTGTTCTTGTTCGTGTTATTATTATAGTTATTCATTGTGCAAATGGGCTCGTTACTGACCTGAACTTTTGACCCGGTTGCATTTTTTGCTCCATCGATGCCAACTTAGGATCTCGAAATTACCAATTGACAGTCCCAGTAAGGACTTCTTATAATATCAATTCAATTCGATGGTCCCAACGAACAGGTGGCGCAGGCTCCATACTGGCTCAGTTGTTCGGAAGAGCAGAGGCCATAAAAAGAAGAGAAGAATAAGAACAAATATTGGAGAGGTCTCTATACTATTTTGTGGTCTCTTATAGAGACCTTGAACCTAACCTATATATTTTGTGTATGGAACAAGTTGACCGAGTTAGCAAGTTTTTGAATTTGAAGGTATTCAGAGACAAGTCTCTGAAGGTATTGTTATTTTTATTATGGCATCACTTGAACAGAAATTTTGCCAATACGGACAAAAACGTGAGATTGCCAAACTGCAGCAACTAACAACACAGTTGAAAATCCAACAAGTGAGAATTTTGTTTGTAAACTTTAGAACATAACTTTGTAACTATGAATTTCAGCTGGAGGATTTAATCAAAAATAAATTGAACATGGCAACCTTTCCAAATCTATGGAATTACATTTTGCAGTCTTTTACCGATACCTCTGAATGCCAACAGAAACGATTCAAAGTTTCATTGTTCCTTCTGAAGGAACTCGAAGAAAGGGAAATCCAGATGTCACGTAGCAGTTCATTGATTAATAGATTGTGCATGGAATTAGCTAAATTTACTTCATATCATCTAGCACAGCTTTGCAAATTTTGTCTTGAATGCATACAATCTAAAGGGATATCTCAGATGGGGTACGTGAGTTAGGTATAGTCCGAGATATACCTAGTCCATTCACTTATCAGGTTACCAGACATCCGGATTAACCCGGACATGTTCTGGTTTTTACTACGTCCGGGTGAGTCCGGGCGGATTTTATAAACAACAAATAATGCAAAATAATAAACTATTTCACAGCAAAGGTGGATTTATAAACTCGACGTTTGCGTTGGCGCTCGCCATTGCCGTTTGCGTCAAAAATTCAATCCCAATATTTTACGTGTAACACCGTTTATAAACGCCATCGAACGTTGCAGTCTGCGTCCGATGCCGTTTGAGATAAACTAATTTCATCTTTCACGTTCAGTCGTTCACATTTCTGGACGCAAACTGCGAAGGTCACCGTCAACTTCGAGCGTCAACGCAAACGTCGAGTTTATAAATCCACCTTTACTAAAAGCAGCCGAATTTCTTATTGCAATCCCATCTCACAATGTGGAGAGAATATTTTTACTTATTGCTGCCCAGTGGACCAAAGAAAGATATATAGACTGCTTTTATCTTCTGGGAAAGGAATACTTAAGAATACTTATAATTTAAAAAATATGAGCTGTTCAGACTTAAGATTTTTTGCTTTTGCCAGAAAGTTTAACTTTTTTAATAAAATACAAAGCAGCAAAAAGTACCTGTAAAGTAGTGTGCGTGTTGTAACTTGTTTTATTGGTAAAAAGAAATTGGTAACCAGCATCAGTCAATCAGTAGATAATGGGAAAATTGTTAAGTACTTTGACAAAAAAAAAATTAAAAAATTATAATTATTTTTTTAAAAAACTCAAAAGATACAAAGACTTTTGTCACGTTCGGATTTTGTCCGGATTTTCTCAAAGGCTTGTCCTAGGTAGACAAGTTTTCATCTGGTAACCCTATTCACTTAGGCCGTGGATAGAGGTCCGCAAATGTGGATCTTTAGGATGTAGCGTATACTAAAAGGTCCGCCAATTGGAAGATCTTTATCACAGGCACTAAAGGTTTGCCAATTGACAGATTTTTAATCTACATTATTCTCATTTAATATCACAAGTGCTTCAGATTTTACCTTTACCTGTAAAAATTTCCAATTTCAAAATATTTTTGTTAGGGATTTTTTTCAAGTCTACTTAATTATAAATTCTGCATTTTTTAATCTGATTAAATCAAGAGAGCTTTATCTTCGAGAAGAAATATCAAATTGAGGGCAAATAAATTATTGCTTTGAGAAAAATATTTCAAAAGATAAAAAGTTTTACTTGTGGAAAATCTGAAAGATCACTAGTCTTTGTGAATTTAGATACCTAATTGCGGGGATATTATTATTTCAGGAACCAAACACCTATTTTTAATCTATAAAATATTTCCCGTTGCTAGGGCAGCTGTCCATTAGCAGAATGTCACTATATGTCATTCCATTGAATAGCGAAGACGTTGACTGATGGGAAAGCATCCACGGTTTTTCATCCACGGTTTCTGAAATTCTCTCTACGGACGAAATTTTCAGTATCCCTTGTAAGCCGTGGCTAGCCACGGTGATTTACAACTCTAAGGCATACCTCTGATCCAGTAGCCATCCACAGTGGATCTGAAGGGATAATTTTGAGGATATACTTTCTACAACCAAAGAGCAACATTCAATGGGGTTCTAAAGCTAGTTTATCCCCGCGCCCCCATGAAGTTAAATTCAATTTCTTCGCTATAGGAGCGATTCCGCGAATTTTTATTTGAAATAATGCACCGAGAACAAAACAATAAAAATCCTATCAAATTAACGACTTGATGTCGGCGATTTCCACTGGGTCTCAAGGGTTGCCTTGGATGTACCCCATGCTCTCATGAAGAAAAATCCAATGTCGTCGTTATAGGAGCGACTCCGCGAATTTCTATTTGAAATAATGCACCGAGAATGAATAAAAAATATCCTGTCAAATTAACGACTTGATGTCGGCGAATTCTAATGGGTGTCTAGGGTTGCCTTGGATGTGCCCCGAGCCTCCATGAAGATAAATTCAATGTCGTCGATATAAGAGCGACTCCGCGAATTTTTATTTGAAATAATGCACCGTGACCCGAACAAAAAAAATCCTCTCAAATTAACGACTTGATGTCGGCTATTTCTACTGGGTCTCAAAGCTTGCCTTGAATGTACCCCGTGCTCCCATGAAGAAAAATTCAATGTCATCGGCGTCATCGCTATAGGAGCGACTCCGCGAATTTTTATTTGAAATAATGCACCGAGAACGAGACAAAAAAATCCTGTCAAATTACCGACTTGATGTCGGCTATTTCTACTGGGTCTCAAGGCTTGAATTTATCTTCATGGGGGCACGGGGCACATCCAAGGCAACCCTACACACCCATTAGAAATCGCCGACATCAAGTTATTAATTTGACAGGATTTATTTTTGTCTCGTTCTCGGTGCATTATTTCAAATAAAAAAATTAAAATTCGTGGAGTCCCTCCTATAGCGACGACATTGAACTTCTCTTCATGGGGGCATGGGGCACATCCAAGGCAACCCTAGAATTTAGAAATCACCGACATCAAGTCGTTAATTTGACGGGAAGTTTTTGTCTCGTTCTTGGTGCATTAATTCAAATAAAAATTTGTGGAGTCACTCCTATAGCAAAGACATGGAATAGGGAACTTGAACAATTTTTTGTTAGTTCTTTAATATATTTGCCTATCTATAGAAAGAGCACATACCAAATATTAGCCCTCAAATCTCTATATTTAATTTGCAATAAATGATTAAAGTTGTGACCGCGAGCTATTCATTTGAAACGATACGAAAAGCGCGGGAATGGTCGTGACGTCAAATAGCTCGATCGATCAGAAGGCAGTGACAGGAATGACAGCAACACAGAATTAGAGAAGACGAGAATGGAAATTGAATGTTAAAATAAACAGTTCGGCGACCCATTTACAGAGGACTCTGATGTAGGTCTCGGTACGTGGGATTTCATTTGCTGTCAGAAACGTGACACTTGCTGCTCAGGACAAAAAATTAATACGCTTACGCATCTCGCAATGTAAATAACTATTTAATTCAGCACACACTTTTCAAACGTTATCAACAATATCAAGACGGACAGACAAGGATAGGACGTTCTCGTTTGGTCTTTCTAAACAAAGCTTGTGTGGTGCTGTAGTTGGTTTACATGTGCCGCCCATATTAGTTCATACATGGTGGTGGCGTCTCGAGCTACTTGACGTCACAACCAAGGAGGGCGCGTTGCACGAATGATTTGAATTGTGCAGTTTTTAATTGCTTATATTTATTACATAAAAATTAAAAATGAGTTTTTTTTGTGAACTGTGGTTCATTTAATGGCAATATATTATGTTTGAAAATAATATTTTTCAAATTTAATTTTTGTGCAAGTTCCCCATTTATCTTCATGGGGGCACAGAGCATATCCAAGGCAACTCTACACACCCATTAGAAATCGCCGACATCAAGTCGTTAATTTGACAGGATTTTTTGTCTCGTTCTCGGTGCATCATTTCAAATAGAAATTCGCGGAGTCGCTCCTATAGTGGCAACATAAAATTTTTCTTCATGGGAGCACGAGGTACATCCAAGGCAACCCTTGTGAACCAGTAGAAATCGCCGACATCAAGTCGTTAACTGGACAGGATTTTTTTGTCTCGTTCTCGGTACATTATTTCAAATAAAAATTCCCAGAGTCGCTCCTGTAGCGACGACATTGAATTTCTCTTCATGGGGGCACGGGGCACATCCAAGGCAACCCTAGACACCCATTAGAAATCGCCGACATCAAGTCGTTAATTTGACAGGATTTTTTCTCGTTCTCGGTGCATTATTTCAAATAGATATTTGCAGAGTCACTCCTATAGCGACAACATTGGATTTTTCTTCATGGGGGAACGGGGCACATCCAAGGCAACCCTAGTCACTCATTAGAAATCGCCGATATTAAGTCGTTAATTTGACAGGATTTTTTTGTTCCGTTCTAGGTTCAAATAAAAATTCGCGGAGGTCACTTCTATAGCGACGACATTGAATTTTACTTCATGGGGGCACAGGGTACATTCAAGGCAACCGTATACACCCATTAGAATTCGCCAACATCAAGTCGTTAATTTGACAGAATTTTTTTTGTTTCATTATCCGTGCATTATTTCAAATACAAGTTCGCGTAGTCGTTC
Source organism: Pseudeuparius sepicola (assembly GCA_963920635.1). Taxonomy (NCBI): domain Eukaryota; kingdom Metazoa; phylum Arthropoda; class Insecta; order Coleoptera; family Anthribidae; genus Pseudeuparius; species Pseudeuparius sepicola. Next base: position 68,234,684 of record OY987300.1, on the reverse strand, counting down.
CTAAAACGACGATATTGGATTTTTCTTCGTGGGGGCAATGGGGGACATCCAAGGCAACCCTTGACAACCAGTAGAAATCGCCGACATCAAGGCGTTCATTTGACAGGATTTTTTTGTCTCGTTCTCGGTGCATTATTTCAAATAAAAATTCGCAGAGTTGCTCCTGTAGCGACGACATTGAATTTCTCTTCATGGGGGCACGGGGCACATCCAAGGCAACCCTAGACACCTATTAGAAATCGCCGACATCAAGTCATTAATTTGACAGGATTTTTTTTTGTCTCGTTCTCGGTGCATTATTTTAAATAAAAATTCGCGGAGTCACTCCTATAGTGACGAGATTGAATTTCTCTTCATGGGGACACGGGGCACATCCAAGGTAACCCTAGACACCCATTAGAAATCGCCGACATCAAGTCGTTAATTTGAAGGATTTTTTTGTGTCGTTCTCGGTGCATTATTTCAAATAAACATTCGCGGAGTCACTCCTACAGCGACGACATTGGATTTTTCTTAATGGACGCATGCCATGGCTAGCCATGGCTTACAAGAGATACTGCAAATTTCGACCGTGGGCGGAATTTCAGAAACCGTAGATGAAAAACCGTGGATGTTTTCACATCAGTAATACGTTGGTTGCATTCAATGCACCCCTCACTTATTTCAAATGTCTCTGTTACTATTTTTGTTAGGCGTCACGTCTGTTTATTTTTTCTTCAGCCAAAATGGTAAACTCGTCCATTGTCAGCATATAAATAGAGAAAATCAAGTTATATTTTAAAAACGAAAATATAATATACCTAAAAATACATAAACATAACCTACAAAAAATCTAATGACAGACAAATCTAAGTTGAAAATTTGTCTTTCAATGTACCACTGCAGTGATTAAAACACTGTCAAATGTTGACAGATAGCGCTACCTTATATTACAAAACTTGGTCCTGCATTGAACACAACCGTTGACAGTTCATTTGACATTTGCCAAACTCCCTAGATTGCCTGGAATGACAGGAAAACCAGTAAGGTATTGGGGTGTATTGGGTCAAAGCTGAATTTTCGCATGTTTGCAAAAAGTCAAAACAAAACGGAACTGATCTATTTTTCTATTGTTTCCAGTGGTGGCTCATTGGTTAATACATAGGGGGGGGGGGGGGGCTATGTTTTGAAAAGAACACGATATATGGTATATGGTCAATTCAAATAAATAGGTGGGTACCTACCCACTTTCGGCATGGACTTTTTTATTTTTAGTAGATTAAAATAGTACTGACAGGTACTGCGTTTGTACGTTTTGTGAACAGTTTTAATATATGCTCAACACTTTTGGGCATTAGGTACAGGGTGTCCCAGTAAATGTGATAAACCCGAGTTTCTTGGTAATTTTAGAGATAAATTCATGGTTCGAAAACCAGACTTGTGTAGAATTTTCGGAGGAATTCGAATGTGACGTCAAACTTAATATACCGGGTGTTGTTAAAAAGTTATTTCAAAAATACCGTTTTCCAAACAAATATGAAGTTGGATTTTAACACGAAATGTTAGTAATGGGTATACGGGGAGTAACGAAAAAGTGTTGATTTTTATTTTCGACTTCCGGTTCCTTTTGTTCTCCCAATTCCAACCATATTATATTTTACCAGCTGATGAGGCAAACACCATTAGGTAAGGCAAAATAATTTTTTATTTTCCTTTTGGGTTGTCTTTAGAATTTTTTTAATTTCATATTCGTATTAAGCTATTTTTTTCCACATGTGCTTAAAAAATTTTACATCATGACTACATCACCCTGAATATGTTGATGGAAATTTGGTTTTTGCTCGATGGACATATGTACTGGGAGAAAAGTTGAAAGAAGTTAATAATACTTGTATATCGTGTGTTAAAGAGAAACGATACATGGAATAAAAAACCTACCTACTTAAAAATATGTGGCTCTGTGCACACAAATCTTGCAATTTTTAGAAATGGTTAGCACCGAACATGACACACCAGCATACAAGTTTGTTCAGCGAATCTTCGGCCCAACGTCATCAAATGTCAAAAACTACAACTCCAGTGCACTGTCGAAAAGTCAAGGGTGTCTCGTTATTTTTAGAAATTAATGGAGTGTAAATTTGGTTGCATAAGAAGGTAGATTCAAAAAATGGTGAATACTTCAGGTTTATTTTTTAATAGGACTAGAAAAAAATATTGTCTTTACTGTCAAATCAAGGGGAATTGCTCCTTTATTAAAGATTTTATCTTGGCATTGTTGATAATGAACAGCAAAAATATTAATAATTAGCATTTGAATTGAAGATATTCAACTAAAACAACACCTAGGTGCCTAGTTGCCTATATACAATTAACATATAATAATGGGCTATTTGGACAAAACCCCCAAACGGCGCTTGGGAGGTCACAAACATTACCAGGATGTTCTGTTTTTGTCACGATATAACAAAACCAGGTATTGTGGGAGGTTGATCATGCGCTTTTAGACAAAGACAGTAGTTATAACTATACATGATACGTTCGTGATTGCTTCATCTTTTATGACGTAGGGCCGAACATTCGCTGAACAAAGAGTAGGTACTAAATAAAAAGAATGGCCAATTTTTAAGAGGGTGGTGACAGACTTAATAATTGTGCCCTAATTAATTCCGCCATGCTATTTTGGAATAACATGAGCCTTAGCAATGATCTGAAATTGGTTTATGCTTTACTATTGAGAAAATATTCGTTCAAATTAAATGGGTTAGTGTTATTAAACATCTGCTGCTCCCATTTTTTTAAAAATTGTTAGGAAAGATATCAGGAAAAGGAACGCTACAGATGCAAATGAAAAGTTTTATAATTAGTGTATGGTGGCAGCAATAAATTTGTCGTCATTAGACTTGTTTTTAGGTTGTTCGTGCACTAAGTGCTGTTTTAATGTCAAAACATAAAATGTTTTTGTAGATAAGGCATTAGAGGAACTACTGTCGATATGCTGTGACTATACGAGTAGTTTAGAACAAATGCAGGACTTTGGGGTAGCAGACGCTTTTAAAAACGTACCGACCATATCTAAGAACTTTGAACTTTCTACAAAGCCGTTACAAGTAAATAGTCAATTTTTCATTTACTTCAGAATAATATTAGAAGTCAAAAACGAATTTTCTAGCAATAGTGAATATTGCAATGCAAATGAAGACAACTCAATTCCTTGATATAAAAAATGCTTTTACCCAAAGCAGCATGCACTTCAAAGTTGGTTAAAACAGCTCCTGAACAACCGATGATCCCTGTGAGCGACTTTAGCCAAGAAGAGCGCTGGCAAAGAAAGAGACCACTGACCCACAGTAATTTTAATACTTCGCACTTGAAAATAATACAAAGAAGCCTTAAAACTAAAATCAAATCAAAGGAATCTTCTTTATCTGTGACCCTGGAGAATAGGTGTAAAAAGCATTAGTTGTCATTAAAATTAACCGCTGAAGAATGTGCCAGACTAGAAAAGGCCACCAGAGAACAGAGAAACATCCCCGTATGGCGTGAAGAGAGACGAATATGACTGATGGTCTCTAATTTTGGCAAAGTGTGCAAGACAGGAGCAAGTCAAGGCCAATGTCGTTAAATGTATTTGGTTTACTAGACGTCTGTCCATATTATCATTCAATCAAGTCTGCACTATTTGTGTATTACCTATGGATCACAAATTGCGAAATCAAGATATCAATTTGTTGTAGTTGATAAGTGGATTTTTTTAAGTTCTTTCATTTTGCAAACTTCTAAACTTCAAAAAATGTAGGGTCCCATTATCGATACATTTCTCGATGCATATTTTTTTCTGTTAATACTCTCATCTACAACTTATCACTCAATAACAATTGTTTTCAGACCAGTTTATTGTTTTTTTTTGTGCATAAAAGGGTGTCGATTTTAAAGGGCTCACTCAAAATATCTCGGCCAATTTTTGGCCAGAACAAATAATTGATGGTATGTGGGATTATCATGGTGTATTTAGTAAAATCCAACATTGCTAAATTTTTAAGAAATGAAAATATCGATAGATTTTATTCGTACTACAGCAAGTTGAATCTTATACCACCTAGAAAGTGTATCAATAGATCTAGAATTTTAAGTGTTACATGTTACATTGTACAATTCGTTGTTGACAGATGTAAAATCACTACTTCCAAAAAAGTTTAAGGGTCAAATGATGTTGTTTGTGAAGGACCTATGCCCTTACAGCATAGATGAATTTCTGAGTTGTGCCGAGATGAGCTCCCCCTCCTGGGTGCCAATGGAAACACTTTTATGTGTTTGTGGTGTATATTAAATGTATTTTAACTGTGTTTTGATTTGTGCTGATGTGTTTAACTTTAATTAGGTAATATAGGTAGGTAAATATTTTCTGACATGCTCAAAGCCGTATTTGATTAAGGAGGGAATAAATCGATCTATCTATCTAAGCTATTAAGGATGGCCCTCTTTTGTCACAAAAAAAAAAAGTTTTGGAAAATGCCGGAAAATCGAAAATATCTGAATTTTTCAACCGGTGCAGTAACTTTATTTCTGAAGACACAATATATGTATAGTATAAAATTAAAGTTATTTGCAAAACAAACTGTTAGAAGATGGAAATATGATATCAGTTTTGAAATATGTAATGTGTTAAAATTTGTGAAAATGTGTGCTCTCTTGAGTTATAAAACTAAAGTATTTGTAAAAAAAATTGGGCATTTCTTTATAAAGCAGCGTACCTATCCCTTTTAATTTCATGTGTCACATTTGCCAGTTTATTCTCTATTTGCTATAAACAAATCAATACAACATTATTCCTAATTAATTACTATTACTATTATTTTTTTAATGCTACTTGTTGTCTGTGTAGGATCTTATTATTCAGGCCTAACAGGAAATTCTACTATTTACAATAAATGCTCTAAGTGACCACCAACTTGTCACACATACTTTTGACGACAAACAACATCACATTCACCAGCTTGTTCATTTAACTGATTAAAGTATTTTCAATTGTTTTAATCTTCTACGTTTTGCAGAACAGTGGAGTAAGTTTGATCATTTAAGTAACTGAATATAAAATAAAGCCATAGCGGGAATCTTATTACAAACGTCATAATGCTACTATTTCTGATTCATTTCCATGGTTAATTAGATCTTGATAATAATTAGGGATGCACCAAATATTCGGCTTATCCGGCAAGTCATTTTTTTTATAAATTATAAAATTTATTGAAAAATAAACAGCAAGATTTACATCCAAAATGAAAACCAAAGATTTTGTCCCTACAGAGAATGCAAACATAGGCTTGTTTTGCGAAATGTCCATAGCTGAGCTGCAAAAAAGATTGGAATATTCGGCCAATTATTCAAGCTGCTGAATATTCGATGCACCTCTATTCTAAGCATTCTCCTTTCTTCCCTTGTCTAAGAGTCATTTTTTATATTGATGTGTGGGTTTAGTTGTATTCAGTTATCATCTCATGCTCTTAAAAAGCATTTTGATACAACAGATAGTTTGCCAAATATTCGGTATTGGGTCGAGTATTGCTAGGCCGAATATTCGGTTTTCAGCCAAAAATAAGGTTAATTGATAGAGTAGCTTTTAAGTTAAACTTTGTCTTTCATGTACAGGTAATCTCCAAGGAATTAATTTTCGGTACTTACTCTGCATTCTTTGCAGCTGGAAAGATTTACTACCAGAATTGCTTAATGTTATGTCTGAAAGGGAAACATTTGAACACGATGATTTGGAATACACTGGAAAGGAATATAAGGAGGAATTTATTAACACTTTGTGTATGCTTCCATGGTCACCAAATATCATTACATCCTTGACTGTTGCATTTATGTAAGTATTTACTGAGAAACAGTAAAAGAATAATTCAATTTTCATGAAAATTTTGCAATGTATAAACCAAAAATTACTTGAAGTGAATCGGTATGTTTCAAGGTAAGATTTGTTGCAGAGATACATCATTAACTAAGGAAGAACACATTAAAGTAACCAACAAACTAGGGTCATATATCGAGAAACTTACTGCCCAAGAAATTCCATCTTTTGTCTACCAACTTTTGAGACTTTGCAAACACCAAAATGGTAGATCAATTTTTTTTAGATTGCAATCTTACTTTGGATTAAGAATTTACAGCAACTCGAAAAAAGACTCAAATAGTGACAGTACGCCAGATTTGGATATTATTGGTAGGAAATATGGCAAATTGTAGTTTAATATAATTGAGTAAAAATTAATCACCTTTCTAGAGTCCTCAAATGAGCAAGAACTAATACAGGCGGAAAGTACAGTTCTGTATCATATCCACGCATCAGCATCCCTGGGCCATAATTGCATTAAAGATTATTTATCATCGCTAAAAGCCATGATTAGGTCTCCAGAATATATAATCCAGCCTTTTCATATTATGGCCCTGCTTACAATATCCACTGTATCCCATTATGAAGAAACGGTTTTTGATATAATACGGCCGGCAATTGTTAAGTGTCTTAATGACGAACAGAGAAAACAAAATTCGGGCTGGTTTCGGGACATAGTTACGTCGAATTGCAAACCTGAGGAAGTTTTTGGACAAGTTGTACAATTTAGGTAGGCAAAGTACAAACGACACCAGTGAATCTTAAAAAAATATATAAAATAATTGAAGCATGCTTGCCTTTATTCAAAGTTGCATTGTTGACAAGTTACAGTCTCTCAAAGCCACAACAGGAGGCTCCTTAAATTTTAAAATAATATTCCTTATGCAACATGACAAAAATTTTAACGTGCTGTATGCAGATATTTATCGAATAGCAACTAAAAATATAGATTGCCACATCAAAAGACGTGCTTGTTACAACTAACGCATGTGCGAGGATTTCTCCCAATTACTTTTCATTTTCGAGAAAATGAATTTATTCCTTACTTTATGGACACCCTGTATAAACCAACACTAAACAAAATCTGCTGAAATATTTGTTTTATAGGAGCACAAGCTGAAAACTTTTTTCTCGTTTTATTCAAAATTGTTTCTTCAGAGTTTATGCCCTTTTTGCTATGTCAGAATAGTTGACAGTGGTTGTGATTATTTTTGTTTGGTTACTTTCTTTCTTTTTACATATTATATAATTTTGTTTTTGTCATTTTGAAAAAGCAGTAATCCAATTTCAAGTCAAATTTGCCATAAAACTATTATGGCAGATACAGAAAATATGAAGAGACAATTTTTGTTAAGAACAAAATGACTTATCCAAATACGCGATGAATATTAGATGGCCGTATTTTTCATCAAGTAAATCGAGATATATACTTATATCTCCGTCACTGGCTATTTGGGGAACTTTAGGTACTATGACATTTGTGACACTTGATCACTCCATGCTGTGTACAAATTTTCATTAGGATATCTGTGACAGAAAAATAAAATGTTAAAATTTTTGAGAATTTAAACATATTATGTACCTTGAAAAAAGATGGCTGTAGAAAAGAGCATTCAAAAAAGATTCGTACTAGGTAGTTGAAGTCTATTAGTCAGCAGTTATCTGTCATTAAGGAACCTTCTTTTGTGGAGCTATACTTTTATTATTATGTAAAAAACACCAGGTATATATATTATAATATTAGCTATGTTTCCAAAGCAGTTTCGTACTAGTAACTGTCAAATGTAATTTTTGAGTTTAAATGTTATCATTTCTTTGAGCCAATCACATTGGTAGTCACTAGTGGGGAACCACTTCGGAATCGCTTCGCAAACATAGCCGTTGTATATTGAGAATTATTATTTTAGTATGGAGGACAGAGAATTAGTAATGCAAGCTCTCATCAATTTTGCCTTTGGATTACTATCCGTTGGATCAGGTTTAGGTTTAGGAAGAGATGTAATTACTGAAAAGCAATGGGCTTTAGGAAATATTATTCTATTAAAGCTTATTAAAAGAAAGAGAAATGTGGCTCCCGTAATTATCCAATCTTTATGTAATAATATTGTAACTAGGCAAAGTGCCACACAATATATAGGTAATAATAAAATTATTTTTTCCATAAGCAGCTATGCTACATATCCGGATTTTTTTTTAGAATGTATGTATATTTTGAGCAAAACTTTACCGCTCTTAATGCTTGAAAATCAAAGTAGCATTGTGGAACTAATGGATAGCTTAATTCAAATTCCTGGGTCAGTGGCAAATCAGTTGTTGGATGTGTTAATTCCATTAACTAAAGTTTCACCAACCATCCGAGATCATCTTATACTGTTACTGAAAAAAGCGTTATATTCCAGGTACTCTGCATTATTCCAAAAAACTCGATTTTTACGTACTTAATAGGTATTATAATACCATTCACTACAAAAAAAACCTCAGTGTGTCGGTTAGGGTCAGAATCTGATGACATTAATAGTGAACTAATGACGCTCAAATAGTAATCTGGCTTTGATGCTTATATGTAGCAACAAAAATTTCAAAGTGTGAGGTGTACGTCCTTGATTGAAATATTTGAATATTGAATGGTATGTTTAATTACATATTTTATGTTTTATTAGGTATGTTTCAGCCAGCGCCGGTTTTAGGGGGGTGCTAATAGCACCCATCGGTTAATTTTAGGAGGCGGTATGAGCTGGTCTAATAATTAAAAATAAGTCATATTTTGTTTTTCTTGTCACTCACGACCCGACACCTTCATAACATTTCCACGTGAAAATGTCCTAAATGCAGAACATACAACCACAGTTGAGGGAATACCCAGTTGTATATCTTCCTGTCGGCGCTTTTCATCTCGGCGGTAGTGACTTTCATTTTTTATACAAACTCATTCTAATAGAATCTCACTTTGAAGTCACGTTACTTCTTTATTTTAGACCACGCCCTATAAAAATCGATGGGACACAGGACCGGGATTAAATTATTTTCTTACATGAATGGTTTGAATATTGTTATAATGTCTGTGCACAGTTGAAGGAATAATTGTTTATACCTGGGGGTACATTGATGGCAGAGTACAGGTAAAGAATTCTGGGAAATCCCAAATCTGGTGGAATTCCCAATATATTTTAGTACATCCCTGATGCATTCCTCGCATTCCATTCTTTAGCGATTCTGGTCTGCGCGATAAAAGCATTCTACCAGTAATGGCGTCGACTCATCATACTGGATATTGTTTATCCTGTGATACAACATTGATTGATTAAATATAAAGTGGAAAATTGTCATGTAGTAATGTGTGCTTATGATTTGGTAATTTCCTATACCTCATTTAAATCAGTTATGCTTCATGTTTCTAAATTTTCGCCTACAGCGCATTTTAGTACAAAACCGCTGCTTCTTTTGTATGCCCGCTATAAAAAGCAATGATTTTTATAGGCTCACACTAAAACAGACTTCGAAATTTCCTTTGATGAGACTGGTTGTATAAAAGAAAAATGAGTAGGCTCTTCTTGGCTACTAATGTTACGGGTCCATAGTTAAAAAAGAAAAAATTACCACCAGTTGACAATAACATTTTGTGCTTCCAAATTTTCTTTCGTCAATTTAAATTGAGAATTTTCAGAAAAATCAAAATTTTCAGAAAATTTTCAGTCACTAACTTAATATTTTTTACTTCTACATCTCTTAAGCTAATGAAGTGTTGTTATTTATGCTTAATAGTATTGTTTTTTCTATAAAAGAAAATATAATACTTCTTGGTTTACAAATAATGACAATAGGAATTAAGAATGGAAAAAAAATGGCACTAGTTGTAAGTTCTTGGGGGCATCCTCCTTGGAGTTGCACGTGGTCAGCCGATACCCCAAGAAAAGAACAAAGTGGGCTGTAAAATAACTGAACATGTTTTGACAGGTTTTATTTTGACGTTCCAAAAATCAAACGACGCTTTATCCTGACAGTTTCAAACTTATTTTGCAATGGTTGACGTTCTGCCGAAACAGACCTATTATAGCAAAGAGAAGACATAATACAGAGAGCTCCTCTTGTCAAATATGTCCAATGGTGCACACCTTTAAATGACAATTTGTCTTCTCTTCTCTGTTTATACATAAGATTTTGAGTTTGAAACTCAACTTCTAACTCTTCAGTAAAATTTTCTTAATCTTCAATAATGAATGGTAACAGCTACCTACTTACCCTATTAGTTGTTTATAATAAAAATGTTCATAAAGCCTTTAGAAATCGAATCCCTATATTATGGACATTTTCTAATTCTAAAGTTCTAACGTGATGAGTAGTCAATAAGCAGGCCACAACATGGTGGTCTTAAATTGTCGGCTCTGGTTTATTACATAAGAATGTGAGGATTTTTGCTCGGAGCAGTAGTTTTGATATGTAAGGAATCAAAATTTTTGGCCAGGTTTCTAGAGGCCTTATATTATTTAGTTTTGTTAGCAAAATAGTCTGCATTCTTTGACCTAATATTCTAGCCAGAATTGTTACCTGTTTTAATGGCCTGTGTTGAGTCTTTCCGATTCTTTTTCAAGGAGAATGACTAATCAGTCTATGGCTTAGATTATAAGGGTTTGCTTATTTGAAAAAATAAGGATCCAGGGCTGGGTTTGCCAAAGAGGTAAATTTACGAGGCCGCAGACGCTTTGCTCATTGCAAATGGCAACTGACAATGACACACTCGACATAGTGATTGATAACCGAGGCTATGCAAACTGCTCACCTGGTGACTGGTGTTGTTTTCTTGCCGTCACTGGTGGCGATTGTTATGGTGAATGACACAGGGAATACAGGCTGCCCAATTGGTACTTGGTCGCTGCCCACGAACGAACCGTATAGGTAATTGATGATGGCGGAATGATAACACGGGCTGCCCACCTGGTACCTGTTCTTACCGTCATAGCCCTCGGATGACGATACCTTTTGATGCTGGCTGACATGACACAGCGAACGATACTTAGGCTGCCCACCTGGTACCTGATATTGTTTTCTTATTACCGTCGCTAGACGCAAACGGCAAGTCCTTGTGTTTGCATGCCATGTCAAAAGAGATTGTCATTTGGCGATGTCTCCGAGAGCTGTCCAATCCCTAGAATCACCGGTTGGCAAGCTCTTACTTTCCTCCTCTTCCAAATTCTTCATCCTAAACAACCTAAATGGGTGGGTTAAGTTTTTAGATACTCCCTTGCTGTGTTTCCTATGAATGATTTTGTTTGCCCTCGTCGGCTGACTCGGTATGTCATGTGGTCCCATGGCAACATAGGTACGTCGAAATTCGGACGACCACGCGCAGTAAAATGAAAGTAAAATGAAAGAGCCCAGCAAAGGGGCATAATGGCTGACGGATGGTGGGGATAAAACGTTTGCTATCTTTAAAGATTGTGCGGAAACAGCACATACTAAATAGTGTTCAAAATGATATTGAGGACTGCACGCCGAAATAGAAAATATTTAAAACTCCCATGGCCCCTGGCTGAGGTTTTTTTGGTGGTGTATAGTATTTCTTTTATTTGACAACTACTTTGAAGTCTTTTTAAATAACCCTTTTCACAGTGGCCAGCTTTTGCCGGAAGACACATTCTTATGAGCACAACCTCCTTATTTTCATCTGATTTAAATTTGGTTTACCAAATGTATTTCTGACTGAAAGGGCTTTCCAATGATATATCACATGTGGTATGGTCCCAATAAAAAAAATAGAGGGTTCTGGGGAAGGGTGGTTTGAGCTGTACAAAAATAAGCTATAATATGAATGTGAAACTGTCCCCTTCAAATGAGCCAGCGATTTTTTAAAAATCATGCTTGTGCTTAATGAGAAGGGGTGGACAATTTTGGTTTGTGTACGCATCTCTGCATATTTAGGCACTTAAATCGAGTTCAAAGTTAGCTGTCCCTTCCAATGCAAAAATATAATAGTTGATGTTACTGTTGAAGGGTAACGGATACCAGATGTATGGCTGTTAACGGTTTCCTAAAATTGCTGACCAATTTGAAAATCTCTAATTTGACATCGTTGAGTCAGTCGAGTGGTTCGTGCGGATCTTTCTCTTCTGGCCACTCACTCTTTACGCAGATTTCCCTAAATAGGACCACTCAAACGGTGGGCACGAGTATGTTCAGCAATGAAGCCTTGTGCCTGGAAGTGTTGGGCATCCTGAGGAGATGTTTCATGCAACAGGCCGTTGTTAGAGCACAGCTCTACGAAGGTAGAATTGTTACCCTAAAATTGCGAAATAAATAAGTGCCGCTTTCCATGTTTCTAGGATTGTATGATGCAGTTTGTATGAATCCGGAATTGGGCATCCCTATTTTAGATGTAGTTTACTTTCATTTTAACGATTATTATGAAAGGGATAAAGAAGTGTTACCACCTGTGGACTTCAAGAAGATTGCAACTCTGAGAGAAGTTGACTGTGTTTTGCAAGTAAGAATTCTAACTTATATCATATCATATCATCTAAGCATATTGCTTAAAAAAATTAAAAGGATATTTTTCTGGATATTAGAATACTGTCCCAGGTTTTTTGATCAGGACTTTGACAGTTTGCAGACAAACTCGTTGTAAGGTTGGGCATTGTAGTTCTCTTTTTAAAATTGAATTGTGGGAATATCCTGCAAGACCAAAAAGATAACCACAAAATTATGAGTGAAAGCATGATCCAAAAATAGCCCAAGTGGCGCCCTTTTGCGAGATACGTAGAAATTGATATTTACAGCTTCCAGAAAAACACAGCAGTGCCACATTTCAGTTCAGCAGCTTCATTATTTTGGGCCATAATTCAATTTCAAAAATAGACCTACAATGCCCTGTATCTCCTAAAAGAAGAACTTTAGGTCCTATGTTTATTGAGCAACCCACCTTACAATAAGTTTTCTACAAAATGTCAAAGTGCGGATCAAAAACCTGGGATACCCTGTATACTTCCTTAATGGAACGCCATGGGGTGACAATGGTAGTGTTGCGAACTATTTGGACTGCATATTGTTTCATCCTAATTTGGAATATTGTGAGGATGAGAATTATTATTATATCAAGTATTTTGAAAAAGAAAGTAGATACTAAAGCTCGATTTTTATTAAAACATCACAGTTTATTATTGTTGACAGTTGTAACAAAATTTAAACATCCCACAACATTTTAGATAAATGACCATATACTTTCCGCTTTGTCATATCATTCAATCCATTTATTCAAAGTTTGGGAATTTTAAATTTGGAGATAGGATGGTGCTAAAATTGAAGAAATTAGCATCAGCATCTTAGGCCCATCAGCAACCTAGAACATTTGAAATTCACAGCATTTTTCTATTGCAAAAAACCAAAAATGTACTTTTTTAAATTTTAAATGGAAAAAAATCGAATTTTCAGGAGCCCATTGGAAAACAAATTTTCTGTATATCATTAATACTGACCAAAGTCATTCAAAATGAAGAAGAGAAAGAGAATTCAACAGTGACAAAATTTATTTCTATTTTGGATTCTTTGTGTGAGCGGATGTCAACATGTGAATTACAACATTTTGAACTTGTAAGTGTGCAAGGGGTATTATTCATAATTCCATCTAAGTACCTACCAATCTCATTCAAGGATGATGGTACAGATTTAACAGATGATTTACCAGAAAGTCAGCAAAAAGCACACATTTTTAGAGAAGTTTTAAACGTTTACGAAGCTCTGATTGGATACAAGGTTTGCACTTGGTCTAATGACTCTGAGAACGCAAAAATTATCAACAGCTTATATCAAGGATACTCAAATCTATTGCATTTTTCAAAGGTAAGAAAAATTTGTGGTACTTATAACTATCTATTTTTCATTTAGACTTATTTGTAATGTTTTAGACAATATCAAAGCCTAAAAAAGGTAAAAAGAACACCAACAAAACAACTCAGCAGTCTCAAAACAACACTGTTCATAAAACTGGACAAAAGGGGAAAAGTATCAAAATCCCGGAAACTATTTTGGATTTTCAAGTTGTAGAAAAAGCGCTGGAATTACTGCACACGTAAGAATTTAGAATATAATATTTTTTAAAATTGCTGTCATCCCAACAAAAACAAAATTTCTTGCAAGTTCTCACATCCTATTGAAACCAAGTTTAGTGTTGGGTCAGGTATAACCCACACCTAGATGGAGTGGAATTGCTTTCTGTGGTGAATTATTGTTTTTATTTTATTAGGAAATTCGATCACTTATTGAGAGAACTCCTTGGAGAACTCATTTTAAAAGCACTTAACTCCACAGATTTTACTGTTAAATTTACCAATCAAGCGATCGTCACTGGCGCCACACGATGAAACAAATTTACAAAGTGGATTAATGTTATAACAGCATTGTTGCAGAATCTTTTATAAAATAAAAACTTGCAAATATATCTGTTACAACGAATTTAATATTCAGAATAAAATAAAATATTTGATTGTTATGTCCCTCTAATTTCCAGACATTTCCAGACATTTTCTTAAGAAAAGTGAGTTTAAAAAGCAAGCAAGAGTATTTGGTACCTTTCGGTTTGAAACAAAGTCCATGCCTAGTTGTAGTGTAAGTCAGCATAAAAGGCATTAGATTTTTCAGTTTCTTCTTTATATGGAGGATTATTGGTTCGCTTTGGAGCTAGAAACAAAATTTTCTATTTTCATTCTTGCATACGTTACAAAATACTCTTCCAAAATAATACCTAGAATTTTCGCTTCTTCAGGCTGGTTGATCAGATCATCCCATAATTCCAAAATAGTGTTTATTCTTCTGCAATTCATCTAATGGTCTGTGCATACCATTTTCTTCATGTGCGTGGAAATTTCATGTTATCACAAACAAATCTACCTACAAAAGCTGTGTTAATAGGATAAAATTGCCAAATACTGGAGGCAAAGACAATTCATTACCGTAAAATGAAGGTAAATTGTAATAAAGCTGGATATTTAAAATTTGGGACAATTTAAACGTCAGAAACTGACATACCAATAACCACAGAATACCCCATATAACCTATAATAAGGCAACTTGAAAAAGTTGTCTTTCAATCAGTTTGGTGGCGAAAAACCCAATTAAAAATTAAATGGATTTGTTTGCGCCACAAATAAATTTTAGAAAATAACCTATAATAAGTCGCAATTTTTTTCCTCGAGTAGCGCCACCCCAGTCCGTAAACAACAATGAAATATGACGTCATGCTCGTGTCTTTAATATAGTGTTGGTCCAGGTTAATCTGCCAGACAGTCAGTAGACTTATCACATTAGTAATTCCACCGACCGATTGGCAGACTAAACACTCCCTTTATTTTTCTACTCTTGTCTCGTACCTAATGATAAATTTTGTGAAAAAATCTACATTTTAGATCGTGATTCCATTAGTTGCTGTTGGTTACCTACTTTCGTCAGTAATATTCGAATGTTAACAAATGTTTAAATCGAAAAATGTAATTTACAGGCCAAAAGTGAATTGGACATCTACGACAGAAGCAAATCTTATAAAAACAAACCACGATATTCACAGGCACTTCATGCTGGCAACCACTTCTCTCATAGGCAGTGTGAAGCACATGAAGGATATTGAGAAAGTTATCAAAAAACGGAACTTTGACCACATAACTAACATCGCCACAATTTTGTACACTCGAATTGTTAAAAGGCTCAATGATTTTGTTGATTTTGATTGCACTACTGCAATTTTGGCTATGGAATGCTTCCACAGTATTTTAGTTTTAATTCGTAAGCAGTTTGAGAATAATTTAGAACTATTTCTTTCAAAAGTTGGTAAGGTAATCATGATTTTCTTTTTCTAAGTTTGTAACTTTAAATTTTTAGGAGATTGTGATAAAAATGAAGATATCATTAAAATGTTAACGCCATTTATTGAACATTACCAAAAGCTATTTGAAACAGAAGAGGATGAAATCTCAGATGATCCAGAGATTAAAAAACTTCAACTTATTGTGACAAACACGTTGACTGAGTTGGCGAACCACATTCCAAGTACTGGAAACACACTTTCGGTGCAAATATGTGACTGGGTTAAAAAAATTGCACAAGAAAACGTGCTAACAAGTAAAGTCTCGTTGGTGTACTCCAATTTAATGTTTGACGTTTACGTTAAATACAAAGTCAGTTTATCTTTGCTAGAACAAATCTCGTTGTGTGCGGGCACTGTAACTGGTGTTATATGTGATGTAATATTTATAATAGGTATTTAGATGTAAAGAGAATAAGCCACAGTTTCACATTTCAGGATGAACATAACCCAGACCAACTGAAGGTGATTAACGAAGGAACTGTAAATAATATCTTATTATGTCTATGTGGGAGCATTAAAAATATTCTAGAAGATATAGATGCTGTTATATGTCGCTTGAAATCAGAGTACGCTATGGTTTTGTTTCCAGGAGAAGAAGACAATGAAAACAGTAAATAAGATTTACTTTTCATTTTTTCTGTTTAGTCATACTTTTTGTAGGAAAAGAATCTTTGAAGAAAAAGGAAAAAGGAGTATCCTGCCACCTTATGTTTGTAGTTGATATTCTGACGAATACAACCAATCTTGCGATTAGTGCGGGGAATATTTCCGAGGCCATTTTCAAAAATATTATGCTTTTGTATTCGACACTGAGCACATTAACAAAGTATTTTATGAGCAGATCGTCAAAATCAAATTTAACTTTTCAAGGGGCAAGGTTAGTTGACATATACGAGCCACTTTTCTTTGCAAAGTCCAATTCTGAACCAGTTCTTAACTAGAATTCCTTCACCTAGAAAAGTACATGGAGTTGTAAAGGTGTCATACTTCAAATAATAGACTCTCCCCGCAATAATATAGAAATTCTTTCTCGGCACATCGTGACATACGAGACCAGAATCATATCATTTGGCCCAGCCAATACTTTATTTTTTATTTTATTTTAGACGCTATTATTAAAAACAAAAGAAAACTCTCCTGAATCAAACTGTTATTATTGTAATTTGAGACAGTTTTATAAACATTTTTTACTAAGATTATAATTAGAAAACTAGATATATGCTTAGGACACTAAATTAAATAATGTAACAATGAAACATTTCATTTGGCCCAATGATCATATTGGTGAATCAAAGATTTTACCATTGTGTAACATCTCCTTTTTGATTCAGAACTGCTTGAATTCGCTTTGGCATAGTGTCTACTAACTTTCTACAGTCTTCAGCAGTAAACGAGTTCCACAGTTGAGTTAGTCTTTCTTTTAATTCAGAAACAGTTCTAACAGGTTTCGTACGTAATCTTTTTTTCATAATATGCCAAAGGGTTTCAATTGGTGAGAGATCAGGGCTGCTGGATACCCAATCCAAAATCGGAATATCATTTTGCAACATCCATTCCTTTACCGTTTTAGCAGTATGGCATGCAGCACCATCTTGTTGTAATATGTACTCATTTTCTGTTGTTTTCATTATGGAAGCCGGAAATTTCACTTTTCGGCGCAAACAGTCTGGATGATAAGCTTCGTTTTTGGTCCTCAATACCCTACCTCGGTAATCCCCAACACATACCTCAAACCTTGACTCGTCACTCCAAATAACACTATCCCATTGCATTTGTGACCAGTTCTGATGATTTTTTGCCCATATTAGCCTATTTTTCTTCTGTCTTACAGTTAACAAAGGTTTTTCTTTTGCCTACGAATTAAAAATTCTTCACTATTGAGTTTGTACTAAGACAATTCTACAAAAAAACTAACTTTGTAGAATTTATATCCCAATTTTTTGAGAGCTCTAACACAGGTTGACCGTGAAAAACATTAATCGGTTGCTCTATTCCATTCTACACTTAATTCACCACAATTGGCACGACGGTTTTGTTTCAACATACGACGTAAGGCTCTCATATTGGTCGGGGTTATTTTTGAAGTTCTACCCAAATTTGGCTTTTCTTGAACAGTTCCTGTCGTTTTATATAATTTGACGATATTTCGTACAGTATAGCGTGATAATAGCAGTTGGTTGGCAATTTTACCACAAGAATTACCAGCATTGTGTAAATTAACAATAACTTTTCTTAAATCGGCAGACAAAGCTTTACCCCGCACCATTTTTTAAAGTAAATATTGACAAATAACTCCTGGTGTGTCACCAACAACATCCAAGAACTGGCAAATGTTTTGATTTAACTCAAGGGTAATATGATGATAAAAAAGCTATACTCATTTCATGGGCAAAATGAAATTATTCATTGTTTCATTATTTAATTCAGTGTCCTAAGCATATATCTAGTTTTCTAATTATAATCTTAGTAAAAAGTGTTTATAAAAATGTCTCAAATTACAATAATAATAGTTTGATTTAATAGAGTTTTCATTTGTTTTTAATAATAGTGTCTAAAATAAAATAAAAAATAAAATATTGGCTGGGCCAAATGATATGATTCTGGTCTCGTACATGTACTTTTCTAAGCACAGACACTCTAGTAACTGTCAATATTATTGGCGAGTTTGAATTTTAGAATTTCTATGAACATTGACAAATACTAGTTCGGAATTATGCCGGGAACATAGCTATTATTAGAGATGCACCGAATATTCGGCCCAGGCCGAATATTCAGCCAATTTCTGGGATTTGCTTTTGAAAAACCAAAAAACCGAATATTCGAATAATTACTCAGTGAGTCAATTCAATAATAATAAAAAAGATGATTTATTAATCATAAAATGTATTAAAAAATAAATATCAAGATTAACATTTTTTGTTACTTAAAATATAAATAGTTGTACTGGATAACAAGGTTAGGACTATGCATAAGCAACAAAAAAAACTGGTCTAAATTTTGCCAACGTTTCGTCATTATATTACGACTTCTTCAAGGCTCAATTAAATTCAGTTTAATGCATTTGAATTTCGGCACAAGCATTGTGTTGAAACAGACATCTTGTCAAATTATTTAAAAAAAAAATTGCTACTCGCAACAATTATTGAAAACCCCACTGACGACCAACAGATCAATATAGAATTTAAAATGCATATATGCATATATTGTGGGGTTTTTAATAATTGTTGCGAGTAGCAATTTTTTTAAATAATTTGACAATATGTCTGTTTCAACACAATGCTTGTGCCGAAATTCAAATGCATTAAACTGAATTTAATTGAGCCTTGAAGAAGTCGTAATATAACGACGAAACGTTTGCAAAATTTAGACCAGTTTTTTTGTTGCTTATGCATAGTCCTAACCTTGTTATCCAGTACAACTATTAAAGATACTAAGGACGTGAAAACTTTATTTATTAAAATATAAAGAAAGAGTTAAAAATTTAAAGGCAACTTAAATGTCGGGTGCATCCCCAGCCAGCCATTATTCGGCAATGCCCAAAGACTATGGGCAAATGTTTGCTGAATACTTGGTACATCCCTAGTCTAAGCACTCTCTTTTCTTTCCTTGTCTGAGGGTCATTTTTCTATTAATGTGTGGGTTTAGTGTTCAGTTACCACACTTAAAAAGCATTTTGATAAGAAAGACTATAAATTTAATGGATTAACTGAATATTCGGTATTCGGCTAAGATCACTAGGCCAAATCATTGAAATCATTGAGTAAAAGAATATATATTTCTTATTAAATATATATTCTTTTACTCAATGGCCAAATATTCAGTATTCGGCCAAAGCCACATTTCATTATTCGGTGCATCCCTAATTATTATGATTTTTTATTGCGATACAAGTTTCTAATTTATAATGTAACCAATTGAAATCTATGGGTAACCCAAATTCGGTCAATATCATAGATTGCCATGACAATGACTGAATATTTATTAATTTTGTGAATGCATATTAGTTGCTGTTTACTTAAGAAAGTGAAATTGAGAATTTATCTAAGAGAAGTCTCTAAGATATTTTTAAACAATCTTGTATTTAAGATCAATTTCCCACAAAGCATCTTTTTAAAAAGCAAAAAGCAAAAAAAATCCCAGCTCTGTATTGTAATCGACAAATATAAAAATCCTATTCAAAACAAAAGTCTCGAAGAGTGTATTGACTAATCCACAACACCTTAAGATGTTAAAACAGGTCCTATGAGCCTAAAATGATAGATAATGAACAAAAATCACAGATATATACCACGTCAATCAAACGTCAGATTCTCAGGAAAATAATCTTATTTATAAATTTAAGGTGTTTTAATTTGCGTTGAACAGGTAGGTAATTAGTGAAATTTATTATATAGAAATACATGATTCTACAAGTATTTCAAATTCACCAACATAACTAATGATTGAGATTAATAATTATTGACTTTTGTCATTTAACAATTTACCAAATCTTGCAAAATTATAAATATGATGTTAATAGTATATTGAATAATATGAGCACGCAATGATAGTCATTTCCTAACAGTGTGAAAATTTGTAGCACGAGTGAAAGGGGTACTTTTTCTATGACCATCCGAATTTTTAAACTGTAGGCACACTTCAAAAATTAAAAATGTAGGCTTCTTTGGAGAATTGGACCACTGTCACTTGACTGACGTTGCCCGTAGGAAATGAACTCGTCCAATGGCAGACGTCTTACCCATAGGAAATGAACCAATATATGGGTAACTAGTAGAAAATGAATGGGGTAGGTAATGGCAGAGAACAAGCCTGGTTCTCTGGTAATGCACCCCATTTATACTTACAACTGCCAAATATATAATAAAGATATAGGTATCCTGTAAGGTCCTAGAAAATAGTTATTTACATTGCAAGATGTGTAAGTCCACTTTTTTGGCTGAGGAGGTTGTTTAAGGACCGAGGCAACGCGGGCCAAACAAGAGTTTACGCATCGTGCATTATATTATATTTTTCCTGCTTCCGACAAGTTCCTATTATAAAAAAGGTATAGGTAATTTTAATTAAACGCTATGGAGTAGATGATGAGTAATAATATTCAAAATAACCATTGCTCAATTACTAAAAATTTAAATCAGTAATAAATATAAGAAGTATAAATTGGTGTGCTAACATTAAAAATATGCTGCCAGGTGTTTATTTCATCGGATTGGTAGTCTGTGTTTGTTTATTGTTTATTTATCTGAAGAAATAATAAATAGACACAACTGCAAAGAGACAAGACACAAAATTGGATAAGAACGAAGTGGGGTGAAAGAGGGCAATATCCGTAAAATAAGAAAGTTTCCTCTTCCTGAGAGAGCATTTTGGAATTCTGACAATAATTAACAGCAAGGGTAACATATGCAGGCACGTTATAATATCACTTGAATTTAAAGCAAAATAACCACAAAACCAAAATACACACCCCACAAAAATTATCGCATCACTCAAATTTTTGCAAAAGTTTGAGGTTATTTTTTTTCTGAACAGTTTGATCAATCTGGATGTTCTTTTTTTGGACGATAGTTTGATTCTTCAGGAATATTAGTCTCTATGATTTTTTAAATTAAATTTAATTTTTGGGTGAATGCCGGGTGTTTCCGTAATATAGGTTTTTGGTTGGAAAATTCGTAACGCCCTGTGGGGTGTACCAGCAATAACAGCATGTTACAATAAATAACCAATTATAGCCTCATCTTTTCATAACATTTTCTTTTTTGGCACATTTTATTATCTCTGTTATTAGCGGAGATATACACAGTTTTTTAGCACAACCTGTTTGGATATGTTTTGGTCAGACTCAGGACTATATACACAACTTGCTTGAAGGGATGCCAAGACGAATGCAGGCTGTAATTACAGCAAGAGGAGACAACACACGATATTAATTAATTATTGTATCCCCAATTGGGCTTGTTAAGTTAATTTTGTTTTAGTAAAGATTTAAAACACCGACTTTTATAGTGTTTTTGTTGTATATCTCCGCTAATAACAGAGATAATAAAATGAACCAGAAAAGAAAATGTTACGAAAAGATGAGGCTATAATGGGTTATTTAAAAAAAAACCTCTATATGTATTAAGGTAACACACCCAGTATTCACCCAAAAATTAAATTTCATTTAAAGAATCATAGAGACTAATATTCCTGAACAATCAACCTATCGTCCAAAAAAAGAACATCCAGATCGATCAAACAGTTCAGAAAAAAAAAATAACCTCAAACTTTTGCAAAAATTCGAGTGATGCGATAATTTTTGTGGGGTGTGTATATTGAGCAGAAACAATAAATTTTATTGATAGAAAACTCAGAAAAATAACATTTTCTGAGATAGAAAACCATCTTTTAAGGGTCTTAGAAGTTTGGCAATGTAAATTAAAATTACATTATTGATGTTTGACAACCTTCCCATTCACCAAGGAACAGTTTGGTTGTTGTTTCTGTTTCCCTTATCTTTCACAATGACTGAATATTGTAAAATTAGTAATCTATTTTTTCTCTAGATTTGAAAGATTGGTAAAGTTAGCAGGAAAACAGCTAGCACCAATCGTTTACAAATTCATCTTACACATTGAAGAAAGTCAAAAACAGCATGAATCTCAAACGCAAACAAAGAAAAAAGTTGATACAACAAAAGAAAAGTCGAGAGTTCTTCGCGAGACACGGCTCATACCTAAAGTGGTCTATGAAATTGAACAATTCAGCAGAGCCATTATTCAGCTTTCAAAGAAAACAAAAGTTGACCTTGCTAAGTATGTAGGTCAAGGAATTGTTAGAGACTTTAGGATTTTACATATAAAAGAAACACTGGCTAAAGCAGGAGAAGCTCCATCAGCAACTCAGGCTAGCGATTTGAACTCCAGCAATCGATCTGAAGAAGGTGCTAATGTGGAACAAGTTGAAAATATGGAAGAGGAGGCCATAGAAGATGGTAGTGATGATGCGGGTAGCAGTAGCCAACCATTAACAAAGAAACGTCGAATTTAAGAGTTATATCTCGGATAAATAAGTTTATAAATAGGTTAAGTTTTGTAAAATTTGTTTTTTTTAAATAAAAGATATTGCGTTATAAACAAGGATTTTTATTTAATTAGTAAAAATACACAAAGTGAAACCAACGGTTAAACTTCTATCATTCTCTAATAAAAACCTAATACAAAATGTAAGTGAATATATTCATTGATTTAAATGTGATGATACTTCACTCAAGTCAATGATATCGCGGAACAACCCGTATGCGATGTATGTACAGAAATTTTAACTGGATGTGTAAAACCTGAATAAAGTTGTGAGGTATAGGTAAAACGTGTCAATAAAACCTGAATAAATTAATGCCGGTGATCCAGTGGGATCAGTCACTATTGTATGAAATAGTCTAACTTGTAATGAACGTTGAGACCTTAATTAGCTAATAAATGATAGTTGAGAGTGTTCGATAAAGTTTGACTACTTCAGTTCATATGAGGTAAGTAGTGGTTGTTCACAAAATAACATAAATCACTTGCGCTGGTGTATCGAACCGTACATTAAAATGAATTTGAATCCTCGTAATAGTTCCTAAATCCTAAGCAACAAAATCGAGTGGCCTGTTGAAGCCGCCTTTCCTGTTCATGTACTGCCTGTATTTCCTCTTCAAAATAACATGCACTCCTCCCACATCGTTCCCTTCAACTTTTTTTCCCTTTGTAGTGTCGAAACTGCAGAATCCCATCAATTTCATCATTTCCTGTTCATCCTGAGATTTCCCTTCCAAATCCGCGGGCGTCACGACCGGCCGTTCTGGCAGGCTGGATTTCGTAGGCCTGCGGCTTGGGGATCTTGATCTGCTCCTTGTCCTGGACCTTGAGAACCTCCTCCTTTCGTGCGAATGACGTCTCCTATCCCTTTCGCGTGACCTCTCTCTAGACCTTTTCCTTCTGTTTCGATCCCTGTCTCTGTCTCTGTCCCGATCTCGGTCTCTGTCCCTTTCTTTATCCCTATCCCTGTGCTTCTTGCCACCCACCGGGAAAGGGGACCTCGATCGACTCCGCCTGCCCATCTGCAGTTACCTTGAAAACAAAAAAAAATCCGTATTTCGGAAAAATGGAAAAAATCACACCAAAAAATGCACAATTTTTACCTTCTTTTTCTCGTTTTTAAAAGCACCCTCTTGACAGCCATGGAATCGATCTCCGGGTGTCGAAAAACGTCGGAAAACGTCGATTTTAGTTATTCTTTTTTACGCTGAGCGCTAGTGTTTCAAAGCTTTGATTGCCCGCAATGGAAACACGTCTTTATGGTTCCGCGCAAAAGGACCATATTCCGAACTTAGCATTTTATGTATTATGTTGTGCGGCGTTGCCAGACTCTCCAAATTGTATTGTAAATAAAGACAATACCGTCATGAAAATTGGTGTTGATCTTTTACTCTAATTAGGTGTTGATAAAGTTTTTTTAAAAGAATTCTGTCAAAAATATTTACATGGCTGGCAGGCCATTGACGAAATAAAAGTTACAATAAAAAAAACAAAGGGTGTACCTAAGTCGCACAGTCGCATGTTTTTTTTTTATTTTTGGGTTTTTCACGAACTCCTTGTACAGGGTGTTCCCGTATATTTTGACCCACCCATAGAGCCTCTATTTTTCAAGTTGGAAAAAACTACTTAAATGAAAGTTGTAGGGTACCAAGGTGTATTGTCCCAAAAATAATGGATTGACAGGAATGCCCTTGCCTAAGTTAAAATGTTTTTCCATGGCAACCTTGATTAAATATAAAATCGTATTTATCTGCAATTTGGAATATCATGCGAATGCTTAGAGCAAACATATAACATATTTATATTGTTGGAATCGGAAAAATGCGTGCAATTCAAAAATCTACAAATATACAGGGTGTTCCATTAAAAAAAGTAAGTTTATATTTTTTCATAAATTTGCGACGCTCATTTGTTTTATCTAGTAACAGATCCTAGCGGTTCAGAAAAAACCCTACAACTTTCATTTAAGTAATTTTTTTCTAACTCGAAAAATGTATAGGCTCTAGGGGTGGGTCAAAATATACGGGAACACCCTGTACATACAGAGGGTAGGAACCTACTTTTAAACATAATACACAAATCCATAAAATCTTTATTTTTAGAGATAATCGCCTCAAATTTTTGTTTGTTTGAAAAGCCTTCGCAAAATCCGCTTCATAGGTACCTATATAGCGATAGCGGGGCCGTCTACGATTTAGCCCCCCCCCCCAAAGATCTACGTCGCACGGTAATTATTTCTTAAATAAAATTTATTTTAAAAGAATAGTTTTGCCGTAAATATTACCCAATAATTTTTTTGAAATAATTGCCCCCCAACTTTACATTCTGGTTACGCCACTGCCAGGTAAACAAATACAGTAACCCACAAGTGTCAAAGACTTTTACTTCCTCAAATTAAATTTAAACAAAATATCTTAATTAAAAACAAAGAAAATATTAACAAAATTCGATTTTTTAAAATTCATTTTTAACGTACCTATATATTGAGAAGTAGAAAGTAGAGGACGTAGATTTGGCAACGCGGCGCCGCGCCCGCGCAATCCCCTCGCTAGATTTTTGGAGGACTAGAGAACTGGGAGTTGAGAGGCAGGGCTGCGGAAGGTACGCGTTTCGAACATTTTTGTTTTACATTTCGCCCGCTTCTAAACGAGAAAAACGCGACTTTCACCTAAAAACCACACTTCGAAAAACAATATCCAACCGCCGCCGCCTGTAACTGACAGTTCTCCGGTGTTTCAACTCATACATGGGGCGTATGCTCGCTGGGCTTCTGTGTGTCATTGTCATTAGTGTGTAACTTTTCGAACTCGAGCAGTGCCGTGCCCCGGTGCATTGTCGATACTGAGTGATTTTCAAGTTTGCCAAACTCCACAAGTGTTGGGATACGCAGGGTGAGTTGTAATTTTAGTAAAAATGTATTGTGTGTACAGTGTACACTTTGTTTTGCCCTAAGTATCTACTAATCCATTATTTATCTCTGATTTGTCGGTTTACCTACCTAAAAAGCTATAGTGTTGCCGGCAACCGCTGGATACCTACTATATGAGTGGGCGAACTAAATTTTTGGAAGACTTCTATTCCACTTCATTTATTAATTTTTTCCTTTTTTAGGTAGGTATTATGTACTTATTTTTAAGTAGATACCTACTTGCAAATTAGGTAAGTACAGAGAAGTATGTAATTAGTGTAATATCCTCAATAGGTAATATCCCTGTGATAATAAAGTGGCCGACGATTGGACATTGTAAGCCGCATGCCAAACTACTGTTAACAATCAGTAAAAATTATTGTGCCCATACTTCTTATCCTTCTGAACTGAAGCCCTTGTAGCGAGCTTGTAATAGATCCAGCATTGGTGTCTGTTTTAAAACTGCTCATTATCAAACTCGTATTATAGTAGTTGATGATCTCATCTCTTCCAATGAAAGGTTGTTTTGTACAGCATTGCCCGTTATAACTATTTCGTTCGAATATAATGGTTTTGTTGGTAATAAAATACCCGGTACCTATCTGTTGAGGTTCGTGGTTCATATGAGTTTGTTGTTTGTTTCCTTGTGGTACTTATTATAAAATATATAATTAATTCATGAAGTAAATTAGTAAATATCCAAGGCTCCACTTGGAGTTTCAAAAATGACCTAAAAGCGAGCCTAAAAGTAAAAGTAGGTAGGTACTAATGTTAATAAAATAAGCATTGGGTAAAAGATAAAAGAAAAAATAAGCCATGACGACTGTCAAAGTTGACATTTCCGTCTCGATTTCCGTTGACAATATTAGACCGTCAGACAGTGACAGATTTTCCTTACTGATTTTTATGCTTTGGAGAGGGTTGAAAGATAAATCGATGCTGAGTCGGAAAATAGTAATTTTAAGTTTGGCCCCCGGGGAAAACATGGAAAATTCGATTTTTCAAAACAGAAAAAAGGTACTAATTCTCACTTATGCCATGTTCACCGTATGATTTCTTATACTAGGTATTCCGACCTCAAAAACCCAAAGGCATAAGTGTAGCGTGTGGAAAAAGGGCTGAATTAAGGGTTTGGCAGATCACACAAAAAATGACTTGGTTTACTGACTCTGTCAGAAAATCAGTTCGAAATGTTGAAAACTTATATCCTCACTAGCCCAAAAATTGATTGGCAGAAGTGACGCGTGGGGGAAAATGCACTTTTGGGTCGGAAGATAAATCGGAAATTTTTTTTTTCGTCAACTGATTTTGTCAGGGATAAAATGAATTGCAATAAAACTTTCTATAGTTTTAGAGGCATAAGTGCAAAAATCAGTTGACGACTTATTTTCCGACCCAAAAGTGCATTTTTCCCCACGCGTCACTTCTGCCAATCATTTTTTGGGCTAGTGAGGATATAAGTTTTCACCATTTCGAAGGGCATAACTGACGGAGTCGTTTTTTGTGTGATCTGCCAAACCCTTAATTCAACTCTTTTTCCACACGCTACACTTATGCCTTTGGGTTTTCGAGGTCGCAATAGTATAAGAAATCATACGGTGAACATGGCATAAGAAGGAATTAGTACCTTTTTCTGTTTTGAAAAATTGAATTTTCCATATGTTTTCCCCGGGGGCCAAACTTAAAATTACTATTTTCCGACTCAGCATCGATTTACCTTTCAACCCTCTCCAAGGCACAAATGAGAAAATCAGTAAGGAAAATCTGTCACTGTCTGACGGCACAGACATATTAGCGAAGCTATATATGTCTGTGCTGACAGTCTATATTGATAGTTAATTTTTGTTAAAGTTAAGTTGCTTGGCGCCATATTGATGAATAAATACTTAGGTACTTAATGTAAAACAAGTATTATTGTGACAAAAATAGGTACCTAGGTATATTGTTTTTCCACGACTATTAAAAAATACACCCTCTACATTCTAAAACTACTTACCCTTTAGAAACCAAAAGTGTGTACTTACCTAGTTTTGACTTACACCTTTTGACCAATCACAAACGAGCATTTTCATAACTCAACAGTTCACATATCGAGCTCGATACATTACAAACAAAATAATCTGTCAATTTTTGATTTACTTACCCCGAGACTTACCCACTAATTATTGTGGAAAAAAGGAGTTATGAATATTCCGAGAAATATTGAAAAATTGAAAAAAAAGTACCTACCTATGGCTTCCGAAAAAGCCTTTATACGTAGGTATATAAAAACATGATACGGAGCATTTACCAAGGTACAGTCAAAGTTTACAGAATAAAAATATTCTGTAAACTTTGGTAAAGCATTTTATTCTGTAAACTTTGGTAAGGTGGAAAGGTATGGAGGGGTGGTCGAGTCGGGTGGATGCAAATTCATATTAGGTAGGTATATTGGCCGAATTGGATTGGTAAAAAGGAAAAAATGGGATCAGGTGATCCTGAATCAGTAGGGATCAGCTGAATCAAAGAAATTTTCGTGTGTCCTCAAAACACACATAACCTTAAAACAAGTTAGATAATATTCTGTGGTTTATTTTAGTTTTCGTTTTTAATAACACTGATAAAATTTTAATAGAAAAACCCTGCTAACATCACCAATTTCATATTTGTTTTCTAATATAATAAGTATGTGTGATTCAAACCTATAGAGCTTCCCGCCAAAACTAATATCGGATCACAATAGCTGCTCTCACAAAAGAGCAGGTTCAACAACGATGATCCGAAATCGCTAAATCCCCGTCAATCGAACGCGTTCCTCTGATCTGAAATCAGTTTGGATCGATCCGGATCACTTAGGTATTTATTATTTATTGCCAATAGAATACGGCCATTATTTAATATTTTTTTATTTATATAAATTAACATAATTATTTATCTTGTCTACCTATGACCTACCTACCTATCTAAGAAACGTAGAATAGTAGATTCTGTAATGAAGTTAGAATGAAAAAATTCGATACGAGTGGAAGATTCCGAACGCGAGCGTTACCGAGCGTGAGGAACCACGAGTATGGAATTTTTTCATTCTAACCGAGTAACAGACTGTAATGACCATTCGTGAATGTAATTTCAGGTGGAGTATTATCAAATTCCATATCAAAATTACTCGATTTTTCACTCATTTTATTTAACTTAAAACACGTTCGAAAATACTTATTATGACGCGCACCCCACGCCGCTATTGTAGACAGCGAGGTTGAGTCTTGAAATCCATGGCACTCTATGCTGTGTTTAGTTCGATTAGCGTAATAGTCCAGTAAATTTATGGTTTACTATTGCAATTCATTGGGTAAGAAAAATTTTTTTATCCATCGATAGTACACCATGTAGAAAGCTTAAATCCGAATTTTCGACCATCAACCCTTTGCACGTTTTCTGCCACCTTGAATTTAGTGGTAAATTAGTTTTTTACGGATAACAGCTGTATTTTTAATTTTACCGAAAATATAGCTTATACCATTTTTGAAGGAAAAAAGGTGCTCTGCAAATTTGTTCTCTTGATATTTACTTGAATTTCGTATATAACAAGTTACCTATAAGAAAATAATCGAGATAACTAGGATTTATTGCAATGAAAACTAAACAGTATCATTTCTGATCTTAATTTTCTACTTTTTTAAATAAGTATATATATCTAAGCACATTCGAATAAAAAATATTGTATAATACAGGTACTCCTGCGGTTCGCCAGCCTCGACTGCGCCTCGGCCTGTGAAGTCTGCATCAGTCCGAAAATCCCAACTTTTCGTCCTTGTACCATAAACTACTACGCGTGGACGCATTTACATAAAGTACTACAGTCAGGTATAAAAAACTTGGGAAATTTTGCGAACCACAAGTACAGTGAAGGTATAGCGCGCGTACTTTGGCCCTACGAGGTAACAGGAGACGTCGCGCTCAACTTTGAGACGGTACCGGAAAATAAACTATTGCTGATAGAAAAAACTTGTTCAGACAAATATCATAGGTAATTTTGTAGTGAACAACTTTTGTTAAGAAAATTTCGCGCCGTCGTTTTCAGAAAAAGAGATATTAGATGTGAAAAAAGTTACAACCCCTTTTTTCTAGATTATTTTCTTATAACTCGTTATATATGCAAAATTCAAGAAAGTGACAAGAGAACTAATTTGCAGAGCATCTTTTTTCCTTTAAAAATGGTATTGACTATTTTTTTGGTAAAATTAAAAATACAGCTGTTATCCGCGAAAAACTAATTTACCACTAAATTCAAGATGGCGGAAAACCTGCAAAGGGTTGATGGTCGAAAATTCGGATTTAAGCTTTCTACATGGTGTACTATCGATGGATAAGAAAATTTTTCTTACCCAATGAACTGCATTATTACCCATATAAATCCAATTAAATTTACTGGATTATAATCATTCATTGTCTTGTTATGGATGGAATGAAAATATATGTTGAAATATGAAATATTAGTTTCCCTATTATTATATTGTTTATTTATGTGCAATAGATTACAAAAATTATATTAAGATGGAAATACATGGAAAACAATCGAGAAGCAAGTATTTAGGAATAAATGATCTCGCTCTAGAGTGAGAATTTTTAAGTTCTATTACTAAAAATGATTTTAGAATACTTACATTCACGAATGGTCGTGGAGAAAAATCATTCCTAGCCTACTCAACTCGTGATGGTCATAACCCGCCCGTTGATTACCTATTTAGTACGGTATAGGTACTTACTCTCGAACATATAGCAACATTGCCATATATTACGCATATTTTGCTATTTAGTTACCTACCTACATGACTTGGATAACAAATTGCAACAATTTCTACCCTTTCCGCGATAGAATAAACCATTTCGAAAATACGTTTACACCCCAAACTAACGATTTCGTGGTTACAAGCAAAAAAACGGGAACTTTCTTTGTGACAGTGACTTTCTGTTACATATTTTAAAAAGATAAAAGGTTTGAATTCGTACGAACTTTCTTTGTTTTGCTTCAGCTTTTTCATTTGTTACTTTTCTGTAAACTGATCGACACGGCAATAAAAACTAGGTAATTTGGTCGTGTGTAGTAGATAAACAACTTATTAGTGGCGGGCATTTGTGTATAAATTACTACGCGTACTGTGTCAACTTTCCGTTTTTAGCGAATAATTCTGTCAAATCTCAACAGAATTCTAAAAACGATACATCACTGTATTCGCACTAAAAAGGGCTTTAAAATGATGGGCCACAAGTGGGGTAGTTCCATTTGAAATTTTAAAGTTGGGGTTGCTAAGGATTAGGGGGATGAACATATATCGAGTTGGCTTGACTGTAAAAAAAGCTCCCACCAAGAACAAAAATTGACGGGTCTCAGCGAATTTTCAAATATTTTTAGGTTTTCTAATTTTTTGGGGGTCAAGTTTTCGTCGGGAAACCCTGTATTATTAAAGACTGCTGACGTCTGACACATCTCTGGCTCACCATGCGCTTTCCGGAGATAAAATACAATACGGAATACATTGTTAGCCATCAGAGCCATCTGTTTTCCAGGACATAAAGCTATAGCCGTGAGAAGAAGTCTTTATAAATACGTCAGTCAACGATCCAAGGCTCCATCTGGAGTTTCAAAAATGACCTAAAAGCGAGCCTAAAAGTAAAAGTAGGTAGGTACTAATGTTAATAAAATAAGCATTGGGTAAAAGATAAAAGAAAAAATAAGCCAGTCAACGCTTTTACAGTTCTTTGGACAGATCTTACTACGAACACAAGGTAGATACCTATGTGTTCGTCAGGCTAAAATTAAAAATTATATAAACAAAAAGTATACTTAACACTATTATTAAAATAAAATAAAAAACAGTAAATCAGAACTTACCTCAGCTTATTATAATGATTCTAACTTGAATACGTATTCTTAAAATTGAAATAAATTAGTAAATCTTGTAACCTTTAGGTATATTATTTCCATGAAATTATACCTACGCATATTTCCATACAAAAGTTTAGAATCGTTATAATATGCCAGAGTTTACCAGAGTAAATGCTGGTTTACTTATTTTTTATATAATAAAATAAATATATAATAAGTTTTTATTTTAGCTTTATGAAGAATACAGTGTTCCAAAGCATGCAATTATTATAGTTTATTTAGTAACTGTAATACGTACCTACAAATCTGTCAAAGAAACTTCTACTTGGAAAGTTTATAAGTACTATTGGACAAAAATCAATTCATACCTACTTAATTACTTATTAGTATTATTTGCAGGATAAATATGAGACGAAGTGACACAATAATTTTTTAGATTTAAGTCGAATATACCCGAGAATATACCTATAGGTATTCCGAGACCTTCACCATTGTCTACGACAATCAATATTGCAATACAACAATATTTGCTATTTTATTCAAAATATTACCGAGCAGATTACTATTCTGTTGCCTATTCTGAAGCAGTAGCTGCCAGTAGTTTTACTTTGTTTTTGTTCGTGTCATAAAAATCAACCGTTAATTCACTATAATCGCTCCATTTAAAATGAATCGATTTTGGTAAAATATTGTACCAGCGTTAGTAATGTACATAAAGGGTGGACCCAGATAGACTATACGATAGGTGTAAGAGACAAAAAAATTTCTAGTAGAAACTTGAGCTTTGGGGGATCAGCCTTGCTTGATTAGAAACTAAATTGCACCGTATTTTTATATTTTAAAAGTCAAGCAGACCTTGACAGGGGCAATTTATTCATTTTCGGTTCAGGTATACTGCCTTTTCTTTAAGAGATATCGAAAAATTTTATTAGAAAAAGTTGTTCAAAGTGCAAATCCAAGTCCCTGTACCAAATTTTAAAACAATCTGCACACTTTTATTTTTTTAAAAACTTCAATTTTTGCCGAGATTTTTGCGGTTTTAGTGCAAATCAAGTACAAACATTTATCAAAAAATTGTATAAAAAAAAAATTCATAATGCAAAGTTAAGGCCCTGTACGAAATTTTAAAACAGTCTGCCGATTGTTTTAAAATTTGGTACGGGGACTTAGATTTGCATTCTCGATAACTTTTTCTAATAAAATTTTTCGATATCTCTTAAGGGAAAGGTAGTTTACCCGAACTGAAAATGAATGCCCCTGTTAAGGCCTGCTTGATTTTTAAAATATAAAAATATGGTGAAAATTAGTTTCTAATCAAGCAAG